>CP137678.1:13791979-13968061 GCA_037976565.1 Mesocentrotus franciscanus
TGATCATGGACACGAAATGGAACAACTGAATTGTCCGAAGAAATAAAATCATCTTATATGTATTATAAACTGAATGAACTATTAATCGTATATACTTACGATACTATTCTGAAATGTCTTCACTGATTCCCTGTTTTACAGCGTATAATCTACAAAATACCTATCGCGCACTAAAAAACCTGGCTCCAGAGTATATTTCATCCCTTGCAACACTCTGGTTTACGTTCATTTAGTAATATTAGGCTTAAGGAAATCAGGAGTCAAAGAAAGTGGGGGAAGCATTTGCATCAGCAGCTCCATCTCTGTGGAAGAAGTTACCCTTTTTTCTTCAAACAGCCAAGACCCTACAAACTTTCAAAGCCATACTTAAGACTCACCTTATGCTTGATGGTTACAATTAAGTTTCCCTTCTTAGAGATAAACTCTTATTTCATTGACTTCATATACTTGTATCGATTAACATTAATGGAGCTTTTGAATTGATATTATGTTGCAGGCGTCTTGAGCATCTCTAAAGTTGGATAATGCGCTATATAAATATATTCGTTATTGGTATTAGTATTATTAGTATTATAATAATTATTATTATTATCATTATATTTGCTTGGGGAAAAAATACCCTCCCCCCAAAATGTATTTTTTATGTTCATATTTTCAATTTTTCCAAGTTTCTCTGGCATTTCCAGATTTTCAAACCTTCTCTATTAAAAACAAAATCTTTTTTTTCTCTAGGTGTCTTTTTGCCTTCAGAACCCTTACCTACCTGTGAATTACTCCCAGGTTTGCTTGAAAAGCGCTTCCTAATCTGAGAGATAATCCAGCTTATTGTCACGGCAAGAAGAAGCAGAAATAAGACCGATGTAGATCCGCTCAGTATTGGTAATGCGATGTAGGTACAACTATCTAAGATTGATACAATAATATAAATTGAAAAATAAAAGAACATTTAAATAGTGCTTTAGGACAGAAAATAAAACATAAGATGTGCTCTAAACACGTGGCACTGTGTTAAATCAGTAAGATAATTGCAATAGTGTAAAATACATATATTTCCCTCTTAATTGGTGTTTACTTACTGTGTAAAATCGTAAAACTGAGGGATAAACGGATCAAGTGAAATAAAAAGCAATGGCAAAAGAATAAAGGATATGTGAATCATATAACAAGCATTGTGGCATATACATGATTATTTTCTTTACAATATGGGTTTGTGTGGTGTTGAAGGATTTCACACACGCTGGAGATCCAACTACATTTATATACATATCCCAGAAAAACGAAACCGAGAATTATCGATGTTTTATCATAACTTAATCGCAATTATAATTAATAAATGACACATATTTGTAAAGCTTAGATCCTCCTCTTTCATTTGACTGGTGCAACTCTTATGTCTTATGTCATCAAGTCTTTCGTCTTCTTTGTGCATGGCTAATCGTCAACAAAACGGAGTTAAGTCTTGTCTTTGTCGTTGACGAATTCATGATGATCATAGCCTGACTGAGATGCCGGTATCAGGATGAACCTGTTGAGGACTTTGTAGATGTAGATTCCATAACTCCCTTCCCCTCTTCTTGCCACCGTTTGTTGCTACGGCAGGCAGCCAGTGAAAACGTTTAATCAAATTATGGAAATGCAAGTATTACTTTTAAAAAACAGAACTTTTTTTAATTCCTGACTCATTTTTCCTGATTGAGGTGTCATATGAAAGGGCAGAAATTGAACTTTCTAGAAATGGGATTTTCTTTAAAATTCATATACCGCCCGCCAAATGACTTGGTTTCTCTTCAAATTGTTTTTAATCACTCATGCGTGGAATATGCAGGCGGGATCCAGGGAAAATAGGCCTTGCCCTCCCCCGCCAAAAAAAAAAAAAAAAAAAGAGAGAGAGAGAGAGAGAAGGAAAGAAGGGAAAGGGAAAGAAAGAAGAGGAAGCAGAAAAGAAATTTGGAAAGAAGGAGATCGGGGGCCAAGGGCCTTGCCTCCCAGGCTGTTGCCATACCCCCCCAGCACCCAAAAAAGAAGAGAGAAGGAAAGGGAAAGAAAAAGAAAAGAAGAGATAAAGGGAAGGAAATAAAGAGGAAGAAGAAAAGAAAAGAAGGGGATATCAGTTGCAATTTTCCAGCAAAGAAGTTGTTGATCAAAGGGTGGCCCTTACCTCTCTCTCTCCCAGTTGCGATTAATGATTAATTCGGCCAACATCCTCCGGATCGGGGACCGAAAGCCTGCCCGCCCCCCAGCAAACTTAAAGAGAGAGAAGGAAGGAAGGGAAAGGGAGCCCACGCCATTAGTAACCTGCCGGTGTCACAAATAAGGTGTCAAAATAAGCTAATCTGACCTTAATTAAATGCCTTAAACCCCTGAGCGTCCGGGGGTCTGCCCTGGACCCACTAGCCCTAAGGGCCCCTGGATGCTCATCTGACGGTAATTTGATGCCTTAAACTTGAACTTCTGGGGCTCCGCCCTGTACCCCACGCCAATTAGTGTCCTGCCAGTGTCACAAATAAGGTATACAAATATGCTCATCTGACCATAATTAAATACCCATACGCCCTACGCTTCGGGGGCTCCGCCCCTTGACCCCCGCCGGGGCTTTGCCCCTAGGCCCCACGCCAATTTACGCTACGCTCTACCTGATCGTAAATACTTTAGCCTCCCCATCACTTTGAAAACGTTCCGCAGGGCCTCCATGTAAGAGTGGTGGTGCCGATTTTTTCTGTCCCCCAAACGATTTTGCTCATTACGCCACTGCTTTAGTGGTCACCATTACGTACCAATATTTGGCTTGCACAATTTCAAATTTGCCCCTAAGAAATCCTGGATCTGCGCCTGAATATGCATCATATGAGTTGCATCAAATGAAAGAGGAGGATCTAATCTTTACAAATATGTGTCATTTATTAATTATAATTGTGATTAAGTTATGATAAAAACATCGATAATTCTCGGTTTCGTTTCTTCTGGGACGCACTGTATATGACAGGTTATAGCCAAGTATCCTCTATAAGTATCATCATTATAAGTAGCGTCTTTATGTCTTGATTAATAACTAAATGAAAAGTCTCTATCCTTACTACATACACCTTTAACAGAGATTTGGTCTCTCTTCAGGTAGGATAGACATTATAAACGAGAATTCACCCTAAAGCGGAACAATGAAAGCAGGGAAAGGGACCTCTTTCTATCGTAATTCAGCGAATTTGAAGCCTTCAAATCTGCTGAGTGAGCTCTAGAGCGAACGATATAACACGGTTTCATTTAGTACGGGAGCCAGGGGGGTCAACCTAGCTGGAAAGGAAACCAATTATCATGTGCAGAGATGTAAAGATCGCATATCTCCATATAACAAATCGACCGTCTGGCATGTTCTAAGTGGTGGGTGTGGCCAAGGGAGCCCCTCCCAAAAAGCGGCCTTTGACGACAAATTAGTATTTGTAAATAATATTGTAAGAAACCTTGAACCACCATGAGTTTGGTGTCATATGAAAGAAAATTAAATTATCTACATTTTGATACCTATTTCAACGAAATTAAGATTAATTTACATAGCAAATTTAAGTTAAAAACATGATTTTTGGTGATTTTTTTCGAAATATTGAATTTTATCAAAAAAGATTATTTTCCATATATCAAAATTGGAGAGGTGCATTTTTTCATAACTTTCCAGGAATTTGCTTATGTACAATGACAATATCCTGTGCGAGGGAGAGGCTTATATATCTTTTCAATAAAAAGTTATAGCAATCCAAAGTCATTGATTTGATTTCCACAAAAACAACATTTTTGCCCACATGTGTATTAACTGTATGCATATACGTGCATTAGTGTATTAAGGACCTATTTGGTGTGTTTACATCGAGTTTTAAAGATAAATTTTAACTAAAACCTCTAATCACCATGTATTTGGTGTCAAAAGATGGATAATTGAAATACCTTCATCCTGATATCAATTTCAATGAGTGATGTAGTGTGTGAAATATAAATTTTGAGCCAAAAGGTGCTTTATTGTAGATATTCCTCTGATTTTGGCCAGTATCTCGGTATATTAACTGGAAAAAGTGATTAGACATTTAGTAGTGCAGAACATTCAAAGGATTTGGAGCGCTGAGTGCAATTGATAAGTTCTTCTTCTGTACTCTGGGATGTTTCAGGAAATGTGGACATTGGCAGTTGCCTCCCCCAGGCGCGGATCCCGGGGGCCAGGGGCCTTGCCCCCCCCCGCCAAAAAGAGAGAGAGAGAGAGAAAAGGAAAAGAAGGAAATGAAAAGAAGAGAGAAAGGGAAAGAAAGAAGAGGAAGTGGGAAAGAAAAGGGAAATAGGGGATCGGGGCGAAATGCCTTGCCTCCCAGGTTGTTGCCTCCCCAGCAACTACAACAAAGAGAGAAGGAAGGAAAGGGAAAGAAAAAAGGAAAGTGGAGACAAAGGGAATGAAATAAAAAGGACGAAGAAAAGAAGGGGGATATCAGTTGCGATTCTCCCGCCAACAAGTTGTGGATCGGGGATGGGAACCTAAAGGCCCTTGCCTTCCCCGCCCCCCCCCCCGCCAAAAGAAGGGATGAAGGGAAAGGCAAAGAGGAGAGCTAAAGGGAACAAAAACGAGGAAAAAGAAAAGAAAAGGATGAAAACAATTTTAATACCTACCTCTGAGCTTACGGGGGCTCTGCCCCCTGGAATCCACCTATGGCCCTAAGGCAGGCCCTTGGATGCTAATCTGATCGTAATCAAATGCCTAAAACCCCTGAGCTTCCGGGGCTCTGCACCCTGGACCCCACCTAGGCCCTAAGGCGGGTCTCTGGATGCTAATCTGATCGTAATGAAATGCCTAAAACCCCTGAGCTTCCGGGGGCACTGCACCCTGGACCCCACCTAGGGCCCTTAGGCGGGTCTCTGGGTGCTCATCTGACCGCAATTTAATGCTTAAATCCCCTGAGCTTCCGGGGGCGCCGCCCCCTGGACCCCACGCCTATTAGTGACCTGCTAGAGTCACAAATAATAATACGCTTAATACGCTTGAAATGATCAGTTGTAGCACATTTACTAGCTTGAACTTGCAGAGTATTACATGCAGACTTCCATATCTTCTTTTTTTTATCATGAAGAGCGTAGCGTAAATGGGCGTTGGGTCTAGGGGGGAAAGCACCGGCGGGGGTCAAGGGCGGAGCCCCAGGAAGTTCGGGGCGTATGGGCATTTAATTACGGTCAGATGGCATTTTTATACTTTATTTGTGACACTGGCAGGACAATAATTGTCATTTGGCCAGGGCGGAGCCCCGGAAGTTTAGGGGTTTGGGGCATTAAATTACCGTCAGGTGAACATCCAGGGGCCGCCTTAGGGCCCTAGGTTGGGTCCAGGGGGCAGTACCCCGTAAGCTCAGGGGTTTTAGGCATTTAATTACGGTCAGATGAGCATATTTTGATACCTTATTTGTGACTCTGGCAGGTCACTAATTGGCGTGGGGTCCAGGGGGCGGAGCCCTCGGAAACTCGGGGTTTTATGCATTACGATCAGATTAGCATCCAAGGGCCTGCCTTAGGGCCCTAGGTGGATCCAGGGGCAGAGCACCCGTAAGCTTAGGGTAGGTATTAAATCACGGTCAGATAAGGGGAGGCAAGGGCCTTTCGCCCCGATCCACACCTTGTTGGCGGGAAAATCACGCATGATCTCCCTACCTTTCTTCTTCCTCTTTTTTCCTTTCCTTCTTTCTCTTTAAGTTTGCGGGGAAGAGGGGCAAGGGCCTTTCGGTCCCCGATCCACACATTGTTGGCGGGAGAATCGCAACTTTTTCTTTCTTTCTTCGTCCTCTTTCTTTTTTTTTTGCCCAACAACCTGGGAGACAAGGCCCTTTTGCCCCACCCCCGATCTCCCTTTTCCCCCTTTTCTTTTCTGCTTCCTCTTCTTTCTTTCCTTTCTCTCCTCTTTCCCTTTTCCTTCTTTTCCTTCTATCTCTAACTCTGTTATTTTTTTGGCTGGGGGGCTAGCCATGATCATGATCTCCCCTACCTTTCTTCTTCCTCTTTTTTTCCTTTCCCTTCTTTCTCTATTAAGTTTGCAGGGGGAGAGGGGCAAGGGCCTTTCGGTCCCCCCGATCCACACATTGTTGGCCGAATTAATCGCAACTGATCTCCCCCTTGTTTTCATCCTTTTCTTTTCTTCTTCCTCTTTTTGTTCCCTTTAGCTCTCCTCTTTCCTTTCCCTCCCTTTTTGGCGGGGGAGAGGCAAGGGCCTTTCGGTCCCATCCCCGATCCACAACTCATTGGCGGGAGAATCGCAACTTTTTATTTTCTTTTCTTCGTCCTCTTTCTTTCATTCCCTTTATCTCCTTTTTTCCTTTCCATTTCCTTCCTTCTCTCTCTTTTTTTCGCTGGGGAGGGGGGGGGAGGCAACAACCTGGGAGACAAGGCCCTTTCGCCCCCCCCCCCCGATCTCCCTTTTCCCCTTTTCTTTTCTGCTTCCTCTTCTTTCTTTCCCTTTCTCTCCTCTTTCCCTTTCCCATCTTTTCCTTCTCTCTCTAACTCTATTATTTTTTTGGCGGGGGCCTAGGCCCCTGCCCCCCTGGATCCGCGCCTGGGGGAGGCAACTGCCAATGTCCACATTTTCTGAAACACCCCAGAGTACAGAAGAAGAATTTATCAATTGCACTCAGCGCTCCAAATCCTTTGAACTTTCTGCACTACTAAATGTCTAATCACTTTTGTCCAGTTAATATACCGAGATACTGGCCAAAATCAGAGGAATATCTACAATAAAGCACCTTTTTGGCTCAAAATTTATATTTCACACACTACATCACTCATTGAAATTGATATCAGGATGAAGGAATTTTAATTATCCATCTTTTGACACCAAATACATGGTGATTAGAGGTTTTAGTTAAAATTTATCTTTAAAACTCGATGTAAACACACCAAACAGGTCCTTAATACACTAATGCACGTATATGCATACAGTTAATACACATGTGGGCAAAAATGTTGTTTTTGTGGAAATCAAATCAATAACTTTGGATTGCTATAACTTTTTATTGGAAAGATATATAATCCTCTCTCTCGCACAGGATATTGTCTTTGTACATAAGCAAATTCCTGGAAAGTTATGCAAAAATGCGCCTCTCCGATTTTGATATATGGAAAATAATCTTTTTTGATAAAATTCAATATTTCGAAAAAAATCAACAAAAATCATGTTTTTAACTTAAATTTGCCATGTAGATTAATCCTAATTTGTTGTTGTTTCTAAGTTGGCCTAGGTGTTTGCGAAGACCCTGGTACCCCTCAAAACAATATTATTTACAAAATACTAATTTGTCGTCAAAAGGGCCGCTTTTGGGGAGGGCTCCCTGGCCACACCGACCACTTAGAACGTGCCAGACGGTCGATTTATTATATGGAGCTATGCGATCTTTACATCTGTGCACATGAAAATTGGTTTCCTTTCCAGCTAGGCTGACCTCCCTGGCTCCCGGACTAATTGTCTATTAATATATTTTTAAGTTATTGACAGAAAGATTTATTATTTTGAAACTTGACATCACTCTCAAACACGTGATGCCATCTTCACAAAAAAGAGTATTTATACTTGTTTCGGTTTCACAGAAAGCTACAAGACTGCTCAATATTGAACTTCGACTGAACAATATTTATGAAACAAGGAAGTGAAAGTGTAGTTGAAAACCCCACTGCTTCGAGAAAAAAATGTAACATATATGGCTGAAGTCAGGATTATGTTAAAAGGAATTAAAACATACAAAGAAGGGAACAGATCAACAAACCAGAAACTCTCAACATTCGCATTCAAATGAGAATTAGAAAAAGACCACCAGTGACTATGGTTGTTTTAGACAAACGGCTCGTGAAATATACATAACAATTTCTTTTGGAAAGTGCTGATTTTGTTAATAGTTCCTTTCAATATGCAGGTGTTCCTCTTTGTCTTGAGGTCCAATTCTAAAGCAAAGCAGTGCAGACATTATTCTAAGGCATCTATAAGCAAAACATTTGTTTTCAATGTGAAAACGGGGAATTTTGTATTATGAAGATAAGCATGCAACATTGGTTTAAAGGAGGGCACGGAACTATTATTTTGCTCCAAGGTTAACGGTAAGAATGAATTAATCTAGTTTAGGTAGGCTATATTAAATTGGCCTCCGTGCAAATCAGCTTATCATGACGCGTACAAACATGTACAGCATTAAAGGCCTATTGTGAGAAATCATAATAATTGGCTTCACCTTCTATGTCTTTTGCAAATAACGACCACGACAATGATGGCGAAGATGATGAGAAGGATGCCACAGACGGTGCCAATATTGATATGTAATACTATATGGCCTGATGATCCGAACAAAAACAGGGAAGTTTCATACGCGTGATATAATTTGTTATTATATCAGAGTACATGGAAGGAAGACAAACAGGAATTTCCGTAATATCTAGACAGTATGAGCCACTTTAACTTTCTAAATGGCAATTAGTTACCACTGCTTTAGTCCACAGACATTTTGAATACCAGTGATGTTGCTAGGGGGTACGGGGCACGCCCCCCCCCCCTCGCCCCCATCGAATTGCAGGGGGAAAAGGACAAATAATAAAAAAAATGAAGGAAATACACACGAAAGTGAATGTGGAGAAAACCTGTACACAAGATGAACAAAATCCCACACCTCTCTTTTCCTTTCCTTAAGGACTTTTTTGTGTGGATTTTACCCACTAATTTAAGAAAGTGGGCACCTTGGAAAGGGGTCTCCATTAACATTGCTTCACCCAGGCTACGCCATTGACGATGTTTACAACCTCGTGTAGCATTGATTATTGGTTCTATTGGTGGTCGGTATGTGCATCTGTCTTTTACTATCACACATGTTCATGAGTTACGTTGGCAGTTTCGGAGACAAGACCCACTCCTTTCTAGTGCTACATTGTTTTACATACTAGTATAAAAAGGTAAACCAGGTATAGACTTGTAGCGACTCATACATTCGCACTACTTTTATTGTACATTCATGTTCACAGTAATTTTCCATCACGCTACTTATTTATATTCATTTATTCGGACCACGCGCATTCATTCCTCCAATCGCGCATCGTGGTTCCGCGCACCGTTCACTCCGCGTATTTTCAACGCCACGAGGTTTTCTTCACTCCTGCTTACATCTTCAGTTGAGTCAAGACGTCTCTATGATTTTCTCTCCGGGCTGAATATTCTTCCGTGCCTTATTTCACCTTTTGTATGGCACATCAACTCTTTCTCTGCCGTCTTCAGCGGGATGGCAGTTTTCCAGTGGAACGTTTTAATCAGGACCGTCGATATGGCGCTTGATTCTCCGCTGGCGACTGCCGGTTTTTTCGCTCCGGTAGATCATCACTTACACGAGCTCAACTCACCGCAGCTCATCTAAACATTCACCATCAAAGTTCGGCTCATCCATCGAGCAACTCACTGCTCTGATCTGCATCACCACCGGCTTTGATGTCTACATTTTTACCTTGGCTTCCGACATCGAACGACTCACTGTTTCGTCGTCGAGCGCCCCATTTCTTCTCTTCTCGCCTGAGAGCTTTTTCATCATCATCATCATCATCACGAGCGTCAGCGTTGAGATTCTTCACGGCTCTTCAGCCACGACAACGAAGCTACATCTCCGCCATCATCAAGCCTCCGCACCATCATCGCGAGAGCCCCTTCCTTCGTTCTTCACATCTCATCATCTTCATTGGACTTTCGACTTCATTTCTACCATTGTCGTAAGCTCTATTTATTCATTGCATTTATTCATGTTCATTTTCATATATGATCATTCAATGTAACTCCGTGCAATATTCTCATTTATCTGATTCTTATTCTGAATCATTTATGTGCTTGACTACACTTTTTTTTTAGCAGATGTTTCTGCATTTATTAATAAATCAAATACAAAACATTTAGATAACAATAATAGTATATAATATAATTGATTTACATCAAGTGACAACTGAAATTCACACACAAAAATGCATATATAACATATATAATCAAAGAATAAAAATAAATGCAGAGGCCAAGTATCATAAGCATAAATGCTTGAATCGATAGCAGCCGGGAAAGGGGAGGGGTACACTTTGCAAGGGTTTAGTCTGCAGTTTATTTACCTCAATAAAATAACGAAAAGGGAATACAGTTTATCACTTATTTGTTTGTCAGTGCAACCTTGCTTCCTCGTAGCTAAATAAAAATAGAGAATATGTTGTGTGATCAGTGAACACGCTTCCCAATATCCATTCACAATACCTCTCACACACATTATTGCTACAGACTCAAATAGTTGCTTACAACTTAACTCTGCGTAGGCCCATATGATTTATGGTATTTGAGGTTATCATGAAATACATGTCCTGATTTTCATCTCTTTTTTTAATTCATCATTCTCTTTTTCACACTTTTTATGATAACATCGTTAGTAATCGCTGAAATATATTTGCATGCAACAATTTCATTTGTATCCATTTTACCATAATCGTACAGGAATGATGACGTAATGAGAATTAATTTACCACTATGCTGCTCTGGGCCTGTCATTGGGTTAGTTTGCCCTCCGCCCTTGGTAGTCGCAGAAGAGGGTGCAGTCGAACTGATTCCTGAACATCATGGTAAATAAACATGATACACGGGTAAAAAAAGACGTTTATAATATTATTTATTGGCCAATCCAAAAACAGACTAAAACTCTTTTTTACCAGCAGTTGTTAAGATTACGTTACTTGGTAATTGATTCGAATTGTTTTTTCGGTAAATTGTCCAATTCTAACCCTTTCTTTATAAAGGGGCTGAATAGTGATATGCGCTATATACACAGAAAGTTTTTTTTTTGAAATATTATTATTGTTTTGTATTGATATTCCTGTATTACTATTAAAAAGGTGCAAAATTAACATTTTACGGGTTTACCAGGCATTCTATAGGTTAGAGAGTATAAAGAAAATAAAGAATAACATATCACGGCGCGTATGGAACTAAGTCCCCCTTGGGTTCCGTGCGCACCCTGTTCTATGCAAGCGCGTACGCGCTGGCAGCTAGTCTACTCAACAAGTCGTTTTACTGTTTACTGAGAGCAAAATTTAACCTGCGTGTTGTCTTTCCAGAAGTAATATTTGAAGCTCATATTTTGAGGACAGTATACCGACATAGAACATCTGCCTCACATCAACAGCAAAACACGTGTTAATGATAGGTACACTTTAAAGTCAATTCTAGATTAAACAGAGCCTATATTCTCATGGAAATTGATAAACAAATCTTACGCGAACCAAAATATCATAAAAAGTGATAATGGAAATACTTGCTTGTACACTTCGGAAGAACATGGTTCCACATAACGGCATGGGGGCTGTTAGCGATAGTAACATTTTCTCTGCGACCGTACATCTGCACGCACTGAATAACGTCAGGTCCTTCGAGCGTGAACCCACTGGAGCAGTTAAAATATATCTTGCTTCCGTAGCGCAGAGAGCCGGTTTCCTTGAACCTGAATCCATTTTGAGGGGTACCAGGGTCTTCGCAAACACCTAGGCCAACTTAGAAACAACAAAAAATTGAATGACAACGAATAATATGTCATATTTTGAGACTTTTTAAACAAAATAACATGTTTGACAACTAGACAAGAAAACAAAATCAAATTTCATTTAAAGCCATTAAGTGCCAAGAAAAAAAAATGTACATTAATTAATTTGTTCATAATTAATAGTGTAGGTTTTTGCAGCCAATGTTGTAGGAAAGTGAAGAAAGTCATTGGAGATGGGATTGTGTCCTTTCAATAATAGTTGTATGCATTGTTAACATAAGTATTTCCATGATTGTGAACTAACTGGGTGTTTAGATTATTATTATATATATATTTATTTTATTGTTTTGGTTTGGGGAGAGCAAAGACAAAGTCGCATGACATCACATGAAATGTAAATGAATGCAAGAACCTGCAACCCCCTCCAGCCTCCTATGTCCCTCCCCAAGAGTGCCCCACACCCATAAAAAATAAAATCTCGATTCGCTCCTGCCTTTACCTTGGTAGATGGCGATTCTATCTGAGCCCCCACATGATTCAAGGCGATCTCCATCACATTCATAATTACATTCACCATCCGAAGCGTTTCCATGTCTGACAAGGATTTCATCTTGTCCTCCGCAGAAACATTCGTACGCGTATTCTACACCTGCGTAGAAGTATCCGTCCTCTGCGCATGCGTTGATGCACAGGTCAATCGTGAAATAGTCATAGACACGGGGACCATCGGAAAGCACCCGATTTCTGCCGGGCCATAATGGAGTGTTATAATCACTGAAACATCCAATATAACCTGGTTCTGAATTAAAGAAAAAAGGAAAAAATAATAATAAAACACTTCTCACAAAATTAAGCTAGTTTTCAAATGGAACCCCCGTGTTATATTTGTGTTGCAGTGATTCCACAACATATTTTTGCCTTCCTATGTATTTTATATATTGGAGGTGTCATGGTCCAGCGGATGAGTCAGCGGACTACGAAGCACAATATACGGAGTTCGAATCCCTGACGTAATTGCATGGGTTCCCGGTAGAACGAAATTCCTTGAGTGCCAGAGCGCCTTATTAGGGTAGCTCGATTGGCTATAGCCGGGATAATAATAATTACAGCGCTAACAAACACTTGTATTTAGCGCTACATAAATGTAACTAGCAGTTGCCTAGTAGTAGTATGTATATGTCTACTCTGGTCATTGATTAGTAAATGATAATAAAACATATATGAAATTTGTATGGAACCGAATCCGATTAAAAGCAAATGCTCAAAGCGCACTTGTAAAACAAAAACAAAAAAGAAATCACATCAATGCATCTGCGTTATAGACAAAGGAACATGAGTAAGATAGAACATACAAACGTGAATGCACAATTAATTATATGCCGAATTAAACAGATAAGTTTCAACATTATTTGTATTACAAAGCTATTACAAAGCTGTCGAGGGAGAGCATTCCACAGCAAAGGCCGTGCCTAAGCAAAGGTTCTTTAACCCCACATAGTATTGAGCTTAGGAAGAGCAAGAAATCCGGACTAAGATCTGGGCGGAATGTACTGATTTATCAAAGTAATATTGTATTGTAGAGCAAAGCCATTACACAATGAAATAAAAGCAAGTTAAAAAAAAGGAAAACAATGCGTTCGCTCATGAACGAGAGCATTTCCCAAATCAGGACGGGATGAAATCAAATCATGGTTAATCTTCTCTGTGGCACTGCGAGTTAGGTATTTAAGTATGAATACTAAGTTACCCAACGGATACCGGACTGATTTAGAGACGGTTTGTGGAGACATTTTCAAGTTTCAGTCATAAAACACACCGAGGTTACGACGTACATGAGATACAGCAATATTGTGGCCAGGAAGGACAATGGAAGTAAAAGATACCCTTTTTTACTGAGTATTTTAACAATACAATACAAATTCACATTTTGTCAGATTTAGTTTCAATGAATGTGAGTTTAACCAATTATGAACATCCTGTACAGAAACTTAAAGATTATGGAAAGAGCTGGCTGCATTGCTTTGGTTAAGTTTGAATGAAGTGAGTATTTGAATATTAATATAATTAAAAATTTGACATGAAAAGAATTGTGTTGAAGAATACACTGCAGACCAATTGAATAAAGTAAGAACAGGATGAGCCCTGTCAGAGGTAACACAAAATGGGAAGTATAACTATTTATCAAGGCAGACAGCCATCTATACGTGAACATTCGTATTATATTCCGTCACTATAAATGTATAAACCAGTGCCAAGAATAATCGTGTGGACAACAAATATTTTTAAAATCAGCACCAACAACAATATAAGCATAGATGCCCATCGATAAGTGAACTAAAAATGATAACCAAACATCGCAACAGTGTTACCTTTGCAAGAAACAGCTCCTATTGATGTATTGAGATAACAGCTACATTCACTGTCGCACGTTTGACATTGCATATCCGTCCCATCTGGAAAAGGGATTAATTACAATTCCTTAAAATAAATTATCTTTCCATCTGTAATATGTCGGTGTTTGGGATACGTGATCGTAGATAGTATGGGATTATTATTATTATTATTATAATTATTATTATTATTATCATTATCATTATCATTAGTATTATCATTATTATCATCATTACTATAATTAATATTCAAATTGTATTATCATTACCATTACTTTTGTATTAGTAGTAGTTGTAGTAGGAGTAGTATTATTACCGTTATTCTTCTTATTATCAATGTTATAATTTTCATGATTATTATTATTATTACTATTATTACTATTATTACTATTAATTTTATCATTTTCATTATTATTATTATTGTTGTTGTTATTGTATGATCTATTTTTTCAATTATTACTGTACAGTTTCTTATTACACTTACTAATTGAACAGCCTGTAAAATATGTTGATATATTTTTAGTGACTGACATCGGCCACTCATCACCTTCGTCGTCGAAAAAAACTGCCGTAAGATGTAAAGAAGTTCCTGGGAAGTTTAGCCTACTACAAGCTATGCTTGCTAGTTCGAAGTTCCAATTTGCTTGACAAACAAGCCCCCATCCGATGTGCTGGTTGTAAACCTCAACGATGCCGGCATTGGGTCGATCTTTGGTGATCAATCTGTAGTCTGCAAAAATTATTGAGATTATTCTATTTATAGAGTTGATTGTGTATTTGTGCGTTTGTATAATTTAATACTAACAATGATATTAATAATAATAACACTAATAATAATAATAATGATAATACTGCTACTACTTATAATATCTACATTTATATTGCGCACGTATCCATCCCAGGGGGTGCTCTAACTAACAAACTAAAAAACGAGTATTGTTACCCTGGCTTTAGCCCAGCTGCCCTGAGGCGCTGAAAGCATTCAAGGCATAAATTCATACTAGGTACCCATTTACTTCACCTGGGTGGAGATTGGCAAATGTAGATAGATATCTTATTAGTGCCGCGGCGGGACTCGAACAGCGACCATCTGATTCACAGTCCGATGAAGTATTCACTAGACCATGACACCTCTACATGACTGTATACCATATATTTAATGGAATGGTGAGTTCCAACCATCTCATACGAGAAGTCCCGGGTTCGATGCTTGTTTGGTTCTTACATCCGTAGTGTGTTTTGTCCACATTCCTTCTCGATCCAGGTGTATTAAATGGGTACCTGGTAATGTTGGGGTATTAATAATGGCAGAGCCCCTAGGAAGAACGGTATTAATACTGATGAGGCCATCACCAGGTAGTATCATGGAATTAGTCATTAACAAGACCGAATCAGTTTTGTTACGAGGTGGCATCCGTTCTTTTAGTTGCTACAAATCCAGATAATGGACTCCCGATATCGATAAGTCTAATATTCACTCATTTCTATGATTTCTCACAATTCATAATTTAAACAGTATCTTTAAAAGGACATGCAAATAATGGTTACAATATCTAACATCCTACATCCTTACAGTTTTTCTTGTAATATCAACAATAATTACAATAACAATAATAATAATGATAATGATAAAAATAATAATAATACTAATAACAACAACAACAATAATAATAATATTAATAATAATAGTAAATTAAATATAAATCAGTATAAAAGATTTATAAAACGCAAAATCCACTCAAAATCAAATGTTCTAGGCGAACTAGTGCAAAAGATGGAATCACCTAATAAAAACGCCTCTGCATTTTATGCAAAATAACAAGATATAACTTACAAAATGAAAGAAAATAATATGCCAAATCAAAAAGATATATCGACCATTGCGGTGATCCCGGAGAGACCATGTCCTCCCCCTCCCCACTCCCCCCTACCGCCAAGAACTTTGAAAAAGTGAATAAAAAAAATTATAGCATTATGATGATTGACGGCTGATACATATTTTTTAGAAGCGATAATGCAACGTTTACACTATTAAAAAGATACCGGAATAATCTTCTCGCTCGGTTACTATGCTCTCTCGCATGATGATCATATAACTGTACAATGTTGTGATGTCTCTTTCTAATACCGGAGGTATTAGACATGTAATGTGTCGCCCCCGCCCCGCCCCCGGCCACGACAAGATATCGCCGCTCCTGATATCAACAGCATGATATGTTCGTACCTGATATACCTAGCTACATGGAAACCTATGTCGCCTCAAGTAAAATACCGATAAAACAAAACCTCTAAACTGTTATTGAACAGTGATTGTCAGGATTATCTTACTTTAGCATGTTTAAAGGAGTCACGCAAATAAGATCCTCTCCCTCCCCTGGGAAAAATAGAAAACTAAATATTGCCTACAATGCAGAGCATTGAGGATTTACACTAACAAAAATAGGTTACCATAGGCCTATACCGAGCGCCTCATGCACTAATATCCTTCCTCATATCTGCATCCAATGTTATACCAATCAACAGTTCTTTATGCTTTGCTGTAAATAATACAAATTAATATAATTCGATCTGCGAGAAAAAAATCGTCCAAACTTACCCGAGATAGTATAGATCGCCAAACAGGGACTGATTATAATAAATAACAGTAAAGACACGGCTAAATTCGTGTTTTCGGCCATATTCCGACGTATGTATCGCGGTGTTGAATTCCTATAAGCACTAATAGTTTATGTTTGCAACCGATTTTAGTGTGAGTAGAACCTGACGTAGGAGAGGAAGTTCTTCAAAAACATTATTTAAAGTAGACATTGATTAAAATAGAGATTGCATGGCAAATGAAAGCTCGTGATCAAAAGAAAGTGAAACGTGTCATATCTTTTCCGTAAAAATACATATGTGATTACAATCAGACATTCAAAAATGAAGCTCGTGATCAAAAGAAAGTGAAACGTGTCATATCCTTTCCCTAAAAATACATATGTGATTAAAATCAGACATTCATAAATAGAAGCTCGTGATCAAAAGAAAGTGAAACGTGTCATATCCATTCCCTAAAAATACATATGTGATTACAATCAGACATTCAAAAATGAAGCTCGTGATCAAAAGAAAGTGAAACGTGTCATATCCTTTCCCTAAAAATACATATGTGATTACAATCAGACATTCAAAAATGAATCTTGGCACTCCCCCCCCCCCTCCAATAAACGAAACCGAAATCATGCAAACTGGGCGCTTCGATGATACGTAGGTGATTGAGGCAATACCACTTCCGGATTCACACAAGCCCCAACACACTAAGAAGTAGGTTGGTCCATCCAAAAGACCAAATTCCAAGAGAGGAAAAGACATGCATTGTGTACAAGATTACTTGCACAGATTGTAACAATTCTTATGTTGGGGAAACTGGCAGAACTCTTAATGAGCGACTAATAGAACACGAAAGAGCCCTCAGATTGAGTAACCCATCCCATTCAGTTGTAGCTGAGACATATGGATGGGACGATTCCCTCATTATTGACTTCGAAAGCAACTTCTGGCCAAGAAAGGTGAAAGAGTCTATATGGATTAAGAGGATAAAACCTACACTAAACAGGGACTCTTGATACCTATTGTCACCTATCTTTGGTCCAGTGATCGCAAGGCAACAGGCTGCGCAGAGAAAACGTGTGACTTATCACTTAGCTTGAAAAAGTCCACAGGAGTGGACGAAAGCTTGCCCACACAATTTAAAGTTGGTAGAAGCTTTAGAACTACATTATACGATTATCCCCAACCGATGAAAGTTTTCTGTATCAGTATACCAATGATTGTATAATAACTTCCAATGCAATGAAGAGATACGAATCCGGGAAATATAAACGATAGTCATAATATAATCAATATAGTCAATCGAGCGAGGCGAAAGAAATAAAGAAAGAAAGATGTAAATAAATATAAAAAATAACGATAATGAGCCTTATGCGTATGATTTCAAGAGGAAGTCTTTGAGTTTACGCTTGAATGAATACAACGAGGGTGATTGATTTATCTCAGCGTCCAAACTGTTCCAAAATGAAGGTCCTGTATAGGTTATTGTTTCAAGGGCAAGAACGGTGAGTACGGGGGATAGATGAAAATTGTATGATTGCCTGGTGGGATATTTTTTTTTTTATTATCACTATTTTTTTTAAACATATTATGGAAGACATTCGGCAATTTGCCTTTATTATTAAATTTGATATATAAATATCCCTACATAATAGTGATATAGGTCTGTTACTTTCAAAAACTTGTTAAAAAGAAATAATGGATTTGTATGTGCCAAAAAATCGGCAGAAGAAATTATCCTTTTTTGTATTTTGAGTAGCCTATGGAATTAATGTTCGTCTTGGAAGAATTTCACTAGACTAATATTCCGTTACTTCACTATGGTAATAATAAAGTAGAATATAATGATTTCAAAATATGGGGAGGAAAATGAGGTTTGAGTTTATTGGTAACTCCTAGATTTCTTGAAAGCAATTTACATAAGTAGTCAATGTGGAATTTCTATGTTAATTTACATTCAATGTAAAGACCAATAAATTATGTTGAGTCTATTTTTTTTTTAATCATTGCCATTCATGAAAACATCACCAGGTAAAGTATGCAGTGAATTACTAAAAACAATGTTATTTGTCTTTTTGAAATTAAGAGATAACCTTTTTGCTTGTACCCAATTGCATACATATCGTAGTTCAGAATTTAATTCATCAAGAAGGATTTGAGGATTATCGTGAGTAAAAAATATACATGTGTCATATGCAAATAAAAGAAAGGAAAGTATATTGGAAGAGTTTTGAAAATCATTGATGTATAAAATAAAAAGAAGTGGACCCAAAAGGGAACCTTGTGGTACACCGCAAGTGATGGGCTGAATTTTTGAATTGAAATTATGAATAGACACAAATTGATTCCTGTTTATAAGATAACGTCTGAACCACTCCAAGGCCCTTCCACGAATTCTATAGTGAGAGAGTTTATATAAAAGTATTTTATGGTTAATCATGTCAAAGGCCTTAGAGAAGTCCAGAAAAATACCAGCAACGTGAGACCTCCTATAAACTGCCTTTGTAACTTTATCTATTAAAAATATTAATTTTAATTAACAGAGACCCAAAATTTATACGTGCTTTTATTAAAAGTGACGGGAGAATTATAGCTGCTCGTTTGAGCAACAATGGAATGTGTTACTTTGTTTTGAATGTTTATGCTCCTACATAAAAATCGGAAAAAGAACCTTTTTATAAAATGCTTTTAAATTGGTTGAATACAGTTAAAGAAGATAATGATATTTTGATCGCAGGAGGGGACTGGAATTGTGTTCAAAATAAGGAAATTGATGCACGTCGTATCTCCTCTGCTAATGTTCCAAAGTTTTATTTTAAGAAGTTTAAAAAACATCACAATTTGGTAGATATTTGGAGACATTTATATCCAGAGAAGAGACAATTTACAAGGAGGCAGGTGTCTTTCTCTTTATTTTCTAGGTTAGATTATTGGTTAATATCAAAAAAGGTATGCCATTTAGTTCAATCTACGGACATCCGTCCGGCTTTAAAGTGCGACCATAACGCTATTTCTTTAAATTTGAAATTTAAAATTGTAAAGAGAGGCAAAGGGTTTTGGAAGATAAATAATAATATCTTAGTGGATGCAAAGTATCAGACTGGTGTTCGTAATTTAATTAAACAAGTTAAATTAGAATAGATACAATTGTCACCACAGGACAAAGGGGAGATATGTAAAGTTAGGATAAAAGAATTTACGATGTTATACTGAAACAAAATATGATGTTAAATAAAAAAAAAATGATTTTAATAAACTTAAAAAGGAATATGAAACCTTGAGTTAACAGTTAGATAGGGATCCCAATGAAGATGTTATTAGTAAGATGAAGGAACCACAGAAGAAAATAATATTATACACATAAATGTAAGGGGCGTTTTTAAGATCGAGGTCAAAATGGGTTGAAACGGGGGAGAAGGCAAGCAATATTGTTTACAGTTGGAAAAGCGCAATGGGCAGAAAAAGGAAATAGAAAGTTTATATGTGAATGAAAAAATTATAAAGGATGATGAAAAGGTTGTACAGGAAATTCATAAATATTTAGAAGAAGTGTATGTTAAGGAATGCACGAAAGTTCATGTTGATACATATTTTAAAGATGTAATTGTTAGTACTCTGACCGATGAAGAGGCATTGAAGTGTGAAGGGTTACTATTAAAGTGAAAAGGAATGTGAAAACGCATTGCAATGTATGAGTAACAACAAAGCCCCTGGAAGCGATGGTCTTTCATAGTGCTGAGTTTTACAAGGTTTTTGTTGGAAACTAAAGATTTGGTTATTGCAAGTTTAAACGTGGGGTATCACAAACAAAAATTATCTTCTTCCCAAAGACAGGGTCTTATTACATTGTTATTTAAGAAGGGGTATAGGGTTATTTAGACAATCGGAGACCTAGTTCGTTTAATATTAAAATATAAAATTGCGGCAAGAGTACTGTCTAAAAGACTTCAACGTGTTTTATCAAGTATCATTTCAACTGCTCAAAGAGATTTCATAAAGAGAAGATCCGCAGCAGAAAACATACGGTTAGTACAAGATGTGATCGACTATTTAAAGACATCCCATAGTTCAGGGATTATATTCTTTTTGGATTTTAAAAAAGCTTTTGACAATGTAGCCCATTTTTCCAATTTCATGTATTACGTAAATTCAATTTTGAAGAATCTTTTATCACCTGGATAAAGACCTTTTATACTGACGCCATTGGTCGTGTGATGAATAATGGATGGATTTCAAAAAAGTTGATTATAGAAAGAGGAGCTCGCCAGGGTTTCCCATTATCGGCATTACTTTTTAACATAGTAGAGGAAATATTAGCATGCAAAATAAGACAAAATAAAAGGATTAAAGGGATTGATATATTCAGTGTTGATTTAGGTGGCGATAGTTTAAAAATGTCCAAATATGCAGATGATACGACATTATTTGTGGAATCTGTTAATTATTTACAATATAGTATGAATGAAATTAACGATTTTGGAGACTATGCAGGTCCGAAAATAAATTGGAAGAAGACAGAAGTAATGGAATTGAATATAATTTTGTTCATGATAATGACATTATATATGCGGATCAAGCTGTTAAATATATAGGAGTATATGTAGGCGAAAATAAGAAATTGTTACAAGATTGAAACTGGAATGTAAAAATATATAAAATTCGAAATGTATTAAATATGTGGAAAATGAGAGCTCTTACTTTTTTATGGTAGAATAATAGTTTTGAAAATGTTAGCGGCGTCACAAATTGTGTATACCGCAACTGTTGTACCAGTACCAAAAACAGTTTTACAGATATTAAATAGACTATTGTTTTGTTTCTTATGGAATTCTAAAAAAAGATAAAATTAAACGTAATGTAATTATACGTGGTATTGACAAATGGTGGTTTGAATATGATTGATATTGCTAGTAAAATATCTTCACTTCGTTTGGCATGGATATCTCGTTTCTTTAATGATAATGGCTCTAATTGGGAAAATATGTTTAGATACTGTTCCGATAAAATAGGGGGTTTGCCCCTTTGTTTACATTCCAATTGTAACATAAATTATAGAAATTTATTATGCTCTAAACATAATTTGAAAGAATTGTATGTAGATCTTTTTTGTATTTGGTCGGAACTAAGATTCATTGATATGTTTAAAGTAAGAAATATTCCAAATGAAATTATTTGGAAAAAATAGTAACATTACCTTTAAGAAAAAAATATTGTTTTATCGAGAATGGCAAGATACCGGTTTATTGAAAATTCACAATTTGATTTCTAATGGTATTTGGAATGACTCTACATTAATAAATAAAAAAAGTGAAAGCAAAACAGTTTTTATTTGATTTCAAAAATACAAAATTAAAGGAAGCATTTCCGCAGTGTTGGTTAGATAGATTAAGTTATGTCAATGATTTTGAACATGAACATGAACCAACTTTCATTTATTTTTGGAATTCCTTTATAGACTTAGTTAATGACTTTGTTTGGAAGGATGTATTTTTATTTAAATTAAAACATATTCTTAATATTAAAGTTAAAGAATTCAATTTCAAGATGATTCACAGGTTTATTGCCTCAAAAGAAAACTTACATAAATGGCAAATTGTGAATAATAATTCATGCCACTCTTGTGGACAAGTTGACTCAACGTTTCACTTTATGTTATATTACAAGGATGTGACTTTTTTGGGAAAAAAATATGTTATTTGATATTTAACCTATTCCAAGTAGAAATAGAAGTAAACCAAAAGATATTAGCTGTAGGTAAGGACGTAGGAAACAAGAAATATACTCTCCTGAATATTATTTTAAATTATGCGCAATATGCAATTTATAAATGTTTCGTTAAAAACATTGTCAATGTTTCTGTTTTTTACCCACATACTTTGTTTTTTTAATTCAAGTCGTTGCTAAGATTATTTTTCAGATATGAATGTGTTAGCAAAGAAAATGATACTAAGCTGGAAGAATTGTTTAAAATACTTAAATGTTTAGCCTATGTTATGGTTTCACTCAATCATTAAGTAATGAATGTAAATATGTATTGAAATTATGGAAATAAAAACCTCGCTTGAAGATAAGAGAAAACAATAATAATAAAAAATATTATTGCATGCACGGTTGAACGTTTCTGATGAAAACCGAAATGGGAATTGATGAAAATATTACAACTGGTGAGAAACTTTATAGTGCGAGAATATATTATCTTTTCGAGAACTTTTGAGAATGAAGTCAACAGTGATATTGGACGATAATTGCCAGGTTCGTCCTCCATACCTTTTTTTGTAGATGGGTATTACTTTAACGACCTTCATCTTATCAGGGACAACACTATCCTGCAAAGATAAATTAAAAAGATATGTGTCAAGGGTGAAACAATTTTTGTATAATTATTTTTAGAAGATCGTATGAAATACCATCATAGCCCAAATTATTTTCGCTGGTAGGTTTGTAACTATATCAATGATTTCAGGTTCAATGACTTGTACAAAAAGAGATGGACTGGGGATTTCGATTCTTTAAAAAAGAATGGAAAGGTTTATATGTAGTAGGAATATCATTAGCCAATTTTGGACCAATGTTTACAAAACAAAGAGTTAAAAGCCTCACCAATACCTAGTGGATCTTAGGTCTTTCTTTTAAACATCATTAATTACTTTCCAAGTAGACTTTGTATCATTTCTATGAGCTTGGAAAGAGGAAAAGTGAAAATTCTTTTTTGCTTGCCTTAGCACAGATGTTGAAGTATTGCTATTTGTAGAGTATTTAGATTTAGCATCATCGGTACCTCCAGATTTATATTTATGATAAAGTTTGTGTTTCTTATTTATTAATCAAAGGACTTTGTGATCCAAGGAGACCGAGGTATTTTTTTAATAATTTGTGCTAGACAATGTTCTCATTGGAAAATGAAGATCGTATAAAGGAAGAATTGTATCAAGAAACTCATTATAAGCTTGGTTCACATTGCGTGCATCGTGAATTGGAGACCAGTCAACATGAGATAAACTTTCTTTAAAACGTTCAATATTATGTTCAGATATTATTCGAGTACATTGACAATTACATCTGTCTGGTTTAAAAGGTTTACAAGCATTAAATGTGTAAGGGGTAAAAACAAAAACAGGAAAATGGTATGTTATATCTGATACAATGATACCCAGATCTAAATGACTGTGAATATTTGTAAAAATATTATCAATAAGTGTAGTCGTAACATTAGAAATTCAAGTGGGCTTTGTAATACAAGGAATAAGAGAATTAGAGATAATTGTATCTAGAAAAAAAAACCTGGCAATGTGGCTTTTCATGATAATGGAACAAAACTATATTAAAATCGCCCATTATAAAACAGTATTTGTTTTTAAGGCAAGATGAATCTAAAATAGAATATAAGATGTCACTAAAATCTGTTAAGTTGCAGTTTGGTGGTTTATAAATTTCACCTACAAGTATGTTTTTTCCAGTTGTGATTTCAATTTCGACAAAAATACTTTCAAAAGCTCCCGTCATATATGTTAGGTTTTTTACCACTTCAAATTGGATGTCATTTTTTACATAAAGAGCCAATTCACCACCATTTTTAACCACTCTGTTGTTTACTACAAGAGAGTAATCATCCAACTGAACAAGTGAAGTGAGTGAATCAGATAACCAAGTCTCACATAATCCTATAACAGAAATGTCTACATTTAGCTAATTCAGCAACAGGTGAAATTGATCTATATTTTTACACAAGCTTCTTATATTATAGTGTAAGACTGCGAAATTATTTGACTCAAGACTTATTGAAAACAACGGACTATATTGGAGATTATCCGCAGCTGGCAGGACGGCAGGTACTTACCAATATATCCGTGTTTTTGCCTAGTCATGCGTTAGGGGAAGTCCTTCTGATGATAGCTCGAACCTTCGAACGTGGAAATTTTCGTTTCATCATCAAAATATGGTATTCAATGTCTCTGACAGTTCCAATTATAATAACGCGTATTTTGAGAGTCGACTCCTGTTTTGATTTTCAAGGGACCCGCATTCATAGGTAACGCTAGAGGGCGGCAATCACGGGATCGGGCAATACGATTTAATAGCACATGTATGTCCTCCCTCCGAAGGGATCGGGAGTAAGCAAAGCACAGAGATCATATCCCTCCGTCCAAGAAAGTAAAACAAACAAACCAATAACAATAATGATGATGATAATAAAGATTAGAAAGATAATACAAACAACAACAACAACAATGATAATAATAATAACAATATTAATAATGATGATAATAATAAAAGTAAAAGGAATAATAAAATAATAAATTGCTAATGATAATGATACTAATAAAAAAAAACAATTATACTAATAATAATGATAATAATAATAACGACAACAAATGTTATAATAGTGATATTAGATAATGAATAAAAAAACCGAATTACCAAAATATTTTTAATCTAACTGACAAAAGAGTTTTCCTCAGGTTTTTAATAAATATTTCCTTGTTTGCTTACATTATTGGCGTATCTGGAACATAATGAATGCATTTATTTTATTCTGCTCGTTCGTTCGTACGACGAATATCAATGAGTACATTATCTAAATAGGAAGATCCTTATTTAGCCAACTGATGGTCTCATCATCGAGCTCTCGAAGTCCGGAAGCACCGTGAGGGGATTTGTAGATAGGACAAGCATCGATGACGTGATCCATAGATTGGACCTTTCCACGGGCACAGTTTGGCGATGGATCAGCTCCAATTTAATGCAGGAAATATTGTGTACGGCCAACTCCAGTTGTGATACGGTTGAGGTTGACCCAGGCTTTTCTTAAGAGGTCACTGCCACTTGGTTTTGCACAGGGCTCTGGGATGAACTCCTTCAAGTTGGTAGTAGGCGAATTCCACTTGGTCTGACCAGCGTTTTGCTATCCAGGTGGGTAAGGTGTGAGGGGGGCTTCTCAAGCGGCAGCTCAGCAGCCTGTGTTGCAAAGTGTCTTCCAGGGAGACGCTATCCTTCAGAGGCAGAGGGGACAGGAACAAGGCAGTTATCTCTGTCATGCTTTGGGGCAAGCTTAGTGTACTACACATCTCGTCTGAGCTGAGCTGGTGGTATGCCAGACAGTATCGGCAGGTTGTTGACAGATGTTGCAGTGAGTGTCCCGCTGATTAGTCTCATAGCATCATTGAGGACAACATCAACATGTTGTACTTGGGTGCTGTGGCTCCATGTAGGTGCGGCATACTCGGCGGTGCTTTTTGAGCGGGGGCTTTGGCATGCTCGTGGAAGGTGAGGCTTCGATTAAAAGTGACACCTAGGTACTTTGGTGTGGGGTCGAAATTCAGCCTAGTACCATTTAGTGAGATATTCAACTCTCGGATGGCGCATCGGTTTGCCAGATGGAAGATGGAGGATACAGTCTTCGGTATGCACATCTTGAGATGCCATCTGTCGAAGAACTCAGCTAGCATGCTCCGGTCCTTTTCCAGTGATGTTTCGATTGCCTCAAAGGAGTGGTTATCAAACACCAGTGCGGTGTCGTCTGCATAGGAATACTGCATGCATCCCCCTTGGGCATATCAGACACAAATATGTTGAAAAGTATCGGAGCGGGGACAAACCCTTGCGCCACACCATTGCGGAGTCTCCTCTTCCTGCTGCATTCGCCGTTTGATGTTTCAAGAACAAATGACCCGTCTTGTACAAGCAGCATGATAAATATGACAAATCTTACATCTGGGACGGTCTGCAGGGTCTTGAAGTATAAGCCACGGTGCCATACTGTGTCAAATGCCGCAGTCAGGTCGAAAAGAACTGCACCAAACTTCTGTTTCTTCTGGAAGGCCGTCTCTATGTCGTTAACAAGCCGGACCACTTGGTGGGTGATTGATCTACCTTTCAGGAAACCTGCCTGGGTAGTAGGTAGTAGGTAGCTTCTCTTTGACAGTGTCGACGGTTCTGGCAAGTAACAGCTTTTCAAGTAGCTTGTAAATGTGAGATAGCAGACTGATTGGACGATAGCTCTTGGGTTCGTCTGCAGGCTTCTTGGGCTTCAGAATGGCAATAACTTTAGCGGTCTTCAATTTCGATGGAATAGTGGATGTTGTCATGCAGGTAGAGAGAAAGGCTTGTAGCCAGGAAGTAGTTTGTGACTCAGGTTCTTGAGGAACTCTGTGTGGATGTTATCATTGCCTGGTGCTTTGTCGGACTTTATTGATTTCAGTGCAGGTTCAACCTCATCCAAGGTGAAGGCTTCAGACATGGAGGTTGACTCTGGAGTGGACTTGAGGAGTTTCTTTATCTCAGAATTCACTGAGCTAGAGTGGGTTTTGGCCTCAGTGGTTTTATTTAGCCACTTTCCATTGTTAAATAGGACAGAATCGATGGAGTTTGGAGTAACAGGACACTGTTTTGGAGCACTGCTTCGACCGGTGAGTTTGTTGATGGCAGTCCATGCCTTCAACTAGAGTGGGTAAAGTTGATCTCAGAGACTTCTTCTTCCCATCTAGTCTTCCTCTTTTCTCCTTGTAATATCAGCAGGTCGTTCCCTACAGCTTCTCTTTCTTCAATGGTCTTGGACTTAGTGTAGGATTCATACAGACGGTCGCATTCTTCATCCCAGCATGGAATATACGGGTGTCTTCTGCCCCTTGGGATGGAGAGTTTTGCCGCCTGATGTAACAGGGAGCAGAAAGCAAAATATGAGTCATTCACATTGCTGATGGAGGGGTTTGACAGTCGAGATGATAGCTTGTTTGTGAGTTCCTTAAACTTGGGCCAGTCAGCTTTTTTGATATTCCATCTTTTTTTTGGTAGGTTTGAGAGTTGAAGCTTGATGTAGCTTGAGATGATGACCGGACAGTGGCCAGACCTTGGGAACTTTGGAAGGACAGTTCTTGAGCAGGTGTTTCTGATGTTGGATGAAACCAGTGGCAGGTCGGGGCAAGTCCATGTTTTGTGGCTCCCTAAGTAGAATGTGGGGTTGTCCTTGCTGCCATACAGTATCAGTAGCTCCTGGGATTCAAGCCATTCAAAAATGAGCTTTCCATTCTTGTTGGTGTTAGAGTATCCCCAGGCAGTGTTGCGACTGTTGAAAGACAAAGGAGTTCCGGAGCATCTTTGGGAAGAGTATGATTTCAACATCTACAGGTGGTGACTTTAACATTTCAGAAGTGGGTTCCCATAGCTTCAAAGGGGGTCCATTGTAGAGCTGAGTTCACAGGAGATTGCCCAGTGGTGGATGCTTTCATGCCTTGTTTGACGTAGGATGCAATCCCATGCTTCTTGTGTGGTATGAAGCAGATCAGATCAAAACCTTCGATGTGAAGCTGTTCTTCTGACTGACAGTGTTTTTCTTGGAGGCAGAAAATATTAACACAATTTTCCTTTGCAATATGAGGAATCAGATATCGCTTTGAGCGGGTAAGGCTTTCAGCGTTGAGTTTGAGTACGCAGGTCGAGGTGTCAGATGGCTTGTCCTGAAAAGGACACGTGCTTCCAGGAACTACGTAGGAAACTCTTCTGATGATAGAGGGCTAGACTTGTATTGGCGATAAGATCGCGATGATAGACGTCAGATTGCTGCTTTAGTTGACAAATGTCGTAACAGGGTCGCCTTACGTGAAGGCAGCAACATGCTAAAAAAATACTAAGAAATAGGGCCTACAAATGTAATAACCATACATTAGGCGCGAGGCGCGGGGCACTCATAATCATAATTACCAACATCTTCATCATCTTCATCATCATTTCACCATCATCACTATCACTATGCCCACCACCACCGCCACCACCATCAATATCATCATCACCACCACCGTCTCCGTCCCCGCCACCAACACCACCATCATCATCATCCAGTGGCGGTGGAGTCGGGAGGCAGGGGGTCGGTGGGCACAGTGCCCCCACCTTTTCAAGTATCCCTACAGTGCTGCTTTTTACATAGGAAAGATGCCCCCTTTTACTTCAGATAAGTGCCCCTTTTTATTTCTTAGAGATGCCAGTTCAACAGTCTTATAAGTGCCTCTTACCACCTCTGATAAGTGCCCCTTCACCTATGTTAATTGCCGTTTTTCAAGTCTGAGAGATGCCCATTTTACTTTAACAAATGCCCTTTTCATTTTTGTAATAAGTGCCTCTTTCCCTTCTGATAAGGGCCCCTTTTCATTTTTGATGAGTGCCCCTTCTCACCTCTGATAAGTGCCCCATTTTACTTTGACACATGCCCCCTTTTTCTTTCTAATAAGTGCCATTTTTACTTCTGATAAATGCCCCTTTTCTTTTTTAATAAGAGTCACTTCCCTTTCTATAAATGCCCCTTCCCACACCTCTGATAAATGCCTCTATTAAAATCTCATTTGTGCCCCTTTCCATTCTCACAATTGGCCCTATTCATTTCAGTTGAGTGCCCCTTTTCAGGTACAAGAATTGCCCCTTACCACTTCTGATTAGTACCCCTTCACCTCTTATAATTGCCTCTTTTAAAATCGGAGATGTGTCCCTTATATTTCGACAATTTAATTTTTATAAATGCCCCCTATTTATCCTCGGAGAGTGCTCCTTTTCATCTCTGATTAGTGCCCTTTATTTAACACTTGCTCCCTTATCCTTTCAAATTCGTGCCATTTTAATTGCCACTTTTCCTTGTAATAACTGCCCCTTTTCCGTTCTCATAAGTGCCTTTTTTCATCTCTGGTGAGTGCCCCTTATTAGTTGCGAGTACCGCCCCATTTTTACCTGTGATAATTGATAACTCCCCTTTTTACTTTAGCACGTGCTCCTTTTAATTTCTAATAAGTGTCCTTTTATTTTTGGATATGTGCCCCCTTTTTCATTCACCATAAAATGTACTCCTAATTTAAAGCGGCTAAGAGCTTCTTTTTTCACCCAAAGTTCGCACGCTACGCTCGCTCGCATTTTAAAGTTGATGTGATTATGTTTCTTAATAAGGATCTTTTTAGTCTTTCATGATAAGATTGTGCTTAAAACCCCATCAGGATTTATTTTCTTTATATTTATAAGATGTAATTTGTTTGTATTGCGACCTCACAAATCTTAAAAGGTTTGCTCTCCCGCTTCGCTCGCTCGCATATAAATATTCAGACCATCACACCCAACTGCCAGGTATGATACTTAATCAGTATCGTGGACCATTTAAAGATATAAACAAACATTGAAATCATCCCTAATAATGTAGTCACATTGTAGGGGTATGTACCAGTGTCTTTAAAAAATTATTTTCACTTTGAGGTTTCCCTTTGTAGGTGCCCCTTTTTTCCAGAGAGTGCCTTTCTTTTGGTGTCCCCAACCCACTTTGAAAGGTGCAGCATCGCCCATGTCATCATCATTATTACCATGACCACCTGCACCACCACCACCACCACCACCACCATCTTCATCTTGATCATCATCACCACATAACCATCATCATCATGCACCGCCACATGTATATTCTACCCTCGAAACAAATAGGCTTCAATGAATAATATGCCGGAGAATTTCGAATAATAATAATAATAATGATAATTTTAAAAATAGTGATATTAATAATAATAATGATAATAATGATAATAACGATAATAAGGATGATAAGAACAATAATTATTATGATAAAAATAATGAAAATAATAGAAACAATAATAAACCGTTATTGAAAAGGGTATATCACATTACGATGTAACATCCCTTAACGCTTCTAAAGAAGTTTGAATATAATTACCCTGGCTTTAGCTCCAAATGAAATCTTTACAATAATCTTGGCACCCAAACAATTATTCTTTTTAATTTTTTATTTCATTGAATGGTTTATTATAATACTGAAATTAGCAGCCCAAGAGCTGAATTACATTCAGTTTACAATAAAAGCACATGAAATACATAGCAATTTAAAAACAATTATTACATAAAGCTTACGAGAATACATACAAAAAAAAAATTAATAAGATATAAGATCATTCAAAAACTAAGTATAATCAACACTGTGATCAAAACTATGATAATAATAATAACTATTATTATCTCTTATGTAGCGCATTTAATTGCCGAAGGTAATACCAATGCGCTTTACAAACATTTCGAAATCAAGATACAAATGTAGAAGACAATAGAAATAAAGACATATATAGAAATAATTACATATATAATCAAAAATTACAAGTAAGTAGGCATACAGTCTACATTAGAAAAAATCGATAGTAGCTTCTATTAAAGGTGATTCATGTAATATAATATTTGAAAATTATTATAATGGTGAGGAAGGCCCAATACAACAATATAAATAAAAATAAAATATATAGATAAATAAACATCCCGCTTGTTGGGAGACTCATTGGAAAACTCTTCCTGGCATTATGTTACGCATTCAGTCAGTCACAAAGATGTTACAAACCAGTGCAAAATTAAAATGAAATGTTGAACAAATATGTCTTAAGTTCTTTCTGGAATACGTCTATGTTTGACTGAGCACGGAGAGTGCCAGGAAGAGAGTTCCAAAGGGTTAGTGCAGCACATTCAAAGGACCTGTCACCGAAAGATTTGGCTCTACATCTATTTACTACAAGCAGATTTTGTGAGGCAGATCTGAGTGATCTGGTTGGTAGATATTGGGCTATCAACTCGGATAAGTAAGTAGGAGCAAGGCCATGGACTGCTTTAAATGTGAGCAGGATAACTTTGTAGTGGATGCGTGAGTAAATAGGTAACCAATGGAGCTCTTTTAAGATGGGAGTGATGTGATTGTATTTACTTGACATAGATACAAGACGGGCGGCAGAGTTCTGAATTCGTTGGAGTTTGGACACGTCTTTGTCCGGAACGCCGAAGAGAAGACTGTTACAGTTGTCCAGCAGTGATGTGACAAACGCATGGATCGGTATTTATGTTGTCTTCTGGTTTAGGAGATGGCGAATACCACCAATTCTTCTTAAGGCGAACGAAGCTCTGCGACACACCAAATTCATGTGGCGACGAAGAGATAGATGTTCGTCGATGACTACCCCTAGGTCCCGGACAGCTTAAGCGGGCTTGATTTATCCAAAGCAGAAAGGTGGCAGTTCCTGGTTGCTCTTCATGTGAGATGATACATGTAATACTTCCGTCGTGTTGTCATTTAAGAAGAGATGGTTACCTCCCATCCACGTTCGAACCTCCAGACACGCATCAAGCTTTCTGATTGCTCGAGTTCTGTCATCGGAATTCGTAGAGATGTACAGCTGTGTGTCATCTGCATACATCATGCAGGACAGGCCATGTGCTTGAATTATCTGTTGAACTGGAGTTGTATAGCATACAAATAGCAACGTGCCAATTACTGATCATTGGGGGACCCCCATCGAAGACTAATTGGATCAGATGTTGCTTCATCAACCAACACTCGCTGTTGCCGATCGGAAAGATATGACGCTAACCAGTCAGCAGCAATACCTGTGATACCAAATCTTTCTTTCAGCCCAGTTAGTAGAATATGATGGTCGACCGTATCAAATGCGGAGGTAAGGTCCAATATAAAGACAAGGATTGCTTCATTTCTGCTATCCAAAGTTTAGAGAAGATCATTTTGGACTCTTACTAGGGCTATTTCCACACTGTGATACTGCCTGTAAGCAGACTGCCTAGACACCAGAAGAGAGTTCTCATCAAGGTATGACATTAGTTGCTTACAGACGACACGTTCAATCACGTTTGCAAGAAATGGTAGATTATATATGGGGCGGTAGTGATTGAGGCTCTGTGGTTCTAAACTGGGTTTTTTTCAGTGTGGGAATGACGAGCGAGGACTTGAGGGAAGCTGGAAAGATGCCCGTCTGCAAGGACTGATTTGTGATATCAGTGATAGCCGGGAGCAGAACCTCGACACAGTTCTTGAATGCCATTGCCGGTAGACGGTCAAGGGGACAAGCTTTGATCTTGGATGATTTTATGATACGAGCGACGTCCGACTGAGTCACTGGGAGAAACTTTTCCAAAGAGCAGCTTGGTTTAGATGTCTTCCTCAAGTCATTGTACGGAAGTGATGATGATGAAGAGTCAGCATCCATCTCCAGTTGACATACTTTATCTACAAAGAAGTTCGAAAATCTTTGTGCAAGCTCCGAACCTGTGCCACGGGAGTGCAAGTGTTGACCTGGTTTTTCAATTGTCAAACTGTCAACTATCTGAAAGAGTTCCTTGCTGCTTGCTTTGGAGATCAAATTCTGATGAAATGCTTTTTTCGCATTTTTCACACATGTGTTATACTCTGCTACTGCATTTCCTCCTTGTCTAAAATTGATCTAGAACTTCCCTTTTTCCACTTTCTCTCTCTGACCATGAAGCATGAGGGCGCAATTGTACAACTTTCTGAAGGACTGGTGCATGCTGATTGAGAGTTTCACCAAGACTGCTTTCTTCTTTTTAGAGGGTTTGGATAGGGCTGCAGAGATAACAGCTGCGTGATCAGAGGGCATTGATGCACAGATGGTAACATCTCCAATGTAGTCATCATCATCTTGTACTATTGTAGCGACTCATACATTCGCACTACTTTTATTGTACATTCATGTTCACAGTAATTTTCCATCACGCTACCTATTTTTATTCATTATTCGGACCACGTGTGTTTATATCTCCAATCGCGCATCGTGGTTCGGCGCATCGTTCACCCGCGTATTTTCAACGCCACAAGGTTTTCTTCACTCCTGCTTACATCTTCAGTCGAGTCAAGACGTCTCAGTATTTTGCTCTCTGCACACGAGATTCTCCCGTGCCTTTCACTTCTTTTATGGCACGTCAATTTTTTCTCTGCCGTCTCCAACGGGCTGGCAGTCTTCCAGTGGAACGTTTTAATCATAACCGACATGGCGCTTGATTCTCCGCTGGGAGCTGCCAGTTTCTTCGTTCCGGTAGCTCTTTTCACACACGTGAGCCCCTTCCTTCGTTTCATCCGTTATCATCTTCATCGGACTTTCGACTTCATTTCCATTCTGTCGTAAGCTCTATTTATTCATTGCATTTATTCATCATGTCCATGCATTTCATTTACTATTGGCCAATGTAACTCCGTGCAATATTTCTAATTCTCATTCCGAGTCATTTATATTTGCGTGCATGACTTACACTTTGCAAGTGTTTTGTCTGCAACATCAGTACCCAATAAAATAACGAAAAGGGAATACACTTTTGTAATGTATTTCATTGTCAGTACAACCTTGCTTCCTCGTAGCTAAAATAAAAATAGAGTTATGTCGTGTGATCAGTGAACACGCTTTACAATTTTCATTCACATACACCCACACACTCATATCTCTAAACTATCACAAGATCAAGGGTATGGCCTCGGGAGTGGGTAAGCTGAGAAATAAACTGTTTCAGTCCACCGTAGTCAAGAAGGTCGAGGAAAGTCTTGGTGTCCGTCTTTGTAGGGTCATCCACATGGATGTTGAAATCACCACAGATAACAACATGACTTGCCAACAAGTTTACCGTTTCAAGAAGTTTTGAAAATTCTGATGAAAAGCTATTTGAAGGAAGGCACTTCTGTGTGCCTGGTGGCCTGTAGATGACAAACATTGACAGGGTTTTCTGGCCAGTGGATTTGACTGTTACCTCCAAACACTCAAATGTTTCAAAGTGATGCGGTCTGGATTTGCAGGTGTACTTATCCTGCAGGAGGACACATATTCCGCCTCCCTTCTTTCCTTTTCGCGGTAATTTGAATAGGCGATAGTCCTGAAGGGTGTTCTAAATTGTTGCGATGGTTGGACCGTCTCGATGATCGCCCCGTAACCAAGCTTCCGTGATAGCAAGGGTATTAAGTTTTTTCAGATAAAACGAAGTCACAGACTTCAGTTGGTTTGTTCATCATCGACTGTGCATTCCAAACCCCGATTCTCGTTGATAGTGGAATTTTGCAGGGTTCAGCTAATGACACCCTTCTCTAAGTTGGAGCTTTACCTCCGAATTGCCACATGGATCTCCCTTCATACCTCTTACTGATTAAAACAGGGATGGCCTTCCGGGACTTGCAGAAAGAGCTTCGCCCTCGTCGCGTTGGTTTGACAGAGCATATCCCAAGATCCTATGTCCTTTAGGTTAAAAGAACTGTATGATCTAGGCTCTTGTATAATCGTGCATGGCTATCGCAAACAAAAGTATCACAGATGAAAGATGCAGTCCAAAGTTCGCCATATCACTACATGGGCAGTGCTATGGAGTATTACACAGATTGAAGATAAGGCAAGGCCTTCCAGGGGTGTGCCCAAAATCATGTATTCTACCATTGAGTAGATGCAGTCATGTTTAGCACTCTGAATAGGCTTAAGGCCAAAACAAAGGAAGTTGTTAATCTGTCCAACAATAGGTGACCGGTCATTCATGCATGCATGTTGTAAAATGGAGGTTCAAGAAGTTGACCAAGCCTGTATTTCCATGACAAACTGTCCCACATACTGCTGCTTCATCTTGAACATTTCCAATTCCAAATTCGTCTAGCAGATTCCTGAGTATTGTAGCAACAAACTGATATAAAGCAGAAACAGTCATATAAAATAAATCAATATGAATTTCCTGTCAAAGAGAGAGCAAAATTGAGTGCAACCTATAGCGCTACATTACAGTAGTCATGATAGAAAATATAGACTGGATTTGCTTTTGACATCATTATTAATAGAAGACTGATATTACCATCAGCACTCTACTAGAAAGAACACCTGCATTCCATTCAAGTATACTTACAATACGTGTAGGGACCATCTCAAAGTATAAAAGCGACACGAACTGATGAACTTTCTGCCCCAGCGTACTGTTTATTGCACATCGCCAACTCATGGTCAACTTGCCAACAGTGCGTAACCCAATATCCAATTCACATTAAGCGGACGGAGGACTCGATGCGAGAACTAACAGCGCAGCTAGGGAAGCAGCGAGTTACGTGACCATGCTGCTTGGCTTTAAAGTACAATTTCGCTTTGGCTATATACACATATGCAATCAAACTCCCTCTTTCGAGATCAGTACTAATAAAACTAATCCCACTCTTGTTTATCACAGTTGTAATCCCTATCCTATCCGAAACCTTGATATTTTACAGGCCTAGCGCACCCGGTCTATATCCTATTCTTTATAAAAACAATGAAAACAATTCACAACAACAACAACAAAGATTCTTAAGTAACGGCCTATAATATTTTGACAAACTCGCTACATTAATAACTTTATAAAGAGCTCATATTATACAGTCAAACTTGTCTTTGAGGCCACCTCTCTATTAAGGCTCCTTGTCTATTATGTAGTGGCTATGTTTTGTCTCCCTTGAGAAAGAAAAGTGTGTTGTAGAAGCTGTCTGCAGCTAGTGGCCATTTTTTTTTTGGTTTCCGTTGAGTGACCTTTGTAGACAGGTTTGACTGTACATAAAACTCGTTCTGTGTCCTACTTCATGGAATCAATTTTAATTCAGCAACTCGTACTCCGGCTCAGTATTCTCATCGGCCATTCCCAGGTTTGATTTCTTGATTCTAGCTGTTTGTTCCACTATTCTTTGATTTCCATATTCTACCCCCTCGATTGCATTCGTGTGGCCTCTATTTCCGTGTCTAGTTGCTTTGATGTCCTCGTAGGCTGGTTGCTTCATAGTTGTTGTATCTAAGGACGTGTAGGGGTCGAGTTCCTGGCCCTCCCTCTCACTGACTGACTGCTTTAGAGCGATGTTAGAGCGTCTGAAATAAAGGAAAGAAAGATTATTGGTGAGGTATAGCGGTGTATCCTCTAAAAATTAAAAGCGCTGTATAAACCATCATCATTAGAATTACTCTTATTACTAGCAGTAGCAGTAGTAATATTATGATGAAGCTGATGATGATGCTGATGATGTCGAAGATGTGGAAAAGGAAATTCACGATGCCGACAACGTCGGAAAAACGAAAGTCGCGATGTCGTAGGTAAGAGTCAGTTTCAGACCTTCAAACGACGAAACGAGAATCGAAGACGAGGAAGGTAAGAATGAGGTTCTTACCTTCAAATTTCAAACGTTGAGACGCAGGTCGACGACGACGACGTGTGGATTGAAGCGCTGACGAGTGGCGTGTGTTGTTGATAAGCGGCAGTCTTGCGCTTTATAAATAGACTTCCTTTTATTATATATTATTTATATGTGAATGTATTTGGAATAATTCCAGGCTTGATTTTAGCACGGTTTGAATAAACGCTCATTTAAATTATATATGTTGTTCCACTGTTGTCTGTCCGGTCTCTCATAAATCACAGGAGAAAAAAAAGGAAGACTTGGATTGAGTTGTTGGTGATTATAAAACCATCAACACCGCTAACCAACCTTTTGCTAAATTTGTGACCGTGCAGGATCCCGACACAAAGGGTTGCTGGTGGAAATATAAAATTGAGTTCGGGAAGACTGAAAACAGAAGGCGAAGGTCAAACAACCAAATTAAGGTTGTCAGCAAAACAGCCAAATAGAAATGATGTGAATGGTAGCGCTGACGAATGGCAATGTTGTTGATGGATGGTGCCACTGACAAATGGCGATGTTGTTGTTGATGACAAACTGACGATGTCGAATGTGTAGATTGTGGCGCTGACGACTGGCGTGTGTTGCTGATGATGGACTACTGATGATGCTGATGATGATGCTCTATACGTGCTCTATACGTGTGCATGTAATTGGTTCATGTGTCTCTTTCCTAGTTTTTGCGCAAATTGCAATACCATGTGTGAAACTGTCAATAGCGCGTAAACCGCCTTATTTAAACGTTTTTGTTATTTTTTTTTTCAAAATGGAAAAGTGCATAACTTTCCAAAGTATGATTACGTCTGCCAATTAATATAATGATGTTTAAGGCACGCCGTGCTCTACGTTAGCAATTAAATGTTTCATGTCTCCCATTCATAATAATTGCGCAACTTCCAATACCATGTGTAGAACTGTCAATAGCATAACTCAACTTACTGGAGAAAAAAAATTATGTCAATTATTTACGTCTGCGTGTCCCTTTTGGGAGACGCAGACGTGAATATTTGACGTGAATATTTAACGATTTCTGTTTTACGTTTACGTCTTTGGCGTTAAAGAAACAAAATTAGGCGCATATGTATATACGTCAATTATTTGCGTTTGCGTATCCTTGTAGGGCCAATTAGTACAGACAAATTAAAGAATTTCTAAACAATTTAATTTTTGATATCCACGTCTTGGACGTAAAATACAACAAAATTGTTGCATAGGTATACATAAATTTATTAATTTTGACGCTTTGGACGTAAAAGACAAAACAAATTTGTTGCATAGGTATACGTCAATTTTTTTTTTAACTTCACGTCTTGGACGTAAACGACGAATAGTTTTAATTATTTTGCTCCAGGATTAAACTTTTAGTTTAGGTAGACTATAATTTGACGCGGAGCGAATCAGCACATCATGACGTGTACATACGCGTACAGCATTAAAGGCCTATTATGAGACAGCATAATACAAATAAGCTTCACCTTCTATGTCTTTTGCAAATGACGACCACAATGATGGCGATGATGATGAGGAGGAGGCCAGAGACGATGCCAATACTGATAGATATGATGACTTGATGACCTAGGAAAAGACAGGGAATTGTTATAAGTGTGTTACAATTTGTTTGTATTTCAGAGCCTAGTACATGGAAGGTAGACTTACAGGAATTATCCGTAATATCTAGCCGGTATGAGCCACATTAACTTTCTAAATGGTAATGAGTCACCACTGCTATAGTCCACAGACATTTTGAATACCAGTGATGTTACTAGGGGCACGGGGCACGCCCCCTCCTCCTCGAATTGCAGGGGAGAGGGAAAAGGACAAAAGAATGAAGGAAAGATAAATGAAAAGAAATGTGGAGAAAACCTGAAAAGAAGATGATCTCACACCTTTCCTTTCCTTATAGGCTGTGTTTTCTTGCATTATACCCCACTAATTTAAGTAAGTGGGCACCTTGGGAACAGGTCTCCATTCACATCGCTTCACCCAGGCTACGCCTCTGACCAGTGGCGGATCCAGGGGGAGCCTGGGGCCCGGGCCCCCTCCCCTGGCCAAAAAACACTTAAATTTAGCCCTTTTTTGTTTAAAAAAGAAGACGGGCCCCCTCCCCTCCCCCTCCCCACCCCCACTGAGCGAAAAATCGGCTGGCATGATTTTCAAATTTTCTCAGGACGTGAACCCCCTACTTTTGCCCCCTCCCATGCCGCCTGCTGGATCCGCCCCTGCCTCTGACGATGACCATAACCTCTAGTAGCATTGGTCACTGGCCCTTTTGGTGGTCGGTATGTGCACCTGTCTTTTATTATGACGTTTTCAAAAGTTACATTGGCAGTTTTGGAGACAAAACCCTTTTCTTTTAGTTTTACATACTAGTATAAACAGATAAAGTATAGACTAACATAGTTGCTAGCAACTTGAGTCCACATAGGCCTATATGATTCATGGTATTTGAGGTCGTCATGAAATACATGTCCTGATTTTCATCCCCTTTTTCAATCATTATTCTCTATTTCACACTTTTTATGATAACATCGTTAGTAATTCATTTGTATCTATGTTACCATAATCGTACAGGAATGATGACCTAATGAGAAATTATTACCACTCTGCTGCTCTGAACCAGTCATGTCAGTTGTCTGAATGAATGTCATTGGGTTAGTTTGCCCTCCTCCCTTGGTGGTCGCAGAAGAGGGTGTAGTCGAACTGAATCCTGACCATCATGGTAAATAAACATGATACACGGGTAAATAACAATATTTACGTAGTATATATTGGCCAATCAACAACAAAAAGCAAACTGAAAACTCATTTGTTCACAAGTAGTTTTAAGATTAGTTTACTTGGTATTTGATTTGAATTGTATTTTTGGTATATTTTCTGTATCCTCTAAAGTGCATAGGGACTGAATAGTGATAAGCGCTGTGTACAATTAAAGTTTTGTATTACACTTATCATTTTTGTATTAATATTATTGTAGTTGTTGTTGTTATTTAAAATATTAGTAGTAGTATTATCATTACTATTATCATTATCATTATTATTATCGTCATCATCGTGGTCATCATCATCATCACTATTGGTGGCACTGAAGTGTACCAATCACCTGAATAATCATTCCTGTATAACTAAAAGGTATCAAATCGACCTTTAACAGGGTTACCAGGCATTTTTTACATACGGTTAAGGAGTATGAAGAAAAAAAAGAATTACATAACACGGCGTGTACGGAAATTAGTGCACCTCGGGTTCCGTGCGCACGTATTCTATGCAAGTGTGTCTATTTAACAAGTGGTTTTACTGCTTATATACTGAGAGTTTATTTAAACTGCGATGTCTCTTTCTAAAAGTGTTATTTCAATCTTATATTTCGAAGACATTATACTGACATGGAACAACTACCTCACATCAAGAAAACAACATGTTTTAGTGATTGCTGCAAATTGCCGCAATCACTATTTTTGTTTTCTGCCTGCAATAGAACACTTTAAAGTCACTTCTATATTAAACGAAACCTATATCCTTATGGAAATTTACAAACTTTTCGCGAACCAAAATATCATAAAAAGTGATAATGGAAATACTTGCCTGTACACTTCGGAGGACCATAGTTCCACATAACGGCATGGGTGCTGTTAGCAATGCTAACATCTTCTCTGCGACCGTACATCTGCACGCACTGGATAACTTCAGGTCCTTCGAGCGTAAACCCATTGGAGCAGTTAAAATATATCTCGCTGCCGTAGCGCAGAGAGCCGGTTTCATTGTACAGGTACCTGAATCCATTTTGAGGGGTACCAGGGTCTTCGCAAATACCTAGGTCAACTTAGAAAAAAAAATAGGAATGATAACGAATAGTGTGTCAAATTTTCTTATTTTCATAAATTGTCACATTTGGGAATTCCTAAAAATATAACATGTACGAAAACTAAACAAGAATGAATTAGCCCAATAAATTTAACCTAGAGAAAATTGAATTTCATTTCAAGCTATTCAGTGTCAAGAAATTAAAGAGTACATTAATGAATTTGTTCATGACGAATAGTGTCGAATTTTCCTGCCAAATTTGTTCGAAAAAGAAGAAAACTATTGGAGATGGGATTGTTTCCTTTAAATGATAGTTATATCCACTGTTAGCAGAAGTATTTCCAGGATTCTGAACTACTTTGTCAAAACCTCGTAACCAGCTTTAGCAAGTAGTGTTTTCAGAGTTGTTTTGTATAAACAAAATTTAAAGCAAAAACAAAATTGCGAGGCACGCGTAAAAATGAAAGCAAGAACCCTCGACCCACTCCAGCCCCTAAGCCCTTCCCAAACTGTGCCCCCTCCCCCATACAAAAACAGAATTGTACAAAATAAATAAATAAATAATAATAATAGGCCTAATAATAATAATAATAATGTTAACAAATCTTCTAGAACCGCCCCTGCCTTTACCTTGGTAGATGCCGATTCTATCTGCGCCCCCACATGATTCAAAGCGATCTCCAGCACAAACATAATCACATTCCCGATCCGGAGCGTTTCCATGTTTGGCAAGGTTTTCATCTTGTCCTCCGCAGAAGCATTCTAACCTGAATTCTACACCTGCGTAGAAGAATCCGTCCTCTTTGCATGCTTTGATGCACAAGTCAATCGTGATAATGTAACGGGGACCATTGGAAAGCACACGATCTCTGCCGGATCCTATACTGTTATAATCACTGAAACATCCAATATAACCTGGTTCTGAAGAAAAGAAAAAAGGAAAAATTATTATATAAAAAACACTTCCCACAAAATTCAGCTAGTTTTCAATGGTCACCCCTGTGTTATATTTGTGTTGCAGTTATTCCACAACGTTTTTTTTTCTTCCAAAGTATTTTATTTAATGGAGGTGTCATGGTCTAGCTTCTAAAGGGGTCCTAAAATCATTCATTATGTGATGTAATCAAGTTAATATGTTGTTTAATGTACTATTACCAGTCTCTTTTCTATTTAAAAGATTATATCATGTTTTTGTGTGGTTTTGAATAAATGAACTTGAAGTCCCCGGACTACGAAGCACATGTACGGAGTTCGAATCCCTGTTACGGCACTTATGTCATTTTCTATCACATCAATCTACCTTATTTTGCCACTCTCCACCTAGATGATGTAAATGCATGGGTTCCCGGTATCATGGTAGATCGGAAAAACCGGGGGTAATAATAACTACAGTGCTTAAAAACACCAATTGTAATTAGCGCTACATAAATGTAACCAGTAGTAGTAGTATTGATATGTCTACTTTGATTATTGATGTGTAAATAATAATGATATGTGAGATTTGTAAGGCGCCTAATCAACTAGAAAGCAAATGCTCGAAGCGAACTTTTGAAGAAAAAAAAATGAGATGACTGAAAAGCATACAGAACATACTGGATCCACTGGCTTCCAGTGGAACTGAATAAACTACCCTGTTGAAAGAAATCATGAATAAATAGATAAATAAATAAATTAATTAATAAATCCGGAGTTTTTTAGAGTGTAAAGATCGGGACGGAATGTAATGATATATCAAAGTAATATTGTACTGTGGAGCAGAGCCGTGGACACAGTGAAATAAAAGCAAAATAATTGTGATTAACAATGCGATCGCTCATGAACGAGAGCATTTCTAAAATCAAGACAGGATAAAATAAAAACATGAGTATTCTTCTTTGCGGCACCGCGAGTTAGGTATTTACGTATGAATCCTAAGTTAAGCAACTGATACCGAACTGATTTATAGACGTATTGAATTTGTGGAGACATTGTTAAGTGTGAGTCAAAAACACCTCGAGGTTACGACATACATGAGATGCAGTAATATTATGACCAGCAAGGGCAATAGAAGTAAAAGAAACCTTATTTAATTTAGTCTTGGAGCAGTTGAATACAAATTCACATTTTGTAAGATTTAGTTTCATTGAATGTGAATTTAACAGATTATGAACATCCTGTACATAAGCCTCAGTATTATGGATAGCGCTGGTTGCTTTGCGGTGGTTAGTTTCGAATGAAGTGATTATTAGAATATCATCTGCATAGTTCAAGTTCAAGTTCAAGTTCAAGTTTATTTGTTCCACATTTTACAAAAAATATAGACATACATATAAAATAGATATATATATATATATATATATATATATATATAAATGCAATCATGCGCGTAGACATCCCCCCTCCCGCCATTGCTCTGTCAAAACAAAACACGAAGTGTGGAGGGAAAAGAAAGAGAAGAGAGAGAGAGAGAAAGAGAGATTCCCGGAATTCCCGCTGAATAAATTAAAATGCAACAACAAAAAAATCACATTTTTAAAAGAAGAATTAGCATCGATTGGATACGAAATTCTCCAAAGGATACCTGAATAAACCAATTAGCGTGGTAATTAGTATTTTAAAAAAGAAATAAAAATAAGTAATTTCATGACTGCGTGCAAAGCTATTCCGCGTTTGCACTTCCGGATGTGGGCCCAAAGACCTTTGTCTTTGCGTGGGCCAAGTTCATCAATATAATTTATTTACTCTCTTTTAGGGGTGTTGAGTTCTGGGAAGGGTCTGGAAATTGTCCAATTTATCTTTCAACCTATTTGTAATTACACAAAGATTAATCAATATTAATTTTTTGAAAATTGTGATTTACTGCTGTGTTTTCTCACACACACAAAAACAAAGAACAGTATAAGGGGGTAATGATGATGGGCCACCATGCATGAAAACATATTATGTGGCTAAAAACTGGATTTTGTGGGGTTTTAGGTTAGTTTTAGGTTATTTTTAGGTTGAATTGTTTTGAAGGGGACTCTAAAATAGTGTAATTTTACATGTTTTTATCTTATAATACTTTAATCAAACTTCTCAATTAGATTATTTGAACTTTCTGACCCTTCCTAGAACTTAACCCTTCCTTTAAGTAACCAAAAAGAGCAATTTTGGCTCTAGAAAGGGCACGTTGCCCCTTTGATAATGGATATTTCGCCCCTGACGGTGCAACTTGAAATAATGCAATATTGGCTTTAGAGGGGCACTTTGCTAGGAATTGAAAAATAATTTTTCGACCAGGACGGGGCACTTTATATAACCACATTGGGCAATTTCGGCTCTAGGAGGAGACTCTTGCCCCTTGAAAAAGATTTTCTTTTTCCCCTGACGGGAAACTTTTGCATTGAACTAACGCGATATTGGCTCGATAATGGCTCTGAGGCTCTTTCAACCATGACGGGGCACTTTACGCCACTTGAAAATGAGAATGTCACCCCTGACGGTTCACTTTAAGAACCGAATAGGGCGATTTTGGTTCTAGAAGGGCACCTTTGTCCCATTAGAAAAATTAAAATTTCGCCCCTGACGGGGCACTTTATGTAACTAAGTAGGAAAGTATCTTCTCTAGAAGTGTACTTTCGTTCACTTGAGGGTAAAAATGCATGTTTCCCCGATGGAACACTTGAGGTAACCAAATTCATTCATAATAGTGTCCACGTTCACACTCATAACATGTAAAATGAATCGTAAAAATTGACACGGTGGAAAAAAAACACACACTAAATAGTAAAGCCACGCCCTGCTTGACAGTGATGGAAGCTAATTACTAGAAGGGTACTTTGCCCCTCGAAAGGGACAAATTTGCCCCCTTGAAGAAATTAGAATTTCGCCCCTGACTAGCCACTAACGGAATATGGCAAATTTCGCTCCCAGAAGTAGGAATTTATCTGCTCCAGAAAAGCACTTTTCGACCCTTGAGTGTAAAATTGCATGTTGCCAAAACGGAACACTTCAGGTAACCTAATTGATTCATTATTGTCCATGTTCACACTCATAACATGTAATATGAATCGTTAAAAATTTGACGCAGTGGAAAACAAAGTGACAATTATGCTTCTTTCAGCTACCACCACCACTGGAAGAAAAAAAATATCGTATTTCCTTGTGCCCCCACGAAAAAACAAGGCACCCGATGTCTCTTTGCTTCCTCGCCGGGTCACTAAAAAATATATGCTATCAAATTTCAAACAACCCCCTTTTAAAAATTCTGCGTACGCCACTTTATACAATACATCTAGTATATAATGAGCACGTCTCCATGATTCTCAATTCATATGATCGATTAAATAGAATGTGAGGAACCTGTTGAAAAGCAGTGCTTGTATATTATTGCTTCCTGGTAAAATAAACATTGTAGATGTAAAAAGCGTAGCAGTACAGAAAGACGTAATTTAGAGGGGAATTTAAAACATACTGGAATAAGTTAGCATAGCACAAATTAATTTGTTTTTATACATTAATAACCGGAACATGCATCATTAATTAACAATTAAGATTAGTATTGGAGAAAAAGGGTAACAGGGACTGGGGAGGACTAACAAAAATTATATTAGACGTAAGAATTTAAAAGGAAAACTCGAAGTTTGCGTTTAAAGCAATTAACGATGTGCTTCGTTAACCTCCGAATCCAAACCATTCAAAAAGAAAGAACCGGTATACATAATTGCTTTTAGGAGGAAAAAACTGCCGGATTGGAGGGAGATGGAAATTGTCTCTTTGTATTGTGGGATAGGAGTGATGAACGCTGTTTATAGCGAACATGGAAGGGAATATATTGAGCAAATCATCCTTACTTAGCTGATTCATGAAAATTCCGAGGAAGTAATTGTATAAATCAGATAATTTCAGAACACGATTAGCAAGAAATAAAACGTTAGTGTGTGCCTAGAAATGAGCCAGATTTATTATTCTTATTGCTCACTTTTGGATCATGGAAATCGAATCGATTTTTGTTTTTGAACAATTTCCCCACGCTAGCACCCAGTAATTTAGATAAGGTAGTTGAATATAATATTTTAAAGACATGAGATGGAAAATAAAATTTCAACTTATTGATTCGCCTAAGTTCCCAGACAACAGTTTGCGTAAATAATGAATTTGAGTATTATATGTTAGTTTACAGTCAATAAAAAGACAAAGAAATTTAGTGGAATATATCTGGGTTAAGGGTAAGCTATTAACCAAAACTTGTCCTGGTAGCTCAGATAGTGTATTGCTGAAAATCATTAAATTAGTCTTTTCCAAATTCAGGGACAATTTGTTTGCTTTTATCCATTCAACTACAAATTGCAATTCAAAATTCAGGGAATCAAGAAGAATTCTAGGATTGGGATGTGAGCAGATAATGCTTGAGTCGTCTGCAAAGTGTAGGAACGAAAGAACCGTGGATGAATTGCTGAAGTCATTTATATAGATACTAAAAAGAAGTGGGCCTAAAAGAAAACCTTGTGGTACTCCACAAGTTATTGATCCAGTACTTGAGTTACAATCATTAATAGAAACAAATTGGGTTTTGTTGGTAAGGTAATTTCTGAACCACTCCAAGGCCCATCCTCGAATACCATAATAGGCAAGTTTATATAATAAAATCTCGTGATTAATAGTGTCAAAGGCCTTCGAGAAGTGCAGAAAAAAATACATACCGTGTGTGACTTATTTTAAATTGCCTTGGCTACTTTATCAATCAATAATAAAATAGCGTGTATGGTTGAGTGTTTTTGTCGGAAACCGAACTGGTAATCTGTCAAAATATTGCTTCCAGTAAGGAACTTAATGGTACGGGTATATACAATTTTTTCAAGTAATTTTGAAAAAGTTGTCAACAAAGATATTGGTCGATAATTTCCTAACTCCTCTTCATTTCCTGTTTTGAAATTTGGGATAACCTTTGCAACTTTCATTTTACTAGGGACAATACCGTTTAGCAATGATATATTAAAAATATGAGTTAAAGGGAAAATTTTTCATGAATGACTTTCTTTAAGAATAAATTTTGAAATACCGTCATATCCTGCGCTCTTTTACGGATCCATATTCGACACAATATCAATTACTTCTGTTTCATGAATAGGAAAAGAGAATATAGATTGAGAATTTCGATTCTTTAAAAACGTATAGAAAGGTTTTGTGGCGTTGGAATGTTGTCAGCGAGATTCGGACCAATATTCGCAAAATATGAATTAAATGCTTCAGCAATACCTAAGGAGTCTTCTACGACATTACCACTACAAATAATTTTATCCAAATGTATTTCCTTTTTGTGAAATTTCCAAAGGACAACCTTAATCAATTTCCAAGTATAGATTTTATATCTTTTTGTGAGAAGAAAACTGGGAAGAAAAATTTAAAAAAATTATCCTTACGTAGCACAGATGTCAAGACGTTACAATACGAGGTGTATTTGAATTTAGCTGCATTAGTGCGACAAGATTTATACTTGTAAAAAAAGATATTTTTTTTTTTCCGGTTGATACTTCTTAACATAGTCCTAGTAATCGAAGGAGTCCTGGGGACTTTTTTATAGTTGGGTTTGAACAGTGGTTTCATTGGAAAATGAGTATTAAACATAGACAGAATTGTGTCAACGAAATTATCGTATGCACAGTCCATATCATTAGTATCAGGTACTTCAGACCAGTTAACTTGGGATAAGCTTTCTTGAAAGCAAGTATTGATATGTCTGATATGTCGGCGAAAATAATACCTTGGTCAATACAACAAGACATGTTTACAAAAATGTTATCAATCAGTGTTGATGAAGCATCTGCAAATCTTGTAGGCTAAAGGCCAAATTCCAAAAATAACGTGTTTCTCGTCCGGACTTTAAAAAAAAGGAGGAGGCAGGACATTACTATTTACTATTTTGTTATTTTTGCTATTTTTTCCAAGATGGCTGCCATGCTAATTATAGCTGGACAAGCCTATTTATTCACCGATATTGTGCAATGTGAGTATACTGATGCAATGTATGACAAAACAAATGATTTTGTCACTTTAGAAGCTATTTAAACAAAATGTATATCACAGGCTTTTTTTTCTTCTTTTTTGTTGTTGACTTTTTGGGGACTTTTTTTCCTGAATAGTAAATATGAAAACAAAGGTGGCGGCGGCCAAAAAGGAAGCGAGCGGGGACGAGGAACATTTAATTTTTGTTACTTGGCCTAATGCATGGAAGGAAAGAAATAGAAATCATGGTATCTAAACAATCTTGACAATGGAGACTTTCATTATAGTGAAACAGATTTAAATTAAAATCTCCATTAAAAAAAACAATGCTTGTTGACGAGGGATGGTGAATTTAAAATAGAGCGTAGTATATCCATAAATTTTGTAAAGTTGCAGTTGGGTGGCTTGTAAATTCCCCTACAAGGGACGAAACTTGGCCCTATCACATTCCTTGTTATGATCTACGATGCTGCTGAAAATTGTAACTACTGGAAGTATGTCGACGATTTGTCACTTGTGGAAGTTGTTCATCACTCGCGGCCGTCGGAAATGCAGTCAAATCTCGATTCCCTAAGTCGCTGGTGTGATGCTAACGATATGGCTCCTAAACCGGAAAAGTATCAAGTGTTGCAAGTCTCTTTCCTTCGTCATGCTCCTCCCCCTGTTCATTTGTCCATCCGTGATGTACCCTTGCAATCCTGCTCATCTTTTAAACTTCTTGGGGTTATCGTCCAGGATTATCTCAAATGGAATGAGCAGGTGAAACGCATGGTTAGAAATGCATCACGTCGCCTCTTCATTCTATGTAAACTCAAAAAGTTTGGTCTCAAACCGGAGGATCTCTTGTTCATATACTCTGTGTACATACGACCTATACTGGAGTATGCAGTACCTGTTTGGGGATCGAGTGTAACCCTGTGCCAGTCTGCTGAAATTGAACGAGTTCAGAAGAGAGTTCTTCGCATGATTTGTTACCCGACTGACGCTCACTATGATGACCTTCTTCACCGATTTGAAATTTCATCTCTTGCCAGCCGACGTGTTGAGATCCTCACGTGATTTGCGAAATCACTTCTGGGTTCCCCAAGGCACCGCCATCTCTTGCCTCAACCGCGCCATGTGCTTACTTGCCGTAATTTGAGAAACTCCAATCATGTGTCCTTACCACGATGCAGAACTCGGCGTTATAAACAGTCGACAGTTCCCTCTCTTGTTCGTTTGCTAAATTCAATCAACTGAAATCTCGTAAGACATGTTTATAATGTATTGTCATAAATTGAACTCTCTCTCTCTCTCTATCTCTCCGTCTCTCTCTCTCTCTGTCTGTCTCTTTCTCCCTTTCTCTAGCCTATTCTCTCTCTTTCTTCTTTCCCTCCTCCCCTCTCCCACTATTTCTCTCTTCCTGTCTTTTTCTTCCTTTTCTCATTTTTCTGACAATGTGATAATTACTCATTAATAATTTTCACCAATATGTATAGGTTATTCACCAATGTTTAGTATTATAATACTTGAACAACACCACAATGGCATTCGTATTAATGTATCATTTTACATTTTCGTATTATGTGCATTTTTAATTTTTACATTGCTTGACTAAGCTGAATCAACTCAATTCTCGTTCATTTGCTTACATTGTTTTGTCATAAATTGAACTCTCTTTCCTTCTTTCTCTCTTTCTCTCGTCCCTCAACTTTCTTTTGACTTTTGTTCCCCTTCTCTCTCTCTCTCTTTCAAATTTTATCTCTCTTTATCCTTTCCTTCTCCTCTGTTCCACTATTTCACTCTATATTTCTTCTTTTTTTCTCAATTTACTGGCAAAGTGATATTCACCATGATTTTCCTCAAATATATAGTAAGCTTATCCTTCACATTGAATATATCAAATATCAATTTTAATTGATATCGTTATAGTGTAGTATTTATATTAATATACCATTTTATAATTTACAATCGTTTTTTTTTGGGGTGTGATTTTTTTCCTACTGTAACTTATTACTGAATTTTTAAATCCACTGTTTTTTTAATGCATTTTTATATGATACAATGTGAACCAGGTATTGTTAGTCTTCGGACTTTTTATTTGGTATATTTTTAATAAAACCGAAATTGAATTGAATTGAAAACTATAATGTTTTTCCCCTTGGGTACATCTAGTTCGATAAAATACTTTCAAACGATCAGTCATGTAACACAATTTAATTGTCCTTGACTTCAAACTCGAAGTCATTGCTAATATAAAAAGCTACCCCACCACCCTGTTTAGTTGTTCTATTTTTTGGAGACAAATGAATAGCCCTCCGGAGTAAAAAGTGGGGCGAGTGGCTTGGATAGCCAGGTTTCACACAGGCCGATGACAGAAAATCCAACAATAAAGGAATTGAGAAATAAATGCAATTGATCAGAATTTTTGCAAAGACTTCTTATGTTATAATGCAGAGCTGCGAAATTATTCTTTGATGACAAGTTATCGTTTGTAAATAAATGTTAGGGTAACAAATAGGCAGAACATTAATTATGCGATGAAGTATCGCTCTCATCATTAACCAAGTTAAAATGGGGGATTTGCGAATTAAAGTGAATGGAAAATAACTCATGGCGAGCAAACTAACAAGAATTCGGCGTATATAAAACTAACGACATAACTGCACAGGTTCAAAATAGTTAGTAACTAATCCGCCAACTCTTGAGTACAGCGCACAGGCACAACAATGAGTGAATGTGTACTGATCGGTATGTGTTGAGATAGTAATTACGATCATACGGAAAGTATTCTGGTATCAACAAGAGTGAAAGAATGAATTGCTCGGGTGACTCGTGCATGAATGAATAATTAGTTAGGGTGCGTTCAATCGACACTTTTTCACCCTAGAATCACGGTTTTCAAAGACGTTTAGTTTAAAACACGGTTGCGTTCAAGCGATTTTTCGTTGGTCGTAAAAATAAACGTGTTTAAAAACACAAACATGAAACGCTGAAAAAGATGCGTTTTGTATCATGATTCTGCAGAATCACGGTCGCTAAACTTTGCTTGAACGAACGGAGATCTCAATCATGATTCTATGACGTCATTATCCTAGCCTGCTTCCGGTTTGACCGACAGTCGACCGTAAACACAGACAGAAAGGATGCGGCGAAGTTGACCTATACTTCCTGGGTCAAACTACACAGTGTGTCGATTCTTCCTGGGTGGGCTTGAACTGAGCGAGAATCAGCGTTGATGGAAAATCACTTGAACGATCTCCCGCAGTAACCGTGTTTTGTATCGGCGTTTTGATTTGTGATTCATGTTTGTGATTCTAGCTTCAAAAAATTGCTTGAACGCACCCTTAGTCGTTGGGGTATTTTGCAGCGGTGGGAGAAGGTTACGATTTGGTGCAAGCATGGACTTCGAACCAGCTAGTGACACTGGACATGTGTGCTGAATATAACGAAGACAATAATTGGATGCTGGGAAATAGTTCTCGGGTGACTCAGAGCAAAGCATGTAACAAACAAGTGGATCATTGAAAACGAAAATGCAAAATTACAATAAAGACAATAACAAGTATAATGACAATGGACGACACAGTCTGTCCATTGGCTCGCAGACAACGCCAATCTATAAAAAAAAATCTTGATATAAAACGTTCACTAATGGTATCTGCCGTTGCGAATTACGACTAATATATCTTCAAATCTCTGTAAACTGACTTTTCGTGGTATCAGTCAGAAACTGAAATAAAATGACCTAAGTGAAATGTCAAGTATACAACACGTTGGTCGTATAGACGCGTCGTAACGTTTAAGAAATAAAAATAAAAAGAACGAATCGCTAGCAGAGCTTGCTTAAAATGGTTATTAGCGGTGATCATTAAAAAAACACCAGATTTTTTTACCATTTAGAAAGAAAAAAATTAAAGAGAAAAATCGTTTAGCAGGACTTGCTAAATGTGTTTATTTATGGCATTCTGGAGGATAATCATGTAGTGATAATCATAAATGTGATATCGAAAAGTTAGTATTGCAGAATACTTTCCTGTTGAACTACACATATCAGAGGCAAAACAAAATGTGAAGTATAACTATTCATCAAGATATTCCATCACTATAAATGTATTAACCAGTGCCAAGAATAAACATGTGGACAACAAATATCTTAAAAATCAGCACCAACAACAATATAAGCATACATGCACATTACTAAGTGAACTAGAAATGTTAAGCAAACATCGCAACAGTGTTACCTTTGCAAGAAACAGCTCCTGTCGAATTATCGAGACATTCATTGTTGCACGTTTCACATTGCATGTTCGGCCCATCTGAAAAATGATTAATTACAATTCCTTCAGATAAAAATGTATTTCCATCTGTATTTGTTTTGTGTAATAAGGGATTCTAAGTGTTATTATTATTATTATTTTTATTATTATTATTATTATTATTACTATTATTATTATTTTTATTTTTTATTATTATTATAATTATTGTTATTATAATTATTATTATTATTATTATTATTATTATTTTTATTATTATTATTATTATTATTATTATTATTATTATTATTATTATTATTATGATTATTATTATTATTATTATCATTATCATTATTATTAACATTATATATTCACAAAGATATAACCTCGGAAAGAAGAGTCGATCCGATTTGGGATATACTTGTGATGATCCTGTGTAAGTTAAAGATAAAGTTCAGTTCTGGCAGTGCGATCGCATTGAGAAAGAAACTGTGTAGAAGCGATTGGATAAGGTTGATCGTGCAGCAGTTGAAGACCCTATCCGATGAAAATACAACTTTTTATGGTTCTAGGACACCTATCCCCTGATAATCCACCCCCCGATAACCACCCCCAGTCAACTACCCCCTAGGAAAACTACCCCCTAAGGCAACCACCCTGTAGGACGACTGCCCCCAGGACAACTACCCCCGGACAACTACCCCCTAGGACAACTACCCCCTGGACAACTTTCCCCTAGGATAGTTGTCCGGCGGGAGTTGTCCTAGAGAATGGTTGTCCTAGGGGGTAGTTGTCTGGGGGTAGTTGTCCGGAGGGTAGTTGTTCTAGAGGGTAGTTGTCCGGGGGTAGTTGTCTGGGGGTAGTTGTCCGGAGGGTAGTTGTTCTAGGGGTAGTTGTCCGGGGGTAGTTGTCTGGGGGTAGTTGTCCGGAGGGTAGTTGTTCTAGGGGGTAGTTGTCCGGGTGTAGTTGTCCGGGTGTAGTCGTCCTAGGAGGTAGTTGTCCTAGGGGTAGTTGACTGGGGATAGTTATCCGGGGGTGGATGTCCAGGGGGTAGGTGTCCGGATACGCTTTTATCAATGGAAAGCTGAATGAACATTAAATAAAAATATTAAGGAGTTCAAAATATTTTCAAAGCTTTAGATTTCGAGTTTTCAGAGAGCTGTTACTCGTCTGACAGGCACCAAAGTAGCATATAGTTGGTATTATTGTAATCTATGACTTGTAAGCTTTTTCTTTGATCTATAATTCATCTATTTCAATTTTCACTTCCGACAGGGTCTTTAATTATTCGTTCATACTCTAAGGTTTTGGAATTATCAAACTGATGACAAATTGGCCCAGTCTTGCTAAAATTCAGATGTGATTTACAGAGAAATGTGTATATAGGACTACACAAATATGTGGCATGAAACCACAATCACAACGGTTAGCTCTTACTTTTCATATACTGTATATGAGGGCGCACTTGAAGAGCCATCCTTTTTTTTTCTATGATACTATTCCACTAACATAAACAGCATGAAAAAGCTCACAAATATTTTTTTCGCCTTTCCCAGAATCCAATCTTCTCTTTAAACTTGTAACGAGTGTGTGCCCGCTTATTATTATTATTATTGTTATTATTATTACCATTATCATTATTATTATATTTTCTTGTTGCTGTTATTAGTGTTATTATTATTATTGTCATCATTATTTTAATAATTATGATGAGTTGTATTACTTATTATTGTTATAACTACCATTATTATCATTATTATCATTATCATCATTATTATCATTCTTATCATTATTATAATTATTATTATTATTATCATTATTGTTGTTATGACTATTATCATTGTTGTTGTTGTATGATCTATTTCTCTTCAGTTGGTACTGTACAGGTTTAATATTACACTTACCAACTGAACAGTCTGTAAAATATGTTGATATATTATTATTGACTGACATCGGCCACTCATCACCATCGTCGCTGAAAGTCGCTGCCGTAAGATGTAGAGAGGTTCCTGGGAAGTTTAGCTGACTACAAACTATGCTTGCTAGTTCGAAGCTCCAATTGTCTTGACAAACGAGCCCCCATCCGATGCCCTGGTTGAAAACCTCAACGATGCCGGCATTGGGTCGATCTTTGGTGATTAATCTGTAGTCTGCAAAAGTTATTGAGATCATTATATTTATAGAGTAGATTGTGATTTCATTCGTTTGTATAATAATAATAATTATACTACTACTACTAATAAAAATAATAAATATTATAACGGCACTTATACATCCCATGGCAGGGGATGCTCAATACGCCAGCAAACTTGTATTATTACCCTGGCTTTAGACCAGGTAGCTGCCCTAAGGCGCTGAAATCATTCGAGGCATAAATTCCTATCAGGTACCCCTTTACTTCACCTGGTGGAGATTGGCAAATGTAGATTAATATCTTATTAGTGCCGCGGCGGGACTCGAACCGCAAACCAACTGATCCGCAATCCGATGAATTATCCACAAGACCATGTCACCTCTACATCTATATCATCTGGTTCTAGGACACCTACCCCTGGACAACCACCTCCGGATAACCACCCCTAGGATAACCATCCTCTAGGACAACTACCCCCTAGGAAATCTACCCCCTAGGGCAACCACCCTCTAGGACGACTCCCCCCTCCCCCAGGACAACTACCCCCGGACAACTACCCCCAGACGACTACCCCTACGACAATAACTCCCGGACAACTACCCCCAGACAACTACCCCCGTACAACTACCCCTTACGACAACATCCTATATGACAACTACCCCCAGACAACTATCCAAGGAGGTAGTTGTCTGGGGTAGTTGTCCGGGGGTAGTTGTCGGGGGGTAGTTGTCCTAGGGGGTAGTTGTCCGGGGGTAATTGTCCTACGGGGTAGTTGCCCTAGGGGGTGGTTGTCCTAGGGGGTAGTTTTCCTAGAGGGTGGTTATCCTAGGGGTGGTTATCCGGGGGTGGATGTCCAGGGGGTAGGCGTCCGGATACGAATGAGGCTATCACTAGGTAGTATCATGGAATTAGCCATTAACAAGACCATATAATTTTTACTAGGTGGCATCCGTTCTTTTAGTAACGTTTCTCTACAAATCCTGATAAGGGAATCCCTGATATCGATAAGTCTAATATTCACTCATTTCTATGATTTATAATACTTCATCAATTTAAACGGTATCCTATAAGGAAATTAAACTTATGGTTACAATATCCAACAGCCAACATCTTTACAGTTTTCCTTGTAACAACAACAAAAATAGTACAAATATAATAAAAAATAATAGTAATGATAATAATGATAATGATAATGATAATAATAATAACAATGATATTTATAATGATAATGATAATAGTAATGAAAATAGCAATTATAATACAGTATAACAGATTTATAAGATGCCAAATCCACTTAAAACCAAATGCTCTAGGCGAACTAGTGCAACAGATGAAATCACATAAAAAACACTCTAGCCAAAATAACAACAAGATATAACATACAAAATGAAAGAAAACAATATGCCACATCAAAAAGATATATCGACCGTGGCGGTGCTCCCGGGAGACCGGGAGACACATGACCCCTCCATCCGCCCATCCTCCCCGCCAGGAACTTTGAAAAAGTACATCAAAGAATTCTAGCATTATCATGAGTAAAGTCTGAAACATTCTGAAGCGATAATGCAACGTTTACACTAATAAAAAAACGGAAGTCTTCTCTCTACAACGCTGCGGGCTCTCTTTGTAATAGCGGAGGTATTAGACATGTAACGTGTCGCCCCCTCCCCGCCCCCGGCCGGGACAAGAAATCACCGCCCCTGATAATCAACAGAATTATATTTCCGTATATATCTGATATACCTAGCTTTATGTAGGACTTTGTCGCCTCAGGTAAATTACGTATGAAACAAAACCTCTAAACCGCTAAAAGTGCTTATAGGAGTAAGGCCAATATTAAAGACCCTCCCCCTTTCCTGGGAAAAATAGAAAACTAAATATTGCCTTCAATACAAAGCATTGAGGATTTACACACAAACAAAAATAGGTTACCATAGGCCTATACCGAGCGCCTCATGCACTATTATACTTCCTCATATATGCATCTAATGCTATACCCATCAATAGTCCTTTATGCTTTGCTGTAAATGCTATCAATTAATATAAATCGATCTGCGAACAAAGTTTCGTCCAAACTCACCTGAAATAGTATAGATCGCCAAACAGGGACTGATTATAACAATAAACAGTAAAAACACGTTTGAATACATGTGCTCGGCCATATTCCGACGTTTGTATGCCGGAGTTGAATTCCTATAAGCACTATTAATTTAGTTTACAACCGATGTTTGTGAGAGCAGAACCTGATTATAATACTTAAATTAGAAATTTATTAAAAAAAGAAAGCTTTCAAATGAAAGCTCATGATGTAGAGAAAGTGAAACGTGTCAAATCATTTCCCTAAAAATGCATATGTGACCACAATCAGACATTTAGATTTAAATCTGGGCACCCCGATAAACGAAACCGAAATCATACAAACTGGGCGCTTCGATGATACGTAGGCGATCGAAGCAATGCCACTTCCGGGTTCACACAACGCCACGCTAAACGTTCGATAGCAACCATATTATCATACATTTTAATGATTTATTATCCATAAAATGAGTGAAACTAGGCCAGACAGTAACTTGGAACTGCAGTATTAATCGTCTGAATCCATTGACGATGATATTGATGGTATCGATGGGCCAGTTTTCAAATTATTGTAATTTCTGAATTAAAAAAAATATGTGTTTTCATGTCGACTATGTTTGATCGTGAGTGGGTAGATTATATCAACGTAATGTACCACCGCAAATTACGAAATTGCTTTACAGACTACACGGCAGAGATCGCAGTCGGAAGCCGGTGGAGAAGACGACGAAAAAAGGCTATAATAGGTAATATTTACAACAAAGAATGTTCTGAAATTTGCTTCAAGAAGCCTTCACTGACCAATGTACGAATCAAACACTGAGCGATGTTTTATTTGATATGATTTTGTTGGACATTGTGATTTGAGCACGAATGATGACCGGCAATAGCGACCGCAATATTACTTATTTATTGTTTTAATTTTTATTGATTTAATTCCTTCATCTGTATAATTTTTTTAGTCGTTTTATGTTACGAGCAACATTATCCTTTCTTCTTTTTTAGTTTATCTTTATTTTATTCAAGGAACATATATGGAAAATAATCAAAACATGCAACAAACTTATACAGCAAAAGCCATAGACTCCATGTAGTGATTTCGAGCTTTTGTTTCATATGTTTTGGGGACATTCTACAATTGCCTACCTGACATTACTTTGGGCATTTTATCGGTTTTATATGGGCGAGAAAATTAATGATGAAAAATTCCTGTTTTTTGGCTTTTACGACATAATTAAGTATCTAAAATAAATCTGAAATAAATGTTTCTAAATTCCTGAGGTCATAAGCTTTCCGTTGATAAATAGTTACATTGTTATATTGTCATAGAATGGCTGATTTAAATGAACATGTAGTACTACACGTCATCCAATGTGTTTCCTATAAATAAATTTGATGAATGTTTTTCCTTTAAAAATAGATTTACTGATAAATCATAAGAATCCTTTTTTATTGACTGGGAAACGGTATTGGTTCTTTTGATCAAATCAAAAATCTGTGGTCAAAAAGAGTAAAGTATAACATTTTCGCAACGTAATCAAATCAAATGCATTCGTCTTTGTTAACTCCCTCATTACATTCTTACGTCAAAAATCTTTCAGTTATTGTCCATATGTTTCTCATTGTGATCTTCACAATATTATATGAAGTAGATTTGCATTATGATTTTTTTTTGTAATTCTGTTAATTACTTTTATGCACCTTAAGCATTTCTTTGGATTGATTTTTTTCTGATGGATTTTCTTTCATTTGCCCTGAAATGAGAGTATAAAGAAATATGATCAAACATCGCTGTCTACCCCAGCTTTTTCGCTGATGAATGTAGCTCTCCATAAAATTCAAGTGGGACTCATTCCAGTTGTCCAAAATGCATCGCCTGAAGCGCCGATGATCCTCTTTTCTCGCATATCAAACACATTGATCTAGTATATAGCAATGATTTCATATGATTATTTTCCAACTATGTCACCATCTGTAATAAGATCAGAAAGGGCTTCCCCTGATTTTCTGGACCCATTTAGAATTGGCCTCAGAATATATGTCCTTATCCTCGATTTCGAGAGACCCTACTAATAGCTCAGACAAAAGTTATCACGAGCGCCATCTCTTGTTTAAAATATAACATTCAAATGCAGAACAGTACTATTTCCTTACATCACCCCCCCCCCCTTTCTCTCTCCCTCTCTCTCTCCCTCTCTCCCGCTCTGTTTCTCTCTCTCTCTCTCTCTCTCACACGCCATCATTCTCTTCTTTCCCTCAATCTATTACATACATTCCCTCCTTTCTCTTTGCTCTTAATACCGGTTCTCCGGCGAAATGGTGCCCCTTCTAGTGATTTAACGCCCCCACTGCAATATAATAAGTGCTTCCCTCTTTCAATTTAATGTGCCCTTGCTTTTATACCCCTTTCGTGACAAACATAATTTTCTTTAATATATTTCCAGGGTCAAATTTCCATAGTTAGCTTTACAAATTTATCCCTCTCTCTCTACTTTTCAAGCAATTTTGCTTGTTCCATCGTTCATTAAATTTTCAGTCATACACATTTTACAGCGTTCAGTATGAAGGGGAAAATTGAGCTTCATTCAAATTGATGTGTGATGGCCTAAGTGCTCGAATTATACTATCTAATCAGATTAGCAATGTATTTATTTTTAGATAGGAAAAAAACACGTTAAAGAAAATTGGCGTGTGTCGTTTTTTAATGGACTTTAATCTTCCATTGTGGATTTATGCTTATACATGTATCTGTTTCTCTAAAGATATATACTAAGGTAATTACTTGTTTTCCTCTATTTCCTTAATTCGCTTTCTTTCATTCTTTCATATTCTTATCTTTCGTCAAGTCTTTGCAAGTCTTTTTCAGTGTCGTGGACATTTGGAACATTCGGTCCCCTCGGCCAGAAGTTATTGAATGTGCAATACCCTTCGAATTGAAAAAGCCATACATTTTGTTTGAAGTTTTGAATGTAAGGTATCCGGTTAGAATAGTGTTTTTAGTTGGCATACTTTTCCGAACGCACACGCTGGTGTAAAGTCGAGGACTCACATGTATGTTACTTCATATCCCAAAAAATACGTTTTTAGGAATGTAAGGACAGGTGTGAAATTCCCTGTATAACTAATGACCTATTCCCTATCCCTTAGGGCATGAAATTAAAAACATTTGCATTGGTTAAGAAACTGAGGACGTACTTGGGTGTGCTTTGTGTCCTCTAAGTGAATGTACAGTTCTCATGTGTGTCCTCGGTTTGGTACCCTAGACTTTTTTTCCATTAAAAAGAAAAATTGATTCCTAGACGAGATCACACACGCACGCAGACAACAGTCACACACTCCCACACACAACATTAGTACGGGAGTTACTTATGAGCTTCATGACTCGTTTTCCATTTCCGTTTATTACTTAATGTTTTTCATTACCGATTTTTCTGTACCGATGTTCATCAGTGTGAATTATGCAAATGTCTACAACATTTTCCCCTTTTCTAACAGAACTCCGCCATTCATCAAAAGTTTGTACACCTTCTGCTGTTTTGTAACACCTGTTCAGTCTTTATACAGAGATTGAATGAAATTGAATAGATTCAACTTTCAACCAATTATAAGAGGATCAAAATTTAAACGACAACCTAATACTATCAACTTCTCAGAACCTATAATTCAACAAAGGTTCTTGTAGTGACGAGGAAATACTACCAAAAAGACAGGACAAAATCAAAATGGACTGATATTTAAAGTTTTTTTTCTGTTTTTTAATTATTTTTCTCTCAAAAAATGGTAAGATACAAACAATAATTACACGACATTTAAGTAAACAGACGATAAATGGACCCTAAATACGACAATACGTTCAGTTGAACATTGTTTTCTTCCAGTACATTTTCTCAAGATTTTACAGGGTAGTCAAATACACAGTTATGTATATGATTTTAAAAAACATAGTATTATGACTCATAAAGGAAAGATGGTGCACGAAGGAACTTGTGATTATTGTGCCTTAATTGTTTAAAAATATAATCAATTTATAGTGAAAAGGGAAGAGTTACGTGACCATACTGCCTGGCTTTAAAGTGCAATTTCACTTTGGCTATAAACTGTAATGACACATATATACAATCAAACTCCCTCTTTCGAGATCAGTACTAATAACACTAATCCCACTCTCGTTTATCACAGTTGTAATCCCTATCCTATCCGAAACCTTGATATTTTACAGGCCTAGTGCACCCTATATCCTATTCATTATAAAAAGAATGAAACAAATTAACAACAACAACAACAAAGATTCTCAAGTAACGGCCTATAATATTTTGACAAACTCGCTACATTTATAAATTCATATAGAGCTCATGCTATACAGTCAAACTTGTCTTCTGCCCACCTCTCCATTAAGGCCCCCTGTCTGTTATGTAGTGGCTATGTATTTTGTCTCCCTTGAGAAAGAAAAGTGTGTTGTAGGAGGTGTCTGCAGCTAGTGGCCATTTTGGGGTTTCCTTTGAGTGACCTTTGTAGACAGGTTTGACTGTACTTAAACTTCGTTCTGTGTCGTACTTCATGGAATCAATTTTAATTCAGCAACTCGTACTCCGGCTCAGTATTCTCATCGGCCACTCCCAGGTGTGATTTCTTGACTCTAGCTGTTTGTTCCACTATTCTTTGATTTCCATATTCTACCCCCTCGATTGCATTCGTGTGGCCTCTATTTCCGTGTCTAGTTGATTTGATGTCCTCATAGGCTGATTGCTTCATAGTTGTTGTATCTAAGGACGTGTAGGGTCGAGTTCCTGGCCCTCCCTGTCACTGACTGACTGCTTTAGAGCGATGTTAGAGCGTCTGAAATAAAGGAAATAAAGATTATTGGTGAGGTATAGCGGTGTATCCTCTAAAAATTCTAAGCGCTATATAAACCATCATCATTAGTATTACTCTTATTAATAGCAGTAGCAGTAGTAATATTATGATGATGCTGATGATGATGCTGATGGTATCGAAGATGTGAAAAAGAAAAATCACGTTTCCGATGACGTCGGAAAACAAAAGTCGCGATGTCGTAGGTAAGAGTCAGGTTCAGACCTTCAAACGACGAAACGAAAATCGAAGACGAGGAAGGTAAGAATGAGGTTCTTACCTTCAACGTTCAAACGTTGAGACGCAAGTCGACGACGACGACGTGTGGATTGTGGCGCTGATGAGTGGCGTGTGTTGCCGGTAAGCGGCAGTCTTTGCTATATAAATAGACTACCTTTTATATTATTTATATGTAAATGTATTTGGAATATTTCCAGGCTAGATTTTATCACGGTTTGAATAAACGCTCATTTAAATTATATATGTTGTTCCACTGTTGTGTGTCTGGTCTCTCGTAAATCGCAGTAAAAAAAAATCAAGTCTTGGATTGGGTTGTTGATGATTATAAAACCATCAACACCCCTAACCAACCTTTTGCTCAATTCGTGACCGTGCAGGATCCCGACACAAAAGGTCGCTGGTGAAAATATAAACTTGATTTCGTGAAGACTGAAAACAGATGGCGAAGGTCAAACAACCAAAGTAAGGTTTTCAGCAAAACAGCAAAATAGAAATGATGTGGATGGTGGCGCTGACGAATGGCGATGTTGTTGTTGATGGATGATGGCACTGACGAATGGCGATGTTGTTGTTGATGAAGAACTGACGATGTCGAAGGTGTGGATGGTGGCTCTGACGAATGGCGTGTATTGCTGGTGATGGACTAACGATGTCGAAGATGTGGATGGCGGCACTGATGAATGGCGTGTGTTGCTGATGATGTACTAACGATGTCGAAGATGTGGATGGCGGCACTGACGAATGGCGTGTGTTGCTGATGATGCTGATGATGATGCTCTATACGTGCTTTATACGTGTGCATGCAATTGGTTCGTGTGTCTCTTTCCTAATTTATGCGCAAATTGCAATACCATGTGTAGAACTGTCAATAGCGCGTATATACCGCCTTCTCTTAATGTTTTTGTTTGTAATTCCCGAAAATGGCAATGTTCATTACATCCCAACAAATTATGATATCGTCTCCCAATTTATGTGATGATGTAAGGAACGTTTTGCTCTACGTGCGCATGTAAATGTTTCATGTCTCCCATTCTAAGTCATTGCGAAACTCAATTGCAATACCATGTGTAGAACCGTCAATAGCATACAGGTGCTCAACTTACTGAAGGAAAAAAAAATCACGTCACTTATTTACGTCTGCGTGACCCTTTCTGGAGACGCAGACGTGAATATTTGACGTGAATATTTAATGATTTTTTTTTTTTTTTACGTTTGCGTCTTTGACGTAAAATAAACAAAATTAGTCGCATATATATATATATTCGTCAATTGTTTGCGTCTGCGTGTCCCTTTAAAGCCATTAAGTACAGAAAAATGAAAGAATTACTAAAACAATTTGGGGGGGATATATTTACGTCTTGGACGTAAAAGACAACAAAATTGTTGCATAGGTATACGTCATTTTTTTTTTACTCTCACGTCTTGGACGTAAAATACGAAAACAATTGTTGCATAGCCTACGTCAAATTTTTTAATTTTCACGTCTTCGACGTAAAAGACGAAAAAGTTGTTGCATTATATACGTCAATCCTTTGCGTTTGGGTGTCCTTCAGGAGCCACCATAGATTTATTATTATGCTCCAGGGTTAAACTTAATAATTCGTTTAGCTTATAATTGGACGTGGAGCGAATCAGCACATCATGACGCGTACAAACATGTAGAGCATTAATTTAATTAAAGGCCTATTATGAGACATCATAATAATAAGCTTCACCTTCTATGTCTTTTGCAAATAACGACCACGGCAATGGTGGCGATAATGATGAGGAGGAGGCCAGAGACGATGCCAATACTGATATATATGATGACCTGATGACCTAGGAAAAGACAGGGAATTATTGTAAGTGTGTTACAATTTGTTTGTATTTCAGAGTACATGGAAGGAAGACGAACAGGAATTTCTGGAATATCTATCCGGTATGAGCCACATAACCTTTCTAAATGGCAATTAGTCACCACTGCAGCAGTCCACAGACATTTTGAATACCAGTGATGTTACTAGGGGCACGGGGCACGCCCCCTCCCCCTCGAATTGCAGGCGAGAGGGAAGAGACAAAAGAATGAATTAAAGATAAATGAAAATAAATGTGGAGAAAACCTGAAAAGAAGATGAATACGATCTCACACCTTTGCTTTCCTTGAGGGCTGTGTTTTCTTGTATTTTACCGCACTAATTTAAGTAAGTGGGCACCTTGGGAACAGGTCTCCATTCACATCGCTTCACCCAGGCTACGCCATTGACAATGACCACCTCTAGTAGTATTGGTCGCTGGTTCTATTGGTGATCTGTATGTGCATCTTTCTTTCTTTTATTATATTTTCATGAGTTACATTGACAGTTTTGGATACAAGACCCTTTCCTTTCTAGTTTAGCATACTCTGTTTCACATACTAGTATAAACAGATAAACCGGGTATAGACTCAAATAGTTGCTAGTAACTTGACTCTACGTAGGCCTATATGATTTATTGTATTTGAGGACATCATGAAATACATGTACCGATATTCATCTCTTTTTGTTCTTTTATCATTCTCTGTTTCACACTTTTTTTTTTTAATAAAATCGTCAGTAATCGCTGAAATATTTGCATGTAACCTTTTCATTTGCATCCATATTACCATAATCGTATAGGAATTGTGACGTAATAAGAATCTATTTACCACTCTGCTGCTCTGGGTCAGTTGTCTGAATGAATGTCGCAGTAGGGGGTGAAGTCGAACTGAATCCTGAACATCATGGTAAATAAACATGATGCAAGGGTAAATAAAGATGTTTACATAGTATATATTGGCCCAATCAACAACAAAAAAATGAAAGCTCATTAAATTTGTTCACCGGTAGTTTTAAGATTAGTTTACTTGGTATTTGATTTGAATTGTATTTTTTGTATTATGTCCAATTCTATCCCTTTCTTTATCCTTTAAAGTGCATCGGGACTGAATAGTGATATGAGCTATATACAATTAAAGTTTTGTGTTAGACTTATTACCATTGTTTGTATTAATATGATTTTTGTTGTTATTATTATTATCGTCATCATCATCTTCATCATCATCATCATTAAGGGTGGCAGTGAAGTGTACCAATCACCTTAATTATCATTCCTGTATAACTAAAAGGTATAAAATCAACCTTTAACAGGTTTACCAGGCATTCTATACATTCTACAGTATTTTAGACGGTTGAAGAGTATGAAGAAAATAAAGAATAACATAAAACGGTGTGAACGGAACCAAATCCGCTTTGGGTTCCGTGCGCACCCTATTTATACGAGCGTGTACGCGTGCGCCAACTAGTCTAGTCGTTTCACTGTTTACTGAGAGTATATTTAAACTGCGATGCCTTTTTCTTGAAGTAATTTTTACAGCTCATATTTTGAAGACAGTATACCGGCAAGGAACAGCTCACATCAAGAGCAAAACATATTTTAATGATTGGTACACTTTAAAGTCATTCTAAATTATTCAGAGTGTGCTCATGGAATTTTTAAAAAATATTTCGTGAACCAAAATATTATAAAAAGTGATAATGTAAAAATACTAGCCTGTACACTTCGGAAGACCATGGTTCCACATAACGGCATGGGTGTTGTTGGCAATGCTAACATCTTCCCTGTAACCGTACATCTGCACGCACTGGATAACGTCAGGCCCTTCTAGCGTGTACCCATTGGAGCAGTTAAAATATATATCGCTGCCGTATCGCCGAGAGCCAGTTTCATTGTATCTGAATCCATTTTGAGGGGTACCAGGGTCTTCGCAAACACCTAGGTCAACTTAGAAACAATAATTGAAATGGCAACGAATAGTGTGTCATATTTTGAGACTTTTTCACAATATAACATGTGCGAAAAACTAGACAAGAATGGATTAGCCCGATAACTTTAACTAGAGAAAAATCGAGTTTCGTTTCAAGCCATTCAGTCGCAAGAAATTAAAGGGTACATTCATGAATTTGTACATATCAATTAATAATGTAAATTTTATGCAGGCAATGTTGTTTAAAAATTAAGAAAATTATAGGAGATGAAATTATGATGATTATATGCGCTGTTAGTCGAAGTTTTTTCCAGGATTCTGAACTAACGTACCGAAGCTTCGTAACCAGCTTTACCAAGTAGTGTTTTTAGATTTTTTTTTATTATTATTATTAACATTATTTTTATTTGTTAATTTTTTATTATTTTTTTTTAATTTTTTTTATTTTGGAGGGGGGAACATGTTAAAAGTGAAAGCAAGAACCCTCGACCCCCTCCACCGCCCAAATTACTCCCCAAGAGTGCCCCCCCCCCAAACAAACAAAATAGGCATATATATATATATATACAACCGCTCCTGCCTTTACCTTGGTAGATGGCGATTAAATATGAGCCTCCACATGATTCAAGGCGATCTCCAGAACAAAAATAATCACATTCCCCATCCGAAGCGTTTCCATATTTGGTAAGGTTTTCATCTTGTCTTCCGCAGAAACATCTGCTCGCGTATTCTACACCAGCGTAGAAGTATCCTTCCTCTGCGCATGCGTTGATGCACAGGTCAATCGTGAGATTGTTGTAATAGTAATGGGGACCATCTGAAAGCACATGAACTCTGCCGGGTCCTTTACGTCCATAATCACTGAAACATCCAATATAACCTGGTTCTGAAGGAATTTGGGGAGAAAAAAAGCTTTTCAGCAAAGTAGAGAGATTTTCCAAAATTAAAAGAACCACATGTGATCATGGTTATATTTGTGTTGCAGTTATTTCTTCCTATGAATTTTAGAAATTGCAGGTGTCATGGTCTAGCGGATAAGTCCCCGGACTACGAAGCTCAATGTACGGAGTTCGAATCTCTGTCACGGCACTTATATCATTTTCTAATTCATCAATCTACCTTATTTTTGCGGTGGTCACAACCCGCCGTACTTGCAAGTACGTGCTGTGCGTGTGACGTGCGTGCCCGGTACTGCCAACGAGCGCACAACGCACTGACTCTGTTTGTCTTTTAAATTTGTTTCCCACGGTCACTTGCTCTACGGAAGGCGCACTTAGCACGTACGTGCTGCGCACGTGATAAGTGCGTGGTCCGTGCTAACTCGCCACTTCCCCAGTTCAACTGTCCAATGAGCACGCAGAACTCACGTGGACCGTTCCGAGTAAGCACGTGCTCCGCACTTACAACGCACGTTGTGCGCACTGATTTATGCAGTATATAAAAGCCGAGCCGACGGACGTTGTGGCGTGCGCCTGTAATCCAGCTAACAGTGGAAGTTACAAACTGATTCAGCCGAGGACGCAGGTTCGAAACTGAGTCACGTCTTTCGGATGGTGACGTTAAAGGTCGGTCCCCAGACGTAAATAATCATATCTGATTGATACACGTCTGTAAAAACCCAATCACACACACGTTGTGGCGTGCGCCTGTAATCCAGCTAACAGTGGAAGTTACAAACTGATTCAGCCGAGGACGCAGGTTCGAAACTGAATCGCGTCTTTCGGATGGTGACGTTAAAGGTCGGTCCCCAGACGTAAATAATCATATCTGATTGATACACGTCTGTAAAAACCCAATACACATGCACACGAGTGCCAACATTTCGTCTCCAAGATGGCGCCGAAGAAGACACAGAATAAGGGGTCAGGGGTATACCCCGACATCGGGCGGAAAAACTCACCGAGTTCATCGCACGTGCACGCACTTACAACGTGCGAGTGAGTAAGGACACCGTACGTTAGCAGCACGTGTAAGTACGGCCTCCGTACGATAACGTGGCAACCGCACGGAGACCGTACGTTGTAAGCACGTTGTAAGCACGTACAACGCACTTACCACGTGCGCAACGTACGATGCACGAAACCGCTCACGGCCAAGCGTGGCGTGCGGGCCACGTACTTACACCGTTCGTGTGACGTGCGTTGCCGGTACTCCCTCCCTGCCTTTGCCACTCCCTCCCTACTTTTTCAGAAAAGCGTGGCGGCCGTGGCCTCCCCAAAAACCGTACGGACTAAAAACACGCACGGTGGGTTGTGACCAGGGCTTTTGCGACTCTCCAGGGTAGAACGGCTAAAGCCAGGGAAATAATATCTACAGCGCTTAGAAACACTAATTGTATTTAGCGCTACATAAATGAAACTAGTAGTAGTAGTAGTATTTGTATGTCTACTTTGATTACTAATGTGTAAATTATAATAATAATATGTGAGAATCCACTTGAAAGCTTCTCCATGCATTATATTAAGAAGGAACATGACTTAAAGATAGAACATACAAGCATGAACGAACAATGAATTATATGCCGAATTAAACAGATTATTTAATGTTCAGTTTAAACACTTCACTTGTCTGCTATTACGAAGCTCTGGAGGGAGAGCATTCCACAGCAAAGGTCCACTTAGTATCGACCTTAGAAAGAACAGGTTAACCAGAGGTTTGAGAGCGTAAAGATCTGGACGTAATGTAGTGATTTATCAAAGTAATGTTGTACCAGGGATATGGGATCAAGCAGAGCCATGGACACAACGAAATAAAAGAATTTTGAAAACAATGCGTTCGTTTATGGGCAACAAAATTGGAGTGCTTTGAGAACTGGTGTGATGGGACTGTGTTTGTTGGAGAGGGTCACTATACGAGCAGCAACATTCTGCAATTGTTGTAATAGTACAAGCTGATTTTGATAGTTTAACAAAAGAGCATCTCCAAAATCAAGACGGGATGAAATCAAATCATGGGTAATCTTCTCTGTGGCACTGCGAGTTAGGTATTTACGTATGAATCTTAAGTTAAAGGTACTATGTCCCATTTACAGGCCAAACAAAATGAAAAGGTAAAATTCCAACGGCATTTGAAATATAATACTAATTTAGAACTTCCCTTAAAACAAAAGGGCTAGAAAATGTCTTTCTGTGGGAAAATAACGACCGTTAGTTGTCGAATCGAATTTAGCGATGCGGTTGTTTCATTAAATAATCTGATTTTCAGACCCTTGTACCGAATGGCCGTACGTTGTGTGCTGCGCAAAGATTTAATCAGTTTAATTTTGACCATTACAAGAAGTGGGTTATTGATGTAGACAAATGCTCATGTACCCTTTGCAGCTCATTTTATGTATGTTATTACCAAAGAAAAATAGAAGTCAGTCAGTCACTCAATAGTGTCTGACAGTGAAGTCTAGAAAGTGAACGGGTTTCCTTGCATAATTTGAATACTAGAACACTGCTAACATTTCAATTCCACAGGGAGGACATACGTGACATATTCATAATTCCTGCAAAGTTCAACAGCCTTGATGTTGGCTGCAAAAGGGATACACTACCTTTAAGCAATTGCTACTGGACTGATTTAGAGACGGATTTAATTTGTGGAGACATTGTTAAGTTTGAGTTTAAAAAAACACAGCGAAGTTAATACGACATACGACATTGAGATACATTATTTTTATGGCCAGCAAGGTCAATTGAAGGAAAAGATATCTTATTTAACTGATTCTTAGAACAATACAATACGAAATCACACTTTGTAAGATTTAGTTTCATTGAATGTGAATTTAACCGATTATGAACATCCTGTACATAAGCATCAATATTTTGGATAGCGCTGGCTGCTTTGCTTGGTTTCGAACGAAGTGATTATTTCAATATCATCTGCATAAGTGTGGCGTTGAAGAATACTTTTCAGACTAATTGAATAAAGTAGGAACGGGATGAGCCCTGTTGAACTGACCACATGTCAGAGGCAAAAAAGAATGTGAAGTATAACTATTTATCAAGACAGACAGCCATCCATATGTGTACATTCGTATTATATTCCTTCACTATAAATGTATTAACCAGTGCTAAGAATAATCATGTGGACAACAAGTATTTTAAAGATCAGCCCCAACAACAGTATAAGCATACCTGCACATTAATAAGTGAACTAAAATGATAAGCAAACATCGCAACAGTGTTACCTTTGCAAGAAACAGCTCCTATCGATGTATCGAGATAACAGCTACATTCACTGTCGCACGTTTGACATTGCATATTCGTCCCATCTGAAAAAGGATTAATTACAATTCCTTTTACCATTCCAATCCAATTTCCATCTGTAGTATGTCGGTGTTTAAGATACGAGATCGTAGGTAGCATGGGATTATTATTATCGTTATCATTATCATTATTATTATTAATATTATTATTATTATTATTATTATTATCATTATTATCATCGTTAGTATTATTATCATTCATATTACCTTTATTATTACCATTATTTTCATTAGTATTTGTTGTAGGAAAAGAATTATTACCGCTATATTTATAATTATCAATGTTATTATTTTAATTATTATTATTATTATTATTATTATCATTATTATTATTATTATTATTACTATTATTACTATATATTGTATTATTTTCATTATTATTATTATTGTTTTTGTCATTGAATGATCTTTTTTTCAATGAGTACTGTACATTTTCATATTACACAACACTTACAAATTGAACAGCCTGTAAAATATGTTGATATATTATTAGTGACTGACATCGGCCACTCATCTTCCTCGTTGAAAGCCACTGCCGTGAGATGTTGAGAAGTTCCTGGGAAGTTTAGCTGACGACAAGCTATGCTTGCTAGTTCGAAGTTCCAATTGTTTTGACAAACGAGCCCCCATCCAATGTCCTGGTTGAAAACCTCAACGATGCCGGCATTGGGTCGATCTTTGGTGATCAATCTGTAGTCTGCAAAAGTTATTGAAACCATTTCGTCATCAATAGACCACGAGACCTCTACACGTATACCATATATTTAATAGAATGATGCGTTCCAACCATCTATAAATTTAAAGCAGTAGGAGCACCGTGGTATATTGGTGAGGGATCTTGACTCTCAAACCAGAGGTAGCGGGTTCGAACCTTAATTGCTCCCAGTGCTTACATCCTTAGAAAGTTGTTTTGCCCACAATCCCTCCGGACCCACCGAAGTGTATTAAATGAGTACCTGGCAATTAATGCTAGGGTATTAATAATTCCAGTTTCCTTTGTGACAACAAAAATAATAATGATAATGATAATAACAGTTATGATTATGATAATAATTATAATGATAATAATAACAATAATAAATATCTTAATAACGACTTTAACAACAACAACAGTAATAATAATAAGAAAAATAATTATAATAATAATTATTATTATAGTAATAATGATTATGATAAAGTATGACAGATTTATAAGACGCCAAATGCTTTAGGCGTACTAGTGCAAAATATGAAATCACATTAAAAGTCTGTGGAATTTACCTAAAAGAACAACAAGATATAACATACAAAATGCCAAATAAAAAAAGGATATATCGACCATGGCGGTAATCCCGGGAAGACCGGGTGACACATATCCTCCCCCCCCCGGCAAGGAACTTTGAAAAAGTGCACGCAAAAATTATAGCATTTATTTATGATGAGTAAAGTCTGAAACATATTTTTAGATTCTGAAGCGATAATGCAACGTTTACACTGTTTAAAAAGATACTGGAAATTCTTCTCACTCGGTCACTACGCTCCCTCTTAATATGATGATCAAAACTGAACAACGCAATGGTGTCTATTTGGTATATATCAGAGGTATAACACATGTAATGTGTCCCCCTCGGCCACGACAATAATCGCCGCTCCTGATATCAACAGTATGATACTTTCGTACCTGATATACCTTTCTACATAAACGCCTATGTCACCTAATGTAAAATACCGATGCCAAAGAAACGAAACACCTATTGAACGGAAGTGTCAGGGAAATTGTAGCGGAATGAAACCAAAAAAAAAAAAAGTCTGAAGTTGAAGACTATGAGGGAAAATATGAATTATTCATGATTTAGTTCCACAAAAAAAAAGTATAATTAATATTTATTGGTGACCAGATTCCAGGTCAATCTGTGGTTGGTCATTCACACCCAGCCAGCTCACGTACATAGTAACAAAGATCCCATTGGATAAGACTTGGGGCATATATGCTAATCATATTCCAAGTATTCTAATTCTAAGAAGTATAATGATGTGCCAAGCACCAATCCTGCTTGCATCAGAAAGAAAGAAGGAAGTTTCACTGTCAAGAAGTTGTATATACTGTTTGGACCTAAAATTTACAGAAAGTTGTGGAAACCAGGAGGTCAAACAATCGGTGATATAAAATATTTTTTGTAAATCTATTATTATTATTCACACATTGAAGTTTGTAAGGGATAAAAGCTTCAATATTGCAAAAGTTTCATCTCTGTGTACCAGCAGTCAATGACTTTTCCACTTTTGTATGTGGTCACTCAAGTTAAAAAGTCACAAAATTGGAGTGAACTTGCTATATAGTTATACTTATATAGTTGCTAGATATTATTGTTATATTTGGGCTTTTTAGATTTTTGTCTATCTAATCAGCTCAACTTTTCAGTGGAGTGGACTTGTACTTTAATATTAATTAGATGAGAGCACACACACATACACACACACACACCTCATACGCACACACGCCCACCCATATTAATCACAGTGTTCGAGTGGTACACATTATGACATATCGATCATATTATATTCATTATAATTCTACATGTATTTCTACTGCTTTACAGCGAACCACTCAACTCTAAATGTACGTTTCAATTATCTCTACACGTATGTTTTACTCAGTTATACGAGTTATACACTGCGATATCGCTCTTAAATCTTCGTATTCGTTCATTACGGACAATTGATTTCTTGAGCATCTTTACGATAACATCTACGATATACAATTTACGGATGTGTAAAAAACAGAATCTGTGAACATTTATACGCAAGTTTCATTGGACAATACTTATTACTGAGTGTGTTCCGAAGTTTGCCTAAATTAACCCTTAGCTGTAGCTTAACCGTGTAAGAAACTACAGATATCTTACTTTAGCACGCTTATAGGAGTAAGGTAAATAAGACTCTCCCTCGAAAAAAACGAAAAATAAATATTGCCTTTAAAACAAAGCATTGAGGATTTACACACAGAAAAGAGATAGCTTACAATGGGTCTATACCGAGCGCCTCATGCACTACTATACTTCCTCATATATGCATCCAATATTATACCAATCAATAGTTCTTTATAATTTGCTGTAAATGCTACAAATTAATATAATTCAATTTACGATAATATTTGGTCCAAACTTACCTGAAATAGTATAGATCGCCACACAGGGACTGATTATAACAATAAACAGTAAAAACACGGTTGAATACATGTTTTCAGCCATATTCAGACGTATGAATGCCGGAGTTTAATTCCTATAAGCACAATGAGTTTCTGTTTGCAACCGATCTTAGCGTAGAACTTGCTTTAAGAGAGGAATGTTTCAACGAACACGCAGTGCTCTACGTCATCTAATGTGTTTCCTTTTAAAATAGATTCACTGATAAATCCTATTTATCATTTTTTATTGACTAGGTTACGGCATTGCTTCTGTACCTAGAATCATAGGACTAGCACGGGTGGGGCAAGGGGTCCATGGCCTTCCCATACTCATCCACTATACAAGAAGGAGAAGAAGCAGAAGAAGAAGAAGAAGAAGAAGAAGAAGAAGAAGAAGAAGAAGAAGGAGGAGGAGGAGGAGGAGGAGGAGAAGAAGAAGAAGGAATAGGAGGAGGAGAAGAAGAAAAGAACAAAATAATAATAAGAAGAAGAAGATTGGGGGCACGCCCCCCCCGTTTCCTGTAGCTACACCATTGTCATTGGTTATTTAGATCAAATTAAAATTTGTGGAAAAAAATAGGAAAGGACAGAGACCACTGGAACGTAATCGAATATAATGCGATCGTCGTTGTTAAGTGCTTGTCTACATACTTATCTCATGTCAAAATCTTTCAGTTAATTTCAAAACTTTTGTCATTGTGATTCATTATGATGTAGAAGGTTTTGCCTTATGTAATTTTCTTTGACCAATTTTTTGATATATACTTTTACGCACCTTGAGCATTACTTGGGATGGATTTTTTCTGATGGATTTTCATTTATTTGCCCTGAAATGAGACTATGAAGAAACATGATCAAATATCGCTCTCTACTCCAGGTTTTAGCTGATGAATGTAGGTCTCCTAAAATTCAAGTGGGACCCATTCCAGCTGTCTATAATGCATCGCCTGAAGCGCCGATGATCCTCCTTTCTCGCATATCAAAATCATTGATCTAGTATATAATAATGATTTTAAATGATTATTTTTCAACCATGTCATCAACTTTGATACGATCAGAAGGGGCTTCCCCTGATTTTCTGGACCCATTTAAAAGTGGCCTTTTAATAATATGTCCTTAGATGCTGCTCATAAGTATCGACTTGCATGTTGATGTAGATATGTCCTTGTCATCGATTTCGAGATTACCTAACAGCTCCGACAATAGTTATCACGAGCGCAATCTCTTGTTTAAAACATAACTTCCAAATGCAAACCAGCACTATTTCCTAACATCACTCCCCCTCCCCCTTTTTTCTTTCTCTCTCTCTCTCACACATACACACACACACACGCTATCCTTCTCTTCTTTCCGTCAATCTTCAACATACTTTACCTATTTTCTCTTCACTCTTAATGCCGATACTCCTGCGAAAAGGTGCCTCTTCTAGTGATCGAACGCCCCTACTACAATAGAATAAGTGCTCCCCTCTTTTGTTTTAATGTGCCCTTGCTTTTATACCCCATTCATGACAAACATAATTTTCTTTAATATATTTCCAGTATCAAATTTCCATAGTTAGCTTTTAAAATGTATCTTCTCTCTTTTTCTCTCTCTCTCTCTCTCTATCTCTCTCTCACTCTTGTTTTCAATAATTTTGCTCGTTCCATCGTACATTAAATTTTCATTCATACACATCTATTTTACAGCGTCCAAAAATGTGTTTCTACACCCAAATTATTTCATCATCGTTCAGTATGAAGGGGCAAAATGAGCCTCATTCAAATTGATGTGTGATGGCTTGGGTGCGGGTTTTTGCTCCAGTTAAAAATATAATCATTAGTAATGTATTCATTTTCAGAGAGGAAAAAATAACACGTGAATGAAAATTGGCGTGTGTCATTTGTAATGGACTTTCATCTATGCCTTTTCATTTATGCTAATACAATTATCTGTTTCTCTAAAGATATATACTAAGGTAATTACTTGTTTTCCTCCTACATCTTCTCAATTCTCTTTCTTTCTTTAATTCTTTCATATTCTTATCTTTTAAAAAAAGAGGTCAAGTCTTTGCATTGTCAGTGTCGTGGATATTTGGAACATTCGGTACCCTCGGCCAGAAGTTCGGAAGCGCTTAGTGATTGTACTAAGCGCTATATAAAAACCGATTATTATGACTATTATTATTAATGTACAATAAACTTTGAATTGTAAAAGCCACATATTTTGTTTGAAGTTTTGAAAGTAAGGTATCTGGTCAGAATAATGTTTTTAGTTGTATACTTGTCCGAACGCACACGCGTTTCTGTTGAGAATCAAGGACTCATATGTATATTACTTCATATTCAGAAACACATATGTTTTTAGGAATGTAAGGACAGGTGTGAAATTTTCAGTTTAACCGAGGACCTATCCCTACCCCTTAGGGCTTCAAATCACCCAAAAGCATTGGTTAAGAAACCGAGGACGTAAACTAACTGAACTTCCGAAGTACGATAACTATGCGTTGATCCTTAAGATAAAATATTGTAATATTATGTGATAACCTTTCACTATATTCTTACAAATATACATCATGAATAAATTTAAACACACCCAAACACACACACACACACGCACTCACACACACACAAAAGGGATTTGACAAAACACGCTTTTTTCAGGGGGTAGCATTTGACATCGCAATGTTTCTAATTTCAATTATGGCACAATTAGAAGAATATTTATTAGAAATAGCTTTTGGTTCGCTCAAATTCAAGATGGTTTCAAAGCTTCTGACAATACGATATCGTTGCATTGCTATGACATTATATTCATTTAAAGTTTTGGTGAAATATCCCTTTAACATTGTGAACGAATCAATTTCCCGATATATTTCTTTGAAGAGCAACTTTTTAAAACAGGAAATACAGCATCTGGCAAACTTCCGCTGACATGCCATTATTTTATCCGAAGATAGTGTTACAGGTGAGGATTAATTTCCTTCATTTTGTCGTTTTCACTTTTGAAACTGGATTGCACGAAAGGTTAATAAAATGATAAAACGTAGGCCTACATAACTCATATTATTGGTTTGCATTGAATTATCAAACAAAATGTCATATTAGCTTAATCATTAACTTCCAATATCGTAAATTTCCCCAGCCTTCATGGACCCTAAATGCCAATTAATTTCCTGATAATAATTATACATTTGTCTTCCAATTTCGACACAAACACAAAATATTATTGGGAGCACTACTCGTATGATTAATAAAACTAAATAACTGTACGATGCTTATTCACAGTTCAGCCCTCACATTTATGTTGCTTTGTTACCATAAGAGAAGAAAATAAAAAGAAGAAGAAGGAGGGAAAAAATAATTAATACAAATTGCAATTATGAATAAAACATATTGTAATTAAATACCAAATTACATAAAATACTTGATATCGAGAAAATTATAGGTGACAAATGTCAGATAACATGTTAAAAGATGTCGTAAAAAATATTATTAATGCATATACAATTAAAAAAATTATTACATTCCCGCTATCAATGAATTTTTTTTTTTTGCACGATAACAAAGTAAGAGGTCAAGTAGAAAGAAGAAGAAAGAGTGATTGAGACAGAGAGACAGAGAGAGAGAATAAGTGGGAGAAATACAAATAGGGATGGAGAAAGAGTACAGTATGGTAAACGTATAAACATAGAAAAAAAGCAGTGACTTGATAGCAACACCATAAACATTTGAAACAGGTCAGAGTATGATAGATGATTATTACAAGCTTTGATTTGCAAACGTGTGGGTTTATGAAGGGCACTATTTTGGAATCTCTTAGTTCTGCAATTAAATTCTTAATATTTTCCTTAATTTAATTTGTTAGTTTTCTTTGGAGGTAACCACGATTGACACAACATAATTGCGTCTTATTGAAAAAGTTACAAATAATAGGTTTTAACAAGGAAAGTTTAGAGTAGTTCAGATCCTACTTGTCTAATCGACACCAAATAGTGGCCATTTATGATATTCGTTCCAAACTAATACCTATAACATGCGGTGTTCCTCAGGGAAGCATTTTAGGCACAATTATATTTACAAGTTATATCAATAATATGTGTATATGTATACAAGACTGTAAACTGTTATTGTACGCAGATGAAAACGTACTACTGTGTTTTTTAGAAATGTAAGGACAGGTGTGATTTTTATTGGTATAACCGAGTACCTATCCCTACCCCTAAGGGTATGAAATTAAAAACATTTGCATTGGTTCAGAAACAGAGGACGTACTTGGGTCTGCTTTGTGTCCTCTAAGTGAATGTACAGTTCTTATGTGTGCCCTCGGTTTGGTACCCTAAACAAAAGCACACACACGCAGGCACACCCCACACGTACACACCCACACACAACATTAGTATGCGAGTTAATTATGAGCTTCATGACTCGTGTTCCATTCCCCTGTTTATTTCTTAATTTTGATGATTGGAATTGCCAATGAAATAATTTTCATTCAATTTCAAATAATACATTTTTAGAGTGCAATATCTCCTCCTGATAATTCAATATCTTTTCATTATTTTTTTCTATACCGATGTTCATCTGTGTGAATCATGCAAAATGTCTATATCATTTCTTTCCCATTCTAACAGAATTCCGCTAGTCATCAAAGGTTTCTGCACATTCCTTTGTTTGTTAACACCTGTTCAGTCTTTATACATAGATTGAATGAAATTGAAGAGATTCAACTTTCAACCAATTCTCAGAGGAGCCAAATTTTAACTTACCCTCTAATCTACATAATGCACAATCCATCGACTGTTTTAAAAACATGTATAAGAAAACTGATTTCTGTAAATTATGAATATTATTATCGTAGTTTCTGCTCTTCCTGCTTTAAGTTAAGTTTGGTACTTCATAATATAAGGTTATTTTGTAGTGTGACAGAATTCGATTTTAAATAAATTGCCTGATTATTTGATTCCATTATTGTGTTTTTATATATTTAAGTAACAAAAATCATGTAATTTCTACTTGGTTTCTACTAAAGATTGTGGTCGCTAAATATTGTTATTATGACTTCGTGAGTATTCTAACAATTCTGACTATATATGTATGATTAATTTATTTTGATATTTTAGTGTAAGCTTTTAATATGCAGGACCAAGATGTAAACCAGTCCTCTCTGATCTTGTTATCCTGATAAAATATGTTCAAATAAATAAATAAATTAATTAATTAACGACAACCTAATACTATCCACTTCTGAGAGGCTATAATTCAACAAAAGTTCTTGTAGTGACAAAGAAATACTATCCAAAAGACAGGACGAAATCGTTGGAGATCAAAATGAACTGATATTTGAAGTTGCTGCTGTTTTGTTGTAGTTATTTTACTATAAAAAAATGCCAAGAAACAGACAATAATTACACGACATTTAAGTACACGTGAAGGCAGCAACATGCTAAAATATAAGATATAGGTCCTACAAATTTAATGATCATACATAAACTGAAATGTGTTTCATAGGCGCGAGGCGTGGGGCACTCATAATCATAACTACCAACATCTTCGTCATCTTCATGATCATTTCACCATCATCATTATCACCATGCCCACCACCACCACCACCGCCACCACCATAAATATCTTTCATCACCACCACCACCATCATCATCATCATCATCATCATCCAGTGACGGTGGAGCCGGGAGGCAGGGGATGGGTGGGCACAGTGCCCCCACCTTTTAAAGTATCTCTAAAGTGCCCCATTTTACAAAGGAAAGGTGCCCCTTTTACTTCAGATAAGTGCCCCTTTTTATTTTGTAGAAGTTCCCGTTCTACATTATTATAAGTGCCTCTTACCACCTCTGATAAGTGCCCCGTCACCTATGTTAATTGCTCCTTTACTTCTTTTGTAATAAGTGCCTCTACCCCTTCTGATAAGGGCCCCTTTTCATCTTTGATGAGTGCCCTTCTCACCTCTGATAAGTGCTCCCTTTTTACTTTGACACATGCCCCCTTTTTCTTTCTAATAAGTGCCATTTTTAGTTCTGATAAATGTCCTTTTTCTTTTTCAATAAGAGTCACTTCCCTTTCTCATAAATGCCCCTTCTCACACCTCTAATAAATGCCTCTATTAAAATCTCATTGGTGCCCTTTTCCATTCTCACAAATGTCCCTATTCATTTCAGATGAGTGCACCTTTCAGGTACAAGAAATGCCCCTTTTCAAATCTGAGATGTGTCCCTTATATTTCGACAAATGCCGCCTTTCCTTTGTAACCCCTCTTTTCATTCTTATTAATACCCCTTTTTAATCCTCGGTGAGTGACCTTATTCAAATTTGAGAGGTGCTCCCTTAACCTTTGTAATAAGTGCCCCTTTTTATCTCTGATTATTGCCCCTTTTATTTTGACACTTGCCCCCTTATCCTTTCTAATTAGTGCCATTTTAATTGCCCCTTTCCTTTGTAATAAATGCCCCCTTTCCGTTCTCATAAGTGCCTTTTTTCATCTCTGGTGAGTGCCCCTTATTAATTGCGAGTACTGCCCCATTTTTTACTTTGACATGTGCTCCTTTTCTTTTCTAATAAGTGTCCTTCTACCTTTGGATATGTGCCCCCTTTTTCTTTCACCATAAACTATGCTCCTAATTTAAAGCGGCTGAGAGCTTATTTTTGTTTTCACCCAAAGGTCGCACGCTACGCTCGCTCACATTTAAAGTTGATGTAATTATGTTTCTTTTTAAGGACCTTTTCAGTCTTTCATGATAAGATTGTGCTTAAAACCCCATCAGGATTTTTTTCTTTATCTTTATAAGATGTCATTTTTGTTGTATTACGACCTCACAAGTCTTAAAATGTTTGCTCGCTCGCACATAAATACTCAGACCATCACAACCAACTGCAAAGTATGATATTACAGCAGTATCTTGGACCACGTAAAGATAAAAACAAACATTGAAATCATCCCTAATAATGTAATCACATTGTAGGGGTATGTACTAATGTCTAAAAATGTTATATTTTCACTTTGAGGTTTCCCTTTGTAGGTGCCCCTTTTTGCCAGAAAGTGCCTTATTTGGTGCGTCCACCCCACTTTGAAAGGTGCACCATCGCCCATGTGATCATCATTATTTCCATGACCACCTGCACCACCACCACCACCACCATCATCATCATCTTGATCATCATCACCACATCACCACCAACATCATGCACCGCCACATGTATATTCTACCCTCGAAACATATAGGCTTTAATGAATAATATGCTGGGGAGCTTAAAATAATAATAATGATAATAGAAAAAATAGTAATATTAATAATAATAATAATAAAATGATAATAATGATAATAAGGATTATAATAAGAATAATTATGATGTTAAACATAATGACAATACAACATAATAATAAACCGTTCTTGAAAAGGGTAAATCACATGACGATACAACGTCCCTATACGCTTCTTAAAAAGTTTGGATATAATTACCCTGGCTTTAGCTCTAAAGGAAATCTTTACAAGGATCTTGGCACCCAAACAATTATCTTTAATATTTTTTATTTCATTGAATGGTTTATTAAAAATACTGAAATTAGCAGCCGAAGAGCTAAATTACATTCAGTTTACCATAAAAGCACTTGAAATACATGGCAATATTTAAACAATTATTGAAATAAAGTTTACGAGAGTACATTCAAAGATAACATTAATACGATATAATATCATTTGAAAACTAAGTATAATCAACATTGTGATTAACACTATGACAAAATAGACTGGATTTTTTTTTGGACATCATTGATAATAGTAGATTATCATTACCGTCTGCATACCACTAGAAAGGGCATCTGTATGTCCTAATTTAGGTTTACTTGCAGTTAGTATTAATATTGTAATTATTCTACCCTAAAACAAATAGGCGTGGATTAATAATATGCCGGGGACGCCAACTTATAATCTTTACAAGAATCTTGGCACCCCCAAAATAGACAATATAGACTGTATTTTTTTTTGTTTACATGATTAGTTATAGACGACTGATATTACCATCGGCATACTACTAAAAAGAACACTTGCATTTCATTCGAGTATACTTACAGTACGTGTAGGGACCATCTCAAAGTATAAAAGCGACATGAACTGATGAACTTGCTGCCCCAGCGTACTGTTTATTGCCATCTCATGGTCAACTTTCCAACAGTGCGTAACCCAATATCCAATTCACATTAGGCGGACGGAGGACTCGATGCGAGAACCAACAGCGCAGCTAGGGAAGCAGCGAGTTACGTGACCATGCTGCATGGCTTTAAAGTGCAATTTCACTTTGGCTATAAACTGTAAGGACATATATACAATCAAACTCCCTCTTTCGAGATCAGTACTAATAAAACTAATCCCACTCTCGTTTATCACAGTTTTAATCCCTATCCTATCCGAAACCTTGATATTTTACAGGCTTAGCGCACCCTATATCCTTTTCGTTATAAAAAGAATGATAAAAAATTAACAACAACAACAAAGATTATCAAGTGACGACCTATAATATTTTGACAAACTCGCTACATTTATAACTTCATAAAGAGCTCATACTATACAGGCAAACTTGTCTTTGAGGCCACCTCTCCAGTATAAAGGCTCCTTGTCTATTATGTAGTGGCCAGGGGCGGATCCAGCCGGCGGCAAGGTAGGGGGCCTAAAAAGGGGCCCACTTCGTGCGAAAATTTTAAAATCGTGCCGGTCGATTTTTCGCTCAGTGGGGGGGGTAGTGAGCACAATTTTTTTTTTTTGGAATCCGAAAGGGTTATTTTTTCCGCCGCCACCCCCCCCCCTTGGGCGCCAGGAGGGGCCCATCTTCTTTTTTTCAAAAAAGGGTGTTTTTACCTGTTTTTTTTGCTAGGGGAGGGGGCCCGGGCCCCAGGCCCCCTGGATCCGCCACTGGTAGTGGCTATGTTTTGTCTCCCTTGAGAAAGAAATGTGTGTTGTAGAAGCTGTCTGCAGCTAGTGGCCATTTTTGTTTGGTTTCCGTTGAGTGACCTTTGTAGACAGGTTTGACTGTACTTAAAACTCGTTCTGTGTCCTACTACATGGAATCAATTTTAATTCATCAACTCGTACTCCGGCTCAGTATTCTCATCGGCCACTTCAAAGTTTGATTTCTTGACTCTAGCTGTTTGTTCCACTATTCTTTGATTTCCATATTCTACCTCCTCGATTGCGTTCGTGTGGCCTCTATTTCCGTGTCTAGTTGCTTTGATGTCCTCGTAGGCTGCTTGCTTCATAGCTGTTGTATCTAAGGACGTGTAAGGATCGAGTTCCTGGCCCTCCCTGTCACTGACTGACTGCTTTAGCGCGATGTTAGAGCGTCTGAAATAAAGGAAAGAAAGATTATTGGTGATGTATAGCGTTATATCCTCTAGAAATTAAAAGCGCTGTATAGACCATCATCATTAGTATAACTCTTATTGCCAGCAGTAGCAGTAGTAATATTATGATGATGCTAATAATGATCCTGATGATGTCGAAGATGTCGAAAAGGAAAGTCACGTTCCCGACGACGTCGGAAAAACGAAAGTCGCGGTGTCGTAGGTAAGAGTCGGGTTCAGACGTTCAAACGACGAAACGAAAATCAAAGACGAGGAAGGTAAGAATGAGGTTCTTGCCTTCAAAGTTCAAAATTTGAGACGTAAGTCGACGACGAGGACGTGTTTTTCGGCAGTCTTTCGCTATACAAACAGACTACCTTGTATATTATTTATATGTGAATGTATTTGGAATATTTCCAGGCGAGATTTAAAATATATATGTTGTTCCACTGTTGTCTGTCTGGTCTCTCGTAAATCACAAGAGAAAAAAAAGGAAGACTTGGATTGGGTTGTTGGTGATTATAAAACCGTCACCACCCCTAAGCAACCTTTTGCTATATTTGTGACCGTGCAGGATCCCGACACAAATGGTCGCTGGTGGAAATGTAAACTTGAGTTCGTGAAGACTGAAAACAGAAGGCGAAGGTCAAACAACCAAAGTAAGGTTTTCAGCAAAACAGCAAAATAGAAATGATGTGGATGGTGGCGCTGACGAATGGCGATGTTGTTGTTGATGACGAACTGACGATGTCAAAGGTGTGGATGGCGGCACTGACGAATATGGCGTGTGTTGCTGATGATGGACTTCTGATGATGCTGATGATGATGCTCTATACGTGCTCTATACGTGCTCTATACGTGTGCACGTAATTGGTTCATGTGTCTCTTTCCTAGTTTTTGCACAAATTGCAATACAATGTGTAAAACTGTCAGCGCGTATTCCGCCTTCTTTTAACGTTTTTTGTTAGTAATTCCCGAAATGGCAAAATTCAGTACTTCCCAACAAAGTATGATAACGTCAATCTCCCAATACATATTATGATGTAAGGCACGTCGTGCTCTACGCGTGCATGTAATTGGTTCATGTCTCCCATTCCTAGTGCTTGCGCAACTTGCAATACCGTGTGTACATCTGTCAAAAGCGCATATGCCGCCTTTTTAAAACGTTTTCGTCAGTTTTTTTTTCCCAAAATGGCAAAGTGCATAACTTCCCAACAAAGTTTGTTAACGTCTCCCAATTCATGTCACGATTGTAAGGCACGTCGTGCACTACGTGGGCAAGTAAGTGGTTCATGTCTCCCATTTCTAGTAATTGCGCAACTTGCAATACCATATGTAAAACTTTTTTTTTTTATTCACGTCTTGGACCTAAAAAAAGATGAAAACATTGTTGCATATAGGTATACGTCCATTTTTTTTTTAGTTCACGTCTTGGACGTAAAAGACGAACAAATTGTTGCATATATAAACGTTAATCTTTGCATTTGCATGTCCCTTAGTAGCCACCATAGATTTATTATTATGCTCCAGGGTTTAAACTTAAGAATTTGTTTAGTTTAGGTAGACTATAATTGGACGCGGTGCGAATCAGCACATCATGACGCGTACACACGTGTACAGTATTAAAGGCCTATTATGAGACATCATAATAATAAGCTTCACCTTCTATGTCTTTTGCAAATAACGACCACGAGAATGATGGCGATGATGATGATGAGGAGGCCAGAGATGATGCCAATACTGATATATATGATGACCTGATGACCTAGGAAAAGACAGTGAATTTGTATAAGTGTGGTACAATTTGTTTGTGTTTCAGAGTACAAGGAAGGAAGGCTTACAGGAATTACCGTAATATCAAGCCGGTGTGAGCCACAACTCTCTAAATGGCAATTAGTTACCACTGCTATAGTCCACAGACATTTAAAATACCATACAATGATGTTTCTAGGGGGCACGGGGCACTGAGACAAGACCCTTTCCTTTCTAGTTTTACACTGGTTTACATAATAGTACAAACAGATAAACCGGGTATAGACTCAAATAGTTGTAAGCAACTTAACTCTACACATGCCTATATGATGTGTGGTAATTGAAGCTATCATGAAATACAGTTGTATTACATACCAGAAATAAATGTGCTGATAATATTTCTTTTTTAATTCATCATTCTCTTTTTCACAATTTTTTATGATAAAATCGTCAGTAATCGCTGAAATACCATTTTATTTGCATCCATATTACCCTAATCGTACATGAATTGTGACGTAATAAGAATCTATTTACCACTCTGCTGCTCTAGGCCAGGTGTCCCACTAAATTTCACTGGGTTAGTTTGCCCTCCGCCCTTGGTAGTCGCAGAAGAGGGTGTAGTCGAACTGAATTCTGAACATCATGGTAAATAAACATGATGCACGGGTAAATAAAGATGTTTAAATATTATATATATTGGCCAATCAACAACAAAAAACAGACTGAAAACTGAAAACTTGATTTAGCAGTGTTCTTGGGAAGCAGCACGGCTTGAATGTTGGGCAGAACACCACCTTGAGCGATCGTCACCAGTAGTTTTAAGATAAATTTACTTGGTATTTGATTTGAATTGTATTTTTGATATTATTGTCCAATTCTATCCATTTATTTATCCTCTAAAGTGCAGGGACTGGATAGTGATATGAGCTATATACAATTAAAGTTTTGTATTAGAATTATTATCATATTTTGTATTAATCTTATTGTTGTTGTTGTTATCTAAATAATTATTAGTAGTAGTGGTATCATTATTATTGTTATATGTTGATGACGGCATACAATGAGCCACAATCGTAAAGCTGCGCATGCGCCATGCGAAACAAACTTGCTTTGGAATCTTATACCAAGAGTATCAAACGTGTGCTGTTATCTGTCTCGAGTATTCATCTGTGTACCTTTTAATTAAGAGTAAATGATAATTATCATTATTATTATTATTATTATTATTATCATCATCATCATCATCACCATCACCATCATCACTACGGGTGGCAGTGAAGTGTACCAATCACCTAAATAATCATTCCTGTATATCTGAAAAGGTACAAAATAAACCTTTAACAGGTTTACCAGGCATTTAAACGGTTGAAGAGTATGAAGAAAATAAAATATTAGGTCAAACGGCATGTACGGAACCAAGTCCGCCTTGGGTTCCGGAAGTTGATAAACAAACCTTTCGCGAACCAAAATATTATACAAAGTGATAATGGAAATACTAATTGCCTGTACACTTCGGAAGACCATGGTTCCACATAACGGCATGCAGTAGCGTACGCAGGATTTTTTCAACGGGGTTAAAATTTGAAAATCGCGCCGAAAATTTGGCAACGACTCAGCCGGCCGCTGAATAAGCGGGGGAAGAGTACATTTTTTCACTTGAAAAAATTGAGGGGGGTTTCCTCCGAAACACACACAAAAAATTGAGGGGTTTAACCCCAAACCACCCCTGCGTACGCGCCTAACGGCATGGGTGCTAACATTTTCTCTGCGACAGTACATCTGCACGCACTGGATGACGTCAGGTCCGTCTAGTGCGTACCCATCGGAGCAGTTAAAATATATTTTACTGCTGTAGCGCCGAGAGCCCGTTTCCTTGTATCTGAATCCATTATTAGGGGTACCAGGGTCTTCACAAACACCTAGGCCAACTTGGAAACATAAATTGCAATGAAAACGAATAGTGTGGCATAGTTTGAGAATTTCTTACATTGTAACATGTGCAATTAACATCTAGACAAGAATGGATAAGCTCAATAACTTTAAAGATAAAGTTGAGTTCTGGTCACGCGATTGCATTGTGAAAGAAACGGTATGGAATCGATTAAGAAGGTTGATCATCTAGCATAAGTATTGCTGTGTACTGCAAAATTCTAGATCATAATAATAATAATAATAATAATAATAATAATAATAATAATGATAATAGGCATTTCTATAGCGCCGTCTTCCTAGAAATTCTATTCCGAGGCGCATTTATTATTACCCCGGCTTTAGCCTAGCTGCCGTTACAGCGCTCCAGCATTTCAAGAAACTTGGCCCAGTCTTGTTAAAGTTACAAGCACTGTACAAAGAAAGATGTATCTACACACACATGTGGCATACAAATCCGTCCCGATTTTGTATACTGGTACATGCCATACTTAGAATATGAAGGCATTTGAAGAGCCATGCTTTTCAGGGAACATGTTTTATCTGATGTTTTGCCAACCCTCAACCTTCTCTTTAAGAATTTCGTTAAAAACCATTTATTGGCAGTAAAATATAAAGTACATTATTTTATTTGTTCATAAATAATAATGAGGTTTTATACAGGCAAATTCGTGCGAAAAATGAAGAAGGTTATTTTCTCTAAATGACAGTTATAATCTTATATGCATTGTTAGCAGAAGTATTTCTAGGGTTCTGAACTAGCTTGTCACAATCCTCGTAACAAGCTTTACCTAGTAGTGTTCTTAGAGCGTTTTGGGGGGAGGGGTTAAAAAGACCATCGCGAGAAACATGTAAAAAACATTGTTTTTGTTTTTTAATGCAAGAACCCTCAACACCCCCTCCAGCCCCCTATGTCCCTCCCCAAGAGTGCCCACCCCCATAAAAATGAAAAATAAAATAAAATCTTGAATCACTCCTGCCTTTACCTTGGTAGATGGCGATTCTGTCTGGGCCACCACATGATTCAAGGCGATCTCCAGCACAAACATGGTCACATTCCCTATCCGGAGCGTTTCCATGTTTGGCAAGGTTTTCATCTTGTCTTCCACAGAAACATAGGAACGCGAATTCTACACCTGCGTAGAAGAATCCGTCCTCTGCGCATGCGTTGATACACAGGTCAATCGTGAGATGGTAATAGTAACGGGGACCATTGGAAAGCACACGATCTCTGAAGAATATAGAGTCATCATCCCTGAAACATCCTAGATAACCTGGTTCTGAAGTAAAAAGAAAAAAGAGATTTTGGGTAAAAAGGCACTTCCGCGTAGTAAAGAGAGTTTATCCAAAATTAATGGAACCTCGTGTGATATTTGTGTTGCAGTTATCTCACACAATTTTTGTTTCTTCTTATGTATTTCATATATTGGAGGTGTCGTAGTTAAGCGGATAAGTCCCCGGACTACGAAGCACAATGTACGAAGTTCGAATCCCTGTCACGGCACTTATGTCATTTGCCAATGCATCAATCTATCTTATTTTTCCATAAATGCATGGGTTCCTTGTAGAATGCAATAGTGCCCCTATCAGGGAAGATTGGCTAAAGCCGGGTTAATGATAAGTATAGCGCTTAGAAACACTTGTATTTAGCGCTACATAAATGTAACAAGTAGTAGTAGTAGCATGTATATGTCTACTTTGATTATTGATGTGTAAATAATAATAATATGGGAGATTTATTAGACGCCGAATCCACTTGAAAGCAAATGCTCAAAGGGCAAAACAAAATAGATCATTTAAACGCATGCGTCTGCACTATAAACAAAGAAACAGGATTAAGCTAGAAAAAACAAACAAAACCTGAAAGAACAATGAATTATTTGCCGAGTTAAACAGATACGTTTTAAGATTATTTTTAAACACTTCAACTGATCTGCTATTACGAAGCTCTCGAGGGAGATCATTTCATAGCGAAGGCGCTGCATGAGCAAACGTTCTTTCCTCCACCTTGTATCGGCCTTAGGAAGAACAATAAAATCCGGAGGTTTGAGAGCGTAAAGATCTGGACGAAATGTAATGATTTTAATATCAAAGTCATGTTGCACTGTGGAGCAGAGCCATGGACACAATAAAATAAAAACATAAGAATTTTGAAAACAATGCGTTCGTTTATGGGCAACAAAACTGGAGTGCTTTGAGAACTGCTGTGATGTGACTGTGTTCAGAGGCGGCGGAGCGACTTCCAAAGTGGGGGGGGGCAACAAAAAAGAGCACTTTCTGGAAAAAAGGGCACCTTCAAAGGGAAATCTCAAAGCGAAAATATACAAGTTTTTAGACATTGGTATATACCCCTATATTGTGATTCCATTATCAGGGATGATTTCAATATTTGTTTATCTTTATACATCATATAAGATATTGCTTAAGCATCATAATTTGCAGTTGGGTGTGATGGTCTGAAAGTTCATTTGCGAGCGAGCAAAGCGAGCGATGATAAATTTTAAGATTTGTGAGGTCGCAGTGCGAAAAATTACATCTTATAAAGAGGAAAAACCCAATCCTGATGGGGTTATAAGCTCATTCTCATAACGGAAGACTAAAATGACCTTTGAAAAGTAACATCATTATAACATCTATAAATGCGAGCGAGCGTTTAAAATTAGGGGCACGTTTAATGATGAGAGGAAAAGGGGACACTTATCGAAATGGATAAGACACCTATTAGAAAAGAAAAGGAGCACGTGTCAAAGTACAAAGGCTAATTATCAGAGGTGAAAATGGGGCACTTCTTACACCTAAAAAAAGAGGCACCCACATGGGATGAAAAAGGCACCTATGAGAATGGAAAATGGGCATTTGTCGACGGAAAAGAGGCACCAATCAGATGTTAATAGGGGCATTTATAAGAAGTGAAAAAGGCATTTATGAAAAAGGGATAGGTAAATACCTTATTTAAAAAGGAAAAGGGGCACGTATCATTGTTAAAAGGGTAATTATCAGAGGTGAAAAGGGGCACTTATCGCATCTGAAAAGGGGCACTGACCATATGTGAAAAGGGGCACTCATGAGAATGAAAAAGGGGCACTAATAATAAAGGGAAATGTGCATTTGTTGAAAGAAAAGGGGCACCTATCAAATTTTAATAGGGGCATTTATTGAAGGTGAAAGGGGGCTTTTATGAGAAAGGGGAAGTGGCTCTTATTAAAAAGAAAAAGAGGCACATGTTTAAATAAACGGGGCACTGTTTTCATAGGTGAAAAGGGGCGTTTCTAAGAAGGGGGTGGGGCTTTTTTTTAAGGTAGGGGGAATATGTGAAAATATAAGGTGCGCTTATCTGAGTTAAAAAGGGGTAGTTATTAAAAGGGGAAGGGGCACTTCTTACAAAGGAAAAGGGGCACTTGTCAAAGCAAAAAGGGCACTTCTCAGATTTGAATAGGGCAATTATCAGAGGTGAAGGCGGCGCTTATCAAAATTGCAAAGGGGCGCTTCTCGTACCTGAAAAGGGGCACTTACTAGAGTTTAACAAGGGTACTTATGAGAATGGAAAATGGACATTTATTTCAAAGGAAAATGGGAACTTGTCGAAGGAAAAGGGGTACGTGTCAAAATAAAAAGGGGCACTTATTAGAGGTGGATAGATGAAGGGGCACTTTTAAAAATTAATATGGGCACTTGTCAAAGTTAAAGGGGCACTTTTCCTATGTAAATATGGGCAATTTTGGGGTACTTGAAAAAGTGGGGGCACTGTGCCCCCCGCAGCGCCGCCTCTGACTGTGTTTGTTGGAGAGGGTCACTATACGAACAACAGCATTCTGTATTTTTTTTGATTATGAGGTAAGTTGAACAGAAGAACATTTCCAAAATCAAGACGGGATGAAATCAAAGCACGGGTAATCTTCTCTGGGGCACTGCGAGTTAGGTATTTACGTATGAATCTTAAGTTAGGCAATCGATACCGGACTGATTTAGAGACGTAATTTGTGGAGACATTGTTAAGTTTGAGTACAAAACACACCGAGGTTCGAAAAACATGAGATACAGCAATATTATGGCCAGAAATTGCTTGGAACAATACAATACAAAATCACATTTTGTAAGATTTAGTTTCAATGAATGTCAGTTTAACCAATTATGAACATCGTTTACAGAAGCATCAAGATTATGGATAGAGCTGGCTGCATTGCTTTGGTTAGATTTGAATGAAGTGAGTATTTGAATATCATCTGCATAAATGTGATATTGAAAAGAATTGTACTGAAGAGTACTTTTTAGACCAATTAAATAAAGTAAGAACAGGATGAGCCCTGTGAACTCCACATGTCAGAGATAAAAATCTGAAGTATAACTTTTTACCAAGACAGACAGCCATTCATATTCGTATCATATTCCGTCATTATGAATGTTTTAACCGGGGCCAAGAATAATCAAAATCAGTAGCAACAACAATAAAATCATGCATATTAATAAGTCTTTAAATGATAACCAAACATCTCAACAGTGTTACCTTTGCAAGAAACAGCTCCTATCGATAAATCGAGATTACAGCTACATTCACCTTTGCACGTTTCACACTGCATGTTCGGCCCATCTGAAAAATGATTAATTACAATTTCTCTGGTAAATTATATTTTCATCTTTAATATGTCGGTGTTTCGAAGTCCAGATCGTAGGTAGTATGGGATTATTATTGTTATTATTATTGATTTTGTTGTTATTATTACTATTATCCTTAATTAGTAGTAGTAGTGGTAGTAGTAGTAGTATTATTATTGTTACTATTATTATCATCATTATTATCAATATTATTATTATAATTAATATTATTATTATTATCATTATTATTATTATTGTCATTATTATTATTATTATTATTATTATTATTATTATTATTATTATTATTACTATTATTATTATTATTGTTATTATATTCACATGATGATGAAACATTGAAAAGGAGGTTCGATCTAATTTGGGATATACTTGACTGTGATGATCCGGTGTCGGTTAAAGATAAGGATGGATGGATAAGGTTAATCATGCAGTACATATGTTTTTGTGTATACTCTGAGGTTTTAGAATTGTCAAACTGATAAGAAATTGGTCCAGTCTTGCTATAAGTAACACATGTTGTTTACAGAGAAATGTGTATATGGGACTACACGAATATGTGGCATTAAAGTGTGGACCACAAAGGTTAAAGCTAGTACTTTTTATACATATGAATGTGAGGACATTAGATGAGACATCCTTTTCCTTTTTCTATGATACTATTCCACACGAATATAAAAAGGATGAGAAAGCACAAAAATAATCTTTCGCCTTTCCAAGCATTCAATCTTCTCTTTAAACTTATAACGAGTGTTTTGCGCGTGTATGTTTGTATGCGTGTGTGTGCGTATGTGCGTCCGTGTGTGGGGGTAAGTAGTAGAAGGGGTGAAGGGGTGATGGGCTTAGGGTGCATTGTATACAAATATGTATTATGTTATTTTTGTTCAGTATGTGATTATTATTATTATTATTAGAAAACTTTAGTGATTTCATTCCATTATTCCCCTTCTTTGCTCACTGTTTTATGAATAATTTATTTATGTTATGAAAACGAAATGAAGATCTGTATTCATATGGAATTATTTGCATTGATTTGTATGTAATGATTTATTTTGAATGAAATCTCTAATAAAAAAAACTATTGAAAAAAAATATAAAAAAGTGTGTGTGTATGTATGTACTTTGAGTTCACTTTGTTGCTCAGTTATATATACTGCAAATGTTTTATGTTCAATTATGTTTATGTATAAGAAATGAATATTGCAAACGTTTATATATTTTATTTAATTCTATGGCGTTCTTGTTTGTATTACATTTGGAGGAATGAAACAAAATAACTATAAAAAAGTGGGTGCGTGCGCGCGTGTGTGTGCGTGTGTGTTTGCGTGTGTGTTGTGTGTGTGTGTGAGACGGGGAGGGTGTAGACACCCACTGAACTGAGAACGACAGAGGGCGACAGTGGGGTGAATTAGGCCCACTGCTCTTAAGAAATTCGAAATAGAATTCGCTTACGCCCGATTGTCCTGCGATCCGATTTTCGTAGAAAGGGCAATTATATTAGACATGAAAATCTAAACGACCACTATCCTCCTGATTTAGGTTCTAAATAATGATAAGAATATTGGCAACCGGAAATTTAGCGCATTTAATTCTCCTAATCAGAATATAAGGCGAATCGGATTCAAACCGTAGACATTCGCACTACAGGACTGACGTCACTACGATTCGGAGCCGATTTATATTTCCCTCCTCAAAAGGAGCATGAAATCCCTTCCACGTTAGATTTTATTGATCATAATGACTATGTAGTTCCTCGATTTTAAAGATATGACAGGTTTAAAAGATCAGATAAAATGCTATCACAAATTGTTCAAAAATCGGATCGTAGTCAGATCGTGTAGGATATAATGATTTAAGTCTTTATTACTTGATAATACATGCTGTTTTAATGAGTTTATTTAAAATGTACCACCTCTGTTTAAAGATGTATATCTCTTTTGTTTGCAAAGCGCTTTGGGAACCTATTCTGCGTTCAAATTTGATGTATAAGAAAATTATCTTCTTCTTATTATTATAATTGTTACAATTATTATCCTCATTATTATAACCATTATCAGTATCATTATTAATTATTGTTATTTTTGTCATTATTATCATTTATTATTATTACTATTATTATTATTATTATTATTATTATTATTATTATTATTATTATTAGTATTATTATGATGATGATGTTGTTATATGTTATATTTGTTTTAATTGTTACTGTACAGTTTCATATTACACTTACTAATTGAACAGCCTGTAAAATATGTTGATGTAATATTAGTGACTGACTTTGGCCACTCATCACCATCGTCGTTGAAAGTCACTGCCGTAAGATTTAGGGAAGTTCCTGGGAAGTTTAGCTGACGACAAGCTTTGCTTGCTAGTTCGAAGTTCCAGTCTCTAAAATCCTCATGACAAACGAGCCCCCATCCGATGTCCTGGTTGTAAACCTCTACGATGCCGGCATTTGGCCGATCTTTGGTAATCAATCTGTAGTCTGCAAAAGTTATTGAGATAATTTTATTTATAGAGTAGGTTGTGGATTCGTTCGTTTGTATAATAATAATAATAATAATAATAATAATAATAATAATGATAATGATAATGATGATAATACTGCTACTACTTATAATATCTACATTTGTATTGCGCACGTATCCATCCCAGGGGTGCTCGAACTAACAAACTAACAAACTCGTATTATTACCCTGGCTTTAGCCCAGCTGCCCTAAGGCGCTGAAAGTATTTAAGGAATAATTTCCTATCAGCTCCTCAGTTACTACACCTGGGTGGAGAGTGGCAAATGTAGATTAATATCTTATTATTGCCGCGGCGGGACTCGAACAGCAAACCATCTGATCCACAGTCCGATGACGTATCTACTAGATCATGGCACATCTACATCTATATTTGAAGAGCTCGGTTCCATAAGGTACTAGATCCATTTTTTATCAAAATACTTTTTGTGTGTTGCATTAATGTACACATTTCCAGTAGCCTCATACACTGACACTTCCAAAAAGCTGAATTTCCCCCGAAAAGTAAAATATGGCATTTAAAAATCAGTCGGTTCCAAAAGGTACTATATCCATTCAATTCATGCATTGTAACTTGCAAACAGTATGCAAGATTTTCGGTTCCAAAAAGTACTACATACAATTTCGGTTCCGAAAGGTACTACATCCACACAAATTTTTAAAAAATTATGAAAAATATTTAAAGAGTGGTTTCAAACTTGTATCATACAAAAGTATAATCAGTCAAAGTATTCCAAACTGACATTGCTAACTATGATAATTCAAAATATCGTGTTTTTCAGAACCTTTGATTTAGTGATGTAGTACCTTTTGGACCGAGCTCTTTATTTAATGGAATGATGATTTCCAACCATCTCATACGAAAGGTCCGGGTTTGATGCTTGCTTGGTGCTTACATCCTTAGTGTTTTGCCCGAATTCCCTCTCGATCCAGGTGAATTTTGAAGTGAAGGTGTTTTTGTTTAAGTTTGAAGTTTATTATCCAAACAAAAAGTAAATCGATATATAACACAACAATCAAATGTGAATGTTTAACATTGAAACGATAAATGGGACCAGAAAATAATATGAAATGCTAATCGTGTCTGATACCACTAACACACAAAAGTATCACAACAATAAATGAGAATGTAATGAGTAAATATGAATAACTATTGAATACATACTTAAGCTACAAGCTATTTTACATGTAGGCTAAAATATGTTATGTGAATAAATACAAAGATTTGGTATATTACACTAAATAAAAAGATAAAGAATTATTTAACATAATATTTACAAAAAGGCAAGAACCTCGGTTCAAAGTTAAAAACAATTATTCTATTAACATTTGTGATATTAGAGTTCTACGAAAGCAAGACACTGATGCTTTCTCCAGATAGGGGTATATCATTCCAAAAGCATGTGCCTCCGAATGACGCTGACAATTTACCCTGCGTTGTCCGTACTTTGGGCACACTCAACTTCTTACTTTCTCTTTGTCTAGTCTCATATTTGTGCTCTATGAAACAGCAATACTGAATTTTTAATGGGGACTGCGGCAATTTATCATTCAATAATTGATACATAAAAACAAAAATAGATAGTTAATCGAGTTGATGCACATTCAATAATTTTAGCTCCTGAAATAAAGGTTGTGAATGAGTCCTAATTGGACTAAACGTTATAACTCTTAGTTCCATATTTTGGCTTAATAATAAACACTTCATGTTTATTTCAGAATTACTTCCCAAACCTCGATTCCGTAGGTCATATGCGGCTGAATAAACGTTTTATACGGTAATAATAAACCACACCTTGGCACAAACTGTCTTAATCTATATAAAACACCAATCGTTTTTCCAATACCCTTATTAACCCTTTCGATATGAGGTTTTCACGTCAAGTGTTGATCTATATACATTCCTACAAATGATGCAACATCAACCCGGACTATTTCAGCCTCTGCTATTTCTTGTACCCCTTGAGTTACCACTGATTGCCTACTCCTCTTATTAACAAATAATTAGTCTTTAAAGTTCATTCACCAACACCATATGGTCACCTTACAACGCTCGCTGCCCCCAGCCACTAACACAAGACAGTAACCAGTGCGAAGGGAAGGTGTTGTGTAGTGCGGTGACAAGAGAGGGTGGTATTAAATGGGTGTATTGTGTCACCCTCCCGACCCCGGCCACAACAAGAAATCGTCGCCCCTAATAATCAACAGAATAATGTTTCGGTATCTGATATACCTAGCTACATGTAGGCCTTTGTCGCCTAAGTAAATTACGTATGAAACATATGAACTTTCAGAAGTAAGGCAAATAAGGCCTTCTCCCTCCCCTGGGGAGAAAATAGGAAAAATAAATATTACCTTCAATACAAAGCATTGGGGATTTACAAACAAATAAATAGCTTGCAATAGGCCTATACCGAGCGCCTCATGCACTACTATACTTCCTCATATCCGCATCCGATGCTTTACCAATCAAGAGTTCTTTATGCTTTGCTTTTAATGCTACAAATTAATGTAATTCAATCTACGAAAATATTGCTTCCAAACTAACCTGAAATAGTATAGATCGCCAAACAGGGACTGACTAAAAGAGTAAACAGTAAAGACACGGTTGAATACATGTTTTCGGCCATATTCCGAAGTAGGTATGCCGGAGTTGAATTCCGAAAAGCACTATTAGTTCTGTTTGCAACCGACCTTCGTGAGAGTAGAACCGTCTGCTTTAGAAGAGGAAGTTCTTCAAATATAATATTGAAATAATATGGCAGTCTTCCTATGAAAAATATACCGATCAATTACAAAAGCTACAAAATAGAGCGCAAAGAACTATCCTGAAAATAAAGTATAAAATTACATTTTTTTGTTATTTAATGCATGAAATACTGCGGGGGTAGAATTGAAATCTCCCCAGATATTCCATATTAGGGTAGTGATGTTTAAAATCCTTAATAACATGACACCAAATTATTTACCTGTAAACATATTTAATACACCAAGACCTTATCAGTTACGGTACAAAAATCGTTCCCTTCCCAAACCCCGAACAAACAACTGCAAACACAGGGGGGGCTAAGCTATACAACAGCATTCCTCAGCATATTTGCAATTGCACATCCCTGTCCATATTTAAACAATATCTTTCACAACTAAGTTAATTAACACCGTAAGACCTAAATAGATATATATTTTTTGTAATACCATTGTTCTACTTGTTTTGTTTTGTTTTCTTATTTCTCCCCCACCCTCTTCTTCTTCTTTTCTTTCTGGTCCCCATGGCAGACGAGCTATGATGCAAGTGCAGCTGAAGATGGGCTATCCAGTCGTCTGTTTCTCTGTTTTTATTTATTACGTTTTACATTCTATCGTTCTTAATGTTGTTGGGTTTTTTTCTCTCAATATAATGCCATGTGATTTGTCTTGCTTATGTAAACTGTATATTATGTATAAATTTATTAATTTTGTTATTTTTTTGTTATTTTCTTTTCATTGTATATTCTTTTTATATGACGGAAATAAAAACAAAACAAACAAACAATAACGCACACGCAGTGCTATACGTCATCTAATGTGTGTCACATGGATACATTTTTTTTTTTTTTTCCTTTAGAAATAGATTCACTGATAATAATTAATTTTTTATTGACTGGAAAAACGGCATTGGTTCTTTCGATTAAATTAAAAATATGGGGTAAGAAAGAAGGAAGTATAAAGAACACTGGAATGGGCCATTTTCGCAACATAATAAAAACAAATGCATTCGTCTGTTTTTTTTACTACCTCGATCTTTATATACTTACCTTTCGTCAAAATATTTCAGTTAATGTCCATATTTTTCTAATTGTAATATATAATATTATATGAAGTAGATTTGTAAGATGAAATTTCTTAACTTTGTTGTCTTCTGTTATTTACTTTTATGCACCTTGAACATTTCTTGGGATTGATTTTTCTGATGGATTTTATTTCATTTGCCCTGTAATGAGGCTATGAAGAAATATGATAAAATATCGCTGTCTACTCCAGCTTTTTTGCTGATGAACGTAGATCTCCATAAAATTGGAGTGGGCTCCACTTGAATTTTATGGGGGCGGTAAGAGCACATTTTTTTTAGTCCAGTTTTTGAGGGAAAATTTCGCAACGACTCAGCCGGCCGCTGAATAAGCGGGGGGGGGGGAGGGGTGGCTGGGTAAGAGCACTTTTTTTTAGCCCCGGAAATTGGAGAAATAAAAATTGCCTCCTTTAGCACAAACAATTGGAAATTTTGATTTTTTTTTTTTTTAACAATTACAAAAATTTGTGGGGGGTTTAACCCCAAACCCCCCTGCGTACGCGCCTGTATCCAATCATAATGCATGTGGGTAGGATTTAGTCAACTTCTTTATGGGATGCCAAGCGTCATTTTTTTCATCCCAAAAAATAGCCATAACTATGTGTTTATAAAAATCATTTCAACACCTCTAATATAAAAATGAATATGGAATACAAATTTATTAAGGATGCATGCAAGAAAACTTTAATTGAAAAAACAAAACTACCATGTGAATGCATGAAATGATATGAATGTTCGTGGCTTCAAACCATGATGATTTCCTTTCCTATCCCCTATCCAAAACAGATAACAGTTGCTTATTTTACATTAATTTAAAAGATTTTCAAAAATAACATAAGTGCAATTATATAAATAACTATTATCTGATAGAATGCACATTTACCACTTTCTTAGAATCTGAAAGTTTGCCATCATTTCACCTAAAGTATACATGGGTTTACATACCGTATGGATCCTGCCTTTTTTACGAAAGGAAATATTTTTTAGGGCTGAATTAGAAATCTGTGGTCAAAAAGAGAAAAGTATAGAGAGCACTGTAATAGACCATTTTCGTAATGTAATCAAATTGAATGCATTTGTCTTTGTTAAGTGCTTCTTGACATCCTTATTTGATGTCAACATCTTTCAGTTAATTTCCAAGCTTTTCTCATTGTGATCCATTCAATATTGTATGTAGTAGGTTGGCCTTTTGTTATATACTGTTATGCTCCTTGAGCATTTCTTGGGATTGCTTTTTTTTGCGCATTTTCTTTTATTTGCCCTGAAATGATAAAATGAAGAAACATGATCAAATATCGCTCTATACTCCTGCTTTTTGCTGATGAATGTAGGTCTCCATTAAATTCAAGTGAGACCCATTCCAGCTGTTTAAAATACATCGCCTAAAGCGCCGATGATCCTCCTTACAAAAACATTGATCTATTATATAACAACGATTGTAAATGATTATTTTTCAACCATGTCCTCAGGAGCTTCCTCTAATTTTCTGGACCCATTTAGAACTGGCCTCATAATATGTCCTTATCATCGATTTCGAGAGGACCTACTAATAGCTCAGACAATAGTTATCACGAGCGCCATCTCTTGTTTAAAACATAAAATTCGAAGCCAAACCCATACTATTTCCTTAATCACCCCCCATTTCTTCCTCCCTCACTCTCTCTCTCTCTCTCTCTCTCTCACGCCATCCTTCTCTTCTTTCCCTCAATCTTTCACATACTTTTCCTCCTTTCTCTTCGCTCTTAATACCGGTACTCCTGCGAAACGGTGCCCCTTCTAGTGATCTAACGCCCCCACTGCAATAGAATAAGTGCTTCTCTCTTTCAATTTAATGTGCCCTTGCTTTTATACCCTCTTAGTGACAAACATGATTTTCTTTAATATATTTCCAGGGTCAAATTTCCATAGTTACTTTTCAAAATTTATCCTCTCTCTCTCTCTTTCTTCTTTTTAAGCGATTTTGCTCGTTCCATCGTTCATTAAATTTTCAGTCATACACATCCATTTTAAAGCGTTCAAATTTGTGTTTGTACACCCAAAATTAATTCATCATCGTTCAGTATGAAAGGGCAAAATGAGCTTTATTCAAATTGATGTGTAACGGCGTGGGTGCGGATTCCTGCTCGAGTTATACTATCTAATTATATTAGCAATGTATTCATTTTCAGAGAGGAACAACAAACGTGGATGAAAATTGGCGTGTGTCATTTTTAGTTGACTTTAATGTTTATTTGTAGATATATGCTTATACATTTATCTGTTCTCTAAAGATATATATAAGGTAATTACTTGTTTTCCCCTTACTATTTCCTTAATTCCTTTTTTTTTCTTTCTTTATATTCTTATCTTTAAAAAAAAAATCGTTTGTAAAATCTTTGCATTGTCAGTGTCGTGGACCTTTCAAATATTCGGTCCCCTCGGCCAGAAGTTATTGAATGTTCATTGCACTTTTAATTGTAAAAGCCACACATTTTGTATGAAGTTTTGAAAGTAAGGTATCCGGTTAGAATAGTGTCTTTAGTTGGCATACTTGTCCAAACGCACACGCGTACTCATATGTATATTACTCCATATTAAAAAATATTTGGCATCGCAGTGTTTCTAATTTCAATTATGGCACAATAAAGAATATTTATTAGAATTAGATTTTCGGTTCCCTCAAATTCAAGATGGTTTCAAAGCTTCTGAAAATACGATATTGTTGTCATGCTATGACATTATATTCATTTAAAGTTTTGGTGAATTATCCCTTTAACATTGTGAACGAATCAATTTCCCGATATATTTCTTTGAAGAGCAACTGTTTAAAACAGGAAATGCAGCATCTGGCAAACTTCCGCTGACAAGCCATTATTTTATCCGAAGATAGTGTTACAGGTGAGGATTAGTTTCCTTCGTTTTGTCGTTTTCACTTTTGAAACTGGATTGCACGGAAGGTTAATAAAATGATAAAACGTAGGCCTACATAACTCATATTATTGGTTTGCATTGAATTATCAAACAAAATGTCAAATTAGCTTAATCATTAACTTCCATTATCGTAAATTTCTCCAGCCTTCATGGACCCTAAATGCCAATTAATTTCCTGATAATATAATTATACATTTGCCTTCCAATTTCGACACAAACACAAAATATTATTGGGAGCACTACTCGTATGATTAATAAAACTAAATAACTGTACGATGCTTATTCACAGTTCAGCCCTCACATTTATGTTGCTTTGTTACCATAAGAGAAGAAAATAAAAAGAAAAAGAAGAAGGGAAAAAGAGTAATTAATTAATACAAATTGCAATTATGAATAAAACATATTGTAATTAAATACCAAATTACATAAAATACTTGACATCGAGAAAATTATAGGTGACATATGTCAGATAACATGTTAAAAGATGTCGTAAAAAGTATTATTAAAGCATATACAATTAAAAAAATTATTACATTCCCGCTATCAATATTTTTTTTTGCACGATAACAAAGTAAGAGGTCAAGTAGAAAGAAGAAGAAAGAATGAATGAGACAGAGAGACAGAGAGAGAGAATAAGTGGGAGAAATACAAATAGGGATGGAGAAAGAGTACAGTATGGTAAACGTATAAACATAGAAAAAAAAGCAGTGACTTGATAGCAACACCATAAACATTTGAAACATGTCAGAGTATGATAGATGATTATTACAAGCTTTGATTCACAAACGTGTGAGATTATGAAGGGCACTATTTTTGAATCTCTTAGTTCTGCAATTAAATTCTTAATATTTTCCTTAATATAATTTGTTAGTTTTCTTTGGAGGTAACCACGATTGACACAACATCATTTTTTTTAATGAAACAGCAATATCTTTAGTCAGTTTTTCTCTACGAGTCAATTCTAGTTGTGCTAATGCATTGTCATATGAACTGTAGTTTGATCCTAAAATTAGTCTACATGCTCTGTTTTGTATACTTTCTATATCATTAATCTGTCTGATAGTCAAACTTGCAGAAAAAGAGGTACATAGTACTCCAAAATTGTTTTTTTCATATTCAATATATACGGTTAACAGATCACAAACAGGTAGGTTGTAAGTTTGTAATCCACGTAGCATGAATAATTTGTTATTACTCTTCTTTATAATTTCAGTTACATTAGTATTCCACTTAGGGTCACTTTGAATTGTGATACCAAGAATCTTAACCGTATTTACCTAAGGTAAAGGTGCATTATCAATATAAAACAAAGGTGGTTGTATAGGTTGTTTAGAACTTGAAAATGACATCGAGGATGAAGTTCATGATTTGAGCAGTTCAAGTTGGCCTTGTAATTGGGATGTTTGTATATTTGTTCTACATTCTACTAGTGTCAAATCATCTGCGTATTTAAAATATGATGTAGAAGAATATTTACAAGCATCGTTAATCATTACGAGAAACAAAATAGGTCCAAGCTTAGTGCCTTCAGGTACACCTACACCATTGTGTTTAGATTGAGATAAATGTCTTTTTAATAAACTTCACATCTTGCTGACGAGTAATACGGAAGTCAATTACTAATGAAATTACGCAAGGTCGGACACGAAAATCTAACAACTTAGTGACAAGTACAAGCATTATGGATATTGAATGAGGCTTGTCGGCGTCACTATGTAATGCATGTAATAATCCAATTAAATAAAGACATGTAGACAAGTTTAGTCTTTAAGCAATGTCTTCCCACAACCATTTTGCAATGAAGGACTCTGCAGTCTTTGCGAAATATGAAGTTAATGCAATTGGTCTTAGCTCGTCAATTTTAGGCGGATAAGACTTAATCTTAACATGTCAAGGTGAGTTTTCATAAATGTATCATCGTCACGAGGTGCACTTCAAAGCTGCTATAAACTATTAAATTGAATGGAAATTAGCATTTATTTTCTTCTCAACGGTACAATATGATACACAATGTATATATAAATTGTATATGTAACAATGATTTCAACATAGAGTATACAGTAAATAATTCAGATATCAGAAGGAGGCGAAACCCGAACAGCATAGCTTGAGGTGGGAACGCCTATAATAAGTGAACACAGTTACTGAGAGATCATTGTAGATATTATTATTAAAATTACATATTGTATAACAGAACGTTGACAGGAAAGAAAATATAGTAAATGGAGGAAAAACTGAGAGAAGAATTAAGTATAGGAAGGCATGTGCACTTATAACTTATACTCCGAGCCCTCCTGTGCTGTCTTGTGCTGTGCATGTGTTTACGATTACATCATAAAATACAATACAATACTAAAATAGGCAGCGCGTACATATCATTAAAAACAAGCAAAATTAACAAACAGCAGCTTCATCCGACAACAATGTCCTGGGGAATATACAGATGGTACCTAACTACTATGAACAATTTATCAAGGAAAGTATCTAATAAGGAAACATATCTGATATGCATAACTTACTTTCAACATAAATTATAGGCAGCCTACTCATAACGTAAACCATTTCGCCGGCAATATTTAAAAACAAGAAAACACAAGAACAGCAAACATGTGAGAGTGTGCTGAGCTTGAGTTAAATAGTCAGGGTGATAGTGGGGATGCCGAAATATTGGAACTTATTAATTCATGAACGAACATTCTAAAACTTTTTAATTCATTTTTTAGCGACTACATGATGTGAAGACATAATTTATATGCATACAATGTTGAAGGTGCTTGATGGGCACCATTAATTTCGCCTAAAAGGGATTTTTACTCTCAAAGAGGCAGTTCTCCAGCGACAAGTTTTCCGGGCTTTATTTGGTTTGATCTAATTTGAATTGCTTTAATTTATTCTGGATTCTATATCAATATAAACAATTTTAGGTAACATAACAAACAAAGGTTACTAAAAGCTACTTTCTGACATTGAAACATAAATAAGCAAATGTACATAATTATTTTAGTAAAATATAAGGAGAATGATGATGATGAAGATTATGATGATGATGATAATGATGATGATAACTGTAATAAAAGAAATATATACAGGGGTGAAAAACTATTATGACAAAAACAAAAAAATGGACACAGAAATGTTACCTTTATTTCGTTGAAAGTATGGTGTAAGGGTTAGGACTAGGGATGCACTCGGGTTTTAGGAAGGGATTCGGGTTAGGGCGCGGGTTATGGTTGAGGTTAGGTTTAGTGTTGGGTCCAGGCTTGAAGTTAGTAATTTAGGTAGTGTGGGAAATCACCGCAGAGCAATAATTGACCCAGGAGCAAGTGTCGCACAACTGCATTCAACCCACGCATACATCCACGCCTCTTACTATCCGTACATTTCATTGTCAATTAAGTTAGTTGGCACATCGTGGAACTCCGTGTTCGCATAGAGGTCTGTCGCCCCGTCCACCGGAACCTCACCCGTTATTCCCCCTGATCCGTTCATTGCGCTATCCGCAGATGGTAGCCGAACCGATTCATATCCGAAGGCATCTCTGGAAATGCCCGGTCTGTCCATCGATCCGGGATGCGTTGGCGGTTGCTCTTCGTTGTCGTCCACGTAATGGTTTTCTACGGCGGCTTGCGAGTGGGCGGTCAGATCGGTTAGTACGAAGTGGTCCTCTTCTCCACCTCCCCTCGTCATCAGAGGATTACCTCCCCCGTTGTCATGGTTAGAAGATGCGAGGTTGATGTCAGTAGCAGTATGATCTAGACGTTCAGCTTTCCTGGGATTTTTCCCAGCGTAGAGAGAGAAAAAATGATAAATCCACGGTTATGAGAAATGTTCCATGCAGGTCCTTATGTGAGATGGAATTTGTTGAAGAGAATGTCAGTCATCAGTTTCATACTGATAATATTTTTTTTTAAAGCACACATGAAATCATATCCCTATGTTCCCTATTATGTATTTTAATGTTCAATTCTATTTTATTGTAGTCTTATTAATGTCTTTGGTGTCCCTCTTACATCATACTTGTTTTAATCTTCCGTAAATTCGATATGATTATGAACGTTCTCTCTCTGTTTTGGGAAAATGTAACAAAACTTACATGTGAAAAAGAACTAATGACAAAAAAAATATGATTTTGAATTTTCATAATTACAGATGGAATCTGTTACTGCTAGTGGCGGTTTGTTTAATCTTCCTAGGCTTATGGCATGTGTTTTGAATACCTTGTTAATAAAGTTCTGTGTAGTACTATTATAACCCTAAGGCCAGGCGCACATATACGATCCGACTGCGATACGATTTTGGAAAAAGTTGCAATAGCATTTGATATGGACATTCAAACCTAAAAATGTAATAATCGAGGATCTGAATAGTCACATGACAAATGAAAAATGGATTGCAAGGGATTTTTCACTTTCTTGGACGAGGACAAATTGGTTCCGAGTCATAGTAACGTCAGATTTAAATTCTTTCGATTGTCTACGATAAGAAGCCGACTGGGCTTTTATTCTGACCAGGAGAGTTAAATGCACTAAAATTCCTGTTGTTAGTATTCTTATCATTATTTAGAACGTAAATCGGGAAGAAGATGTTTGTTTAGATTTCCAAATCTAATAAACATGTATTTTCCATTTATTCGAAATTCAGATCGGAGGAGGATCGTATGGGATTATTACACATGCAAAACAAGGAACTTGATGCAATGAAAGAATCTTCAGTAATAATATACGATTGAACTTATGGTAGTTTCACCTTTCGATGAGCTAAACATAAACATTATTTTTAGAACCGGATCGCTTTTTCCAAAATCATCTCCAGCTCTTCCTGTGGTAATTTGAAGACGGAAAAACCCTCTATCATTTACATCCCGGTATTCTATCTTATGTTAGAGTTTAACTTTTCAACACTGGCGTGGACGGACATGTCGAACAAAGAGGGGGGGGGCATATACAGTTACACAGGGGAAGGGGTAGGGGTATGGGTAGAGAAAGGGGTAGGTTAAAGATCTAGACCACCTAAGTTCTTCTTTTTCTTCATCTTCTGTTTCTTCTCCTTCTTCTATTTCTCCTTTTTCTCCTTGTTCTCCTTCTCCTCTCCCTCTTCTTCTCCTTCTTCTCCTTCTTCTCCTTATTCACCTTCTTCTCCTTCTTCTCCTTCTTCTTCTCTTTCTTGTCCCTCTTCTTCTTATTCTTCTTCTTCTTCTCCTCCTCTTTCTTCTCCTTTTTCTTCTTCTAATTCTTCTTCTTCTCGTTCTTCTCGTTCTTCACCTTCTTCTCCTTCTCTTTCTTCGTATTCGTATTCGTCTTCTTCTCCTCCTTCTTCTTCTTCGTTCGTATTCCTTAGTTCTTCTTTTTCTATTTTAGCGAATGAGTAGGGGCATGGCTCCCTTGTGCCCACTCCCCAGGCTACGCCTATGCTTTTCTTGTACATATTGTTACAATCGATGAAACTATTGTCTAGTACAACGAACGGCGGAAATTAACATTGTAATGTGAGCCCATTTAAACTGATATAAAGTGATGAACAAAAAAAAATGATGTTTCTCCAATTTGATATTCTACACCAATATATCAAATGACAGACGAGCTTTCGGCATTGTATGGTTACAATTATCATTTTAATAGACAGACTCAGTGGAGGATTCTGGTATTTTTGTACGAAGGGGAGGAAGGGCACGAATTCGAATAAAAATCTGACAAACATGAATATCATTTTTTGAATCAAATTTATTCAGGTGATTGTTTACACACAAGAGAATCTCTCTTAAGTAAAATAAAATTACTTGCCTTATGGATCGGAAATTAAAACTGATGTTTTAATGAAATATTAAAATGGGGATTTTTTTTTTTGTGAAGAAAAGGTAACATTTGGTTTAAAGAGGGCACGGATTTATTATTATGATCCAGGGTTAAACGAATTCGTTTAGTTTAGGTAGGCTATTATAATGACCACGGTGCAAAATAATCAGCAAATGACGCTACAAACGTGTACAGCATGAAAAGCCTATTATGAGACATCATAATAATATGCTTCACCTTCTATGTCTTTTGCAAATAACGACCACGATAATAATGGCGATGATGATGATGAGGCCAGAGACGATGCCAATACTGGTATATATGATGACCTGATGACCTAGAAAAAGACATGGGAGTTTTATAAGTGGAATGAAATTTGTTTGTATTTCAGAGTACATGGAAGGAAGACGTACAGGAATTTCCGTAATATCTAGCCTGTATGAGCCACATGAACTTTCTAAATGGCAATTAGTTACCATTGCTATAGTCCCAACTACATTTCAAATACCATACAATGATGTTCCTAGGTGGCGCGGGGCAAGACCCTTTCCTGTCTACTTTTACACTCTTTTACATATTAGTAAAAACAGATTAACCGGGTATAGACTCAAACAGTCAACTTCACTAGGCCTATATTATTTATGGTATTTGAGGACATTATGATCACATGTACTGATGATATTCATCTCTTTTTTTTCATTCATCATTCTCTTTTTCACACTTTTTATGATAATATCTTTAGTAATCGCTAAAATATTTGCATGCAACCATTTCATTTGTATCCATTTTAACATAATCGTATAGGAATGATGACGTAATGAGAATTTATTTACCACTCTGCTGCTCCGGGTCAGTTGTCAATGTCATTGGGTTAGTTTGCCCTCCGACCTTGGTAGTCGCTGAAGAGGGTGTCGAACTGAATCCTGAACATCATGGTAAATAAACAAGCATAGGCCACTGAACCTATTGGTGGTCGGTATGTACATCTGTCTTTTATTTTGACACTCTTTAATGAGTGACAATGACACTTTTGGAGACAAGACCCTTGTCTTTCATGCAACGATAATCTTCTCTTTTTTTTTTTAATTCATCAATTTCAATTTTTACACTTTTTATGATAACATCTTTAGTAATTGTTGAAATATTTGCATGTAACCATTATTTTTTTTATCCAATATAATCGTATAGGAATTGTGACGTAATGAGAATTTATTTACCACTCTGCTTCTCTGGGCCAGTTGTCCCACTGAATGTCACTGGGTTAGTTTGCCCTCCGCCCTTGGTAGTCGCAGAATAGGGTGCAGTCGAACTGATTCCTGAACATCATGGTAAATAAACATGATACACGGGTAAATAAAGATGATAATATAGTTTATATACCTCACTTTAGAAATCTAGCCATCTGATTGGTCGAAATTGGAGTCGTGATTTTAGCCATGCCCCGCCTACCAGTCAATAGTCTTTTTAAAAGTGCCCTCATACCTGCCTACCAGTTAATAGTCTTTTGAAAAGTGCCCTCATGCTGCGATTGCCACTGGTTTACGTGTTAAAATTGTCTTTGTGCGAGCGCTGGGAATCGCAGACAAAAAGCACTGTATGGTATCCGCGCTCGCAAAAAGAAAATTTTAACACCTAAACCAACGGGGATCGCAGCATGAGGGCACTTTTTAAAAGGCTATTGACTGGTAGGCGGGCATGGCTGAAATCACGACTCCAATTTCGACCAATCAGATGGCTAGATTTCTAAAGAGAAGTATATAAAGAATAACATAACACGGCGCGAACGGAACTTATAGTCCTCCTCGGGTTTCGTGCGCATCCTCTTCTATGTCAGCGCGTACGCGCGCGTCAACTAGTCTACTCAATAAGTCGTTTTATTTATTTAAACATATTTGTGGCTTACACCCAGTTAATAAAATCGATTGATCGATCTGTATTGAAAAAGAAGTCAGAAAAAATCTTGGGACTTGCGGGACTTGAGCCTGCATCTACTGCTTGCCGGGCAGCATTACATTTATAAGTCGTTTTACTGTTTACCGAGAGTATATTTGAACTGCGATGTCTCTTTCTAGCAGCGTTATTTCAAGCTAATATTTTAAAGACATTATGGAAAACCTACCTCACATCAAGAGCAAAACGTTTTTTAATGATTGCAGTGGAACACTATAAAGTCACCCCTAGATTATACAGAACCTATATCCTCAGGGGAATTGACAAACAAACCTTTCGTGAAACCAAAATATTATTTTTTTTAAAGTGATAATTGAAAATACTCACTTGTACATTTTGGAAGACCATTGTTCCACATTACGTCATGGGTGCTGTTAGCAATGCTAACATTTTCTCTGCGACCGTTCATCTGCACGCACTGGATAACGTCAGGCCCTTCTAGTGTGTACCCATCGGAGCAGTTAAAATATATCTTGCTGCTGTAGCGCAGAGAGCCGGTTTCCCTGTACCTGAATCCGTTTCGGGGGGTACCAGGGTCTTTGCAGACACCTGGGCCAACTAAGAAACAAAAATTGGAATAACAACGAATATTGTTTCATATTTTGAGACTTTTTAACAATATAACCCGTGCGGCAACTAGACAAGAATCGATAAGCCCAGTATAATATTAAAGATAATCAAATTTCATTTAATGCCATTGAGCCATATCTAATTTGTTCATAATTATTAGTGTAGATTTGCAGGCAAAGTTGTTCGAAAATGAAGCAAATTATTGGAGATGGGATTGTTTTCTTTAAATGATATATATGCATTGTTAGCAGAAGTATTTCCAGGATTCTGAACTAACTTGTCAAAAGCCTCGTTACCAGCTTTGCCTCCTAGTCGTGTTTTTTTTTGGGGGGCCCAAAAATTGCAAGAATCCTCAACCCCCTCGAGCCCCCTATGCCCCTCCTCAAGAGTGCCCCCAAGAAAAAAATCTTCTAGAACTGCTCCTGTCTTTACCTTGGTAGATGGCGATTTTATTTTGGCCCCCACATGATTCAAGGTTATCTCCCTCACAAACATAATCACATTCCCAATCCAGAGCGTTTCCATATTTGGTAAGGTGTTCATCTTGTCTTCCGCAGAAACATTCGTACGCGTATTCTACACCTGCGTAGAAGTATCCGTCCTCTGCGCATGCGTTGATGCACATGTCAATAGTGAGAATGTTGTAATGGTAACGGGGACCATCTGAAAGCACACGATCTTTGAAGACTATATCGTCATCATCACTGAAACAGCCAAGATAACCTGATTCTGAATTAAAAGGGAAAATAAGAAAATTTTGGGGGAAAAAGCTCTTCAGCGAAGTAGAGAGAGTTCATCCAAAATTAAAGGAAACTCGTGTGATCATGGTTATATTTGTGTTGCAGTTATTCCACAACATTTTTCTTCTTCCTATGTATTTCATATATTGGACGTGTCACGGTCTAGCGGATAAGTCCCCGGACTACAAAGCTCAATGTACGGAGTTCGAATCCCTGTCACGGCACTTTTGTCATTTTTTAAACACATCAATCTACCTTATTTTGCCACTCTCCACCTAGATGCATGGGTTCCCGATAGAACGAGATTCCTTAGATGCCAGCTAACGCCTTATCAGGGTAGATCGGCTAAAGCCGGGGTAATAATAACTACAGCGCTTAGAAACACGAATTGTAATTAGCGCTACATAAATGTAACTAGTAGTAGTATTATGTCTACTTTGATTATTGATGTGTAAATACATGTAGTAGTAATAATTATGTGAGATTTGTAAGGCGCCTAATCCACTAGAAAGCAAATGCTCAAAGCGAACTTTTGAAGAAAAAAAAGAGATCACTTAAAAGCATGGATAACATACAAACATGAACGAACAATGAATTATAAGCCGGATTAAACAGATACCTTTTAATATTATTTTTAAACACTTCAACTGATTTGCTATTATGAAGCTCTCGAGGGAGAGCAATCCACAGCGAAGGCCCTGCATGAACAAGATTCCTCTACCCCACACACACACACACTTAGTATTGAGCTTAGGAAGAACAAGGAATCCGAGTTATGAGAGCGGACAGATCTGGACGGAATGTATCGATTTATCAAAGCAATGTTGTATGGCAATGAAGTAAAAGCAAAAGAATTTTGAAAACAATGCGTTCGCTCATGAACGAGAGCATTTCTATAATCATGACAGAATGAAATCAAATCATGGGTAATCTTCTCAGCAGAGGCGGCGGAGTGACTTCCAAAGTGGGGAGGGGGCACCAACAAAAAGGGCACTTTCTGGAAAAAAAGGGCAACTTCAAAGGGAAATCTCCAAGCGAAAATATACAATTTTTTTAGACATTGGTATATACCCCTATATTGTGATTACATTATCAGGGATGATTTCAATATTTGTTTCTCTTTATACATCATATAAGGTATTGCTTACGCATCATACTTTGCTGTTGGGTGTGATGGTCTGAAAATTCATTTGCGAGCGAGCAAAGCGAGCGAGGAAAAATGTTAAGACTTTGTGAGGTCGCAGTGCGAAAAATAACATCTTATAAAGTGGGAAAACACAATCCTGATGGGGTTATAAGCACATTCTCATAACTGAAGACTGAAAAGACCTTTGAAAAGTAACATAATTATAACATCTATAAATGCGAGCGAGCGTAGCGGGCGAGCTTTGGGGGAAATTGTTCTTAGTCGCTTGAAATTAGGGTTACGTTTAATGATGCGAGGAAAAGGGGACACTTATCGAAAGGGATAAGACACTCATTAGAAAAGAAAAGGAGCACGTGTCATAGTACAAAGGCTAATTATGAGAAGTGAAATTGGGGCACCTCTTTCACCTAAAAAAAGAGGCACTCACCAGGGATGAAAAAGGCACTTATTAGATGGGAAATGGGCATTTGTCGACGGAAAAGAGGCACCCATCAGATTTTGATAGGGGCATTTATAAGAAGTGAAAAGGGGCATTTATGAAAAAAGAGATAGGTTACTTATTAGAAAGGAAAAAGGGGCACATATCATTGTTAAAAGGGTAATTATCAGAGGTGAATCAGCATTGAATTCGTGGAGACATTGTTAAGTTTGAGTCAAAAACACACCGAGGTTACGACATACATGAGATACAGTAATATATATGACCAGCAAGGGCAATGGAAGTAAAAGATGCCTTATTTAACTGAGTCTTGGAACAATACAATACAAATTCACTTTTTGTAAGATTTAGTTTCAATGAACGTGAATTTAACCAATTATGAACATCCTGTACCGATCGCTGGCTGCATTGCTTTGGTTAGATTTGAATGACGTAAGTATTAATTTGAATATCATCTGCATAAATTTGATGTCGAAAACAGTGGTGTTGAAGAATACCTTTCAGACCAATTAAATAAAGTAAGAACCGGATGGGCCCGCCCACAGAGCCCCGTTGAACTCCACATGTCAGAGGTAAAAAATATTATAACTATTTATCAGGACAGACAGCCATCCATATGTGAATATTCGTATTATATTCCGAGAATAATCATGTGGGCAACAAATATTTTGAAAATCAGCACCAACAACAATATAAGCATGCATGTAGATTAATATGTTAACTTGAAATGATAACCAAACATTGCAACATTTATTGTTACCTTTGCAAGAAACAGCTCCGATCCAATAGTTGATATAACAGTAACACCCGATGCACGTATCACATTGCATGTTCGTCCCATCTGAAAAATGTTTTAATATAATTCCTTCAAATGAATTTTATTTCCATTTGTATTTGAATTGGGTAATATCCTGATTCTAATTATTATTATCAATTATATTATCATTATTATTATTATTATTATCATTGGTATCATTATTATTATCATTATTCATTATTATCATTATTATCATCATTGTTGTTGTTGTTCTTGTATGATCTATTTCTCTTCAGTTGGTACTGTACAGGTTTAATATTACACTTACCTACTGTACAGTTTGTAAAATATGTTGATGTATTATTAGTGACTAACATCGGCCACTCATCATTATCGTCGTTGAAATTCACTGCCGTAAGATGGCGAGAAGTTCCTGGAAAGTTTAGCTGACGACAAGCTATGCTCGCTAGTTCGAAGTTCCAATTTTCTTGACAAACGAGCCCCCATGATCCGCTGTCCTGGTTGAAAACCTCAACGATGCCGGCATTGGGTCGATCTTTGGTGATCAATCTGTAGTCTGCAAAAGTTATAAAAATCATTTCGTCATCAATAGACCACGACACCTCTACGTGTTTACCATATATTTAATAGAATGCATTCGAACCATCTATAAATTTAATGTATAAGTGGGAGCACCGTGGTATATTGGTGAAGGCTCTTGACTCTCAACCAAGAGGGCAGAGGTACCGGGTTCGAACCTTAATTGCTTCCGGTGGTTATATCCTCAGAGAATTTTTTTTTGCCCACAGTCCACCCGGGCCCAGTGTTTAATGAGTACCTGGCAATTAATGCTAGGGTACTAATAAATTACAGTTTTCTTTGTAACAACATAACTAATAATGATAATGATAATAACAATATTAATGATAATAAATATGATAATAATAATTATTATTATTATAGTAATTATGATTGTGATAAAGAATAAAACATTTATAAGACGCCAAATCCACTGAAAATCAAATGCTTTAGGCGCACTGGTGCAAAAAATAACATTAAAAGTCTGTGCATTTTAAAAGATAACACGATATGCCAAATCAAAAAGAGACCGGGGGACACATGTCCCCCTTTCCCTTCCAGGTAGGAACTTTGAAAAAGTGCCCTCCAAAATTATAGCATTATAAGGGCTGAAACATGTTTTTAAATTCTGAAGTGTTCGGTAATGCAACGTTTACACTATTAAAAAGATACCGGTAAATCTTCTCGCTAAATCACTATGCTCCATCGCATGATAATCATGACTGTAAAACTATGAGACGCTCTGTCATGTGATTTGCAGGTATTGCACATGTAATTTGTTTTCCCTCCCACGGCCTCGAAAAGAAACCACCGCCCCTGATAATCAACAATATGACATTTCCGTACCTGATATACCTAGCTACAGGGAGGCCTATGTCGCCTCAAGTAAATTACCGATGAAACAAAACCTCTAAACAGCTATTGAACGTAAGTGTCAGGGATATATTACTTTTATTTCCCCCACTTAGGGGTCGGAGGGACCGCATTCGTGTTCCCAAAATCTCCGGTAAAAGGGTCATTTTTGCGCGACAAAGTCCAGCCCGAGAATTGTAAAAAAAAAGGGGTGTATTTGACTTTTCACCCGGAGATTTCTTTAAAAAGGGGGTGTTTTTTCTTTCTCTCTCTTTTGATTCCTGAGAAATTTTAAAAGGGGGTCATAAAATATCTTGAATGTTATAGATAGGGGGGTACATTGAGCAGTGTTCCGGATTTAGGGGGGTCTCCAAGGCAGTAAACGCCCGCGAAAAGCCCGCGAAAGGGGGTTCAGAAATGTTGGCAGTCCTGAGATAGGGGGTGCTTTCAAAGGGCGGGTACAAGCATACGCGTACCCTAAATAACACCGAGTGGGGGCCGGGCTTTTATTAGCACGCTTATAGGAGTAAGGCAAATAAGACCCTCTCTCTCTATTGGAGAAAAAATAGAGAACTAAATATTGTCTTCAATACAAAGTATTTCTGAGGATTTACATGCACACAAAAGTCACAAAAAGACATAGCTTGCAATAGGCCCCATGCACTACCATACTTCCTCATAGCTGCATTCGATGCTATACCTGTAAACGCTACAAATTGATATAATTCGATTTGCGAAAATGTTTCATCGAAACTTACCTGAAATATTATAGATCGCAAAACAGGGACTGACTAAAACAGTAAACACTAAAGACACGGTTGAATACATGTTTTCGGTCATATTCAGACGTACGTATCCCAGAGTTGAATTGCTATAAGCACTATACCAGTATCAGTTTCTGTTTCCAACCGATCTTCGTGAGAGCTGCTCTGGGAGAGGAAGTTCTTGAAACATGATATTTCAATGAACACACAGTGCTATACGTCATCTATTGTGTTTCACGTGAATACATCTGATGAATATTTTTTCTTTAAAAACAGATTTACATATAAATCCTAAGAATTTTTTTGTTTATTGACTGGGTAACGGCATTGGTTCTTTTGATCAAATTAAAAATCTTCGGTCAAAAAGAGGTAAATAAAAATATCACTGGAATGGGCCCTTTTTTGCAACGTAACCTAATCAAATGCATTCGTCTTTGATAACTGCCTCTTTACATTGCTGACCTACGTCAAAATCTTTCAGTTAATGTCCGTATTTTTCTTATTGTGATTTATACAAATATCATAACAAATTATGAGGTAGGTTTGAATTAAGAAATTTCTTAACTTTAATTCTGTTATTTACTTTTATGCACCTTGAACATTTCTTGGGATTGATTTTTTTCTGACGGATTTTCTTTTATTTGCCCTGAAATGAGACTATGAAGAAACATGATCAAACATCGCTCTCTACTCCAGCTTTTTGCTGATGAATCCATAAAAAATTTAAGGGGAACCCACCCCAGCTGTCTATTGCATCAACTAAAGCGCCGATGACACTCCTACATCGCACATCAAAAACAATGATCTAGTACAAATGTACATAACAATGATCTCAAATGGTTATTTTACAACCATGCCATCATCTTTGGTATCTGAAGGGACTTCCCCTGATTTCCTGGAGCGCCATCTGTTGTTCAAAACATAACACTAAAAGGCAAGTTACAAGTTACATCAACCTCACCCCCTTATTCTCTCTCTCTCTCTCTCTCTCTCCCTCTCTCTCTCTCTCTCCATCTCTCTCTCTATCCCCCCCTCTCTCTCTCTCTCTCTATCTCTCTCACTTTCACGTCGTTCTTCTCTTCTTTCTCTCAATCTTTCTCTTGCTCCGACTGGTACTCATTTCCCTTCGTCTCTTTCATTCTTCCTCCCTCTGTCCGTCCCCTCATCCTCTCTCACATATTTTCTCTCCATCCTTCTCTTTATTTCCCTCCATCTCCCCTCCCCCCTCCCTCTCTCTCTCTCTCTTCACACTTTCCTTCTTTCTCTCTTCTCTTTCTCTCCCTTGCGCTCTCCTGTCTTTCCCTCTCTCTTTCTCCCCTCTCTTGCACTTTCTCTCTCTTCTCTTTTCTCATTTCTCGCTAATTTATCAGTAAAAAGAGATCATTGGTTATCTTATAAACCACAGATGTATCGATAACTCTGTTGAACAAAAGGTTCAGTAGGCCCTTGTTTAATTATGCTTTTCTTCACTCTTTTCTTACTCAAGTACACATCAGTAACCGTGGAATGATACACACGCGAGACAAATCTCACTTTCGTAAACTTTCCTGAATATATTAGTATACTTTAAAATAGTCATCAGAATAATCATCACAAATTATGTTAAAAATGAAATGCTAAAATAATATCAACGTACACGAGGGAAGAATGTACATGCATACAAAAAGGATGTAAGATGACTTGTATAGTCTAATCATAATGCATGAGGGTAGGATTTAGTCAACTGCTTTACATGGGGCGCCAAGCATCATATTTTTTTATTCCATAAAAATAGCCATAATTATGTGTTCATAAAAAATCATTTCAACACCTCTAAGATAAAAATGAATTTTGATTAAAAATTTATTAGGGATGCATGATAAAAGAAAACTTTAATTTAAAAAAAAACTGCCATGTGCATGCATGAAATGAAATGAATGTTCGTAACTTGTATCAATGACAGCTTCAAAGCATGATGGATTCTTTTCCTAACCCCTCTCCAGTTGCTTATTACATATCATTTTTAAATATTTTTCAAAAACAACGTAAGTCCAATTAAATTAATCACTATTGCCAAATAGAATGCACATTTATCATTTTCTTAGAATTGAAAGTTTGCCATCATTCTCCTCCTAAAATAAACATAGGTTTACATAACGTATGAATCCTGCCCTTTCAGGACAGGATTTATTTTTAGGGCTAAATTGATCGAATATTGTTCTTCAAATTGGCAACAGCAATGTTGATCTTTTATTTTTATATCGTTCTAATAAAAATTAATATCTCTGTAAACAATATACCTGGATAAGAACTTCATAAAAAAGTTGAAAAAAAGGCCAATTTTTATTAAAAGAACAATGATTTTGAACCTATCACTGTGTTGCCAATTTAAGGATTTTGCTTATTTATATGTCAGAAAAAATATATAATATACAAATAATACACAGGTGTGAGTGCGTTATGGTCGATGCAGCGCATGAGGGTATTCACTACGGTGCAATCAAATTCAAGAGGCGTAGCCGAGAGTATTTTGTGCCATTGTGAATACCTGAATAGCGCTGCATCGCCATTAAACGTCACGAACGAAAACTGTGTATTATTTGTTTTATAAAATGGGTCGACAATCTTAGCAAGGCGATATTTAACACTGTAAACCTGCAACCTTCATAAGAAATAATGATCGCGAGGCCAGTGACCTCGTAAACAAACTGCGCAATGCATGGTAAACATCCATTGATTTACACGCAGCCGTGCATTATGCTTTTTTGTTGCGCACTTTCTGCACGCTGATATCACCAAAGTGCGCGTATGGTTAAAATTAATGCACGCACACGTGATCCATTTTGATGCTTCTCATTGGCTACATTCTTGAACCCATTTTATAAAACAGCATATAATACCTGAACAAAACTTAAGTATGTTCACTTACAAGAATTTCTTTGAGAGTACAGACAAACAAAATTAGAATAGTCTTTAAATGTGTCCTTCAATGTATGAAATGAGCATCGGAACAGAAATAACACATGTAATTTTTTGATAAGAGGGCACAACGGCTGATTCTATCCGACTATTAGAAGTGGTGGTTATTTTACCTGACTGCTAAGAAAGCATAAATGCTTGTTAGTAAGCAACTATAGCAGTGCACAGGACCACACATGTTCATAAGAAATCTTGTTAACCCCATTCAGACCGGGAAGGGGCATTTCAAAACCCCCCTGTACAAAATCCATGACTGCCGTGCAACTGCTGCAGATCACGACTTGCCTTTTGGTAAATTTGGTAAAATAAGATCAGACAATCCGTTGGGAGGTCAATCAGGTCATGCAACATTGCGTAGACACACATCGGGCAAAAAATAGAACAAAAAATTGACATTGTGCATACATTTGTGTACGACATACTGCTCTTCCTAAATTGCTCCATGACAGTGCCAATTGTGTCATACATTGTATATTAACTACTTTTTGAAGCATATTTCAAGTTTAATGAACTCTCCCAAGCAGTAACATGCACCATTGCATGAACATATCTTATCCTTACTGCTTTTTTACATGGTTATCTCAAACTATTTTTTTCTACTTTCATTCAAAAATGTAGATTAGTTCATTTCCCGTTCACGACTTAATGTGTGCATATTCATGAAATAACTTCTAACATTACATTATCGGTCATTATTTTTGTCCCTGCACTCTTGGAGCAATGTTGCATCCGATATTTTCTGCAGATAATTCCCTAATCAAACACATACACAGAACGACCCACATGTAACCTCTTCTGTACCATCAAGTTTATGAACGATGACAATTTTAAACCAACTTTTAGGAGATATTTTGATTTTTTTTCAATAGTTTGTATCATGGCTAACTTTTTAGAGTGATATATTTTACAGTAATATACTACATTAAATCGACCAGATTCTGCTTCAAGTGTACCGATCGCAAAAACATGTTTTTCTCTTGATGTATGTCGCTATGCTGTATTCAAAATATGAGCTTCGAATATTACTTCTACAAGGAGAAATTGCCGTTTAGATACACTCTCAGCAAAAATACTTTGAACAACCTGTTGAGTAGACTAGTCGACGTACACTTACGTGCTAACATAAAATAAGGACGACAGGGAACCCAAGTTGGACTGGGTTCCATGCCCAGTAGAGCCTAGTGCACAGGGTTTGATGTCTTTCCTTTCTTTTCGTCATACTCCATAACCAATAACCTATAGAATGCAAGGTAAATTTACCTTTATGCAGTACATCCTAGCTATTCACAAATTATTTTTTCAAGTGACTGGTACAGTATACACCCTATTGGAATCAGATAATAACTAATGAGCCACTTCGGAGATGGCACTGGTACAAATGACCACCAAATATACACAGATCTTCTAAACATGGAGAAGTCCCACCTATGTGCATTTTAGAATAATCACAGCTAACGTGATGGAGCTGCTTCATGAATAGCTTTTGTTTGCCCTCGTGAAAAGAATACTTCCACCTGTGTACCATACTGTAGAACGTACCACCGGTGCATAAATGTATAATAGTTACATAACTTTCATGAACACGTATCCAGCCGTCGTCTTGATGGAGTTTTACAGTACAAATGACCTTTATCTGCCCATGCACAGATAGTACAGATCTACGAAGTGGCTTACATGTATTCAGTGAAAGAAGAATTCAGTGTTGTTCAACTGAACAGTTCGGAGGGGATTAGGGTTAGGGGAGAGTTGGTTGAGGATTTGCCACTAACAACACTATCAACACAGAAGGATTGAAATCACTATTCAGCCGTATCTCACCGACTACTTTTGAACGGTAATATCCCATTCCCCTCAAGAAATACATATCATCAACTTTTCATAAATACTAGAGCTGCAGGACACTAAGAATTCACTTTTTCTTTCAACTTTAGGTGACAGGAACACAACCCAACAAATAAATTTCTTTACTCTGATGTTTTAAAGTTTGATATTCTTTGTGTATAATCACTCTATTACATACATACAAGTACTCAATCAACTCAATAAATGTAAGTGTAGAAAATAAAAGAGAATCTAGCTGCCATACTACAACCGCTCACTGCTGTCATGTGTACATCATCTCCGCCATGGCTGACATTTTTCGCGGAATGTACACGATGCTATCAAAATAGCCTGCCAGGTCATCAACCGAAGTATCATCAGGAAGACCATCGATGGCCATTCTTGCCTCTTGCGAACAAGAATACTCTGGGCGGGCTGGGACGCGACTGGGCATGTTGGACGTCCTGCCAGTTGACCCCACTGCACTCTGAGATGGATAAGGAGTTGAGATTGGCGGAACAGGCAAGGGTATCTTTGGTGAAAAATTGAAACCTGCAGCACCTGCACGATAGTTTGAAAAGTGTAGGAGGGTAGAAGCACCAGTTGAGATGTCTTTCTCGCTCACCAGATCGCTCGTAGCGCCTCCCTTGCAAGGAGGTGCAGCAGAAAACAATTTCTTTTCGCTACGTTTCTCTTTCGTGGCCACTTCACCAGATTCCTCGACAATGGTGGCCAGTGTTTTGAACGTTAAAAGCTTGGACTTGCACATGCTACCGAAGCGGCATGTAGAAACCTTCTTTCCGCACTTACACAGGATTCCATCCGTCTTGGCATCGCATCGACAGGGCACTTCCCGCTTGCTGCAAGAGCACTTTCCCAAACCGGATGCAAACTTCACCTTGACATTCCCAGCATCGGACCACATCTTGCCTGGTGCTAGCCGACCGTCCTGTTCAGACGGAGCAGAAAACGTACTGCTTCGTATCAGTGGACTCTCACACGTCGCTTTTCCTCCGTGGCAAGTCAGAAGGCTCCTGTATGGACTCAGCCGGTTCCTGGAGCTCCTCAGGGCAAGAGATTTGCGGGTTTTCTTTGGTGGTTTGACAGTCTGGTTGTACCATCGGGAGCTCGGCTTCGATGTAGTGGCGCCTTTGACTCTACATTGACAAAATCAGAAGGGCACAGAAGAACTTAAAATCGAAATCTTTGAAAGGTTTTTATATTCATGGAGAATAATTTCTACACATTTAAGTTACATGTACATGTGCATCACCTTTCCTCCTCCCTTTAAAAAAAATCTATTTTGCCGATGATCTTCACTCCTTCTTCGTCTTTCTCCATTTTAGATACATGACCAATCTTCACTCTTTTTAGCTATGGATCAAAGACAAGACCGCCACATTGTTTATGATGCATGTATAGTGTGTGCATGACAAAGTCGAGTCGACTGTGGCAATAAACTATTTGGTCCATCAGTTAACCCAAAGCCTGGAAAGTTTTAAAGGGGAAGTCCACCCTGCTATTAAGTTGGTTTTAATAGAGGCAGAAAAATGAGAGAAACGGGTCTGTGGAAGTTTCAGCAAAAACCGAATAAGAATAAGAAAGTAATGAATTCTTAAAGGTACAATCGATCAAACAAAAATTGGCAACTCTGTGATGTATCTTGATAGCTCCCCTCCCATTTGCCCTGTACTAAAAAACTTCAAAAACCTACATTTTCCCTGAACAAAATTTTCAATCACACATTGACCCTAAATATAATTATAATTATAACCCTGTATGAACAAATCTATACTGTCATCAATAACAAAGAAAGTGAAAGTTGATTCACAGAATTTCAGTTTGTTATGAAAATTAATAATTCATCTTTATCCCTAACGTAAAAAGATAACACAGTTTTCAAAATGGAGTTCCTGGTGTACTCACTTCTCTGGATCCATCTTGAGCTTCTTGAACATCCCATGGAGGTAATCGTCCCAGTCATCGTCTTCCGACGAAACGGTGGGGTTTAGGGTTGCCATGGTGATCAACGCTGGAGGTTTCTCTGACTGGTTACGGGACGAAGGAGGGAAGTGGACAGGGAAAGGAGGTCTTGGAGAGGACAGCACAGATTCTTATTTCCTGCACATTTGGAACGACAGGTGAGAGAATAAGAGATGGGGAGGGGAACGTAAGGATTAGGCAGAAAAAATAGTATACAGTGAAGAAAATAAAGGAGAAAAGGTGATTGGACATGGGAGGCCAGAGAGGATAACAAAAACAAAAAAAATAATTCCAAGAAAATTGTTAAAAACTTAAAAATTCATATATTTAATGATGGGAGTCTCATCCTGGCGCACCGACATGTAAACTTCCTACAGTTTGATGCTTTAACTAGAAATTACATACTTCAAGAATTTTCTTCTATATTCCTCTAAAAGGTCAGCGTTTTTGTTATACATATTACTGTACATGTTAATTAAATTAAATTAAATTTTAGCGAGCTAAATGTAGATGGCTGTCTCAAGTGGCATACCGCCATCTACTGATTTAGCTCGCTAAAATTTAGCATCCCACATCACGATATCCCAGCGTCGCACTGCATGCATTAATTGCATTTCCTTCATTTTGCACGCAAGCGTCATCAGAGGTCAACATCATTGTAATGTAGATCATAAAGTCATCTGTTACATGTGGAAAGGAAGCAAAGCTGTATTGCTCTGGTAATTAGATATTTGCTAATTTTAAGGTTATTTTTACCTCCGAATTTTAATTGTAGTGCATCATTAGGAGACTAGGACTCTAAATTAGAGCGGGATGCAAACGTTAAAGCCAGCTACTTGTGTTTGTAGTGTGTGGGAAGGGGTGATTTCCGGCGCATTTGAGGAATTTAGGGTTTGTTTTCCTGCCTCTCCAGTCTCCGCGCAGGTCTATGGGCGGCAGTTAAGGCTTGGTGATATCAATATCAAAAGATATATTAAAAAGTCATTATCACCAAGCCCTTAAAGTGACTCGGTAGGCCTAACATTGCCTCAGATTCTGAAACAAAATCCTGGATTTAGCTCATGCTCCAATCATAAGTTTTAAAGGTCAGTCAGGAATCCCATGACTTATCCAAGCCGATCGCCTGTCTGATTATCAAGATATTTATAATTGGAAATCGAAATGTCATTTTTTCGTTTTCCTAACAGTTTTTATAACACACTAGACCTAGGTCTACAGTCTGTTATTAGGGAAAATGAGTATGAACTACCGGTATGGTAAAACCTAGCCTTAAGGGCTTGGTGATAATGCGAAATATTGATATTGATATCACCAAGCCTTAACTGGCTCCCATAGACCATAGCGGAGAGGCATGTCAACAGACCCCAAAATGCGTCCGAAATCACCCCTTCCCACACCCGACAAATATTGGACAGTGGCCTCGATGAATTTTATGCCACTTCTACATCTAATTGCCTGCGAAATTTAAAAATCATATCTAAATTTAAGGAAATATTAGCAAATATCTTACCAGAGCGATACAGCTCGGATGGTTCTCCACATGTACCGTGAGAGTTTCCTCTTTACATATGAATAACGTTGACCTCTGACTCGTGTTGATGGGACTTCCGTAAAAGTGCTGCTCCCGTAAAATGTGCTGTACAGTGTTATACAGCACATTTTGGTCAACGTCATCAACTTATGGAAACTTCACTCACATTCACTGTATCGCTCTGGTAAGATATTTGCTAATATTTCAAATATGATTTTAGGGGTGGCATCATCGAGGCCACTGTCCAATATTGGTCGGGTGTGGGAAGGGGTGATTTTGGACGCATTTTGGGGTCTGTTGACATGCCTCTCCGCACGGGTCTATGGATGGGAGCCAGTTAAGGCTTGGTGATATCAATATCAATATTTCACATTATCACCAAGCCCTTAAGGCTAGTGAAACCGGTCACTCAAACTCAAAGATTTTTCACTTTTTTGAGGCACTTCATCATGATCATTTTGAAGCGCAATTCTTTTAGGGTTTCAATATTACACCATAGTCCATATCACAACACCTAGTGTCATGCATCTCAGATTTAACATTGTTAAACAATGCCTTTTAAGGCTAGAGTCTAGTCCAGATCCAGACGGTCATCTCTCATTCGCTGCTCTGCATCTGTCTACCTTTTCTTGTGAAAATTAAATTGTTCTCGCTTGAATTTTGACAAAATTTGCAGCCAACATACTGATACTGATTTGGAATAATATGAGCAACGATATCAATTATCATATCACGTACGTTTTAGAAGAATATGACAGAAAATCGTTGTCAATTTCAAGTCAAATAGTCATAGGGCTCCCCATTACAAAGTTTCAGTGAACGTGATTGAAGTTTGAAGTCTGAATGATTCTTGCGCAACTAAAGATCCTATTCATACACGTTACAATTCCACGATCCACTTCATTGACATTGCATTGCCATTGTCATTGCAATTTGCATTGATCATTTGATGATTGAAATGCACGGATCGCGTTCTCATGATCATGCGGCTTCTAATTACCATGGATATTGTCCTAAATTACAAACTACAAACAAAACTAGATATACTTAACAAAATAACAGTAAACTCACCTGATTATACTTCTTCGTAGTAAAGCAAAAAATATATTTCTCAGTGACTCGTCGTGTACACGAAGCAAGAAATTCCAGTCACTCATTCATCGCACGCCATGTTTGTTGTAGTTACTCTTCCGCGCATGCGTGGATTACGTCATAATTACTCATGCAAGGTAAGGATACGTCCATTTTGATAAGGGGATCTAATACAATAATGCAATTAATTTTATACACTATTTATATAGGATTCAAAATTTTTGTAAATGATTAATTTTGTTTTATAAATATATAAAGAAAATATATAAGATAAATAATGATTTTCGAATTACCATGACTTTGAAGTTAAGATTTTATAATACGTTACCCTTTTAATCTAATCGTTGAGTCTGTACCACGTGATGACAACAAAAGTTCCATGTGTTTCTCTCGTTTCCCACGGCTCTTATGAGCAAGCCGTATGCGACGCAGGAAAAAATATGATAATGATATTGAAACCGTCAAAACAAACGAATTCATCCTTTCACTGCGCAGCAAGCTTTCATTTATTCGTCGCTTTGCATTGCAGATACGTTGAACTATCGTGGATCTGTAGACTTACGACTTTCAACTGATTCTGTGATTTTCCGATTATACCGACAAAGTATGCCTTTTCTAGGGAGTGACTGGCGAGCTCCGGGGAACGTTTGGGTGAAAAATACAGGAGGTTGGGAGCGGATTGTTGCCCTGCGAGAAAACCTGAATCGCCACATCAAAAAGCTCGCACACGACCGGTAAGGGTTTGCATACCGTGTAAATTACTTAGAAGAAAGCGAAAGGTATACATGTACATTAGATTGTGAAATCCTAACTGATAATCTATGCGAGGGACTAGCTGGAGAGGTGTTAATGATGTTGATTCTGTTTCTGATTATCATCTCGTTTTGAAATGGCATTTTCATTGCGTCAATCACTAATCATGTTTGTTTTATGTGTGTTTATATCAGTCATTTGATTAAGATTTACAAAACTATGTATTATTACTACTAGTACTATGCATGAATTGACACACAATGATGATGATTGATGATGATGATGATGATGATGATGATGATGATAAAATAATATAGTAATGACAAGAATAATAATAATACATAATAATGATGATGATAATGATATAATGATAATAGTTATGAAACTAATAATAATAGTAATGATAATAATAATAATAATAATAATAATAATAATAATAATAATAATAATAATAATAATAATAATAACAGTGTAGGTAGAATTGATTATGAAATTTATGATAGTTGATATGATGATGATGATGTCATTATCATGATAATTTGGGGAATTAACAAGGAAACTTTTCTTCATTGCAAAGGGTGCATATTGATTGTGTAGGAACTAATTTGAAATTGTCGTTCAGTGTTCTGATGTGCTACATGTATATGGCATCTGGAAGGAAAACATATCCGACTAATAATCCCTTTATTATCAACAAGTCAGCTGTTTTGGGACGTCCCAGAACCCAATGCCAAACTCAATACTGCCTGTAATCATTATATTGCGGCTGCGATAATTATATTCAAAACGGATTTGGCGCTAGGCCCTGGAATTTGACTTCATAAGTCAATGCCATCGCATTGCCTTAGGTTCGCGTTACCAATTTGAATGTAACAATTGCACTAAAGTCGCATGACTCATATCCAACCATTGTTTGTTCAAAATTAATATCCCACGATTTGGTTTCACTCATGTGTCAGGTTTCATAAACGATTGTAATTTGTTGTTGATGGTTTATAGAGAGCATGCAACGAAAAATCCAACATTTCTTATTTACTTTCCACTTCTTTTCCACGCTATTCCCAAGAGCACGAGAGAAGACATATAGAAGCAATAAAATATTGTTGTTACTACTGCTGCTGTTGTTGTTATTGATGTTTTGTTGTTTTTCTAAAGGCGTGTAGGGCCTATCATTCAATGGTGCATAAGTATTTCAGCCAAAATCTGTCAGCATAAAAATATGCTGCATTATTGTTGCGCAAATAAGTTTGAGGAGATTCTGTAAACGACCATCGATCAGCACAAAGAATTTATAGGCCTTTGTGATTCATTTATTTTCCTTAATAATTGATTTATTTTCATAAAATTTATAGGCCGTTGTGATTCATTTATTTTCCTTAATGATTGATTGGTTTTCTTAAAGTATAGTGTATTGAACCTTGAATTGCTCTTGCTATTTAATTGTTGGCTCCATTTACTAAATGTATTATGATGCTGAAATCTAATTTAACTGAATAAATAGATGAATGAAATACATGTATAACATTATTACTGATTAGTCTTGAAATGCTCTTACTTTAAACATAAATAGCATCACGATCTGTATAAACAAAATTAAGAGGATTTAATTGGGCCCATGATTTAGACGCATGTTCATTCCCGTATTTTGGAATGCTTTCGAAAATCGTGCGCTGAGAGCCAAGATGAAATAATTAACTTCTCCATGTTATCCGTTGGTGATAACGCCCTTCTTGCCCGGCAACATTACAAAGGATATATTATGCTAATTGCTTATATTCTTATACATAATCACCCTTTCAAAATATCTTCTTAAAAGACGATGAACTAATTCAAAAGCTATAATCGGTTAAAGACAAAGTCGACTAATAAACTTATGATGTCATGTGGTGTTGTGGAAGAGCTCTGAGAGGGAGGGAGAAAGAGGGGGGGGGGGGTAACTAGGAACTCGATAATAATTATGATACGACCCTTTCCCGCACCCATAAGGCGTTAAAAATAAAGTTGTTTTCCCCTTTGCGACCGACCCAAAAATCTTGAAATCTACGGTCGGCTGTTCACCGTTTATTAGAGAAAAAAATGTTTAATTAATTTAAAAAATATGTATTGAAGCATTCAAAACTGAGAAACATCAGCCCAAAGAGGGAGAAGAAAAAAAAAATTTCCGACCGACCGACCCATGTTTTGGCACCTAAAGGGCAATACAACATCTTTTTTTGTTTAGGCCTAATTAAATATGCCTATCACTGTTATTCCTGCTCGGTGGATACGCCACTGCATCTCCCTTAATATTTTTTAATTTATCTTTTCCTTTTTTTCTTGAAAAAATGATCTGATGCCCTGGTCTAATTAATGACGAATATAAATATAATGTATTGAGAAGGAAAAACAATAATAAGCGATGGATATGATGCAATCATGAACTTCATCGTACACGGATAAAGCTTGTAAACAAAAGAAGCGAACATGTATCTTGTTGAATGACGCAATGAGACGATGTTTTGAAGCAAGGCAGGCACTAAACAATAAGCCACCTCAGCTGTGGAATGTTATTCCGTCAAGCTCTGAGTACATTGTTTGGCTGGGTCGAGGATACTGAGAAATAATAATGATGATCAGCTGATTTGGAATCATCTCCCGGCGGCAGAAATAAACTGAGCTTGAACTTCTGGCAAGAAGCCATTATTGTGATGCAGGAGCAAGAGACATACATGTAGAGAGTTGAGTTGATGGTTGATGGTCAGTTGTATTTACCTGAATGCTTATGGATCGAAGCATTGTGTATACGTGTGTAAGTACGTAATCAAGGAACCGACGGCTTTAAGTCCTTTCCGAGGGACACCAGCGCATGGACCGGGTTTTTACAGATGTGATGACTTTTGGTTTGTGTTTTGTTTTCCTTTTGTTTCCTTTTGTTGTTGTTGTTGTAGTTTTAGTTTTGTTAATAGAGAGTTGAGTTGATGGTTGATGGTCAGTTGTATTTACCTGACTGCTATTAAAAGGATCAAAGCATGTGCATGTATACTTGTAAGTACGTAATTTGTTATGTTTTCCTTTCCTGATGTGAGAGCTAGAACCGCAAACAGCGGGACTCGAAACAATCTTGAACTCTGGAATCGTATGTCGAGAGAACATGGCTATAATTCATTCTGAATTGTTTATCCTGCAGTAGATTGATTGTTTGTTTGAACCAGTAAAATAAAAACAACCTCACAAAAACTTGCTGAAAATCATCTTCACTAAAAACCACAACTCTCATTTGCACATAGTGACCTGTTAAGCACATGGTGTCGGGCCTATATACTTACCTTGATTTCCTTATCTTTATATTCTCATTACTCAGCCCCTATACATTTTCTACCCAAATTGATTGGCACATGTCATTTATTTGTAATCTTGAACATTCAGTGTATTAAAGTTTTGTTGGATTCCGTGAGAATTTATTTTCTATATCATTACCAGATCTCAAGCTTATCTTTAAATACATGTACCCAAGCGCGTAGCCAGGATTTTATTTTAGGGGGCGGTAGTGAGCACGCTAAGCGTGCGAATCACTTACAGAGCGCGCGAAGCGCGCTCCCTAGGGGTGGGTGCAGGGAGGGGGGAGTTTCCCCCCTCCCGCGCGAAGCGCGGAAGCTTTGACATTTCATTAAATTGTTAGAGAAAGACGACGCTTTGTTGTACCGTTCTCGGCTCTTAATCCTTGTCTGAATTCAGTTTCCCCCTCCCGCGCCAAGCGCGGAAGCTCTGACGTTTCATTAAATTGTTAGAGAAAAAAGACGATTTGTTGTACCGTTCTCGGCTCTTAATCCTTGTCTGAATTCAGTTTCCCCCGCCCGCGCGAAGCGCGGAAGCTTTGACGTTTCATTAATTGTTAGATAAAGAAGACGATTCGGTGTACCGTTCTCGACCCTTAATCCTTGTCTGAATTCAGTCCCCCCTCCTGCGCGAAGCGCGGAAGGCGGAAGCTATGCCGAAGCTATGACGTTTCATCAAAATTAGAGAAAGAAGACGATTCGGTGTACCGTACGTTCTCGACTCTTGATCCTTCTCCCGCGCGAAGCGCGGGAGTTTTGACGTTTCATAAAATTAATAGAGAAGATGACGATTCGTTGTACCGTGCTCCTTTTTCTTCCTATGTCCTCTTCCTTTTTTCTTTTTTTTTTTTTTTTTTTTGGGGGGGGGGGGCGACCGCCCCCACCGCCCCCCTGGCTACGCGCCTGCATGTACCAAAGTATTAAACATGCATGTGGACGCAAATAATCTGTTCTGTCAATTTTCGTTATAAGACGTGATATTAGTAATAGAGTAAATGAAATGCTTACAGGGCATAAAACATGCATTTTCTCGACAGAATAAAACACTTTTTATTATAATGGTTTTAAAGGCATGACTATCCCCTTCTGATAAAAAAGTTCTAATACAGTTTGGAAACATGATGTATTTGGAAGTCGGGTTTGGAGCATTAATTTTCCTCAGTCTCAGATATTTATTTCTCGTGAACATAATAATTATTTCGAAATTTCTGTATGAACCTAACGCCTGCACGGAGGGGTGGGGTGACGAAGGGGCCTTCCCCAAAAAAAAAAAAAAACATTTCTGGATTTTTTTTTTTTTTTTTAAATAAATTAATTACTTAATTAATTTTTTGTTACGAGGGGTGTTCCTTTTTTGTGTGAAGTCTGTTGGTTTGCTTTGTTTTATTTTAGGCTTATCGAGGGGGGACCTGTCCGCCTGCCCCACTTCAACCCCCTGAGTCCGCCACAATAAATATGTAGGCTAGCCATGGTGTGGACAACACACGCGTAGCCGTATAATTCTTCCTAAAATGGGCATTAAAATTACATCATCGTGTATATTAGGAAATGACAGAGCCCACTTTGTACTGAATAGTCTTTAAACTAGACAATGTGAAATGACAATCATGCGTGTCCATGCGTTGTGTACAGTATATGGTAATTTTCGTTTACATTAGCTTCAACATATAGCCTTTATGAAACATTTTTTTTGTAAAGCTCCTGTTATCTACGTATAGTACATGTTTACGATCAATTGAAAATGAATTTAAAATAAATATATATTAGTGCAACAATGAAAGAGGTTCCCCCAAAACAATTACCTCAAAAACTCAACTTTTCACTCCTGTTATAATTATATGCTTTAGAATATAATGTGTATCTCATTCTATTTCTATACTCCTTTTTGTGTATATGTTATTTTTCAAACAAACATAATAATTTGTATTTGGGGTTGTTTTCAGGTAGAGTCTGAATAACCAGACTAATATACTATTTACACCAAGCAAACATCAATAGACCGGGTATGGTTCAAGCAAGGTACTCCATGCCCATATATGGACAGTATAATCAGGTATAATGCAAAGAAGTCTTCTTTGCATATCAATGCACGTTGTGCAATGTCACTATTATTTAAAACCCCTGGGCATTAAGGTGTATATATGATGAAGAACAGAACTGGAACGAACCATATTAGGCGCTGCCTTTTTCATCTGCATGGCTTCGATTATTTGCATGTGTATGACCCTTAAGTAAAAGCTCCAGCTGCATGCAAAATTATTTCTCATTATTATCGGAGTCCGCTGCGACCGACACTATGTACGGGATCATGGGAGGAAAAATGTAAGCTTTTTATTAAATTAATTGTATATTTTTCTAACTGTAAATGTACGTATACTGGAGTTAAAATTCAACCTGTAGCTTATATTTTGCAACAGGTTGCCGTGTAATCATGTCACATCATGGATACGTGCGCATGCACCTCACAATATGTTATGATATTGATCATTATATTTGGCATATTATTATATTAATATGTTGAACCGGTGATTTCATAATTATGTCATTTTGAATTTCTCATGATTTACTCGTAAGTCATTACGATAGCGGTCGAGCATTTGGATGATTATATGTCAGCCATTCTATAGACTTGTACTCCAATTAAGCTAGATCGTATATATATATCTCTCACTGGGAATTAGATTACTATCTGTTTGTGACATATTACCGGAATTCTATGGAGCGAATATATTGGAATGTATTTATATGAAGAGTGCATAAGAATCCGGATAAGAATGCACGCAGGACAAACGTTATGATAACAGTACATGTATATACATGTATAGTTGCATTTGTGAGTATTATCACTGAGCTACGTGTAGCTCGATCTCACAAAGATTTTTTTTTTAAATTTGGTGATCCTTATATAATTTGCTTCTCTGGATATATTGTTGAAAATCTTGAAATTATATCCACCTCACTGGAGATTTTTTTCTCACTCAAAATGGATATTACTGAATTCTTTCTTCAGATAGACATCTTGCATTTCCATTTATGTGTCTATACGGTGCATACAACCTTTACAAGCGTTTAATATGAAAACCTCCTTCGATTTTTTTTTTTTTATTTTTTTAATATATTTTTTAAAATAAAAATAATGGATTGAGTTCTTTGTTTAGCGCTCTCATCTCTCTGCCCCCCATTGATCTTCACTTATCCCTCATCCCTCGAAATATAACCTGGAGCATCGTCACCTAGCTATTAACATGTTGGTTATGTTCGTTTTTTAATGTCTCCCCAACTTTGTTTTCTAGGCTCCTGGTAAAGAAGTGGAAGTTAGCATCTCATCTCCTCCTACCCCTCATACCTTAAATGTATATAAAACCTGGTGCAGCTGTTGCCAGAGCATTGACACGTAGCTATCCTAACATTTTTTGTTTTCCCTTTCGTTTTTCTTTCTTTCTTTCTTTCCCTCACCCACCCCACCCTGGCCCAACTTTATTCTCTAGGCTTCTGGTGAAGAACTGGCAGCTGGCCTCGGAGGTGGACCACTCCATCAAGGAATGGGATGCCAGCCAAAATGGTGATCTAACATCCACTCCGTTCTGGAAGAGCACCAAGAGACCCACATGTGAGTCGATAAGTTCAGTTTGGTTTTAATTTACATGCATATGGCCGCGTCCATCAGCTACGACATGACTTGGTTGGCAAGTGATTTGATTTGGTAGGGTATCCATTTTAGAGAATGCATCAAGAAGGTAATGGGTATTGTATTGATGGTGATGGATATTGTTGGTGAATTGTTATTATATTCCAAATTGCTTATACTAGTTATGCAAGTTATAAATCATGATCATCATCATCGTCACCATCACCATCCTCATCCTCAGAAACTAAAGCCATCAACATGCCTCAAATAAGAAAATAAGTCATTTCCAACAATTAATTCATGTTTTTTATTCATATAATCAACATAATTATTTCCCTCTTCATTAAGTATCATTAAATCACATTATCATTATACCTGGCCAAAATCATCACCCTCATTGCCATGACAACAATACATGCATGCCTACATCACTATTGTCTTCATCTTACTTCCTGTTCTGGAACAAAGTCCTCTCCAAACCAAACCCTTCGTCAAAAAGGCCCCTTAAAAGGCCACAAAGGAACATTGGAACCCTTCTTGTTGATGACAAGATGATGATATCAGATGCTCTTGTCAAAATCTTGGCAAAATGCACAAATTGTTAGAATAGCCTGCATTCCAAGCATAGCAAAAGTAACGAGGGTTGCTCTTCTGGTACACGACTTTAACTCATGGAATGCCAGGCTCTTGGCCCAATGCCCAGTTAATAAAAGAACATGTAGGGATTGAAAGGACAAGGGTTAATCAAGTATTTACTGTGGGGCGGTTTATGTCTAAAGCATGTGTTTGGCATCCAACAAAGATACACTGTATAGCATGTAGAAATTAAACAAGAAATTAAATCATTGAAAGTAATTCGTAAGGAAATTGAGTCAATTAATTCAAGATTTGTTGATTCTAATTGGAAAGCTTTTATTAAGTAAAACAAATGACTCTTTCACTCCAAAGAATATATATCGCCTATATCAAACATTTGCTAAAACATACAGTATGTGTCAATCTTAATATATTAGAGGCACATTTATTCTGATTTGCATTTCATTGTGAAGTCCCAATGGCCCATATTATACTAAAATTTAAACCTGATGCAGGGCTGAAGCTCGAGTTAAAAATCGGGTTAAAGGAAGATCTACGTCTAAGTTTTCATTTGTTAAATGTGATCTTAGACCCAGGGTCATGCAGGTTCAACTGAAGTAGTAAAATATGGACCATTATGTTTCTTTAATATTGTTGTTTTCTTTGCAAATGCTCTTCTGTTCAAATTAATCTCTTAATTATCTTTCTATTCATATTTGTCATACAGTCCACAAGCTTTCACAATATTTCTTTCTCTCGAAAGTCTTTAATATGGTTGTTCTCTTTGCAAATGTTCTTCTGTTTTAAATATTCTTTTAATAATCTTTCAATTCATATTTTTTTTCTACAGTCCGCAAGCTTTCACAATATGTCTTTCTTCCAAAGGGAGCATCGAGAGAGGTAAATACATGTAACTTTCTTTTATTATGATTATGTAAGATGATAATAGCCTATAATACTGTAAACAGGGGAAGGACATAACAATTGTTAGGGGTGCGGTGCAGCTGTACCTATAGTGTTGTGGGCAGTTTGAATTGCCCAAATCTTTATACTTTCTATACTTTGACCCCCTAAAAAAATAATAAAAATTTTAAAAATATTGTTCTTCTTCTTGATTACAAATAAGTATAGAGAATATAGAATTAAATATCATATAATCATATATCGTGGAATGATTTCTATGAAAAATTAAAACATTCTCTGATTGTTATCTTAATTGTATCAGGAAATGTCACTTTGTAATAAACATGTTTGTACTAGTTGTAACAATTTTTATACTACACTGTATGTAATAATCTTGTTCATGTAAAAGAGGGTAAAATCGAAGGAAGAGCTCCAATAATATACAATACTTTCCAATTAACTAAGAAATATCACTTGAAAACAATACTTTAAAAGTACTGTGATACATGTATGTAAAATTGTATGTAGATTAGAGGAAATCATTGGAAGAGGAAATCAGGACTTTATCAGTTTAACCAATTTATTTCTTTTTATCTCTTGATCATTCTATTGTGAAATCAGTGATATCAGTAGTACTTCATGATTGGTGAGATACATGTGTACTATCATAAGCTTGACTTTTGACATTTTGCCTAAATATTTTAATGTATTATCACTTTTATCGCTGTTTTGTTTTTTACTTCTTCTCCATGTGTTTTCTTATATCAGAGATCTCAATACATCACAGTGGGTGAGATACTTCTGAAATTCGACTTCTGTTCAGCCCTCCATCAGCTCAGTAGATTCCAGTATGTTTGTAGGGTGAGTTTATAATGAAGGCCATTTCCTCACACAATGTGGCATCATGTAATCATTTCTTCAGATTTTTATTTCAAAGTGTTACTGTGATCTCTGAGTAGTCCAAATTCTGTCTGTTTTTGTTATATATTTTTTATTCTTCAATCATCTACATTGTATGTCCTCCTCCCTTACATGCATCCCACACAGATCAAGCTCCCCAAAAAAAAAAATATATATACCCGTTTGAGGGTAAGAATAAAAGGCAAGACTGTCTCTGTTTTAGCGTTAAGGGTGTGTTATTTTTCTCAGCTGATTTGGTGCGTTACACAGAATTACAATAGTTGTAAATTTCTGTTTGAATTTAAATAGGGTAATGCACTGTCAGTATTTCAGATAAACAGATTTTGCTCAGAGGCCCTGCACAAATTACAGATTGGAAAATGCAGAGTTTGAAACAGATTTTCAACAAAAAAAAACAATGTTAGGGTAACACCATGGCAACTACTTTCAAATAATCAACAAGGTAATTTCAGTAACCTTGTGCGTCACCTATTGTAATGTGCGAACATGACAATGAGGTGTTACGTAATCCGACCATGATTTCTAAGGGCTATACAATAGGGTGTTGGGTCCAAGTTCACTGTATTTAAAGATTTTTTCTCTCCTTATTTCCCTTTACTTTTCAGTTCGTAGAGTTGGTGATACAGAACCACTATTCATCCCTTAGCGGATCAGCTCTGAAATGTCTCTTTGGTATCGTAGAAGAAGCTGTCAATGTTGGTAAGTCATATTTGTTTTACCTGCTTGTGAAGAAAGCATGTGTATGCTTGTAAGTAAGCAACCAGGGGAATGACAGCTTTAAGTCCTCTCCGAGGGACTTAGTAACGAGGATTAATGCCTTACCTTAGGGCACTAGCACATGGAATTGGGTTTCGAACCCTGGACCTCCCAGTTACGAGAACATTGCTCTACCACTGAGCCATGGTTTCTCCGATAGCGGGATGTTATGTATGACGCCTGAATTAAGACTATGCATGTCTTGACATGACTTCTTAACATGACATTTTATGTATACGCATTGCCTAATGTACAGCGCGCAGTTTCCATCGATGCCGTGATCGAATAAAGGCACGTTACAACCATATAGTTGTCAAGTTACAAATAAGTCTTTATTTGTCATCATTTCTGGGCTGAATGTTAACATTGAAATTTGAGAAAACATCATAGGGGGTCTTCCAATAATTTGCCATTCCTATGTCTCCAAGCCTATGTTCCCAAACCCTCAACTCTAATCATATTCAGGGAATGTAGGGGTGAATAGGGACAAAGAAGCATAGAAGCGACTACAGAATTGCATTATTTCTTCTGGGACATTGATTAGACACCAATCTCATAGTAGGACGACCATCTACAGGGATATACTTGTTTTAGCTCTCCAGAGAGGAAGTTGCTCAAACTACTCCACCCAGCATCAACTAGGCTTTAATACACCAAAGCAGAAAAATGAGAGACGGGTCAGTTAAAGTTTGTCTGATACAGCTTTCTAAATGATTAATCTTTCTAAATGATAAGATTCTTGTTGATCTGTTTCATAAATGCCCAGAGCGTTTGATTTGAAGTGGATCGGGCACCTTGCAAATTTTACTTTCTGTTATGAGCCAGAAGCGCATTAACTCATATATTCAATGCAATGCAAATTCAATGCCCTTCTGGTTGTTAACAGATATCAAGTACATGTATGCTCATATTGTTAAATTGTTGTTATTATTTGATCTGTAGCCATGGAAACCAAGTACAACGTCAACCAGGTCAGGTCAATCATCAAAACCCTTATCAAAGCCCTCCAGCTGCACACCAAAAGTTACATCGGGGGCAAGGCGGGCTGGAACTGTCACTATCACATCGCCACGCCTGGCTGAATCAACTTAACAACATACAGTATGAAGAGGTGAGAGAGGCTTTCGAGGGCAAAGTGGCGTAGTGTAGACGCAGTCATTGGAGGGGCACTGGCATCATGGGGGTGGGGGTGGGAGGGGGGCACCGGTATTACAATGTGAATTAACAAGGCTGCACATGTCTATTATAAAATAAAACACTTAGGTATCCCATTTACACCGAGGGGGGTTGGGGGGCAAGAGTAAAGAGAACACTTCCAACTTTTTTCAGAAGTGTTGTAAGATACAGAAATGAGAAGCACATTACACTTTGAGTCATCATAAAACAAACCACCATGGTCGACGCTTCATATCTGAATGAACAGAAGCATGCAAGCAACAGGGAAATTACAGCTTTACATCCTATCCAAGGGGCTCAATAGCTGCTAGGTAACGAAGGTTTCGCTCTCCTTTTTTTCCCTGCAGAGACAAGACGACGGGAAGCCCGCCCTGACCGACCTCCCCGAGGAGTGTCTGAGGCAGATCCTGAGGAAGATGCAAGACAATTGTGACATCACACACACAGGGGAAGCCAACAAGCTTCTGCATGGGTTGTCCAATGAGTGGAAGCTGTGGAGGGACTTCTGCAGATTCCACTTTTCAAAGGAACATGTAAGTTCAGTGGGGTAGTGTGGGTCAAGCCACTGATGGAGCACTGGGGATGTTACATCCATATAGGATTTATGACATGCAATTTTTAAAAACTTAATATCTGGATGTTCATTGAAAGAAAGATTTAATGTTGCTTATTTCATCTTTGCTTTTAAAAAAACAGAGGAAAAGGTCAATTTTCTAGATTATTTAAATACTTGAACTTCATTTTGATATGCACTGACAGCCTTACAATCTTATTTTCTCTTACTTGTTTCAGTCAGTTGCAGCTATCCCTAAGAACAAACTGTACTATGAGGTTGACTGGAAGAAGATATACAAGAAAATTTGTAAGAAATTATATGCTGCAAATTGGCAACTTTTTATATGTTATTATTTTTTTGTATTACTTATTTCAGTTGGCCCCAGCCATCCCTAAGAACAAACTGGATTATGAGATTGACTGGAAGAAGATTTACAAGAAGCTGAGGACCAAGCATGGAGTGCATGAAGTGTTTGCGGATCAGCTTCAACTCTGCTGCCGCTGCTACTGCCTTTTCTGGATGGTGAGTTTAGCATCTACATTAACACTTCGGTTGCTTTCTTAGCCTCTCTGCACATTCACTCTTTTGCCACACGTGCATTGTTGCACAAAACAGGAGGCACCAACCGACGGCAGGATTGCTTTGTGCAACACAATAGAACACTTTCGCAAACACGACGGAAGGCACACGAGCGAAAAAACAATCTGCACATGCGCGAACCAGAATTGTCTCCGTCTTGTTGATTTTCACAACCGTACATGGCCATGATAGCGTTCGTTCCCTAAACACGACGGAAGAGTTTGCGAAAGCGCTCTATTGGCTTCGCAAAAATTTCTGGGTTTGAATAGCTCCATGACAACTCTTTATAACACCAGTATGGATTAACCTTGCACTGGAAACAGTTGAATAATCATGAAGCCTTTGGTATATCTAACCCATGATAAATACAATGTGGTACAGGGAGATTATTTGTGTGGCATGTAAAGAGTTAAGGCTCGTTCACATAAACCAGGGCTATTTTTGTTTTAATGACGCAAGTATAGTTTGCTTCACATTTCGGCATCTTATAACACAGATGAGTGAGTATGCATAGGATCTGCTTTAAACACAGCTACATTTTTCATACCCACTTGCCATTCAATCACACACAACAACAAAACGTCAATATGTTATTTGTAGTTATTAAGCTTAGCGCCGCCTTGTGGCGTCTACTTGTTAATTGTTAATTGTTGTTTGTTATTGTGCAGCTATGTTCAGCTTGGTTTTGGGGTAGCTCTCTACCACTTAGGTTCTTTGTTGTGTCTTGAATAAAAAGTTTTACAGCTTACTTAGGATGATGTCCTGTCTCATTAGTTGCATGGTGGCAGCGGTGGGATACGAGCCCATGTCATCAAAATGACTGGGGGGTGTTTCACAAAGAATAAGATCAACTTTAAGTTGGACTTAACTATGGCAGGCCATTCATGCCACACAGTTTGCTCTCACCATTATCTTCAAGTAATATTTTTTCCTTCAATAATGAATTATCTAAAAATGTAAATACTGTAGATTTGTGACCATGATTTGTACGTCCCTTGAGAGACCAATGCCAGTAAACGGTGAGAGCAAACAGTGGTATGAATGGCCTGCCATAGTTCAGTCTAATTTATAGTTGATCTTAGTCTTTGTGAAACACCCCCCTGGCGACTCAAACCTGTCTCAATGTGCACCTTGGTTTCCCACGTTGTGTATTAACAAGCCATTATTGGTTACAGTTCTTAGCAAATGACCATTCACATATGATTTCTAAGAATGCCATACTCAGGAATACTTTTTTGCATCAAGGCTTTTGAGCCAACAAAAAATAAAAAGTTATTATGCTCTAGTGTAAAAAATGTTTTTCTGTTTGCAAGAGCTTTTTTAGGATTGTAAAAGTGTGATTTTCTAGTAGTAAATAAGTATCTTATTTTTTAGTTTTTTCCACATCTTATGGTTTGTGAACAATACCTTGATAATTGCATATTATATTGTTTACGCATCTTGAGGTTTTGTGAAAAGTATTTGGATGACCATGTAAGAAAATTTATTGCTCCATTTTCAGGGAGGAACCCACCCCTGTTCTATCGAGTTTTCCCTGGAGAGGGGCGAGAGGGCGCCAGAGCACCAGGTGGCACGGAGCCGAGGGATCTCCCCCAAACAGCTTTCAGACATGTTTCCCCTGCCGTGATAGAGAATGGACTAATCAAAACCTTGAATAGTAGATGATCGTTTTTTTCATCCTTTCAGAGATGTTTCTCTTGCCAAGATAGAGAGTGGACGTATCAAAGTTTTGTAAATGATGTTTTTCGTATTGCTTTTGGGCACGTTTCCCTTGCCAAGATACAAACTAGGTAATAGGACTTATTGAAACCTTGAACAGTGGATGATCATTTGGTCATGCATGTAAATAAAAACATGGAGGCTGTCACAGTCACTCCAACAACCCTTGAAATAATTTTAAAGTAAGGTCATGGTGAGTTACTCCATCTGCCGATTTCCTCCGATGGGGAAGTTAGCAGTCATTGAAACCTTGAGCCCCAAAATGTCCTGTTCCATAACGTGGTAAACTGCCTCTTTAAAAAATCTGAATAGCAAGTTGGACGATTTTTTTTTTTTTTTAATTTACATATAGCCCCACACAACTAAGGCCCATATAGGCTCTTGGTGACAAGGCATGATGACGTAAAGTGTAATACACTACTCATTTCTGTATCTTGTAACACAGAGCTTAATGAATAAGGGCAGGTCCTTTGTTACCGCATCATATCTGAACAGGGGGGTGTTTCACAAAGACTAAGATCAACTTTAAGTTGGACTTAACTATGGCAGGCCATTCATGCCACTGGTTGCTCCCACCATTATGATCTTTAGATAATATTTTTTCCTTCAATAATGAATTATTAACAAATATAGATTCTGTAGATTTGTGACCATGAATTGTACGTCCCTTGAGAGACCAATGCCAGTACATGGTGAGAGCAAACAGTGGCATAAACGGCCTGCCATAGTTAAGTCCAACTTAAAGTCAATCTTAGTCTTTGTGAAAAACCCCCAGGTATCCCAGGTATCCTGAAATCAGGGAAAACCTGGGGGTGTTTCAAGACATTAATCTACACTTGCCACTCTCCACCCAGGTGTTAAATGGGTACCGGTAGGAAGGAAATTCCTTGAATGCTGTGAGCGCGAAATCGGCAGCCTAGCATAGCCGGGTAATGTTGGAGCGCCTTGAGCACCTTGCAAGGTGGATACGTGCGCTATATAAGAATCCAATATTATTATTATTATTATTATAAAGCTGTGCGTAAAGTTACAAATGACTTTACAAATGATTTGAATATGAATAGCCAAATGGGATGCCCAAAGTTTTTCCTGACATTTTAACAAAGTGTGACTGTATGTCCCATAATCTCAATAAAATTGTATCCAAAAATATACTTTGCATTAAAATGTTTTGCTAATAACGATAAGGTAAATCTACTTCTGCATATTTCAACTTTAGCTTATGCAATTCAAAAAAAGATTTGAGAGTCCTATTTAGCTCTTCATATTCAAGTCATTCGTAAAGTCATGCGTAACTTTATGCACAGCTTTATGAAACACCCCCCTGGTCTCTTAACTTTCTCCCCTTTTTCTCTAAAAGAAAGTCTATCAAATGAAGAAACATATTTTTATAGATATTTGGCACTTCATCTAAAATAAAATTGCTTTTAAAATTTTGCCATAGGTGTATAAACAATGTAATATGTACAAACATTCAGTGTATCATTTGTAAATAAGAGTTTTGTATATTTTTGCCCCTATTTAATACAAAAGTGTAAAATAGAAATACATTTTTAATACTTAAAGGTGTGTGATACTGCATGTTAGTATAGTTGTGGGCATAGCAATAGATAGTAGAAGTTCATAGATTTCAGATGAAGGTTTATGCTGCACTGATTGTTGACAGTAATTGAGTTTTATACCATTTTTCTGCTTACCATTGAGTTATTTTGAACTGTTGATTTCAAGGTTAAAGATAAGCTTGAGTTCTGGTAAATGATACAAAATGAATTCTCACAGAATCTAACAAAACTGACACTAAATGTTCAAGATTACAAATAAATGACATGTGCCAAACGATTTGGTAGAAAATGTAAAAGGGCTGAGTGATAAGCATAGAAAGATAAGGATATCAAGGTAAGTAGGCCAGACACCATGTGCTTATAAACACAGGTCACTACGTGCAAGTGAGAGTTGTGGTTTTATTGAACATGATTTCCAGGAAGTTTTTGTGAGGTTGTTTTTATTTTACTGGTTCAAACAATCAATGTACTGCAGGATAAACAATCCAGAATGAGTTATAGCCATGTTCTCTCAACATACGATGCCCATACCAGAGCTCAAGATTAGCTTTAACAATTTAACTCTCGGATATGATATTGGGTTATAATGTGAAAGCAGTACCGGTAATTAATTATACTCTGATGAGTTAGTGAGGGCATTCAGGTTGTGATGAAAATCTCTCACAGGGTGCAACATTTAAGTTGAATGTTGAAAGCTCCTATTGATTTAAAGGGATAGTTGAGTTCTTGTTTAAGACTGCAAATGCCTTCAAAGTGCATGGTTATTGCTCTTATTATTATTTGTGACATTTCTAGTGCTCTATTAGGACCTAAAATTGCTATGAAGGTAATTTTAGACCTAAAAATGTGTGAAATTTAGCCAATATGATCATACCAATTCAGCTCCACTTTCAAAAAAATACGGTGACCGTTAATTAATTAATCAATAATAACAATACACGGGCCGGCTGGTTGTGCGTATTATAACCAACACGTAAAAGACAACAAAAAACCAAACATCGGCATTGGCTGGAATAAAACGTATAAGGCGCTCTCTCGTTTTTTCAACGGCTGGTTCAAATTATCGAATATTTGTGTCCCACCAAAAATATTAGAAGTCGTTATATTTATGGATATTTCAGCCGTCTCTGAACCGATTTTGATCAACCAAAGATGATTTTGTCATTTAAATTGTATGTTCTTTCAAATTTGACATCCAGTTTTTCATTGTCTCACAAAAAAATTATTTTGTGTAGCACCCTCTGCAACAGAACTCTACTGTCCCTTTAAATGGTAGAAAAGACTGAATTGGAATATTTTATCTGTGGTGATTATACAATGATACAGCTAATGCATGTTCATATATATCCATTAATGGCTTTCGGCAAGTTTTTTACCTACAATATGAATTTGTCTTTATCATTCCCTTCTCTCTCTCTCTCTCTCTCTTTCTCTCAGTCTGTTTCCCTCTCTTTCTTTTGCTTTCTCTCTCTGATCATTTTTTTCTTAAAAATTGATGCTGCCTGTATTATTTCATCTCCTCTCTCTCTCTCTCTCCCTCTCTTGCCTAAGATTTTTTCTCACATTTTTTTAAAAGGTCTTTTCAAAGCTTTCCAAAAAGAGCAAACCATGAACTTCATGTTAGTTTAAACATTAATAAAATACTTATTTATTTGTTTTATCACGTGTGGAATATGACAATAGTGCAAGGGCTTTGGTCAATTATGTCATAACTGGCATGACGCTTGATTAGAAACAGTTATAGTTATTTGTTTTGAATTGAAAGATCATTGATCATAGGTATCTCTTCAAATGTTTAACTTTTCGAACAACTTTTAGAGCAACATTTGCTGCTCTACATTCGTTACATTGTACCACTGCCTTAAAATACACATAGAGGTACACATTCACTTTAAAAAGCATTTGCAAGAAAATGATGTAATGTACGTGTCTAGGTGTATAATGTACGTGTAAGTACAACTTTAACTTAGGTGATTGTTTTCACACCTTTTAAAGAGCTGTGATGAAACCGCTACTAGTGTATGTACGGACTGTTGCAATTTTTGTCATTGTTTGTTTCATGACAAGTTTGTAGAGTGATTAAATTAACATTTTAAGAAAAACATAGCTATTGTCGTGGTATCCTTTATGTATTAATTACATGTATCAGTACTATACTGCTTGGCACTATTTTTTATTTGAGGCCATGTTGGCCTGTAGTCCCATACAACCATGTCTGTGTGCAGTGATTTTCCCTTTTACATGATTTTCAGCAAGAGTATTAGCATTAGTTGATTCCATTTCTTATGTTTTAGATGATTAAAGACCTCAAAAAACACAATGATTCTTATATGCTACATGATTAATCCTCTCAATAACTTCTAGACAGCTTCTTTCACAATACAATTGTATAACCTGGGGAGTGTTTCACAAAGACTAAGATCGACTTTAAGTTGGACTTAACTATGGCAGGCCGTTGATGCCACTGTTTGCTCTTACCATTTACTGGCATTGGTTTCTGAAGGGAAATATAAATCGTGGTCACAAATCTACAGAATTTACATTTTTTGATAATTCATTATTGAAGGAAAAGATATTATCTAAAGATCATAATGGTGAGAGCAACCAGTGGTATGAATGGCCTGCCATAGTTACCGGTAATGAAATACTCCCCTTGGGGCCCTGTTTCATAAAACTTTTTATCAATTACATATATGCTAAATTTCTATGACAAATTTGCTCTCGGCCAATCAAATGCCACGATTTTCAGTAGCTTATAACAATTATTGGAACTTGTTATTGATAACAAGCTTTATGAAACAGGGCCCAGCACTTCAAATTATCAAGAACTTAATTGCACATTAGCTCTTGTTAACTAATTTCACCTTTGCTATCACCAATACTTAATCCTGCCTCTTGTTGCGGCATTGGGGTTCCTGACTGTGCGGTAGCTGACGATGATGATGATGACGATGCTTGTCTCTTTGTACACTCTTTCTCCATCAGCTCTCTCAGTCTTCTCTTTCTCGCTTGTTTCTGATGTCTTCTCGACTGCAGATGAGCTTAGTAACAAAGGGACATACAGTACATGCATGAAAATATCAACACGTAAAATTGAGTCTCCTTTCCATATAAAACTGAGAAACAGCCATTAGAAAGAAAAGCAACCACAAAATAAATGACATAATAATAATAATACCGGTAAGTTGGATTTATATAGTGCTTTACACAAAATACCACCTCTAAGTGCATTACAAATATTATTACCCCGGTCATAGGATTCACTCATGCATAATGTGCACCATCTCCACTCCCTTGGGAGTATTCCTACTATATGGTCACCGTAAGGGCATATGGCAATTACTAACACAAAGGCTTTTGTCATCCTACCAGGTCCCCATTTCTCTCCTGGGTATGGAGTGGCAAATGTAGATAAATGCCTTGCCAAAGGACATTAGTGTCGTGTCGGGGAATGAACCCACGACCTTTGCATTTCAAGTCAAGTGCTTAAACCTCTCGACTACGACACCTCTACATAAGCACAATGCACCTCATACTTCTACCCATTACTGTAATTCTTACAAAGTGATCAAAATGCATATACTATATAATGTCACAAAAAGGAAAATGAGACATTGATTGTATGACATAACTTCTGTTTTTTCATTCAGCTTTAGAGTTATGGTAACTGTTACAGAATAAATCACAATATGTTCCAATCGAATTACCAAATTGCCAGTTTGAGAATCACATAGATTTAGTGATAAATCTTTTATATTCATAACTGTCTTCAGCCTAATTTCTTTTAATTTTCACCATCCTGTTTCTTCCTTGTTTCTGCTTCAATTCAAATCTACTCCTTACAAAGGTTGGATTGCCAATTTAGATAAAGTTACCTGTCCACTGCTGCTGACCGACAAACTGTCTTCCCTTGCAAATATCACACACGAAGGTCTGGGAGATGTCATTCACCTCCCGCTCTTCATATGGGAGAGGCGAAATAGGCGAATCCTTACCCTGGTGTGGAAAATTAATCATTATTATTATTATTATTAGGCATTTAGCTACGCTATTTGAAGTAAACTATATCACAGCGCTTTAATATGCAATATAACAAGAATTATAACATAACATTGAACAAACAAAATAATATTTAATCATGTAGGAAATAGGTACGTTTTAAGGAGTTTTTTAAAAACATCCACCGATGGAACAGCTTTTAGACTAGAGGGAAGTTTATTCCACTCCTAAACAGTGAATGTGCGATCTCCTGCCATACTACGAGCTACATGAAAAGTCAATCAAAATGGGTCTGCATTGGAGCGAAGGTTTGTACGCACAGGTCGATACAACTCAAGACAATCATTAAAATACTCTGGCGCCTGATCATGAAATATTTGTATACAAATAAAAGAATCTTAAAAACAATCCTCTGTTTGATTGGCAACCAATGAAGGGATGTTAGTAGAGGCATGGCATCATGACGACGGTCTAACCGAAAAATAATCCGAGCAGCCTAGTTCTACAAACTTTGAACTCTTCTTATATGTGTTTGAGGGAGAAATGTAAGCAGCCCGTTACAATAATCCAACCGGGATAGAACATGGCTGCGAATCACATGATGACATGCATCTTCAGATACATACTTCCTTATCTGTGATACACTCTTCAACTGAAATCGTACAGATTTACAATCATTGTAATGGTTGTCAATTTACAAATTGAAAAAAAATCATTCATCTTACACAAGATAAAACATGAGCAATAGGACTAGAGGTTTTCATGCAACCAAAGTACGCAAGAATTACTTAATTTCATGAAAACAGAAGAATTCTTGTGCAAGTGCCAAGTGTACATGTACAGCACTATGTACATGAAATCATCAAAATTAAATGATTGATGACAAAATCATGTTGTGCTTTAGACTTTTAGTTTTACTCTAGAAGGAGCAGGAGTCAGAAAAATCTGCCCCACATATTTGTTTTGGTGGAGATTGTTTTTCTTGCAGCTTGCTTTCATGACTTTATCACCTAAAGTCTTTCTTATCTTTTGACCCTAAATAATTTCTCATGGATCTGCTATACCGGTATATGAATAGTTCCAAGATACGATTGAACAAACGTACAGTGTAGGCTATAGAGTACCGAAGTGTGACGTCATACTGACCAAGTTGTCAAGGTTGCTGGTTCAAAAAAAATTGAGCTAAACAGTGGTGTAGTGATCACACCAGCTCCAAACACTGAATTCGCCCTGCTCAAGCCTGTTGCTTGAATGATTTTGCAGTGAACCTCATGTGCAGGCTCTGTTGTTTAGAACCAGTAACCTAGACGATGAATGAATATGACGTGCGCACTTCGGTACTCTATACATTTTGACAAGCCATGTCCCCCTTTCCTAAATTCCACCCTATAATAAAACAATATACATGATATACTTGGCATATTTCAATGTACTTTTGCTATCTTTTTTTCCTCTTCTGGGTAAACCTTCTACCCACCTCTATCACTGCTTCTAGAATCCTGGCTGCTGGCTCCAAAACATTCTGGTCCCATTCTTCAGGTTTGGTTGCGTCTAACCCATACACAGCTGGGCAGTTATTACCTCCTAGCAACATGAAGATGAGATGGAAAAGTGTAACTCATCATCCAAATAGGGTATAAATCTTTGAACAACAACAAAATATGTTAATGGTCAAGGAAAGTTCCATTGTAACAAAATGGCAAACAAATGCTTTTTTTCTACATTTAAAGAGAAGGCCGAGTTCTGACACAGGGAAAAGGTAATTTGTGAGCTTTCTCATCTTTTATTCTCCAGTGGAAAAATGCCATAGTAACAACATCCTATGACATGGATTGCTTTGAAGTGTTCTCATGTCTAAAAAAAATGACTACAAATGTATTGTAACTCTCAACCATATTCTGACACCACCTGACCTTATCCCCGAGTCCAGGACTTTCAATAATTGTGATTTTCAGCAAGACTATTAATTAAAGTCCATTTGATCATTCCAAAATATCGCAATAATTTATTCCTATTCACTATATCATCTGCCAGTCATAATTTATTTGCAAGATCAGCATTCATCATCATGTTTAAATGCCAAAGATGAAATTTGCATGTAACCTGAAAACTTGTGCAGAGCCTTTGAGCTCATAGATGCAATAGAACCACCCTTACTCTTTAAAAACCTGTTCTTAATCCACTTGAGTTGTCTGCGAGCATACTGTCTGGTTGCGGTCTTGAGCCTCTCGATGCTTTCCTCCAGTGACCTTTGACCCTCGTCGCTCTTCTTCCTGTCCTCGCTGATGACGAGATATGGGTGGAACTCCTTGAAACCTATCGACTGGAAGATGCCTTGGGTATACAGCTCCTCCCTGGGAAATTATGAAACAATGACGGGTAATAATAATTAATGGGGTCATTTGTGGTAAATAATACAACCATAACAGGCAGGGCAGGGCAGCTAACCACTATGCTTGATATAAACAACCATATTATATCCCCTGATTTACAATGAAAAAGCACTCAAGCATTACAGGAATTTTTTCCTACCCGAGGTGCTATTCTGAAAATAAACTCCATGTATGTCAGTAAAACAATGTTAACTGTCGTAACAAATCAAAATTAAGACAAGCCATTGGTTAATGTCTGCGCAAAGCTGGCTCAATTTGTGTAAAGTTAGAAAAGATGATCTGTGCAGGCAGCAATGGTAAGGGTTTGTTTCATGCCATTTTATTTTGTAATAAAACTTAACATTGTTTTCCCTAATATAAAATTCAGAATACCACCCCAGAATCCATTTACTACACCAGGATGGAGAGTGTCAAATTTTGATTAATGTCTTGCCAAAGGATATTTTTGACAAGCCAGGGACTCAAACCTTGTGTCATGCAGTCCATAGTTCAGTTACTAAACTCCTAGACCATGACAAATCTACCCACATAACTCCTTAAAAAATAATCTAACCGCAGAGGAATCAGTTGTCTCATAACACTATAAACAACTTTCAATCTTCAAATTTGATAACCCTTGAATTACACTGTCCATTGTATTTTGCTTTTGACCTTATTACCCTTACCGGTATTCTATCAGATTTAATACCACAGGGACAAGTGTGGCTGTCTAATAATAATAATAACAATAATAATAATAATATGCTGTTCTCGTATAACGCATACTACATAATGATATAATGTCTCTATGCCCTTCCAAAGGACTTTGGATACTATTACCCGGCTTTAGCTCTGGCAACCGTAGCGCTCAGTGCATTCAAGTAATAAATCTTACCAGGTACCCACTTACTACACCTGGGTGGAGTATGGCAAATTTATATTAATATTTTGACAAAGGACGTTATTACTTTAGCAGGGATTTGAACCCCCTACCTTGTGATTCTCAGTCTAGAGACTTATCCACCAGACCACAACACCACAATAGTGATCACATATCAAATCAAAAGAGATTAGGGAAGCAGATTCTGCTTTTTGCTGTACCTTAAAAATGTTAATTGAATTGTCTATCAAATCAGTATTGAACACTACTCACTCTTTGATATTGCCAGCTAGTCTCTGCTCATTGTACTCTTTGTGGAAATCTTCCAGTTCCTTCACTAGCCCATCATTCATCATGCCATCCACTCTCTTGTCCAGCCTGGTGTCTAAGACTAGTCAAAGAAAAGGTTGACAAAGTCTGGAATTACAAGGGCCGCAATTACGCTGCTCTGACAATTGCTTCTGCGAAAATTGCTCTGGGCTTTCTTATGTCATGAGTATAGGGTTAGGGTTGTAATAGGGTTTAAGGTTAGGTTTAGGATAAGGATTAGAACAATTCCATAAGCCACTATTAGCCCAAACAAGCCATACACTATTCATATTCTTGGGCAGGAATCCACCCATAGAATGGAAGGGATTAAGCCCTGGCCAGACCCTCACCGATAGCAATAAATTGTTCCCCCAGGGCCCAGTTTCTCAAAACCGTTTTAAGTCCAAGTTTGTGGACATCCCATAGAAACAGGTGTCAATTCCATAACACATGTCTCCTTTGTAAGCTACAAGCCAATGGTATTTCAGAACATATCCATGACTGGATAAAGGGGTACTTGACAGGACGATCACAGAGAGTATCAGTTAATGGTAAACAATCACCATCGTGCCCAGTATCCAGCGGAATTCCGCAAGGAAGTGTTCTCGGGCCTGTCCTATTTCTCTGTTTCATTGACGATTTGCCTAAGAATGTAACATCAGGAATTAAATTATTTGCAGACGATACAAAAGTCTATAGTGTTGTGGAAAACAGAAGTGATGCTGAAAACCTTCAACAGGATATTCAAGCTGTTTCGAGATGGGCTGAGACAATTACAATTCGATGTCTCGAAATGCAAGGTCATTCATTATGGGAGGCGTAACCGGAAATGTGACTACACCGTAACAAATGCTGGAGAAGTTAGCAATATACCTGTATCTGACTGTGAGAAGGACCTTGGAGTAACTTTTGACTCTGCACTATCATTCTCAGATCATGTTGCAGATGTAGCAAGAAGAGCCAACATCAAGTTGGGCATTATAAAGAGATCCTTTTCAAGTCTGAACCAAAAAGGATGGCTTATGCTCTACAAGACCATTATCCGGCCTACCCTCGAATATTGTAACTCGGTTTGGTGTCCTATGTTCAAGAAAGACGAAGATTTATTGGAAAAGGTGCAGCAAAGAGCCATCCGTCAACTCGCACATCTTCGTCACCTAGAATACCATGAGACATTGAAAGCCCTTGGGTTAGAGACACTCATTTACCGAAGACAGAGAGCCGAGATGATTCAAATCTTTAAGATTATGAAAGGATTTGACTGGGTGGATATCAACAAATTTTTTCAACTAGTCCACGAATCCAGAACCAGAGGCCACAGTATGAAAGTAAGGAAGCTAAAGTGTAAATCTGTGCTTCGTTAAAATTCCTTCTCAGTGCGAAGTTGCAACAACCGGAATTCCTTACCAGACTCAGCAGTCAGAGCAACAAGTGTAAATCAGTTCAAATCCATCCTTGGGAAATATTGGTACAGCCACCCCCTTAAGTACAGTCCATACCAGAGAGATAGCATTACCTGAAGGGGCAAATAAGTTTACCTTTATGCCTCAACATCAAAGTAATCAAAGTAAACAAAGTAATGTTTATATTCTATGAGATGTCCAAGGCAGGAAGTTAGACTTATGACTGTTTTGAGAAACAGCCCCCAGTTTGCTCTGTGAAAAATGAGATGAGAATCGTTGTTGTGCATCAGACCTCAATGATTTGTTCTAATAAGCCTCACTCAATGCTTTTGTCATCTTGGTGGGATCGCTTGGCAAGAAATTTTTATCGGATTGTTCTGTTTGAACCCAGAAGATGCAGGAGTCTTTGTATTTCAGTGGCCCACTAAGATGGGTAAAGGGGTCTGACTACGGAGATGGCTGAATATTTTCTTCTTTGAGAAGTCTTAAATTACAGGTTTGAATGTAGGAAGGTTTACCCAATTGCTCATTTTGGACCCAAAAGACAGATGAGTATTTGTATCTGAGTGGCCCACCAAGATAGCAGCTTTGTAAATGTTAGGTGTCTTTACTACAGAGATGGCTGATATAAAGTGGAAGTTGCTTAATCAATTAACTGTACAAAAAGACCTCCTGTCTATTAAGACCATAATTGCTTCCCTAACAAAATGTTTTTAATAGAAACCTGCATTAAAGGTACTATGTCCCATTTGCAGGCCCAAAAAATGAAAAGGTAAAATTCCAACGGCATTTGAAAGACAATACTAATTTAGAACTTCCCTAAAAAACAGGGGGCTTGAAAATGTCGTTAAGTGGGAAAATAACGACTATTAGTTGTCGAATCGACTTAGGAGCTATAGAGCCAGTAAGTAATAGTCTGATTTTTCAGACCATTGTACCGAATGGTCGTACGTTTTATGCTGCGCAAAGATTCAATCAGTTTAATTTTGGCCATTACAAGAAGTGGGTTATTGATGTAGACAAATGCTCATGTACCCTTTACAGCTCATTTTATGTATGTTATTACCAAAGATGAAAAAGCCAGTCAGTCACTCAATAGTGTCTGACAGTGAAGTCTAGCAAGTAAACGGGTTTCCTTGCATAATTTGAATATTAGGACACTGCTAACGTTTAAATTTCATAGATAGGACATACATGACATATTCATAATTCCTGCAAAGTTCTACAGAATTTGATGTTGGCTGCAAAAGGGACATAGTATCTTTAAAGGAACCTGTACATAAAGACCAACTTCCTATAAAGACCTTTTTTGTCTCCTTGAGCAGTCTTTATACATATTTGATTGTAGAAACTAGGAAGGTTTACCTGATTGTTCTGTTTGGACCCAGAAGACACAGGAGTCTCTGTACCTAAGTGGACCACCAAGATGGCTGCCCCCTTCCTGGTCTCTCTGCTCTCTGAGGAGATCACTGTGACATACACCATGCTGCTCATACACCTGGAGGCTCCTAGAGGAAACAGATGGTTTGCAGATAAATGTTGTAAAGACACTGACATGAAGAAGCAAAAGAGACATTTGTGGTAGAATGGAAAATCACCTCCAGTGCATTTTTGGTGGTGTGGTAATACACAGAGATACATGTTAATTTTTTTTTTTTTTTAATCAACCTTGGATCATTAAAAATATTTAAAGAACAAGGAGTTTGCGAAAGTACAGCTAAACAATTGGTATATTTACAGGTCTGATGCTATACCCTGTTCTCATTACTTATTCTCTATTTCCACTTGCAAGGGTGATTTGAAAGTAACAAAAAGAGCAAAAACCAAGCCTGCTCATTGGAATCCTCCAAACATTTTTACCTGATTATTTTCCTTCTGTCGTTGGGGTGCAATTTATCAGCCATCTGTGGATCGACCTCTCGAAGGAGACCATGAAGCTCGCTACTATCCATTTTAGTGACGTCCACATCAATAACTTCATCAACTGCATCTGAACCACTCCAATTGTGACACACATTTAGCGCAGATGGAATTTCATCCAAAGTTTCCAATGATTTGTCTAATTCAGACAAGTTGCTATTTGGAATTGAGACCTGTGATTGGTCAGTGCTCATGTTGAGTTGTTGTGATCTTGATCCTGATTGGTTTGATCTCACTTCTGTCCTGCCCTGTGATTGGCTACCATCCATAGATTTATTGATCTCTATTTCTGATTGGTCAGATCCTTCACAGTCATGATGAAACGCATGTTCTGATTGGCTGGCTGTCACAATGGACTCATTTGCATGAAGCCTATCAATTTGTAGATCCTGTTGTCCTTCCACTTTGCTATATGACTCTAGGGTTGCTTTCAATGACTCAGAAAGAGTTCTTTCATGAGGACGAGTCCCTTGTAAGTTTCTATGAGACTGCCTACCTTGTAAGTTTTTGCGTTTGAGTCTCAATTTCTCGACTTCACCTCTGGTTTCTAACATAAGACCTTCAGAACTGCTGCTGTCCTACAGATAATAGAGCAGAAGAGAAACATAATGGAGCAAAACAGACATTCTTAGGACTTTCAAACATGAGAACTGCTACTATCTTAAAGATATTGAATTAAAACAGAAACATTATGGAACAAAACAGACACTCTTAGGTTTCAAACGTAAAACTTTGATTGAAGATGGGGGCGCCACTCATCCCATACTCTTTGATATACTCAAGGTTATGTACTGTGACATTGTTTCAAGTGGTATTTCAAAAGAAATTGGAAAGGAATACCAAAGCACTGTAAAGGAAAATTACTTTTAATGAATTTTCTTTCCAAGCACTAGAGAGGCTAAAAACATGTTAGAAAATTAACTTAATTCTATGACTATGGATTGTTATTCTCATATGTTTATCCTTTTTTTCTTCTTTAGTCTGAACAAAAATATTCAAGGAAGCAGGAGAACAGAAATAAGGAAGGGGGCTGAAAGTTGCACAATCATTTTTCACTTAAACAAAAGTGCAAAATAAATAGTACCGTAAATGTATTAATATCCATGTAGTTGTAACATTTACCTCATTTGTTAGCAAGACTTTCCACAGCAAGGCTTCGATGTAGTAGTTGGTTCCTCCAACGATTATGGGTATTCTTCCCCTGCTAAGCAACCCATCTATGAGTGGAATCACCCGATTTCTGAAGTCAACTACAGTGAAGCGTTGTAGGGGTTGGACCATACCAAGTGCATGGTGGGGGCACTGCTCTTGTTCCTCTGGTGTAACTTTATTTGTTATGATGTCCAGGCCTTTATACACCTAACATAAATGTACAGAAAACAATAACAAACAAATGATATCATCTCATGAATGTGAAATAAGATGCCAAATAGTCTCAAATATTTTTTATCACCTTGCTCTTTTCATACAAAAAAAATACAGGGGAATCGGTGAGCGATTTAGCTCTCAAAAGCTCCAAAACAAAAGTTCTCTCGTAAAGACGTAAACAAAGTTAAGACTTTTTTAAACTAAAGTATAATATAATCATCATTGTGAGAAAATCGCATTGAAACAAAGATAAACATGCAAGTATTGCAAAACCAAAACCTAAACGGCTAAACAGTAAACAAGCTCCCGGCCTCCCATGAACAGAAAAGTATTTTTTATACTGATAGTGATACTGATAGTCATAATTAACTTGGTAGGGTCTACCTGGCATTGCATTGATTGCGAGAGCGCGCGCTACTATACTTAGCCTTAGACGCCGAAGCTGCCCGAGCCGAGGGCGCGGGCGGTAATTGGAGCTCGGAGGGCCGAGGGGGTAATATAAGTATATAATATTAATAAGACTTAAGAATAAGAGCACTAGCTAGAAGTAGTAGAACGGGAAAGCTACACAAAATTGTCAACGTGTGGGACTATATGTCTGTTGTCGGGGGCTCGAGTCGTCTTTTACCTGCATCGAGTCTGCGCTGATTATCTCCCCGTTGAATTTCCTTCCTAACTCTAGGGCGAGTCTTGACTTCCCAGCTCCTGTTGCCCCAAGGACTACAACGACTGGATTTCGTAAAGCTTGCATTTTTCCTGATTTGAACTCTGTTTTCTTCAAATCAACCCACCGACCGATGACTGTAATGGTGCACTCGAAAAGACAAACTCGAAATGAAAATATTACGGCACTAGCAAACAAAACAAGCAAACAAACAAAAGATAAATTTAAAAGGATACCTAGAGTTGTGTGTCCGGACAGGTTGTGTATCCGGACAGTTGATTTAAAACGATAATTTGAAGAAGTTTTTCATGCAATATTTCATAAATCTTTTAAGACTTATGTTAGACAATATTTTAAAGGACGAATATTCATGATTTTTAGTGCTATTTGATGCATATTTATTTTGCTAAAATGCAAAGGCAAAATGATGGCTTTCCTTTTGTTAAGCGTCTGGATACACAACCCCCATCACATATTTTTTAAATTGTTGAATGTACATGACTTCTAGATCTAGATATATAAGCGATTAACTAATGTCATTAATTTTCTAAATTGATATCATGTTGTCTAAAAAAAAGCAAAATATGTTGGGATAAAAAAAAGATAAGAAGGAGTTTGATTGACTGATAGAATTATATGATAAATAATTAAATACAAATGGAAAAACAGATAAATGGATAGATGGCTAGACTGACAGAGTGACAGACATACAGACATGTCAGACAGACAGGCAGATAGGCAGATAAATAAATAGATAGATAGGTAGGCAGGTAGATAGATAGATAGGTAGGTGGGTAGGTACTAGTAGGTATAGGTGGATAGATAGATAGAAAGATATATATATATATATATAGATTGATTGATTCATAGACAAATAGATACATAGATAGACAGACAGACATAGAGAGAGAGCAAAAGAGAGAGAAAGAAAGAGAGAGAGAGAGAGAGAGAGAGAGATGGGGGGAGAGATTATATATAAATGGATAAAGATCGCATAAAGAGCACTCTGAATTGGCACATGATCACCATGATAATTGATTGTATACGTGCTAGTAAATCCATGATTTTATAAATATGTTCATGCAGAACAATCATGATGGAGAGCAATTTGATATAAACAATCCGAAATCATTACACGTTATGTGATTCAGGGTGTAATTTAAAGATGTGTGGTTCTTATATCAAATAATGTTTCGGGAATAGAAGAAAATCAGGCAAAGTTCTTAATTTTGTTAATAGCCTCAAACTATAGATGCATTTTTGGCAATGCCGATTATTTTGAAATTCTATAATGATAGGCCTTTGAAATATATTGAACATGAATAAAGATGACCCCTCTTGAGGAGGGGTCAGATTGCACTGAAACAGATCACCGATCATAAGAGGGAGGAGGGGGGGGGGGTCCAACAAATTGCAAACCGGGAAAGTCCATTATCGAGGAAAGTGTTATACAGTGACCTAAAAAAGAGTTACCCAGAACATCAATCTTGTTTAATGGTTGGGATCAAGTGAGGATACCACATTATAGATACAACAGTTTTCAGAATAACGCACGGGTTGAGAACTGACTTAATATGGGCCTGGAGCAAACAACATCGATACAACTACAAACTATCATTATACTTATAGTATCATGTCATTCAGGCGCGGATCCAGGGGGGAGGCCGAGCGGGCCTTGGCCCCGCCCCCAGCAAAAAAAAAAAAAAAAAAGAGAGAGAGAGAAGGAAAAGAAGGAAGAAGAAAAGAAAAGGGGAAAAGAAGGAGATCGGGAGGGGCCGAAAGGGCCTTGCCTCCCCCAGCAAAAAAAATAAGAGAGAAGGAAGAAAAGGCAAAGAAAAAAGGAAAAGAGGAGATAAAGGGAAGGAAAAAAAGAGGAAGAAGAAAAGAAAAGAAGGGGATATCAGTTGCAATTTTCCCGCCAACAAGTTGTGGATCGGAGGGCCCTTGCCTCTACCCCCCTCCCGCCTTAAAAAAAGAGAGAAGGAAGGGAAAGGGAAAGAGGAGAGCTAATAGGGAACAAAAAAGACGAAGAAGAAAATAAAAAGGTGAAAAGAAGGGAAGATCAGTTGCGATTAATTCCGCCAACAACGTGTGGATCGGGGGAGGGAGCCTAAAGGCCCTTGCCCCCCCCCACAGCAAACCTAAAGAGAGAGAAGGGAAAGGAAACTTGCTGAAATGACACAATTTTCCAAGTTTTTCCTCACTTTTTAGTAAGTTATATTTTTTATGCGTTTGTTGGAAAATAACAAATTCCTAAATTTACAGTCAAGCAAGAAATTTCCGAGTTTTTTCCTCACTTTTTAGTAAATATTATACTTTTTTATGCGTTTGTTGGAAAATAACAAATTCCTTAATTTACAGTCAGGCAAGAAATATGCTTATTTAGAGGCCTACATGTCAGGGCCCGCGGAACTGCCCTCGAGCCCCCAACTTTTTTTGAAAAAGTATATTAAAGAAAAAAAGAAAGAAAGAATAGTGACCTGCCAGTGTCACAAAATAATGGGGTATAAAAATATGCTCATCTGACGTGATTAAATGCCTATATAACCCCTGAGCTTCCGGGGGCTCTGCCCCCTTGATTCCACCTAGGGGTCTAAGGCGGGCCCCTGGATGCTCATCTGACGGTAATTTAATGTCTAAAACCCTGAGCTTCTGGGGGCTCCACCCCCTGGACCCGACGCTAATTAGTGTCCTGCTAGTGTCACAAATAAGGTATAAAAAATGCTCATCTGACCGTAATTAAACGCCTAAAACCCCTGAGCTTCCGGGGGCTCTGCCCCCTGGACCCAACCAATGGCCCCAAGGCGGGCCCCTGGATACTCATCTGACCGTTATTTAATGCCTAAAACCCTGAGCTTCCGGGGGCTTCGCCCCCTGGACCCCTCGCCAATTAGTGACCTGCGAGTGTCACAAATAAGGTATCAAAAAATGCTCATCTGACCGTAATTAAACGCATAAAACCCCTGTGCTTCCGGGGGCTCTGCCCCCTGGACCCAACGAAGGGCCCCAAGGCGGGCCCCTGGATACTCACCTGACTGTAATTTAATGCCTAAAACCCTTGAGCTTCCGGGGGCTTTGCCCCTGCGACCTGCGACCTGCGAGTGTCACAAATAAGGTATCTAGATATGCTCATCTGACCGTAATTAAGTGTCTAAAACCCCTAAGTTTCTGGGGGTCCGCCCCTCGACCAGGGGTCTAAGGCAGGCCCCTGAATGCTTATCTGACCGTTATAAAATGCCTTAAATTCCTGAGTTTCAGGGGGCTCAGCCCCCTGGACCACACGCCAATGAGTGACCTGCCAGTGTCATGAATAAGGTATCAAAATATGCTCATCTGGCCGTAATTAAATGCCTATATAACCCCTGAGCTTCCGGGGGCTCTGCCCCCTTGATTCCACCTAGGGGTCTAAGGCGGGCCCCTGGATGCTCATCTGACGGTAATTTAATCTCTAAAACCCCTGAGCTTCTGGGGGCTCCACCCCCTGGACCCGACGCTAATTAGTGTCCTGCTAGTGTCACAACTAAGGTATCAAAATATGCTAAACTAACAGTAATTAAACGCCTAAAACCCCTGAGCTTCCGGCGGCTCTGCCCCCTGGAGCCAACCAATGGCTCTAAGGCGGCCCCTGAATTCTTATCTGACCGTTATAAAATGCCTAAAACCCCTGTGCTTCTGGGGGCTCAGCCCCCTGGACCCCACACCAATTATTGTCCTGCCAGTGTCACAAATAAGGTATCAAAATATGCTCATCTGACCGTAATTAAACGCATAAAACCCCTGTGCTTCCGGGGGCTCTGCCCCCTGGACCCAACCAAGGGCCCCAAGGCGGGCCCCTGGATACTCACCTGACTGTAATTTAATGCCTAAAACCCTTGAGCTTCCGGGGGCTTCGCCCCTGCGACCTGCGACCTGCGAGTGTCACAAATAAGGTATCTAGATATGCTCATCGGACCGTAATTAAGTGTCTAAAACCCCTAAGTTTCTGGGGGTCCGCCCCCTCGACCCCACCAGGGGGTCTAAGGCAGGCCCCTGAATGCTTATCTGACCGTTATAAAATGCCTTAAATTCCTGAGTTTCAGGGGGCTCAGCCCCCTGGACCACACGCCAATGAGTGACCTGCCAGTGTCATGAATAAGGTATCAAAATATGCTCATCTGGCCGTAATTAAATGTCCATATCCCCTGAGCTTCCAGGACCTCCGCACTTTGATCCCCGCCGGCCCTTTGCCCCTAGACCCCACGCCAATTTGCGTTGCGCTCTACTTGATCACAAATATTTTAGCGTCCCCCACCCACTTTGAAAAACGTTCAGTGGGGCCTGGAGGTAAGAGTGGGGAGATGCAGGTTTTTTTGTCTGCCCCCCCCCCAAAAAAAAAACGTTTTTGCTCATTACGCCACTGCTGGTCACCATTACGTACTAATATTTTGGCTCGCATAATTTCAAATTTGGCCCCCCTAAGAAATCCTGGATCCGCGCCTGATGTCATTAACCTGGCTTTTTCGGTGCCGCCATGATAAGACGCTAAAGCATTCAACACGATAGCAACACCTTTCGAAAAATCAACGCATTTTTAATAGCTTTGGGCATCATATATTGAAATGTGCGAACATGACACTGATTTATTACGTAATCCATACATAATAACTATATGTGACAAAAACTGACATACAATAAGGTATTGAAAGTGCTATATTGAGTTGATTCTTCAAAGATACTTGCGGCCGTGTTATTCAAGATTTTTGTTTTACCGGGTACCGGGTACTTCATCGGGTGGGCCTAACCTTCCAAGTTAATTCAGCTGGATGGAGAGTGAAAAGACGTTAGTACGTGCATGCTGTGGCAAGCAGAGGCCCCCCACTTTTTCAGGTACCCCCAAAGTGCCCCTTTTTACATAGGACAAGTGCCCCTTTTCCTTTGTAAGAACTGCCCCTTTTCCTTCCACAACTGCCCCTTTTCCTCTACAATAAGTGTCCCTTTTCCATTCTCATAAGTGCCAATTTTTCAACTCTGGTAAGTGCCCCTTTTCGGGTAAGAAAAGTACCCCCTTATCACATCTGAGAAGTGCCCCCTTCACCTCTGATAATTGCCATTGATTCAAATCTGACAGGTACACGTTTTACTTTGACAAGTGCCCCTTTTCCTTTGTAATAATTGACCCCTTCGTCTTCTGATAAGTGCTCCTTTTAATCTGAGTGCCCCTGTTCACCTCTGATAAGTGCCCCTTTTCCTTCTCAAAAATGCCCCTTTTTTACCCCCAACAATTGCCACCATCAAAATCTGACAGGTGCCCCTTTTCTTTCTTTATAATAAGCTCCCATTTTCCATTCTCATAAGTGGCCCTTTTCATCTCTGGTGCCAGGAATGCCCCTTTTCAGGTGCGATAAATTGCCCTTTTCACCTCTGCTATCTTTGCCCTTTTTATACTTTGACTCGTGCCCCCTTTCCTTTTTAATATGTGCACTTTTCCCTTCTGATAAGTGCCCTGTTTCCTTTGTAATAAGAACCCCTTCCCTTTCTCCTAAATGCCACTTTTAACCTCAGTCTGATAAGTGCCCCTTTTCCTTTCTAATAAATACCATATTTCATTCGGATAAGTACCCCTTTACCTTTTTTATATGAGCTTCTTCCCCTTTTCGAAATGCCCCTTTTTACATCGGATAAATGCCCTATTAAAATCGGATAGGTGCCCTTTTCCTTCAACAGATTCCCCATTTCAATTCTCTCAAGTGCCTTTTTTCATCTCTGTAGAATATCACTTTTCAGGTGCAAGAAGTGCCCCATTTTCACCTCTGATAATTGCCCTTTTTACTTTGACACGTGCACCTTTTCTTTTCTAATAACTATCCTTTCTATCTTCTGGTAAGTGCCTATTTTTCCTTTCTCCATAACATGCACCCCTAATTCAAAGCGACTTAAAAGCCCCCTTTTCTTTAATATTCCCTTGAGCTCGCTCGCTACGCTAGATCGCATTTATAGTTAATTGTTATAATGATGTTACTTATTAAAGAACTTTTCAGTCTTTCTTCATTAGATTGTGCTTAAAACTCATCAGGTTTTTTTCCCTGTTTATAAGATGTAATTTTCGCACTGCGTCCTCCAAATCTTAAAATGTTTGCTCGCTCGAAAATTCACACCCGACTGCAAAGTATACAAAATTATATTGATGTCATCCCTGGTAGTTTAATCGCAATCATTACGATGTAGGGGGTATATATATACCAATGTCTAAAATTGGTGTATATCCATGCAGTTTGAGGTTTCCCTTTGAGGTGCCCCTTTTTTGTTGGTCCCCCACTTTGGAAGACGCTCCGCCGCCCCTGGTGGCAAGGATTTGAACCTCGTACCCTGCGGTCCACAGTTCAAGGACTTATCAAGTAGACCACGCCTCTACAGGAAACATAATGCATGTAAATGAGGTAAATTAAGCAGAAGTGCCATACATCTCGGAGTTTATTTGATATAGTCTTCTTTTTTCCTGTGGGCCCACTTGAGGTGATTCCTATAGTCTAGATACGCCAGCCCCCACCTCTCCCGCCACTTCTATACTTGTTTTAGTAGCGGTAGGTCTGAATTATGAACTTGTCAAAAGTTGTTAAGGAGCGAACTGTAGCCCCCAATTGTTCAGGTTTAACACATGATCGTTCAGGCGGAGTTGAGTCCTACTTAAAGTAGTCCTTTTTGCAGAAAAAACAGAAACAAAACGACAATATTTTCTTATATCGAGGATATGACCAAAAGGCCTACCCTATAAGGTCTAATCACATATGCATAGGCATTAATTCTGCCTTTGATGTCCTTGGAGAATATGGGCACTTTTCGTGAAATTTCTCGGTATTTCAGAAGAAGAAAAAATAGCTCGCGAAAATTATGAACAATATGATATACTTGATATATATATTACACTAAAAAATATATTAATATTCTATTCTCAATCATGTAATTACTATCACAATGTATGAAAATGTGAAAATGTGTTCGTAATTTTGTATGATATGTGAAATTTTATTTGCAATGCTCCATGGCCAACAATCATAATTATGAAGTGACACCATTGGGAGGATACATCGAAATTTCTTGATCAAGGTTCAAGGTTCAAGGTTCAAGGTTCATTTTATTTCTTTCTTTCACAACATTTTTACATATAATAATATAACAAAAAACAGCATAAGAAAAAACAATTTAAGTGCAATTTTAAGTCGATATATAATCCAAATGAAAGAAAGTGGAGACCTTAGAAAAGCTGGGCTTGTAAGAGCAAGGTCCCCATATAACATAATCCATCAATGTTTCACTTTTAAAATGTTTCAAAGTTATCAAAACTACACATGATTAAATATGGGGGAAATATTTACAAGAGGGATAGCTTGAAATTTGAAAAGGAGATGATGAAAATATATACAAAAGTATCGAAAGGAAAAAAGCAAACTGGAACGAGAAAAACAACAAAACAGAGAAAAACAGAGAAAAACAGAGAAAGAAGAAAGTTATATGTATATAGGGGAAAATGGTATCTGGTGTAAAGAAAAAGAAAAATAGAAGAGAGGAGGGGGGGGGGAGAGAGAATGTGAAATGCTGACATTTATATTGAATAATCAAACATGACAAAAACAAAAAGATAATGCACGTTATCAATAACAATTAATAAATTATTACTTATTATCATTTCTGGTGATATAATTTTTACGTTAATAATTGTCGACGGGGTGGGGAAAAACAAACAAAAACAGTCGGTGGACCCCGCATGGTCACTGGTCCCTGCCCTGACAGTTCCAATACTTTATAACAAAGTAATATAACATTAATCAGGCTCGAATTAAACAATTTAAACGAGTTTTGAAACATGTACTTCTTGATCCACCGGCCAAGGTATAATTACTCACCTTGTAGATCCACAAGTTTTGACAAATCAATTCATGTCAAGTCAAAAGTTAAATTTATGCCAGCAAAGTAAATAACCTAATATTTTCCCCTGGCATAAAAATCAAGTCGCAGTCAATCATCAATTAAAATAATACAAGTTAGCATGATGCAAGTAAAGAATTTTGTTTGACAAGCCCGTCAGATTATATTTCATTAATTTGGAAGTGAATGAATTAAGCTGATCAGCTCGGAAATAGACTAGACAAATAAACAATATGCGGAAGTGGACAGTCAAAAAGAATCCGCAATATCTACATGTACTTTATGTACCTAGCTACCGGTACCGTACTTTCGTTCTATGATATGCATGCACACATCTGCACTGGAACGATTAGTACAGGATTTGAGACAGTAGAGATGTACACAGTTGAGTGGTGGTTCGGAATCGCTGACCTATTGTCATCTTCATCATGTTCAAGTGACTAATTTATTAATTGCCAGATATTTTCTGTTAGTGTAATCTATTGTTGTTTGAACTCCAACACCAAGTACAATAACTGGACAGGCATCATCATACTAATTATTATTACTAAACAGAAGCGCGATACTTACCAGATCCAGACGATCGAGTTGCCAGGAGTAGCAAACGCGAAACGCTAGTACTAGTAGTAGCATTTCGCAGCATCATACATCAACAGGTAAAAAAAAAACTCTCAAGTTTTAACTTCTTAATTCATGAAGTAGACCTTACAAAGTTAATACACATTTTCAAAAAAATATCTCCTTTTCAATTCCAGCATCTTGAGTTAATGATGATTCATTTTGCAAAGTTATAGAACTAGAAGTTACAAGACTAGTAAAGATTGACAAGAGTAAACATAGAATTCTAGACTTTTTAAAAACATGGATACTGACGCAGACTGTATCTTCTACCATGTCTACTGTACATGTATTTTCTATCCATCTTTATTTTTTATTCTCCTTTTGTTTTCCTTATTTTTTTAATTTGGTGTTCAGTAGATTGTATTTAATGTAATTATTGTATTTTTTTAAACAAAGTTTGATAGTCTATTTTTTTTTTAATTCATGAATGATGATACAGTGTATTATGAATTACCAACATAGATCTATCAAAATGTTAAAAAAAGAAAAATAAATATTTAATTAGCTCGTTCAGGAGGAAGAAAGAAGAATATGGAAAAGAGGATATTGAAGGAGAAGTCAAGACAAAGGGTAGTAGGATGAGGAAAAAGAGAAGAGACAAGAAGATAGAGAATAGAGAAGGAGATCATAGAAGACGAATACTCAAGGTTGAGGAAGCAGACCACACCGAATCGAAGAAGTAGAAGAAGGAGGAGGGAAGGGGGCGGTAAATACTGCAGAATTCAGAAAAGGAGGTAATGTTAAAAAGTAAAAAAGAGTGGAAGAGAGAGAGAGGAGAAGGAGAATAAGAAATGAAGTAAAAAATAAGTTCTAGAAAAACTTTTGTTTGCTGCTATTAAGGTATTAGAAATACTGGTAGTTTCCTCATCTATTCGATGCAGAAACAGAATATCTGGCACATGGATGATGCGGGAGGGGGGGGGGTCCAGACCAGCTTTTACTTTTGCCTTTGGATTTAACAAAAAGTGTGCACCAAATGTCTAATCAGCATGAATATCTTGTACAAATTACAGTGTTGTCTAACGTAAGACTAAAAAGGGATTTATGAAATATTGCATATGATATAAAATTCTTCAGAATTATGTTTGAAACCAACTGATTGGAGAACTGTCCATACACATATTGAATTGGCACAAGTAGAACAATTATGAGACCAAAATGTTCCATTACAACTTCCTTCTAGATAGCTTCCCTTCACCCTGCACTTGGCATGTTTGTGATTTTACTACCAATCAAAACTTTCAACAGTGTAATGGGAGTACATGTTTGTTCGTTTAAATCGTTCGTTCGTTCGTTTATTCATTTCATTTTCATAAAAAACACAGCAAATGCAAATAAACATACAAGTATATATACATACAAAGAATGTTCAGTTTATACAATAAATTCAAATGAAATAGGAGAACATAGGAAGAGCCCATGGTGGCCTTGTTTTAAAAAAGTTCCCCCGAATATTATAATTTATATTACTGAGTATACATTAGTTACGGATATCACAAAAACAGCGATAAACACAATATAAAGACAAAAAATTACAAAAACATGTATGAAATAATTTAAAATTGGAGGGGCAAAAAGGTTTGGAAGGTAAATTCAGCAGTACTTAGAATATAAGGTCAGTTTCATTTGTTTTTTAAACATTTAACTGTTTTTGTATAAACGTATAACTTGAGGTAGAGTGTTCCATATATGTTTGGCAAAGTATTTCTTACAGATTTTTTAGAGAATGAACTTTTCACTTTCCATAAATGAAATGTGTTGCAAAGCCGAGTATTGTGAGAATGAATTTGGTTATTGATCGAAAATATGGATGATATCCTTTTCGGAAGTATATTTTGAAAAAAATGAAAACCAATTAGTGCAGTATGGTATTTGAATAAATCAAAGACATTAAGGGTTTTTAAACTAAGAAATAAAGGAGCAGAATGGGCATAATAATCACTACCTGTACAAATACGTAGAGCCTTCTTTTGTAATTTGAAGAGGGTATTAATTTTTCCATGACACGAATTTCCCCAAATAGTAATACAATATTATAGATAAGGTAATATAAGTGAGTTGTACAAAGTAAATAAAATGGGAAATGGTACATGTACATGAAATTTCAATTTATATAAAACACCAATACATTTTGATACCTTGCTTATAACATTATCGATGTGGGAATCCCAACGAAGGTTATTATCTACGGATACTCCAAGGAAATTTACAACATTTAATTTCGATATAGGTGTAGTATCAATACTTAGGGTTACCTTTTCTACTACATTGGACACATGCTTACTCTTATTGTGAAATATACAAAAGTTTGTTTTAGAAAGATTTACTATCAATTTATTACCCATTTATTATTATTACCCATTACCCATTTATTATTATCATAGGGATCATTAGTTTTTATAATGAATTGACAGCAATTACCCACTAGATCCATTAATTAGGTAATAATAATAATTGCCATGTAATGTTATGACCCCGCTAGAGCAAATAATTTGTAGACACACACAGTACATGCAAAATGTCAATTAGCCATGAGATACATGTACATGTACATTTAATAAGTACATGAACTTTTTATTTGTTTGTTTGTTTGTTTGGGAGGGAGGGGGAGGGAGGGAGGGAGGGGAGGGAGGGAGGGAGGAGGGAGGGAGGAGGGAGGGAGAGAGAGAGAGAGAGAGAGAAGGGGAAAGAGAGAGGGAAGACTAGGACGGATATATAGAATGGCGGGAACGATGGACATAATTTATTGATCAAAAGCGCAATTTACTTTTCTCCATGAATAAATGTTTAATGACTTACGATTTTTGTACTGTTTTTGTTTGTCATAAATTATTTAATCCACATAAATGTAGGTCTACAATGTGTACCCTGAGTATCATCTGGCATTTGTACATGTACCGGGTACATGTATATCTTTTTTAGTATTGTATTTTATGTAATTTGAAAACTTGCTTATAAAATGTGAACAGTTCAGCCATTGGCTGCTAATCATATTTTGTTTTAAACCATGATTAAATAAATAGAAAAGATTCAGTTGAAGTACTGGCTACCCTCTTTGAGGTGCCTCTTCATACTTTTAGGCCTTGATCATGCAATACAGTGCTGTAGAAATCCAATCCACGTGCATCTAAAAGAACAGACCGGTGAAATCCCAGTGCAGCTGTATTTTCAGAACCTTTATACTGTGACAGTGACTTTTATAACTCTAAATGTGTACTGTAGTCAGAACTTTGCCATGATACATGTATTACATGTAATCACCCCCAAAAAATTAAAACCAGAACAAAATACAGCATAAAATACAATGCCCAAAGGTTATTATAAGGGAGATCGACTTCCGGAGTTCTGATTACGCTAGAGGTTACATTTCCTCTTCGGTGGTATATCCTTTTCCAAACATTTAACTTGCCCAAACGTGATAGGAAAGGAAGAGATAGTCACTGAATCATTCAAGTGAAGCCACTTGGCCAACAATTGTTCAGGTTTTTTCCCCTCTCTATTAGAGATGTTAATGATGGTCTTGAATTATAGTATGTTTGCTCCCACTATTATGATCTTTAGATAATATTTTTTCCTTCAATAATGAATTTTAAAAAAATGTAAATTCTGTAGATTTGTGACCATGATTAATTTTGTAGAGACCAATGCCAGTAAATGGTGAAAGCAAATAGTGGCATGAATGGCCTGCCATAGTTAAGTCCATCTTAAAGTCGATCTTAGTCTTTGTGAAACTCCTCTCCGATATGTAGGGCACCCTATACAGCCCCTCTCCTGAACGTGTGATTTTTTCAGATCACCATACATCTACATGTATAGGCCTTATTTATGGTTCTGAATTGATACATGTACAAGATATTGCAAAGTTTTAAAGTCTATTAATTAAAGCAAGATATAAATAGGCACCAAGTGAGTTAAAAATATCACCCCAAACATATTGTACTGTACATGTACATTCCCCTACATGTCCTGGCAATGTAACATTATACTTCATAAATGTTTTTTTGAAAAAAAATCAACGCTTTTCAAAATGGTCTCAATTTCAATATTTCGCTGGAACCTTTCCAACATTTTTACTAAATTTTTTAGTCATACTTTTTATTTAGATCAATGGACTTTTCAAACACTTTCATTTTCATCTAAAAGTACTAGCTTATTTGGAAATCAAAATCAAAACTAATCTCAGAAACAAATGCATCTACTTTGTACTCTACCTGTAGTATCTACATGTACATATGTAGATGTACAGTGTACAGTGTATACACTAGGACTGTGTGGCAGGACTGTGTGGAAGGGCAAATCGCAAGTTATGTAAATTTATAGTTTCACTGCCATGGCGAAATATTAAATACTGTCTTTTATGTTCAATGTGCATTAAATTTGTATGCTTTTGGAAAAGTACACTACCAGGACATCATTGTTTCTACTTAGGTTTTTTTTCAAGGCCATAAAATGTAAAGTAAATCATACATGTATGTGTTGTGTATCCAAGAAATGTTAACATGTTTATTGCTGTTTCTCATGAAAGTGTTGAATGAATAAATGAATGCACCTGGGCAAACAGTAAATAAAAACGCCCTAAAAAAAGTGCAAAAGCCTCAGCATTGCCTTTATTTGACTTTATTCTACATGAATACCTTTAGAACTGAATATTATTATTATTATTATTATTATTATTATCATCAGTTTTTATCACCTGACGAAGTGTTGCAGCGGCGCACGAAACGTCGAGATCTTTTAGATTCCTTATTGACCACATTGCGAGACAAACGAATATCACTAGCGATATTATTTTCGATACTCGGCCGCAATGAGTAATATATTTAGCATTATTATTATTATTATTATTATTATTAAATGAATTAATTTTGAACAAACAATAAACTTCAAAAAATTGCCAAATATTAACAAAATATCATTGCCTTGATTTTTACTTTTTTTTTGTTATTATCTCATCCTAACAGGTCTGCCTAGCATAGCAGTTCGACTGAAAGCCAATGCTCCAGTAATCTGCATGTAGGATGCTACACTTTACTCTTGTATATGTAACCATGTATCTGCCTGTATTAATGAAGAGATGACCTTTGACTTCCAAAAGGGAAACGTTAATCGAGCATAGATGACTCAATTTATCAGCTTAGAGAGGAAAATCTGAAGCTTTGTAAACCGACGTGACTGTTGTCATTTTATCGGACACCTAGAGTCGACTGTCAAAATGGGAAATGCCTTGAGAAAATTGTTCGGGTTAGGAGGATCGACTAACCCGGACTCGTCCAACACAACAAAGCCAAAAGACAAAAGAACTCAAAACACTGGACAGTCGCCTAGGATATCAACACCTGATCAGCCTCCTCGTAAGTTTCAGTGCACAGCTCAGTGCTCTTGGTTCCGAATATACATTTAAGTATTTTTTTAAATATTTTTTTTAATGATGTTGTGATTTGAGGGTTGGTCATTCTACAATGTACATGTACAGGTACCTACATGTATCTTTTTACCATGTTGTTTTAATACTAGTCTGTATGCTCCTTTCGTTATACGATAATTCTTTATAAGGCTCTCTATAAATATGAGTTTCGTATAAATTTCCTTTAATAGTCTGAGCATTTGTGGTAGGGTCCATGGTCTGAGGAACTGGCTGTCATTTGGTCCTACTTCCCACTGGGGTTATACACTAGAGTTGTGGTTAGGACTTAGGATTAGGATGGGGGCTTGTGTCATTGGACCAGGGATTGACACTAATGTCCAGGTACTGAGGACACATGGGTGCCCAAAATCTACATTGTAAGTCCGGGGTCATCAAGCCTTAAAGCCCAAGTCCACTCCAAAAATAACTTACTTTCAATAGAACCAGAAAAATCAGACAAACCAATAAAAAAAAGTTGAGCAAAATCGGATAACTAATATTAGTTATTATTTTTTAATGACATGAAAAACTTTGAAAATCACTACACAAATTGGCAACTCACTCATGAGTCTGTGACGTATGGTCCTCACTATCCATTAATTATTTTCTTTATATTGATAATTTAAATTTCCTATTTTCACCCTAAGAATCTTATTTCTTCACACCAGCATCCAAGTTAGATTGTTAGTAGTAATATGTTTTTGTGTGGATGCACAAATAAAGAGTAATTTTTGTCCAATTAAATCATGGAAAAATGAATTTTGATAAACTATTTATATAAAAATCAATAATTATGAAATACAATATTCAAAAATAGTATCAATTCTTCAAAATGGGATTTAACTATATAAAGCAATTGATAAGTTGTGAGGACATGACGTCACAAACTAATAACCATCTTGGCAATTTGTGTTGTGATTCTCATTGTTCCATAGTTTTACATACTTTTTCAAAAATTCATAACTTTCTTATTAGTTATCCGATTCTGCTCAAACTTTTTTTGATTGGTTTGTCTGATTTTTCTGCTTTTATTAAAAGTAAGTTGTTTTTGGAGTGGACTTGCCCTTTAATATTGATCTTAAAATTAATTTTTTAAATCGCAGTCAATTTTAGTTGATAAAACACCCCCCGGACCCCCCAAATTTCAAACTTTTTAACACAGGACTCATGCATCTACAAATTATCAAGTTTAATCTAGACCCATTTCCAAAAAAAGACTTGCACCTTTAGTGTAAGAAAATGAACCTGTATTCTACATGACAAATCTTAACTAAAGACACTAAGACAGAGACTACAGAATAGCTGTTGATGATGTTCTTTAATATGAGAAGGCTCTTACATGTACATACCAGTACTAACTGTACATATTCAGGAATTTGAGATTGCCCCCCCCCCCCCAACAAAAAATACAGGAAGAGATACTTGATCCTATTCAGAGCAATTGACAATTTTGTGTCAATGATCAAGTGTAGACCCCAAAAGAACAAAAATAAATAGATGAAAAGATTGGAAATAAAAGGGGAAGGCCCAATTCTTATGCAATGTTAGTATTGTTGTGCGCACAAAATAGGCGTACAGATTTCCATAAAATAAGTTTGAAGTTGTTGAATCATTTGAAAATTGGTACAATAAAAGTATGAATAAATTTCCAATTTAATCCCACAGAGATAACTGCTACAAAGAATTGATTTCATTACTTAAGTTCTCATTTCTCAAAGTCATACTCTCTGCACATAAAAACATTCCCACAGAATGTTGGATTTGGGAGGGATTGAAGCATGTGACCCCCAAACTATGTCACATTACGAGCATTATATGTGAAATTTGTACAGGGAAACAATTAAATGTTGAATACCTATGTTTTTAAAAAATGCAAGAAAAAAACCTTTCACAAAGTTAATTTACAATGTGGAATACAAGTCATAGTCCATGTCACATTTTCATGCCCTTTAATGTGGAAACTTTGCCCTGTCAATGGTCTGTCTTGTTTGTCTGTCGATGGTTACATCCTGATTTCCAAACCTTCCATCTGAAAACGAAGGAGACAAACAAGATACATGTAGTGAAAGATACTGTGTAAATGCCAAAGTCCTGCCCAAATCATGCTCAAACAAAAATAATTTATCAATGGCCCAAAGGGCTATGCAAATAAGGCCATTAAAAAAAAAAATGTTTACAGTGTAGCGTCCTGCCTTTTTGAAGGAGGAGGCCCTTTTTTTCTTCTTTTTTTTTCTTCTTCAAAATGGCCGATTGGTACATTTTCCCCGACTGGCTGGACAGCCAATCGGGCTATTTTTCAAGATGGCCGCCAGCATTTATGTTTTTTTGTTTTTTTTAATTAAGAAAAACATGTTTTTCATGTTTTGTTCGGGGACGCTAAACATGATTTTTTTTTTAAATGGCCTACCGGTAATTACAAAGTATAATGTACAGTACATGTACATGTAGACTATGGTGAGTATGGTCGACATAGGTTTATAAATCAGATGTCACACGTAAAAAGAAGATTGGAATCATACTCGTCCCTGAAGAGGAAGTCCACCCTAAAAATTTAAGTTGCCAATTTGCATTTGATCTATTACAAGAGTTCAATGCGTTCAAAGAGTTCATAGCTTTCTTATTTTTATCAGATTTTCCTGAAACCTTTCACTGATCTATTTCTCTCATTTTCTGCTTTTCATTATGGCCCTTCCCTTTAAGTAAAGATTTTGTTAACAAATGTGAAATGGCTATAAATATGTAATCCATATCTTGCTTTACACATATTTGTCCTTTTCAAGTAGCTACTTAAAAATGTTTTGATAAAAAATAAATAATAACAATAAATTTTGCTCTTCAAAGATAATTGAGTGTTTATATTACGCTATAGGTTCCTGTTTTATTAATTAATGACGGCCTTGCATGTTCAGAGCGGCACTCCACTTGTTTTTTTATTAAAAACCTTTCAGCTTTCCATTGATATAAAGTTGTATTTTCATCAGACAGGGTTAGATAGGGTAGATTAAAAACTTTTGCCAGTAATACATTTAGGGCACAAGACAAGTATGGTGAAACAATTTCATCAGAGCCAAAATGGAAATATATGAAAAAAAGTATGAAATGAATTGAGAGATGCATGAACTTACATTTGTAACATTGGAATGCTTGAATAATAGATCAAGTTTTGAACCTTCATAACTTTCTTATCCTTTATCAGATTTTTTCTTATAAAATACATTCACTGATATGCTTCTCTAAATTTACAAACTTGATATCAGGATGGTCTTCCCGTCTTTCACTATAAGAAAGTCATTTTTAGGATTCTTCTCTTATAATTTTCCATCCGCGGTAGCTCTTTTAGGAGTTGGGGTTGTATAATTTAAGTGTGGTTTTCTCACAGTGATATTTAAAGAGAAGGTTGAGTTCTGGAGAGAGGTGAAAAAAAATTTGTGAGTGTTATCATTGTTATTTATGCAAGTGTGGAAGAACATCAGAGAAAAAATGTTTCCTGAAAAGCATGGCTCTTCAAATGCCTTCATATTCTAAATATGACAAGTAACAACTTAAAAATGAGGCCCGAATTTTATGCCACATTTTTGTGTAGTCCCATATAATAATAATAATAATAATAGGCATTTCTATAGCGCCATCTATCTAGAAATTCTATTCCGAGGCACATTTATTATTACCCCGGCTTTAGCCTAGCTGCCATTACAGCGCTCCAGCATTTCAAGGAATTAATTCCTGCCAGGTACCCACTTACATCACCTAGGTTGAGTGTGGCAAATGTAGATCAATGTCTCTATCTTTCTGTGTACAGTGCTTGTTACTTTACCAAGACTGGGCCAAATTTCTTATCATTTTGATGACTCCAGAACCTTGCAGTACACACCAATACTTTAATACCTGTATATGCTACATGATCAATCTTTTCTGATCGGTTCCGCACCGTTTCTTGCACAGTTTCTTGCACAATGCAATCACATGACCAGAACTCAACTTTATCTTTAAGGTTTTTTTTTTTTTTTAACCAGAGCTAATTCGCTCACTGCTCTGTATCTATAGACACTTCTAGATAAAATGTTTCTTTTTCCCATCCCAGCCAGAGCTGAATTACATTGCACTATATGCAATTAATTGCAAGGAAGAAAGGTGATCTTCTTTCTTCACCCGTGTGAAGACAAGCACTTATAGGTAAATGCATAATGATTCGCATGCTCTCTTTCCCATTCCAGTTGTTCCATGGAGGCCACCAGAGCTAAGTTATATCGCACTTTATGCATTCCAAGGCAGGAACGATGGCGACTTGTCTTTTGAGAAAGGAGAAGTGCTCAAAGTATTCGACCAGTCGTAAGTTTGAGTTTTGTTTCACTTTCTCCAAGAATGGCCTTCGCACTGAGTCTTGATAGAAGATAATAACAATAGCGATGATGATTATAGATTTTTAAAGCACACATAACTACTTACATATTGTGTCGAGGAGCACAAAACATTAAAACAAAAGTTACATCAAGAGATATAAACATTCATGTGATCAAGATTAGCACAATTGTCAATTGTCCATGTACTGTAGGTGTTTTTCACCAGTAAAACATTTTAGATAATCTGTAATACATGTACAACCTGTATATCACCAGAAGTAATTGGAACATTACCAGTTATAATGATTGACAATTTTGATTACTCTAAGACTTGTAATGTACACCTCATCTTCACGAAGCGTATTTGAACAAGCATACACCTGTAACAATAAGACGTGTCATCATTTTAATCGTCATCTTTAATGCAAGGTTAATCCCATTGAAATATGTTTATAACATGTATTATGAAATAAAAACACACTCACTTTTACTAGTCTAGAATGTTTAAGCATGCTTTAAAGGTATTACAAAGTTTTGGTATGGGGTCATGAATTTGGTTCAAATGAACATATTGGAAGCATATGCGATTTTACAATATTCAATGATCGTTGTCGCGGTTGAAATCGAGTCTAAAGTGATAAAATTGTAAATAATAAACTCTTTATGTTCTATAGCGCCCTCTCAAGACTGATATTACGTTAGCTTTAAAACAATGTTTCTTGACTACAATCGACCGATTTGTTATTCCCGTTTGGACATTATATTTATCAGAACTGCATATTCTGAGATTTTCATGGTCGCAGCAACCATAGAATGGCCTTGAGCGTTATTTGAAATATTTGAAATTTACCGGGAGCACCGGTAAATTTTGGTTATTCAATATGCTCGAAAGCAGAAGTGTTTTAGGGGCTGAATTTGTTAGTGCTTATATTACATCCACAGGTGAATCCAAATATATCAAAAATTTAAAGAATTACTATCCATCCAATTTCAAAATTTCCCAAAACTTTGCATTACCTTTAATTGTCCCTTGTAAATATCTGACAGTTTCAAGGGCCCCAACTTATTCAGCGAAAATTTCACTTTCGCATTGAAAGTTAAATGAGTATGGCTATAACCACGTAATCATTTTACTTAATATGTATACTTATTGATTCTTCTAAACACCGGCTTACGCCTCTATATTCAGTTTCAAATTTCTTCTTATTAGTATTTGAAAATGATTAGCCTGTTTTAATTTAGATATCACTTTTTTGTGATTCAGAATGTTTTATTTTTGGTTCCTTGCATAATTTTGAATAAATGTCTGTTGTAGTGTTGAATGTGAATCCATGAACTGAATGTAATTGATGAAAACCAGGGTTAAAAATCTGTTTGAATTAGCACAATTGCAACAAAAGAACCAACAATTTTGAAAACATTTTTGCTTATTTGCCAGACTCAAGAAGCTAACATTGAGATATGATATTTATAGTTTGAAGAAGAATGCAAAATCATTAAGTATCCATATTTCAAGTATATGTTATAAAGTTTATCATCAGGGGCGGATCCAGGGGGAGTGGGGGGGGGGTGCAGGATAAAAGCTAAGAAATATTCACATACATGTAAATGTTCAGTTTAAGCATTCAGAAATGCCTCAGAATGTCAGAATGTACCATGGAGCATCTTAAGGTTCAAAATTAAGGGCCCCGGACCCCACGCTGTATTAAAAGGCTTCGTGCTTGCAATTTTATATATTTAACGCCACCCCCTCTTTGAAAAATCCTGGTCATCACATATAACTTTCCCAACGAATACACTCTGCATATTCAAATACGCTTGCCAAATGAAGAAATTGTACCTTCACTTATGTGAAAAGGACTGTAAATGGCCATGAATATACATGTAGATCACGTTTGGTATCCAAAGAAACTGAAAGTACTTATCAATGAGATTATGGGTTATGAATTATCTTCTAGATTAATTTTAAAGCTGTATACATGTACATAGTAACGGACATATAATATACTGGAATGAATTGTCTAGACTTGGTATTAATTGACCAAATTATGTTTCGAGTATCTGTCTTCATGTGGTTTGATAGAGTAGTTTTACATGTATGTTCATTAATTTGATTAATTGATTTTAGATACTTTCATTTTTGAAAAGGTGCTTCATGATCATCAAGCAGGTCTTTGGGTATCATGCAAAGCTTGTACACTTCTGATTATGAAATGTGTTCAGTATAATCCGAATTGGACATTTTTAACTATGGTACATCTTTGTCTCTCTTGCTTTCTCTTTCTCTCTCTCTCTCTCTCTCTCTCTCTCTCTCCCTCCTTCCTTCCTTCCATCCTTCTCTCTCCCTTCCCATTCTTTCTCCCCCTCTCCCCTCCCATCTTTCCCTAACCTCCCTCTCTCCCTTCATCTCCCTTGCCCATTCTCTCTCTCTCCCTCTCCCCTCCTGTCTTTCACTCCCTCCTCCTTCCCCCTTTCTCTCCTCTCTCTCTCTCTCTCTATCTGTCTTTCTCTTCCCCTCGCCCTCTCCCCTTACCTCCCCCTCACTTCTGCTTACTATCTCTCCCCCTCTCTTTCTCTATCTGTTTTTCTCTCCCTCCCCCTTCACCCTCTCCCTCTCTCCGTCTCTCTCTTTCTCTCTCTCTTTAGTGGTGATTGGTGGGTAGCATCCTCAACCAGAACCAATATCCAGGGTTACATCCCATGCAACTATGTCGCACCTGTTAACTCCTTAGAGGTCGAAGAGTAAGTATAACATCATTATTCAGTCATTTCACTATACCGGTAGTTTAGTCTGATAGAAATGATGATGGCTACAATTACATAGAAACTTGCTTTATAGCGACCACCTGAACAGAAAGTCCACCTGCCTATAAAGGCTGCGATTCTTGTCTCCCTTGAGTGGTCTTTATATACAAGTTTCTCTGTATATAGTATGTTCAAGTACAGTACATGTATCTACAGTGTATCTATCCCAAGGTTTGCTCAGGGCCATACAAAGTACTATCATCACCCTGACATTAGCTTAGCAGTGGCTGTCCCAAGGTACTGAAAGCATCCAAGGAATTACATGTACTTCCTACCGGTAACCCCTTGACTACACCCGGGTTGAGAGGGGCAATTGTAGATTAATGCCTTGCCTTTACAAACGGACCAAATATTAACCTGTTGATTACTGAGTTTTCTCATTCCCATCTAGACTTAACACAGGGACCACCAATAGATTAAAGTGACTCGGTATTAAACATTGCCTCAGATTCTGAAACAAAATCCTGGATTTAGCTCATGCTGCAATTATAATTATAAACCTTTAAGTCAGTCAGGAATCCCATGACTTTTACAAGCCGATCGCCTGTCTGATTATCAAGATATTTGTGATTGGAAATCGAAATGTCATTTTTCGTTTTCCTAACGTTTTTTATAACATTACAGTCTATTGGGGTAAATGAGTATGGTAAAACCGGTCACTCAAAGATTTTTACTTTTTTGCGGCACTTCATAATCATTTTGAAGCGCAGTTTTTTTAGGGCTTCAATATTACACCATATCACAGATACTGATAACACGTAGGGCCATGCATCTCAGATTTAACATTGTTAAACGATGCCTTTATAAAACTGAACTACATTATTGCCCAGCCAATTAAGTTCAGTAATTTCCATTACTTGAAGGGTGTTGGGCTGCCTGGAGCTACTCTTGGTGTTCCTGGCACATCATGTAATGCAATGTAGAGTGTTAAGATTGAAATACCATGGACTTTGGCTTGTTCAGATACGGTGCCTTAAACCTCGCAAAAGGTACTCTGCTGTGTTTTTTTTTACATGAAAATGAATGGCAAGCATGCTCAACAAAGGACTTATTTGCGTAATCCCTGAGCTCTGTGTTATAAGATACAGAAATATAAAGCGTATTACATTTTACATCATTATAAAAAAACGAAGCAGTTTTGCCATACATGTCATTTCTGAAAGAGGCTAATATACTGTACACTGTATTGTTGTTTTGTCAAATTTTGCTATGTACAGTATTGAAATTTGTTGACAAATTTGGACGAGAGATTAGGGCGTTCGTAGAGTATGACTGCAATTCAACCTTTTCATTGTTCATATTTATACCACACACAGAGGCTGTAAGCTTAAATTTAAACATTTTCATATGCACCTGTAGCTTACATTGTAGCATCCTGGAAACTTGCTCTATTAACTCAAATCTGGCATGTACGTGTGTGTACACAATAGATGTATTGTGCACTATCAGTAGGAGGAAGTGGACTTTATTCTGATAAAAAAAGAAAATTATTCATTAATTGTGTCCTAGCTCCCCTCCTCCCCTCCTCCCCTCCCTCCCCTCCCCTCCCCTCCCCTCCCCTCCCCCTTGAAGAAAAAGGTAGATCTTCCATAGCAGTTAAAGCCCCGCTGCACTACTTACAGCTACTTGCGCCCTCTATATATATATAGCAAACAATGCCTTATAGCGGTGACTGCTGATCCCCCATCATCCATGGTCCCCTTTTTTCTCATGTTAATTGAGAGCTGATTTGATGAGATAACCACCTGTCAGCGACCATGCAGGGAGGTCTAATACCTCATGGCCAAACTAGTGCAAATAGGCTTTAAGTTGCAGCAAAATCGATGCTTACTGTAAAGGTAGGGTCTACATCAAAGTATGTAAATATCTAGTAGTGTAAACCTGAAACTGTTGCTTATTAATGATTGCTCTTTTCACGGGAAGAAACATAACCCGAATTGCGAAAAAAGTCAATGTTTTGATTCCATTATTTTGCGGCATGAAACATTTACTAATCACAACCACTTTCCGAGAGTTTCATGCATTCAGACACGGTGGCTGTATGTTTAATAGATGTACATTTTATACAAAAGTGTATTAAATGACTAATCTAAATGTACCTGTACGTGTGTTATCTTCTGATTGTGTCAATGTTCGCAAAATGAAAGACACTACACCGAGACCATTGTCTGGGACTGCCCTGCATGTTTACACATCCTGTCTGTGTTTAGAGACAGGAATGGTCCAGGTTCACGCCAACTGCCTAGTCTGCCGGCACAGACTCTAATTTGAAATTTGAGCTAGGATTTTGAACACGAATCCTTAAAGCCTTGAGCTGAGCCTAACTCCCTTCAGGCTCAGGCTGTGTCAGGAGCAGCTAGAGTACAGAGCCTATGGAATGCAGTAGAGTGTCTACAGTCTGCATAGTCTCTGAACTCATGTAGTTCAGACTCCCTGTTATGCACTATGACTGACAAGGGTCTGAGCCATGCAGACTACCAAGTGTCACCAATTGTTCATTCATTGTTTCCACTTCACCCTAAACAATACAAAGAAACATGATCCAATCAGGCGTGAAATGTAGAGCATTATGAGGAGGTGAACCCTCAGGTCGGGTTCCGGTTGAGGAATTATATTTAAAAAGTATGCTTGCTCTTTAATAGTCGTTTGAGTCACTCCGACTTGTTTATTATGTGATGATGAAGCGGATCCTAATCAAATGATTGGTTGATAGCGTACACGTGACCAGGCATTTATTTTGCCTAACACGTATGACCGGTCATTAGTAAAATCATGTTATAAAACATCATTTTATGAAACAACTAAAAACATCATCTTATAAAACAAATACCGGTAATACACATCATTTTGTTCGGGCATTAGTAACATTACCCACACTCGGTGCCTTCGAAACAGTCCAAACACCCTCGGCTATCGCCTCAGGCATGTTAGACTGTTCCAAATGTACAGTACCTTGTGTGGGTAATTCTTACTAATGCCCTCACTGCTGTGTATTATTTGTATACTTGTACATAAAGAAAATTGATGGTTGAGTTGTGTAGACAACACCCCCCAATATAAAAAAGAGAAAAAGAAAGAAAGAAACTTGATGATAATCACATTCATCATTCATCACATTTGCTCACATTTACATGTAGAATACAGTTGATGTTATGTTGTGTTATGTTTGCCAGGACAACTATCTCAATTTGTTTCCTACCTCCTTGTATTGGACGGGGGTTGTTTATTAAGTGGATAACTCTGGTGTTACATGGCCTCCATGCATATTCCCCACAAAATCGTTTAGCAGATAATCATGTATTTGTTTTTTTAACATTCAATCTAAATTTCATTGATTTTGTGATAATTTATTTCCCTCATATTAACCAGAACTCAATCACCTTTGAGCTTAAGGAAAACTGCCATTTTGAAGACATGTGTACTTTTTTGTTGGACTTTGCTCTTGCGCTGTAGGAATATGTCATGTTTGATTTGACTCGATCAAACACAATGTACACAAGATCATAGAGGTGTTGATTGATATTTTAGGAAATGTTGTGATCAAACTGAGTCGATTTATGTAGTTAATTGGAAATTTCAACTTTTCAAGTCCCAAAACATATCGGTAAATGAATTGTCAGTCCCACCTGTGTTTAATAAATGATGTAGTGGGAAGAAAGATGGATTTGAGGCTTGTTTTGATAAGGATGATGAGAACAACATGTACATTAGATTAAATCCACGTTTCTTGTGAGGATTGATATGGAAAATGATATAAAAAGCTAAATGTACACTGTAGGGTTTATGACATGTGTTATTGTACATGTACATGAGTGCACGTGTACACGTTAAAGT
>CP137678.1:13968561-14023561 GCA_037976565.1 Mesocentrotus franciscanus
TTAAAGGTAATACAAAGTTTTGGGAATATTTCAATTTTTGTGGATCATGAAATTTAAAATTTTCATTATCATTGTGAAGCCTAGTGTTAGAACACTCAACTCTAACAAAATTGGGCTCTAAAACACTTTTGATTTGGAGAAAAAAATTTTTAATAAAAAAATTTACCGGTGCTCCCGGTGGTATAGCTCCTCTCAGTTCGAAAATTTACATGTCATCTGAAGAGCATAACACATATATAACACTATTGTCAAAGTGTAATAATTAACATGTTTTGACACCAAATCATATTACCAGACTAATCAAATATATATAATCATGAAGATAATTTTTTAAAGTCAAGTTGCCTTAGTGTATGATTTTTATTCTGTCTCGTTAATTAAAAAGAAAAATACTTGTCTGTACACTGTAATCGTAATATATAATTTTATAATCGATCAGGCCGCCATCTTTACTGCAATTACTGTACTTAATTCAGTACGTAAATCTATGCATTTCATGCTCGGTCCTGCCGGAATATTCAGTGTTGTTCTCTTTAACTTATTTTTCCATTTCCATCTCTTAATCGTTTCTGTGTTTTCAAATTGAAATGCATTTGTTATGACTCGGCTATGCTGTTTCGCCAGCTCTGTGAACGAACGGGCCGTGTCTGTATGTTGTGGGAGTGATTGTGCATTGACACGCTGGCATTGATCCCAGGCCCAGTGCAGTGTAGTATAGTATGTGCGTTGGCTTGGCCCGAAGACGCATCCCAGGCTTGCATTTTCTGAGCACATGTATTTCGGGGATGATCTCAATATACCCCGCAAAGTCGTTGTACAGGGACAGTTTTGGGTAATCATTTATAGACAGAACGTAACATTATTTATTTTTATTTCTTTATTTAAAAAAGAAGAAGATACGTTTAATCATACAAACAAAGATTTAATAATCAATAATTAGGTCGACTTGACGTTTTCCCCAACAGTCAATCATGTACTGCACATTCTTATTTTGAGATCATCCCTTATTGAGGAATGTTGTTCTGCCACTGACCTCGGGTAGAGGTCAGAGAGGTCAGTGATTCGTGAATTGCTACACGTGTTTTGGACTAATATCTCCCTTTCCGTATATAATGTATACTATACGGCTATAGAAAGAGAGTCTCTCTTTCTATAGCCGTGGACCTATGTTACTCTCACTTGATATTCTCTCTCTCTCGCTTCTATATCCCTCTCATCTCCCCTCCTCTCTCTCTCTTTCTCTCTTCGATATCCCTTCTCTCCTCTCTCTCTCTCTCTCTCTCTCTCTCTGTCTCTCTCTCTCTCTATCCTTCCCTCTCTCTCTCTCTCTCTCTCTATCCCTTCTCTCTCCTCTCCCTCTCTCTTTATTTCTCTACCCCATACCATTCTACTCTTTCTCTATTTATTTCTCTTTCGATGTATATTTCTGTCTCTCTCTCTCTCTCTCTCTCTCATCGCTCTCTTTAATTTATCACTCATCCCCTTCCTCTTTCTTTCTCTCACTATTTCTCTCTCTCTCTCTTCTTTCTGTACCCCTTTCACCTTTTCCCTCTCGAATTCGATCTCCACATGCTTGCACTCTCTCTCTCTCTCTCTTCTGTATCCCTTTTCTCTCTCACTCTCTCCTGACTATCCCTTCTCTCTCTCTCTCTCTATTGATCCCTCACTATCCTGTTACTCTCTCTCTCCCCTCTCTCACCCTCTCTCTCTCTCCCTCTCTCTCTCTTTCCCTCGCTCTCTCTCTCTCTTTCCCTCTCTCTCGACCTATCTCTCTCAATTATTTCTCATTCATCTTTCTTTATCTCAAACTTTCTTTCTCTCTTTCTGAATTGAGATTGGGCCTAAGCCCTAAGTGAATTGGATGCACACAAATACAATAAAAATAAAAACAACAACTGCATATTATTGTGAAGCTCGAAATAATCTAACTTTCAAATTTGATAGGCCTATTATTATGCGGCCTGGTGAGTAGAACAATTCACACTATTTTTTTAATGCCATTATGGTATGCCCACTAAACGCATATTGAAAAGCATTTGTTTTTGCTGTCCAGACTGATAATCTTCAAGTTGACATTGGACCTTCTTACCCATTTCTCAAACTGAGAGAATGGCACTGTCCACTGTCAAGTGAAAAGATAAAGTAATGTAGATGTATTCAGGGGCGGATCCAGCCGGCGGCAAGGGAGGGGCCTAAAAAGGCGCCCACTTCGTGCGAAAAATTTGAAAATCGTGCCGGTCGATTTTTGCTCAGTGGGGGTTGTGAGCACAATTTTTTTGGCACCCGAAAAAAAGGTTTTCCATCCGGGAAGAGTTATTTTTTCCACCGCCACCCCCCTTGGGCGCCAGGGTAGTGAGCACACTTTTTGGGCATCCAAAAATTTCCCTACGGGAAGGGTGTTTTTCCACCCCCCCACCCCTTGGGCGCCAGGAGGGGCCCATCTTCTTTTTCTTCAAAAGGGTGTTTTTACCTGTTTTTTTGCTAGGAGGCCCGGGGCCCGGCCCTGGATCCGCCACTGGATGTATTGACATACATTCTTGTTCTTCTTCGCAATATAACGCTGAAATACATCGGAGACAATTTGATAAATCGGAATCCATCATGAATATTCTGATGATTATCCCTTTTTTGGTTGTGGTTCATGTAAATGAGGATGATAATGTATGGCAAGGATAATAATCACCAAAACGATAGAAGATGTCATTCGCGTGAAAGGGCCGTATTTTTTATTGGGGGCATGTAGATGAGGATGATATCACAAGGATAATAATAATCACAAAAACGATAGAAGTTCTCATTCGCGTGATAGGACCGTATTTTTGGGTTTGAGACGTTTCGTTAAATTATTAGAGAAAGAAGACGATTCGTTGTACCGTTCTCGACTCTTAATCCTTGTCTGAATTGAGTTTCCTCTCGCGCGAAGCGCGAAGCTTTGACGTTTCATTAAATTATTAGAGAAAGAAGACGATTCGTTATACCGTTCTCGATTCACTTCCCTGGAAGCTTTGACGTTTCATTAAATTAGAGAAAGAAGACGATTCGTTGTACCGTTCTCGACTCTTAATCCTTGTCTGAATTAAATTTCCCTCCCGCGCGAAGCGAAGCTTTGACGTTTCATTAAATTATTAGAGAAAGGAACGATCTTTCGTTGTACCGTTCTCGACTCTTAATCCTTGTCTGAATTCAGTCCCCCCTTCGCGCGAAGCGAAAGCTTTGACGTTTCATTAAATTATTAGAGAAAGAAGACGATTCGTTGTACTGTTCTCGACTCTTAATCCTTGTCTGAATTCAGTTTCCTCCGCGCGAAGCGCGGAAGCTTTGAGGTTTCATTAAATATTAGAAAAAGAGGACGATGCGTTCTACCGTTCTCGACTCTTATTTCTTGTCTGAATTCAGTTTCAACCCTCTGCGCGAAGCGCGGAAGCTGACGTTTCATTAAATTATTAGAGAAAGAAGACGATTCGTTGTACCGTTCTCGATTCACTTTCCCGGACAGAGGCGGCGGAGCGACTTCCAAAGTGGGGCACCAACAAAAAGGGCACTTTCTGGAAAAAGGGCACCTTCAAAGGGAAATCTCAAAGCGAAAAGATACAAGTTTTTAAACATTGGTATATACCCCTATATTGTGATTACATTATCAGGGGTGATTTTAATATTTGTTTCTCTTTATACATCATATAAGATATTGGTTAAGCATCATACTTTGCAGTTGGATGCTATGGTCTGAAAATTCACTTGCGAGCGAGCAAAGCGAGCGAGGAAAATTTTAAAGATTTGTGAGGTCGCAGCGCGAAAATTACCGGTACATCTTATAAAGAGGAAAACCCCAATCCTGATGGGATTATAAACACATTCTCATAACGGAAGACTGAAAAGGCCTTTGATAAGTAACATAATTATAACATCTATGATGCGAGCGAGCGTAGCGAGCGAGCTTTGGGGGAAATTGCTCTTAGTCGCTGGAAATTAGGGGCACGTTTAATAATGAGAGGAAAAGGGGACACTTACCAAAAGGGATAAAAGGAAAATTAGAAAAGAAAAGCAGCACGTGTCAAAGTACAAAGGCTAATTACCAGAGGTGAAAATGGAGCACTTCTTACACCTAAACAAAGAGGCACTTATGAGAATGGAAAATGGGCATTTGTCGACGGAAAAGAGGCACCCATCAGATTTTGATAGGGGCTTTTATAAGAAGTGAAAAGGGGCATTTATGAAAAAGGGATAGGTTCCTTATTAGAAAGAAAAGGGGGCACGTATCATTGTTAAACTGGTAATTATCAGAGGTGAAAAGTAGCACTTATCGCATCTGAAAAGGGGCACTGACCATATATGAAAAGAGGCACTTATGAGAATGAAAATGGGCGCTAATAATAAAGGGAAATGTGCATTTGTTGAAAAAGGGGCACCGATCAGATTTTAATAGGTGCATTTATCAGAGGTGAAAGGGGGCTTTTATTAGAAGAGGAAGTGGCTCTTATTAAAAGAAAAAGAGGCACATGCTAAAATAAACGAGGCACTTATCAGAGATGAAAAGAGGTAATCATGAGAAGGGAAGGGGCACTTATAAGAAGGAAAAAGAGCTTTTATTAGGAAGGAAAAGGGGACGTGTCAAAATAAAAGTGGCATTTATTAGAGATGAAAAGAGCACTTATCAGGAGGGAAGGTGCACTTGTCAAAGTAAAACGAGTATCTCTCAGAATTGAATAGGGTCATTTACAAGAGATGAAAAAGGGCACTTATTATGAGAATGAAAAGGAACTATTTTCATAGGTAAAAGGGGCATTTATGAGAAGGGGCTCTTTTAATGGGGCACTTATCATAAGGAAAAGAGGCACTTATTAGAAAGGAAAGGGGGCACATGTGAAAAGATAAGATGCGTTTATCCGAGTTAAAAGGGGTAGTTATTAAAAGAGGAAGGGGCACTTCTTACAAAGGAAAGGGGCACCTGTCAAAGCAAAAGGGGCACCTCTCAGATTTGAATAGGACAGTTATCAGAGGTGAAGAGGGCGCTTATCAAAAGTGAAAAGGGCGCTTCTCGTACCTGAAAAGGGGCACTTACTAGAGATTAAAAGGGCACTTATGAGAATATTGCAAAGGAAAATGGGAACTTGTTGAAGGAAAAGGGGTAAGTGTCAACATAAAAGGGGCACTTATCAGAGGTGGAAAGGGAAGGGGCACTTTTAAAATTAATAGGGGCACTTGTCAAAGTAAAAGGGGCACTTTTCCTATGTAAAAAGGGGCACTTTTGGGGTTCTTAAAAAGGGAGGGCACTGTGCCCCCTGCCCCCGGGAGCGCCGCCTCTGCCCCCGGAAGCTTTGACGTTTCATTAAATTATTAGAGAAAGAAGACGATCCGTTGTACCGTTCTCGACTCTTAATCCTTGTCTGAATTAAATTTTACCCTCTGCGCGAAGCGCGGAAGCTTTGACTTTTATTAAATTATTAGAGAAAGAAGACGATTCGTTGTACCGTTCTCGATTCAGTTCCCCGCGCGAAGGAAGCTTTGACGTTTCATTAAATTATTAGAGAGAGGAACGATTCGTTGTACCGTTCTAGACTCTAAATCCTGGTCTGAATTCAGTTTCACCCAAGCTTTGACGTTTCATTAAATTATTAGAGAAAGAAGACGATCCGTTGTACCGTTCTCGACTCTTAATCCTTGTCTGAATTAAATTTTCCCCCTCCCGCGCGAAGCGGGGAAGCTTTGACGTTTCATTAAATTATTAGAGAAAGAAGACGATTCGTTGTACCGTTCTCGATTCAGTTCCCCCCGCGCGAAGCGCGGAAGCTTGACGTTTCATTAAATTATTAGAGAGAGGAACAATTCGTTGTACCGTTCTCGACTCTTAATCCTGGTCTGAATTCAGTTTCACCCAAGCTTTGACGTTTCATTAAATTATTAGAGAAAGGAGACGATTCGTTGTACCGTTCTCGACTCCTTTCCCTTTTTCTTCCTACGTCCTCTTATTTTTCTCTCTTCTCTCTCTCTCTCTCTCTTGTTGGCCTTTTTTTTTGGGGTGGCGACTGCCCCACCGTCCCCTGGCTACGCGCCTGAAGCTCAGGGTCTTACGCATTCAATTACGGTCAGATGAGCATATTTTGATACCTTATTAGTTTGTGACACCTGCAGGTTACTAATTGGCTTGGGGTACAGGGGGCGGAACCCCCAGAAGCTCAGGGGTTTGAGGGAATAAATTACGCGGTCAGATGAGCATTCAGGGGCCGGTCGTAGCGCCCTTGATGGGATCCAGGGGCCGAGCCACCGGAAGCTCAGGGGTTTTAGGCATTTAATTACGGTCAGATGAGCATACTGTGATAACTTATTTGTGACACATGCAGGTTACTAACAGGCGTGGGGTCCAGGGGGCGGAGCCCCCACAAGCTCAGGGGCTTTAGGCAAGAAATCACGGTTAGATGAGCATCCAGGGGCTGGCCTTAGGGCCCTGATGGGGTCCAGGGCAGAGCCCCCGGAATCTCAAGGTTTTTAGGCATTTAATTACGGTCAGATGAGCATATTGTGATAACTTATTTGTGACACAGGCAGTTTACTAATAGGCGTGGAGTCCAGGGGGCGGAGCCCCCATAAGCTCAGGGCTCTAGGCAAGAAATTATGGTTAGATGGCTGGCCTTAGGGCCCCTGATGGGGTCCAGGGCAGAGCCCCGGAATCTCAAGGGTTTTAGGCATTTAATTACAGTCAGATGAGCATATTGTGATACCTTATTTGTGACACAGGCAGTTTACTAATAGGTGTGGGGTCCAGGGGCGAAGCACCAAGAAGCTCAGGGTTTCAGGCAATAAATTACGGTCAGATGAGCATGCATATTTTGATATCTCATTTGTGACACTGGCAGGTCGCTATTCTTTCTTTCTTTCTATTACTCTTTTTCAAAAAGGTGAGGGGTTCGAGCCCCACCCCCGAGCACCGCCGTTCCGCAGGTCCTGACATGAATGCTTCTAAATAAGCATATTTTTTTGCCCGTCTGTAAATTTGGGAATGAGTCATTTTCCAACAAACGCATACAAAAGTATAAATTGTTTAAAAAAAGTGCGAAAAATCCAGGAAAATCATGTCATTTCAGCAACATTTGTAAATTACTGGTATCGAATTAGAAATAAACCACGTTTGAATTGTATTTCGGTGGTCAAATCCCGGAAAAAACATGTCATTTCAGCAACATTTGTAAATCACTGGTATCGAATTAGAAATAAACCATGTTTGAATTTTATTTGGATGATATAATGACAAGGATAATAACCACAAAAACGATATACGTTCTCATTACCGTGAAATTAAGAATCATATTTGTTTTTTTTACTGTTATGTAGATGTTGATGATATGACAAGGATAATGATATAATCACAAAAACGATAGAAATTCTCATTTTCGTGAAGTGACCATATATTTTTGTGGGTTTGGGTTATGCATGTAGATGAGGATGATATATATGACAATGATAATAAGGGCCTATAATATTTCGGAGAGAGATCGAGAGAGAGACGCGGTGAAATATAATTGGTTATAATCCAAACGGTACAGGAAAAAACAAACGACGCTAGTTCAGAATCATATCCAAATTTCGACCCGTAACTCCGGGGTGGAGATACCCTAAGTATTACGGTAGATAACTTCACGCAGGCGCTCGACCGCACGCAACCCACTATGTATTGTGCAGCGGTTTGCCGTGAAACCTGTGAGAAAGTGTATACTAAAGTGTTCATTTTTCAGAAAAATACTCCTCAAAAGATAAGAAAATTGACAAAAACAGGTAAGAAACATAACGGCTTTTAAATCATGACCATTATTTGAACAATCGATGAAGATTTAGTTGATTTTTGGTATGTTTTAGTAGGGTATCTTCACGCCGGAGTTAGGGTCGAAGTCTAGATATGATTCTGAACTAGCGCCAAACAAACTACCGTGTTTTAGGAAAGAGAGAGGGAGAGGGAGAGAAATAAAGAGAGAGACAGAGAGAGACAGAGAGAGACAGAGAGAGAAAGAGAGGAGACTATCTAGATAGACATATTTCTTGTATTTCTTACATGTAGGCCTATATCTGAACGATTTTGTGGTCATTCATTTTCATATTGCTTTCTTTCCGATATTCTTTCCTGAATACATTTCAGACATAAGAATTGAACAAATAATAAGAGTTCATGTATCCCGTAGGCCTACTGGAAACTTGTCTATTATACATGTATATAGATCCAAGAGCTGTATCAGTCGAAGCTGAGACTAGATTGAGACGGTTGCCGAAGAGGGTTTTACCATGGACCTACTAATCACGTAGGTCTATGCATTGTGCATATTGACGGCAACGGAGATGTGTATCTGATTCATACACTACACAGACACACACTGTACCATGGATATAAGCCATGCGAATACAGTCCCTTCCCGCTCAGCGAGGTCACCGCGGTGTCGAGGCTTGCGCCGAGACGTAACACAGTTTCAACATCGATTATACCAAGGACCATGTACGACAGTAGATGGCGCTAGTAAACAACACCAGGGGCTGTTTTATATACAGGCAGCTTGGAACTAATAATTGATTTATTAATTACTGTTTAATTTACTAAAAAAAAAATATCTGTATTTCAGCAGTGGAGATTGGTTAAAAATATTCCTATAACATCTTTTTATAAGATCAAACAGTTTCAGAGGAATTCAATATTTTTACCAACACTTTGTAATACCTTTAAAGTAACTTGTCAGATTTTGATGAATATTTGTCTCTCATTTTCTTTCTTTTTCTTGCTCTCTCCATTTTACTCTCTTTTCCTTTTCCTTCCCCCTTCCTAACTCTCCCTCTTCCTAACTCTCCCTCTCTCGCTTTCTTTTCATCTCCCATTTCTCTGCCCTCTCGTCTCCTAATTTCTTCACCCTCCTTCTCTCCTCTCTCCTCTCTTTTTGTTTCTCTCTCTCTCTTTTTCACTCCCCCTCCCATTCTCCCTCCCACTCCCTTTCTCTCCTCTCTTTTGTTCTTTTCCCCTCCAATTGTCTCCCTCTCTCTCCCGTCTCTCTTTCTCCCTCCCTACCCTCCCTCCTTCCCACCCTACTCTCCCTACCCTACTCTCCCTCTCCCCTCTCTCTCTCGCTGCCCTTCTATTCCTCTCTGTCCCCTCTCTCTCTCTCTCTCTCTCTCTCTCTCTTTATCTTTCTCCCTCCCACCCTACTCTCCCTCTCCCTCTCTCTCTCTCTCTCTCTCTCTCTCTCGCTACCCTTCTATTCCTCTCTGTCCCCCCTCTCTCTCTCTCTCTCTCTCTTTATCTTTCTCCCTCCCACCCTACTCTCCCTCTCCCCTCTCTTGCTACCCTTCTATTCCTCTCTGTCCTCTCTCTCTTGCTCTTTCTCTCCCTCTCTCTCTCCTCCCCATCTCTCTTTCTCTCTCCTTCCCCATCTCTTTCTCTCTCCTTCCCATCTCTCTTTCTCTCTCCTTCCCATCTCTCTTTCTCTCTCCTTCTCTCTCCTTCCCTTTTTCTCTCTCTCCATCACAGTTGGTTTTTTGGTTCGTGTACGCGGAGTGAGGCCATCATGAGATTACAGGCTGATAATCTACCCAAGGGAACCTTCCTTGTCAGAGAAAGTGAAACAAGACCAGGTGAGAATCTAAATTGAAAAATGAAAAATGAGTATTATTAAAGGTTAACCAATCACCAAAAAACAAAATGTGTACAGCTAGAATGTGTAAAATCAACCTCAAACACTTCCCCCCGGCTTTATATTGGCCAACGGAAAATGTATAAGGAGTATAAAGAAACAAAGAATACCATAAAATAGCACACACGGAACCGAAGTCGGACTTGGGTTCTGTGCGGGCCCTATTTTATGCGAGTCGCTAATTTTGATCGCAAGTAGTCTAATAACAAGTCACTTTTTAGGTTAATTGCGAGTAAATTTATTTAAACTTACAAAATTTTCTTTACAGAAGTAATGTTTGATGCTCCTATTTTGAATCTAGTCTAGATATGGAACTGGAAACATACAAAACAAAATCGGTTTTTGGTACACTTTAAAATACCACGAAACAAGTTCATGTAGTGAAGGCTCTCTTGTTCGATCCCATGCAATTGGTCTGATGAATCATATATGGTCGTACGTTTTGTGCTGCACAAAGATTCAATCAGTTTAATTTTGGCCATTACAAGTAGTACTGTAGGTTATTGATGTAGGCAAGTGCTCATGTACCTGTTACAGCTCATTTTATGTATGTTATTACCAAAGAAAAAGGGATGTCAGCCAGTCACTCAATAGTGTCTGACAGTGAAGTCTAGAAGGTAAACAGTTTCCTTGCATAATTTGAATTCTAGGACACTGCTAATGTTTAAATTTGACAGATATGACATACATGTACATGACATATTCATAATTCCTGCAAAGTTCTATAGAATTTGATGTTGACATGGTATCTTTAAGGTTAGAGTTGCAGTTTAGGGTTACATAACATTTACATTTTTTTTATATGGCTCATTTTCTACTGCATACAAAGTTTGTACATGTACCTGTACATACAGGTGTACTGTACAATATATAGTAATAGACTTTTGAATCTTTAGTGGCATAACTCTAGCACTTGCATTGATTAATACTCTGTGCAGTTTGATAGCTATTATCTCAAGTATGTACTTGTTGGTTAAAAGACTATATAGCCGTTCAATGTGTGTATTGTTTGATTGATGAGGACACATGTGATATAATTATACATATAGCAATAAATATGCTTATATATTAGTCTGCAAATACAGACCCAATATTTGACACTTTATAACAATAGATATTGTGTATTAAAGAGAAAGACCAGTTCTGGTCATGCGATTGCATTGTGAAAGAAACGTTGTGGAATCGATCAGAAAAGGTTCATCATCTAGCATATAAGTATTGGTGTGTACTGCAAGGTTCTGGAATCATCAAAATGATACGAAATTTGGCCCAGTCTTGGTAAAGTTACAAGCACTGTACACAGAAAGATGTATATGGGACTACGCGACCACGTGCGCGATATCTATTTGGTCCCAATAGATATAATAATTTACCAAATATATCAATAGTAGGCGGTTTCCGGCAAAATTTGTATCATCACGTATTAGTCAAAACATATTCTTTCATATGATTGGTAATGAGAGCTTCCATTTCATTTTTTGAGAGAGGGGCGTTTCCAAAACTGGTCTTTACCTTTAAATGAAGGCTAGCCCAGTTCATACTGGTTGTGGAGCTACATGCAGTACTGGGCCTATTGAGTATAGTCTGCTAGCTCAGACCTTCTGTTATGCATTTACAACTGACAATGGTTTTTGCGTGCAAAGTATTATACAGTTAACAACTGAAATATTCTAACCCTTTGTAAATGTGATATTTTTAGTGTTTTTCGTAACTCAAGAATGAAAGGTGGATTGGTTGAATTAGGGCCTTTGTTGAATACTTTTACATGTACACTGTAAGCTTTAATATGTCACATTCTCAAGAAACATAATATTATCAGGACAAATCAATGTTTCACATGATTACAAAATTACAAAACTTGGTAAGGGTATGAATGCTTTAGTTGTTAACTGTATGCTTCAAGATATATTTCCTTACATGTAGATCATAGAAATATGCCCAAATAACCATATTGTTATCTTCTCTTTAAAACATGTGAAATTGGGTGAAAATGAGCATCAGCTTGTCATCTTTTCAAATGGAAGAGAAAAAAAATAGTCTGCTGATGTGTATACAAATTTTTATTTTTTACAAAGGGGCAGGATGCTATAATCACTTTAAGTATTTAAAGCAATCATAACAGAGACCTGTTAAACTATATACGGTACTACAGATAACAACTAAATTATTAATGTGAAAAATTGATTTGTCCTGATTTATGTTTCTTGAGAATGTGGCATACCGGTATCAAAGCTTACATCTAAAAGTATTCAACAAAGGCTCTAATTTAACCAGTCCACCTTCCATTCTTGAGTTACGAAAAACACAAAAACGTCACATTTAAAAGGGGTACAAATAATTTTTGTGTAAACTGTATAACATGTTGTCCATCACAGAGTGATGATGACCACTTTGGAAATCAGTATACAGTCAAACCTGCTTTAGCGACCACCATGTATAGAAAGACCACATTTTTCGGTTCCCTTGAATATGGTATCTACTTGAAACCTATACTAGGAACCTTTATAGAAAAACCACCTGTCTATAAACACCACTTTTCGTGTCTCCCTTGAGAGGTCTTTATATGCAGGTTTCACTGTACATCTAAGATAATGTCTAGATAGGTAAGTGGGTATGCAGATAGCTGTAAACGCTGTTAAACTACAGTCAAACCTGCTTTAGTGACCACCTGTCATTGAAACATGTACTAAAGGAACCTGTCTACAAAGACCACTTTTGTGTTTCCTTGGGCGGTCACTATAGACAGGTTTGACTGTACTATAATCCTTGTTATTCTCAGGTACGTACGCATTCACTGCTTTAGTGACCAGCTGTCTACAAAGACCACATTTTTTGTTTCCCTTGAAAACAATTTCTCATTGAAACATGTACTAAAGGAACCTGTCTACAAAGACCACTTTTTGTCTTTCCCTTGGGCGGTCGCTATAGACAGGTTTGACTGTACTATAATCCTTGTTATTCTCAGGTACGTACGCACTCACAGTGAGAGAAACGGAGAACGGTCACCCACCGACAATCAAGAACTACAGGGTAGACAAGACCAAAGATGGTAGCGAACTCTTCTTTATTAATCCTCAGAGGAAATTCAACACCGTCGTGGATGTGGTCAAATTTCATACCAGTGAGTTGAACCCTTGAATTTACGTCGTCGAATATCATAGCATGTTCTAGCTATCAGTACCCTCTATTCTGTATGGAGACTGTTTCTTCATTAAAGTGACTCGGTAACATTGTTGAAGGTTGATGAAAAAACTGCGTAATTTTTGTTTGAAATGTTACTTATTATATTCCTTCTACTGTACTAACCCTCTAACATGCAGAAAATCCTGAAAAAATTCTCAAACCACAAAGATATTTATGGTTTTCTGTGCGACATCCTCTAACAGTTAATTCTCCCAACCATTTTTTAATTTTCCCAATCGTTTTTCCATGAAAATAAGACATAAGACAGGCTTTTAAAAATCTTTCAACACTTAAATGTCTGGAATGGTATATAGAGCCAATTCTGTCTGATTATCAAGATATTTATGATTGGAATTAGAAATGTCAAAAACTGTTTGCCAAACAGTTTTGAACAGTTTGTTATAACACTACAGTCTTTGGGGGGAAATGAGTATGGTAAAACCAGTCACTCAAAGATTTTTACTTTTTTGAAGCACTTCATGATCATTTTGAACCGCAATTTTTTTTAGGGCTTCAATATTACACCATATCACAGACACTGATAACACGAAGGGCCATGCATCTCAGATTTGTAAAACTGGAAACATTGTTAAACAATGCCTTTAAGTCAGCTTTTGCACTGCAGGAGGCTCGACCCAACATAATCTGAGCTTTGTTTCACCAAACAGTACAAGTACAAGTTCACCGACATCCCACTGAATCGCGTGTATTAAATTTAACACAAGTTTCAATGGGATGTCAGTGAACTTGTACTTGTGACAATGTTTATATGAAACAATAATATAGAGTACAGAGACTTATCCACTAGACCATAACACCTCTACATGATAGATTCATATCTTGAATAGATATCCCCGATTTTGTTTGTTTTATAATGATTAGTGTAGCGTGTACTATCACCATTAGATCATTTTGACATAGGCATGGAGTTGAATTGTTTAATTTAACTTCGATAATGATAATAATATCAATAATATGCCATTCTTGGATAGCACATATCACATTATGATAAACTATCTCTATGCGCTTCCAAAGGACTTTGGATATTATTACCCCAGCTTTAGCTCAGTGCATTCAAGGAATGAATCCTACCAGGTACCCACTTTTACAACACCTGAGTCGAGTGTGGCAAATGTAGTTTGATGTCTTGCCAAGGGACAATAGTGCCGCGGCAGGAATTGAACTCTGTACCTTGTGGTTTACAGTCCCGAGGCTTATCCACTAGACCATATCACCTCTACATCATAAATTCCTATCTTGAATAGATATCCCCGAAATTTTTTTGTTTTATAATGATTAGTTGTTAATGTTATTCATTAAAACATTAATATCAAAGAAAAAAATAGACTTTCAATCATATCTTATCATTGTAAACAACAGGTCAACCGGGCGGTCTATGCTCCAAGCTACTCCATCCCTGCCCCAAACAGACCCCCAACACACGCACCCTTGGACACCACGTGTGGGAGCTTCCTCGGTCCTCTCTCAAACTCCTCGACAAGCTGGGCCAGGGGCAGTTTGGAGCAGTATGGAAAGGTAATAACTATTCCCAGGTTGATTTTTCTCTCATGCATGTCTGTGCTGCGTTTGTCCACTTAGAATACTGTAAACGCTGTTATTTTCGCGTTATTAATTTTTCGCGCTGAGCGACCCCAAAACATATTCGCGGGTTCTTAAATTTGACTTGCACGCAATTCAGTCCGTTAAATCATGCATAAGAAGTCATGCTTATATTTTTGCGAGTTCTAAAATTCAGGCTTGCCGATCTTAGCGTGAAATCCGCAAAAAATTAATATACCGCGAATATTTCAACTTTTACAGTAATACCATCTATTGTGTGTGAAGGTTGCACCACTATCATTACTGTGCATTGATGTCTATGTGCATGTTTGCTGGGGAAAAAGCCAGAGCCTTTTGTGACATTCAGTTCTCACAAAGCAAAATCATTCTTGTAGTCCCATATATTCGTATTTCTGTACTTTCTTTTCTTCTAGGTATCTACAATACGATGGCAAGGTAGAGGTTGCTGTGAAGACGTTAGAGCAGGGAATGATGTCACCGGAAGAATTTTCAATCATTCATATTCTTATATCTCCCAAATTATTCTTGTAGTCCTATGTATTCATATTCACAATCCCCCTTCCTCCCCTAAATCATTCTTGTAGTCCCATATATTCATATTTCTGTACTTTCTTTTCTTCTAGGTACAGTCAAACCTGCTTTAGTGACCACCTGTCTTCAAAGACCACCTGTCTACAAAGACCACGTTTTTTGTTTCCCTTGAAAATGGTTTCTCATTGAAACATGTACTAAAGGAACCTGTCTACAAAGACCACCTGTCTACAAAGACCACTTTTTGTGTTTCCCTTGGGTGGTCGTTATAGACAGGTTTGACTGTATCTATGATGGCAAGGTAGAGGTTGCCGTGAAGACATTAAGAGCAGGAACGATGTCGCCAGAAGCATTTTCAATCACTCATATTCTTATTTTTCTCAAATTGTTCTTGTAGTCTCATGTACATAACATGTATTCATATTCACAATACCCCCCAAATCATTCTTGTAGTCCCATATATTCATATTCCTGTATCTTCTTCTCTTCTAGGTATCTATGATGGCAAGGTAGAGGTTGCCGTGAAGACATTAAGGCCAGGGACAATGTCACCAGAAGCATTCTTAGCTGAAGCAAACTTGATGAAGGAGCTTAAACATGTCAAGCTGGTCAACCTGTATGGAATCTGCTCGGACGAGGTAAATATCACGGCTCTTCAGGGGGGTGTTTCGCAAAGACTAAGATCGACTTTAAGTTGTACTTAAATTCATGCCACTGGTTGCTCTCGCCATTGGTCTCTCAATTACGATCTTTAGATAATGTTTTTTCCTTCAATAATGAACAGTCAAACCTGTCTATAGCGACCGCCCAAGGGAAACACAAAAAGTGGTCTTTGTAGACAGGTGGTCTTTGTAGACAGGTTCCTTTAGTACATGTTTCAGTGAAAAACTATTTTCAAGGGAAACAAAAAATGTGGTCTTTGTAGACAGGTGGTCACTAAAGCAGGTTTGACTGTATCAAAAAAGGTAAATTCTGTAGATTTATGACCACGATTTATACGTCCCTTGAGAGACCAATGCCACTAAATGGTGAGATCAAACAGTGGCATGAACAGCCTGCCATAGTTAAGTCCAACTTAAAGTCGATCTTAGTCTTTGTGAAGCACCCCCGTGGTAGCCATAATGTTGAAAATGAAGAAGTAGAAAACATCACACATCCTTTTCTTCACCTTTATTTTTTTTTAAAGGAACCGACTTTTGTTTTTCATCTTTGTTTTTTTTCCCCACCTTTTTGGCTGCCCATAAGAAATTTGTGGACCTTCTCTCCCTCAACAATTTTTCATTCTTTTTCATCTTTTGTATATCTACATTGTATGCTTCTATTTAGCAGTTTGTATTATGTCAGTATTTTATATTATGTATTATGTAACATTGTAATTTTGGGGCTGTTCTCTTAGCTCCCTGTTGGATAGAAGTACAGTCAAACCTGCTTTAGTGAACACCTGTCTACAAAGACCACACTTTTTGTTTCCCTTGAAAATGGTTTCTCGTTGAAACATGTACTATAGGCAACTGTCTTCAAAGACCACCTGCCTATAAAGACCACTTTTCTTGTCTCCCTTGGGTGGTCTTTATAGACAGGTTTCACTGTACTATAGAGTGGTGAAGTGTGACGTCATCAAAAATCTATTTTTGGAATTTCTCAATTTTTTCTTCATTTTCCGAAAGACCACCAAAAATAATGTCCAAATGTCGAAAACCAATTGAATAGGTTAAGTATTGGCTGAGATATGACCATCTGAATAAAAAGATTGCCTATGGGAACTCAGTGTTATATTGCCCTGGTTCATAACATTAGGAGCCAGAGCAATATAACACTGAGTTCCCATAGGCAATCTTTTTATTCAGATGGTCATATCTCAGCCAATACTTAACCTATTCAATTGGTTTTCGACATTTGGACATTATTTTTGATGCTCTTTCGAAAATGAAGAAAAAATTGAGAAATTCCAAAAATAGATTTTTATGACGTCACAGCTTCGGTACTCTATATGCTTTTACCTAATGGCTGCTATGACAACAGCGGTATGGCGCCTAGAAACATAGTATTAGGCACGTTAAAAATTCACCTTATTAATTATTATTCTAATACGGTAACCAAATTTCAATATGCAGGAGCCCATCTACATCATCACAGAGTTAATGGTCAATGGTAGTTTACTCGGATACTTGAGAGAAGGAGGTGGGCGTTTTCTTGGATTGAGGGAGCTTGTAGATATCGCAGCACAGGTATGTACTCAACTCGTTTCGTACATTCCTAGTTTCTAAAAAAAAAATCATCTTGGCAGCAAGATAATCACCTCTGTCCCATACAACTCATGCATTTCTTCTTTGAATTTTTCAGGCAGTGTGTTTATTACATTCTCTTCCAGTAGATTTACAGACATTTTTCATTTAATACAGAAAATTGTCATTGGTTAGGGTATAAGTAAACTACATGTTATTTTTCATGAAACCTTTTCAGTGCCGTACACAGGTTCACCTACTCAAACCTTTTTATTTTTGGATAGAGAAAGCTTGTCTTTCATCTTGAAATTCAAAAGTTGGTTCATGAGTTTTTAAGTTACATATCATGGAGCTATATGTATGTAAATGAACAACAAAAACAGGCAATTTCATTTAAATCATATCTCACAGTACTTAGACATGTAATATGTGATACACATAAACTAGGTGCATAAGGGTTCATGAATATTTTTTTTAAGAAAACATATTTGGCACCAATTTTCTGTATTGTTAGATGAATGATTTTATTACAGCATCATTGATTTGGGGACAAAGTACAAGTTTTACTCTTGGTGCCTAGTAGCCAAATGTTTTTTTGGCAACTTGCCCGCAATGTGAAATCTATTTGCCAATTATCTACAATTATCATCATGAACTGTTTATTCGGAGGGGAGTTCAAAGATTATTTTCTTCTTTATACCATTGCATTCATACCATTTTAAACTTTGATCTGCAAAAGGGGTACAGAACCAGTCCTTTGGCAAGATATTAATCTACTTTTGCCACTCTCCACCCAGGTGTAGTAAATGGGTACCCGGTAGGAAGAAATTCCTTGAATGCTTGAGTGCCTCATCGTGGTAGCTTGGCTAGAGCCGGGGTAATCATATGATTGCAGGGCCCTCAGGGAGAACAGTAATGAGTATGACTACTGATAAGGCTACCCTGGGTAGATAATATAGAGATATCGACTGCTACGAGAGGACTGGCTGTTTTTATACGCTCAAGGGAAAAGTTGAATCCCCTGCCATCACCCCGAGGCGCGCCTGGGTGGGCGGCGCGCCGAGGGGTGATGGCAGGGGATTCAACTTTCCCGCGAGCCAGTCCTCGAGTATTAAAGCAGTCGATATGACTTTTATATGCCGATCGTGCAATTAAAACAAAAATCTACCAAGAATTCTTACCTTAGCCTTTTATTGAGTAAAGATTGGTTAAAACATAACAGAAAACCTGAGACACTGTCTGTTAATCTTTGCTAGCAAAATGACTGAAGTTTTCAATCATTTGGGAATCGCAGAAAAAAACCACTGTATGGTGTCCGCGCTCGCACAAAGACAATTTTAACACGTAAACCAATGGGGATCGCAGAGGATGAGGGTACAAATTAATGGATATTCCCTGTGAGTGGGGCATGGCTTAAAATCACGACTCCAATTTCGACCAATCAGATGGCTAGATTTCTAAAGTGAGGTATATAATATATATTAGTATTAATATTATCATCATCATCATCATCATGAGAAATGAGTAATAACGTTTATCGTTTCTACCAGATTGCCAGAGGGATGAACTACTTGGAGTCGAAGGGTTACGTCCACAGAGACTTGGCCGCCAGGAACGTGCTGATTGGTGAGAACAATGAGGCTAAGGTAGCCGACTTTGGATTGGCTAAGCTGGTTCAAGATGATGCCTACGTGGCTAGAAAAGGTGAGCTGATTGGCCAGTTGTGTATTCATGAAGTGGATGTGGGGAAGGAGGGGGGTAGTCAAGCATGCTTTTGTTGCTGCAGTATACCGGTACTCACATATTTGAAAAGAGGGAAACATTTTACCTCCGAAAGATATTCATGTGAGAGATGTGTACACATGTATGTATTTCTTTTCTTCTTCTTTTTTTTTTTTTTGGGGCGTGTTTACTTGAGATTTTGCAAGGATTTTTAGACATAAATTGTAACTCTGGCAAATAATAATTGCGATGAATGTACTTTTTTTTCTATTTTGCACGTCTTCTCCCATGGTGAAACTGGCCATATTCTATCATGTTATTTACTTTAAAAAAAATATATTCTTCTTGAAATTAAAAAAAAGGCTCATGAATTGTGATATTGGTATGATAGGATACTGTTATAAATGTATTTGGATGAATAATGAAAAGACGAACCATAATTGAAAATCAATAAACAATAATAACAAATATCATAAATTCTATGTTGGGATACATGTCTTAACGCAGTGTTTCCAAATTTACTTTCTCTCTCTGTCTCATCTTTTTTCTTGTCTCCTATTCTTTACTTGTCTTTTCTTTTTACTTGCCTTTTCTTATTCTTCTTTCTTCTCTATTCTCGACTTTCTTTTTTCTTCTTTTTCCTCTCTGCCTATATTTCTGTTGTTTTTCTTTTCTCTTGCATATTCTGTTCATCTCTGTTTTCCTTTCTTTAAATCAGCAGCCTATTGCTTAAACTTACTTTGTTACACTGATTGCATTTTTTTCGTGCTGTTTTTCCTGCTTTAACTTATTACTTAATTTTTAAATCCACTGTTTTTAATGCATTTTTATATGATACAATGTGGACCAAGTATTATTAGTCTTGGGACTTTTTATTTGTAATGAAACCGAAATTGAATTGAATTAAATTTAATTAACCTCAGTCACATCTCATCAATATTTTTTTGTATTCTCTAAATGTCCCCATGTAAATGGATAATGTTCTGATTGCCTAACAAGTTTATCTTTATGTTTTGAATTTATGAACAGGGGCTAAATTCCCAGTAAAATGGACAGCTCCGGAGGCTGCCCTCTATGGGACGTTCAGTATAAAGTCTGATGTTTGGTCGTTCGGTATTCTCCTGTCAGAGATTGCTACTAAGGGAAAGACTCCTTATCCAGGTATATCTCAGAATTTTCGTAGCATTTAATCACTCTTTTTTCTGCTCAATATGATTGGGAGTATCTGTCTTCATTATAATTGGCTTTTACATGAGCATTTGCTATTCAGTTCATGTTTAATCGTTTTCCATTGGGTTTTCCAATGGGATTTGTAATGGGTTTTATTCTCTCTACTTGCCTTCAGGCATGGACAACCAGACAGCCTTGAAGGAAGTGAAGAGCGGTTACCGCATGCCCAAGCCAATGTACTGTCCAGACTCTCTCTATGACATCATGAAGAAGTGTTGGAACGAAAGGCCTCAGCAGAGACCCACCTTTGAAACTCTCTACAATTTTCTTGATGACTACTTTGTGGCAACAGAACCGGAGTACCACGATCCCGAGGGATTTTAGTTGTGACTTTGGAAGGTACTTCTTTGTTGCAATAGCTAGGAAAAGATATCTCTGTATGCCTGCTCTTGGATTGGGACCTTGAAAGAACTATCCTTCCAGAACCGGAGTCCCACGATCCCGAGGGATTTTAGTTGCGACTTTGGAAGGTACTTCTTTGTTGCAATAGCTAGGAAAAGATATCTCTGTATGCATACTCTTGGATAGGGACCTTGAAAGAACCACCCTTCCAGATATCTTTCCTTGATGTCTTTGATGCAGCAACAGGAGATCTTCTACAACATCCTTGAAAACTAGTTTGTCTCAATGGAGCATAGTACTATTATCCAGAAGGCCTTTACATGTACATTATTCGTGACTAATGTGTGATGTACATGTACTTGTATGTGTCCATTGCAAATGCAATATGAAATTTCCTGCCATAGGAAATTGATTTCATAAGAGCTTGAAAGGCGGACCTTACAAACTGTCTTCCTTTACAACCTCTGCATGTCCTATGTTTGTGGCTTCAGGAGATCTTCAGCGACTTCCCAGTTTGTGTCAATGTCAATTGAACCAGAGTAACATGGTGTAGAGGGATTGTAAATGTGAACGTAGATGTACAGTGTCCATTAAAAACCATTAATGGTGGAAAGAGAGACGTAGAGATGCCATAGGACTTTGACAGTACAGGTTACCAAACCTTCTTCAAGGGATATCTTTTGTCTTGGTGGTAACACAACACTCCAGAGTGAATTTTGAACCTTTCAACCTGGCAGCTGACTGTTCTCTGTTTTGGATCAAATGGAAAATGGCATGAAGATGAAGCCACTTTTAAATGGAGCTCTAAACTTACAGGATTTTGAGAGAAGAGCAAGAGGATTTTCTCTGTAATTAATTCCAAGGAATCCCACCTCAGAGATACTTGATTGATCAGGTGTACAGATAAAAACATCAACTTCCTGGCCTGTCTCTTAATTGGCCAAGATTCTGAATACCATCTCTGCATCAAGTACTGTGAAACATTGTTCTTATACATATGGTTAGTTAGGGATGTACATCATCATGTACATTACGTGTATATGTAGTCATAGAGTGTGTAGTAAAAGAAATTAAAGAGAGCTTTAGAATTCATAATAAAAAAAGAAAGAGTAAAATACTTTAAAAGACATGAAAATAAGTCCTTCATTGAAGTTTATGCAAGTTGGAAAAGATGTGCACTACACTCGTAGGCGTACGGGCACATTTTTGCGATAGGGGCTGATGCCTTTTGCCAGAATATCAACTCTTCAATTTCTGAACTGTCCGTGCATGAGGAAAGCGAGCACGCAATGGAGGAAGGAGACACAAGAAGATGAAGGTATGAGACTATCGGGCCTCATCCAGGCAGATGCTGAAGACCGGAAGGCTTGGAGAAGGGCCACGAGGGAAATGAAACGTCCAACCGGCCCACAGCCTGAAGAAAACGGACCCTAAACGATAATGATGAATAGTGAGTAAAATGAAATCACTGGCGGTGAAAGTACTTTGTTTGTTTTAAAATCGTGAATGAAGTTCAATTACTTAAAATCAGCATTGAAATGAATTATATGGATAGTTCTTTTGGTCAGGTACTTTTTTTGTTTGTTTACCTGGACAGGAATATATAATCAAATTATCTGTGCGTGAATTTTAATAATGAATAAATTATTTATGATTTATTTTGTGGATAACAATCATACCGTTGTAAATATTCCATAAGTTATCGTAACTCAAGGTAAAGCATTGACAAAGTACTGCATGTACATGTTAACTTCATGTAGACCCACATATATGTTTCCATGTATGTATGTATTGAATTAATCCAGGGTAAAATCGCACTGCCTTAGTGAAATCAATAATGATTACAGTCAACAATTTCATTTTAAGTTTATATTTAGACACATATTCACATTCCATGACAGAAACAAGTTTCAGCTCTGTTTTATCTTCTCATTTTATGAACTTACTGATAGTCGGTTCAAAAGTGGAAACCACACTCCTTAATATTCCAGCTTCGTAATATAAACAAATTTAATGCATATATCTCTTTGAAGTGCCTCGATACCAATTATGTCATTGACCTGTTACAAATAATTATCCAATAGTCAGAATGCGAAGTGCATGTACATTAATTGTTGCCAGGTACATTAGGACAAAACATTATGGCTTGTCCTACCTCACAACACGTAATGTACCATATGCAATTTGCATTCTGGCTATTGAAATACACCTGTACATTCATTCATAACAGGTGAATGAAATCATTTGTATAACAAGGTAATTAAAAAAGATTTGTGCATTTGTGTATGGCCAATTTCACCTTAATTTAGGCTGTATGATTAATCATTGACTCATCTGAAAAATTTGGATTAAACGGTTTTCCATTGCATTAATTTTTCTGGGTCGTACCCAAATATGATTGTGATATGTGAATACAATTGGCTATAATTATTGAGCTCTTGTTTCCTTTTCTCAGTTAAAAATTGGTAATCCACACTTAATTTTGCCTTGATTGAGGCTGTATGATTAATCATTGACTCATTGGAAAAATTTGGATTTTCTGGGTTGTACGTACACCCATAATATGATTGTGATATACCTATTAGTATTGCAAATGATCATGACTCTATTTTAAGTCAAGGGTAACAGGAAGTTAGAATTGAATCATGTTTTCACATTACAGATATATCGATTACAAAATGGAAAATGATACCCTTTGTTTTAATTCCTTTGAAATACTAAACAAGATATGAGTGGCACATGAACTTAGTAACTGAGAATGGTACTTAAAAATCTTTGAATTCTAAAAATTGATTGACCATCACAATGATCTTGCCATGTCAATGAAAAAAAAAACACTATGCTGCTCTAAAATTAAAGGCTGAATAACATTAAAATGTACAATTTTTAAATCTTCATGTATGTAGATTTCTGCACCAATAGTAAACAAATGTAACATGTAGCACACACACGGTGTAAGTGTACAAGTCTATATGTACAGTGTACAGTAAATGTACTGCACTGGACAAGAAAAATGGAATTGACAAAGGGTCAAAGAAACCACTGTATTAACATGGCTGATTGGGCTTCTGGAATGTGAAGTTGAACTGTTTAATTTTACTGGTCTCTGGAATTTGAATGATAATTAAAGAAGTAATGGTATTTTCTTGTATGCATGCAGTGCGGCCAGTGCCCATGTCCATCACGCTATGATACTCCTGGTGCTCCAACGTTATAAATTATAAGACCAGGAACTGCATGTGTTTGAAATCTCTGATAAAACACAACTCTTTAAACCGTCTTTTTTTTTTAATGCGGCGAAAGTTAACATGAAAATGACTGGCAAGAAGCAACATATCCGGTATAAGATATAGATACTGAAATGTCTCATTAATTTAGCTGTTTTTAGAAGTTGTTCACCACCTCGTGAATGAGTGGTCTTAAGTGCTTAATAAGAAAGAGTACATGAGCTTATTTTGTTTTAGGGTGTGTGCTCTTTAATTTCATGAAGTTGATGTCCGTCTCTTGTAGTGCCTTTTTCAAGCGTCTTTCATACAAGTTCTTGAAAATGTTGTGTAATGTAGATACAAGTAGATCGTTTGAAGAACAATCGGTGCATGAAGTGCTTGGTCGTCATTGTTCTGTAGCGGGCTGATTTCAAACTCTCACCGATACGTTATGGGATAGAGAAGTAGTTTGCTCTATTGGAATAGATTTGACTTGTGGTGTGTTTGTTGGCTGGGTGCAATATGATCTGATGTAATTTACTGAGAAGGCACTTGTGGCTTTAAAAATGAAGTTCCATTTTCGAAATGAGAAATACTCTAGAACAAGAAAAAATTATGAAATACATTGAATTCTCTCTATAGTATCAGTGAAGAAATGCTAGTTGAATCTTGCAAGAGAACAAAAAAGGTGTGAAATAAATTCATGTATCAGAAAATACATATAAGTTTCGTTCCTTGCACGGGGACTGAATTTGGACAAATATATGCCACTTGTTTATGAAAAACATAGCATAATGCAGTACTTGATTCCTTCAAAGTTCTTTGTGTGATAACTTTATCATGTAATGCAAATTTGATAAGCTTTTAAAAATGTCATGTCGTGTATTACAAATGAGACAACTCCTTTAATCATGTGCATTTTGTACATGTATATATCTAAAAAGAGTATTAATTAGACTTTTTTTCTTCAAAGAAGTGTTTGTGATATGTCGTTATATATGTGAGTGTAAGAGGAATCAAAATGATGTTAGAAAATGTAGAGTGACTCAGTTGATGTGCAACTTTGCTCTGTCTCTATGTACTTAATATACAAGAATGCAGAATAAGTTCATCAAATGAACATTAATTCAATGTTGCAGACTATTGTAAACATCTAATTATAATGTCCAATACCGATGGACAGCTCAGAAGCATAAATTAACGTAAAAGAGGAACACCGTAAAATAATGGATATTTTGCGACATTAAACTTGCCAACAGGTGTTGCACAACAATCTTACAAACTTACTTTTCAGAACAAGACTTTTGCGTCTCTCATTACCCAGCGCAAGTTACATGATGCAAACGTATGTTTTATCTGATTGAACAGTTTCTTTAAAATTTACCCTAAATATATTTTTGCAACTGGTTACTACATAACATACTTGTAAATAGAGAAACAAATTACAATCCAAACAACTCACAGACCTTTTATTATTTTTGTATTTGACTTTATTATCAACAGTACACAATTTACATATAATGTACACAATGTACAACATTTTGATTTGCTTATATATGTCATGAAATGAATCGGACATTCCTTCTCATACCAGCACCAGTAAGCCCTGGACCTGTTAACTAAATAAATGCATTTTAATTTACACATGTTTCTCTCCCTAACCCCTGGTTACCAGCCATTTCACTCATCTGCTATGAATAATCGCATCTCTATGGATAGAGTCCACTTTGCATACATTATGCCTCGCTATGTCGGGCAAAGCTCTGTCAAGCTTTTTTTTAAGTTGTCAAGAGAAACTTTTATTTTAAAAAGTATGCATAACAAAGTCAGTAAACAAGTTTATTTGAGACAAACATTAGATCATCAGAGTACATAAAAATGCAGTAGAACATTTTCGTAATGTAACCAAATTTAATGCAAATGTCTTTGTGAAGTGCCTCAATACAAATATTTCATTTACCTGTGATGGAACAATTGTATTTCAATAGTCAAATTGTGCATTGCATACATTCTGTGTTATTAGGTAGGACAAGCCATAATGTTTGTCGTACGTAGCAACAATCTAATGTATGCAATTCGCATTCATGTACGATGTACTACATGTAGTCCCTCGTGTAGAGCTACATTTGTTCTTTTATTAAGATGTACTTCTACTTAGATTTCAATTGTAGGCCTTAGTACCTTTGTATAAAACTCGTCGGTGACACATTTAACCGTGGTGAAGACCAGGGCTACAATACATACACATGTATAATTATTATATCATGATTGTATATTTATATTGCCTTTGAAATATTAACTTTCATGCTTGTTTTTGTGATTATGACATATTTTCCAAAATGATAAAGTACTCCTTTTTGTATATTTGTACTTACATGTACTAATAATGTCTTTTTAACATTATGTACTATTGTATCTTGCACATAATAAGAAATGTACTATTGCCATGGAATAATCTTTGCTATTATCAAAGGAGTACCATTTATATTTGTAAACTGTATTTAATGATGAAACAATGTCTGACATTCATGGAAATTAAAAATTAAATGTGATCATGTTTTGCTTTTTGGTGCCTGGTGGTACATATGATGGTTATTTTCATATAAATAAAATACCCAAGAATCTATTCATGTAGATAATCGCTGTCAGATTTAATTATTTGTGGAGAAAATATCCCTACTTCTTGTTGCTTCTTTATATGTAGTCTGTTGTATACAAAGTTGAATACAATGTCACAATGAGGCGATATCAGAAGTGGAATTGGTGATAATGACGATGGTGAGGAGACTATATGTGCATGCAGTTATTAATAAAAATGAATGGAGATGGTTGATGATGATGTTGATGGTGGTGGTGGTGGTGGTGCCTACAATGATGGTGGTGGTGATGCTGACAATGATGGTGATGATGGTGATGATGGTGATGATGGTGATGATTATGATGGGGATGGTGGTGGAGGTGATGATGTTGATGATGATGTTTGTGGTGGTGCCTACAATGATGGTGGTGGTGATGATGCTGACGATGATGATGATGGTGATGATTATGATGGGGATGGTGGTGGTGGTGATGATGATGTTGGTGATGTTGGTGATGATGATGTTTATGATGGTGATGATGGTGATGGTGATGATGTTGATGATGGTGGTGATGGTGGTGGTGATGATGGTGATGCTAATGATCATGGTGGTGATGATAGTGATGCTAATGATCGTGGTGGCGATAGTGGTACTGACGATGATGACAGTGATGATGATGGTGATATACCAGTAATGGTGGTGAAATATAGATTTCTGAAGAATTAATAAGTTTTCTTGTGATGGTGCTTATGCATGTTCTTGTGTTTGCTTTTCTTACAAGGATAATGATGCTGATGATGGTGGCAATAAAATATTGGAACATAACAAGGTGCTACATGTAGATCGCTGAAGAATACCGTTTTCTCCTGCCCACATTTTTGCCCATGCTTCTGTTAACGTTATATTTCTTCTTCTTTGCTTGATGGTAGAATCAAGAGTTGGTAGATCACTAGTAAATTGAACAGTTTTCTCATGTTTGAGCTTTTGTCCTTGTGTTTGCGTTTTCTTGCGATGACATTGATAGGGATGACCTTAAGATCGCAAGGTGAAGGTGGAAGATCGCTGCAGTTCTTTCTCTGGTCTCTCACGCCTGTGCTTGTGTTTGCCTTTCTTCTTCCTGTGATGATGATGGGGGTGGCAATAAAATATTGTAACACAATAAGGTGCTACATGCAGATTGCTGAAGAATATCAGTTTTCTCCAGCCGACATATGTGCCCATGCTTGTGTTAACATTTCTTGTTATTTTTATTCCTCTTAGCTTGATGGTAAAATCAAGGGTCGGTAGATCACTGACGAATTGAACAGTTTTCTTGTGTTTCAAGCTTTTGTCCTTGTGTTTGCGTTTTCTTACGATGACATTGATAGGGATATCCTTAAGATCACAAGGTGGCAGACCTCTGTAGTTCTTTCTCCTGTCTCTCGTGCCTGTGCTTGTCTTTACTTTCCTTCTTGTTCTGGTGGTGATGATCATGATGATAACGATCATGATGACAAAAATAATTTAATAATTACAAGGTGGTAGACCTCTGCAGTTCTTTCTCCGGTCTCTCGTGCCTGTGTTTATGCCTGTGCTTGTCTTTACTTCTCTTCTTCTTCTTTTGGTGGTGATGGTAGGCCTTGCCCGGGTCGCTGAACAGAGACGAGCGAGTCGTCTCTCTGGAGGCTGGCGTGAGAGGACGACGGGGAGCCTGGAAAGGTTGTCTCCTTGGTAACGCCAGAGAAGCTGTCCCTTGAACTATCATCCACCTCACCTGCAGGATAATTGAAGTTTAAAGATTAATAATAAAAAATAAAAAATTAGTGGGTTTTTTGTATAGCGCTCATGTCTGTCAGACTTGACACTCCAGGAGGGTGTTCCACAAAGACTAATATCGACTTAAGTTGGACTTGAACTATGGCAGGCCATTCTTGCCACTGGTTGCTCTCACCATTGGTCTTTCAATTATGATCTTTAGGTAATATTTTTTCCTTCAATAATGAACTATCAAAAAATGTTAATTCTGTAGATTTGTGACCACGATTTGTACGTCCCTTGAGAAACCAATGCCAGGAATGGTTAGAGGAACTAGTGGCATGAACAGCCTGCCATAATTTAAGTCCAACTTAAGTCGATCTTAGTCTTTGTGAAACACTCCCCTGGTGCTATAGCATTTCGAGGAATTAACTCCTGCAAGGTACCCATTTACCTCACCTCCATCGAGTGTGGCAAATGTAGATGAATATCTTGCCAAAGGACACTATTGCCACGGCGGGACTCGACGGCGAACCACGTGATCCACAGTCCGCCGACGTCTCCACTAGAACGCGACACCTCCACATTGAAGTTTATTAACGACATATGAACACAAGTACAGAGTACACATGGATAACACTGTTAGATGCAGTAAATATACAATGCAGACATGGACATAATGTTGTTGCTGAGAGAAGAAAAAGGAAGCGCATGAGCTAGACTGCCAGTATAGATCGATCCTCTTTTAGTCAATTTCACAAGCAAAAAAATAATAAATTATTATAATATCTATGAGCATACTGTTTCGTTACGGTTACACGTAGGATGGGGATCATGCGTTCGGACACCAAACATAAATTAAGCTCTTGCATTTACTGTTGGGTTTTACATAAAGTATGCATCAAGTACAGTAGCATTACATTTTGTGAATATCTGCCATTTAGAATATTGTCAACAGGAGATTAGAAAGATTCATGAAATTTGGACAGACAAAAAGCTTTTGATTTTTTGTTTAAATATCATCTGCCTGGATAACCAACCTGTAGATGCTGGTATACACCTATGTACACTTTTTGATAAACATACATGTAAAATGGTTATCACAACCAATACAAGGAGAAGCAGGAGGAGGAGTAGAAGATAAATATAAAGAATGAAAGAAAGAAAAAAGAAGAAAAAAAATTAAAAGAAAGAATCCAAATACTTTATTCTCACCTGGTTCTAAAGGTGATAGTGGAGATTCCTCTTTGATTTCTTCTTTGACCTCTGCCTTGACCTTCCCATAATCTGGGGTCGAAGGTCGAATGTCAGCTTCCTCACTGTCCAGTCTCTCCCTCTGGAAAGCAAATGCAAAATAAATGAACACACACATAGATGGAGAAGAGTTCATGATAGAGGACCTCAAATCAGTCTCCATTCTGTTATATTTGTAGAATATCCTGTGAATTGATCATTTACAACTATTTATTTCATTTGAAGTATTCTAAAGTAATAGTTTCTCTCCTGATAATCCTGAGGGGCCATCATGTACTCACCCACTTCACCCACTCTTAAACCTATGAAAAAAGCACGGGGGTAGTATTCTGAAAACTACTTCTCGCTGTGAGCATGTCCAGGTGCATTGACTTGTCTATTCACAAATTACTTTTAAGTTCATTTGGAATGCATCTAACAATGCAATATCTCTTTACAGAAGTCAACTTTGAAGCTCAAATTTTTGATATATTATAGTGATATAGAACCCCTAACATAGACAGCAAAAAAAAATGTTGATTGGTATACAAATAATGAATGCTTATGAATTGAATAGAACGTTAATCTTTCAACTCATGAAAATATTCGCACTATTGAACGAATGAAAAACATTCATTATTTGTTTTATATAACATATAAGTAGATCTAATACTAGAACGTTATCTTTCAACAAATTATGCTTTGCTCCTTATATTAATAATAAATTAAATTTGGAATCAGGCCTTCTCGATTACATTCAGATTGCCTTTGCGTCAGATGCGCGCAGCTATTATAATGAAAAAAATGGGATACGCGCAGGGTAGAGAGGTACGCAGTCTAAATATAACCCAAAATGCAGGCTGAATACTGAATAGTACAAAAATGAACGGCGAATATCTACCAAAAATGCACGCTTGTCCAATAGTATTATTTATTGAATATCATGTGACCAACAATCCTCCAATCAAATGACAAGGATCTACTTAGGTGTTATATAATACCTCTTAACCCACACAAAGTTTTCTCAAGGTCCAAAGGCATCAGCTTTTTCTCATCAAATTGGCAACAGTTATTTTTCAACTATATATATCTTTTTTTTAAATGTATGTTAAATGAAACGATGAAAAAGAAAATTATGAAAAATCAACTTTAAAAAAAATACATGTAAATAGTAATTATAAATTTCACTCTTTATTGCCAAGTTAGAGACTTCAATGATTATTTTTTTGGATAAAATTGCTCTTATTCCTGAATGGCACAATGTACTGCAACAGAAATGGACTAACATTTCCCTGTGGTTTTTGCACTTTCTGCTCATGTGCAATTTGCAATCAGAGCTTTCTAGGTCAAAGTATAAACATAAAATGTCACTAAAAGATGACATCAATCTGCGTTGTGCTAAAAATCTGTTCTTCTTGAAATGGAACTTTAAGATAGAGCGAGTAAATATACCTTTGTTGGGAAGACGGGCTCATCGTCCTCCTCTTCAACATCCACATGGATTGGAGATGACGACTCTCTCTTGGGTATCCGTGGAGAGGACACGCCTGGTGATAAGCTGAGGGCCACGCCCATCGGATCGCTCATCTCAACAAAGGAATCCTCCTGGCCGTCCTGTATGTGAAGATATAACAGGAGTATTTGTAATAATTGTGATAATAATAAGATAATTTATTTCCAAAGCACATTTACCAGAAAAAAATATGACATGTTATGACACAAAATTCAGTGAGTACAAATAAAGAACAATATTTACATGTATCCTATTGGCTAAAAATGTGATAATTTTTCTTTTATCAAAAGGGATGACTCATAAAGCAGCAAGGCACGAGACAACATTTACCCTGATGTATATAAAAAATATTGCATGCGTATCTTCCCAACTTAAGAATTTCCCTTGTGCCATAGTATTTCAAATTAATCTTACCGCCTAAATGAAACATATGTACAGTATAACGCCACTTGGGAAATTCTGGATTTGTCAGTTCATATCCTACACTGATCTGTGGGGCATGCTAAACTTGTTTATGCCAATCCACTCCCATTTTTATCATTGAAGCAAGTACATGATCGCCTGTAGGCTTCAATGGAATAACTGATCGTAAAATTTAATGCACTACCATCTGGCTGACTTTGGTCTCATGTTGCCCATACTGTATTGTTAGCAACATCAAATACATCATTTTTCATTTCATATTTCATTTAATTTTTCTATCAATTCTTTCCCTCTATCTAATCTACCCTTCCCTTCATCCATCCCACCATCTTACTTTAAAAGTACACCATCCACAAAATATCCCAAACATCCCTGTTCAATTCAATTCAATTCAATTTTTTTTTTTTTTTTTTTTTTAAATGCTGAATAAAAAGTCTGGAGACTCATACAATTCAGTTTACAAATTATATATACATACAAGAATATAAGAAATCAATGCTTTTAGTAATCTTCATATCAATTAATGATTCTAATTAACTAAACAACTAATATCAAATAATCATAAAATAATACATGTTGTAATTATTCAGCTTAAACTTTAACTAGTTAAATCTGTTTTCACCATTTTTCTAATTGTCATATTCATACACTTTCAAATCAATAACTAATCATTTTTTAACCAATTAACATTTCTTTGAGAATCACATTTCTATATGGATGATTATTACAAGAAATATAATAATACAAAATATTAAAATTATGATTACTTACAGAGTAGTTCTATCAGTGTACTATGAAATCTACTTAAATCTGGTTAACTGGCAGTTATCCGATGCATAATTTGTTTTCCTTCTATACATGTATTTCAAATTATCTCTCCATCTCTCCATCTCTCGATCAATTCATTCTTTCCATCTTTCCATCCTTTCATTCATCCCTCCATCATGTTACTTACACTATCCATATCATCATCATCATCGTCTGGTTCATCAGGCATGATGTTTGGATTCACGGATGTCGTTCTCTCCTTCAGATTCACAACAAAACCAAGCTGGAAATTAAGAAAAATATGCTTTTAGGAATCAAATCATATCATACAGTATTATATGTTAAAGGTACTATGTCCCATTTGCAGGCCCCAAAAATGAAAAGGTTAAATTCCACCGGCATTTGAAAGATAATACTAATTTAGAACTTCCCTCAAAACAAAAGGGCTTGAAAATGTCTTTTTGTGGGAAAATAACGACTGTTAGTTGTCGAATCGACTTTAGTGATTACAATCCATTTGGTAAATAGTCTGATATTCAGACCCTTGTACCGAATGGTCGTATGTTTTGTGCTGCATAAAGATTCAATCAGTTTAATTTTGGCCATTACAAGAAGTGGGTTATTGATGTAGAAGAATGCTCATGTACCCTTTACAGCTCATTTTATGTATGTTATTACCAAATAAAAAAAGAAGTCAATCAGTCACTCAATAGTGTCTGACAGTGAAGTCTAGAAAGTAAACGGGTTTCCTTGCATAATTTGAATACTAGGACACTACTAACGTTTAAATTTCACAGATAGGACATACGTGACATCATAATTCCTGAAAAGTTCTACAGAGTTTGATGTTGGCTGCAAATGGGACATAGATGTACATCACATCACAAATGTACTGTAAATTGTAATAGTATAGTTATATCGACTGCTACGAGAGGACTAGCTGTTTCTATACGCTCAAGGGATAGTTGAATCCCCTGCTATCACCCCGAGGCGCGCCTGCGGCGCGCCGAGGTGATAGCAGGGGATTCAACTATCCCGCGAGCCAGTATAGAAACAGCTAGTCCTCGAGTATTAAAGCAGTCGATATGACTTTTATATGCCGAATTAAAACAAAAATCTACCAAGAATTCTTACCTTAGCCTTTTAGTGAGTAAAAATGTGTTAAACATCACAGAAAATCTGAAACACTGTCTGTTAATCTTCGCTTAATCTTCGAGTGAAAGTTTCAATCATTTGGGAATCGCAGACAAAGAGCACTGTATCCGTCCGTGCTCGCACGTAGACAATTTTAACACGCAAACCAATGGGGATCGCAGTAAACCAATGGGAATCGCAGGATAATGAGGCGGAGGGTAGAAACTTTTAACTAGGCCCTGTGGGCTATTGCTATGCCCTGTGAGTTGGGCATGGCTTGAAATCACGACTCCAATTTCGACCAATCAGATGGCTAGATTTCTAAAGTGAGGTATATAATAGAGTTTATACCCAAAGACGTTGTGTGGTCTGTTGGATACGTCAACAGACTGTGGATCACATGGTTCTTGGTTCCAGTCCCACCTTAGCCCTAGTGTCCTTTCGTAAGACACTTATCTGCATTTGCCACTCTTCATCCAGGTGTACAAAATGGGTAGCTGGTAGGAATTTATCTCTTGAATGCTTTGAATGCCTTTAATAGCAAGCTAGACTTAAGCCAGGGTAATATAGTAATTTGTAGGTGCCTTGGGATGGATATGTGCACAACTTTGTTATTACGTGTAATGTGAAAATGTATTCTTTGATTCATTTACCACTATTTTACATACAAAAAGTAATTACACACACAACATTTTACATTTTAAACATTACACACACTACACACACAACACATGAAAATGTATTCTTCAATTCATTTACCACTATTTTACACACAAAAAGTAATTACACACACAACATTTTACATTTTAAACATTACACACACTACACACACAACAAATGAAAATATATTATTTGATTCATTTATCACTATTTTACATACAACTCAGTAATTACACAAATAACTATTTTTTCCGCTGACTATTCCCCTAGCTTACAGACAATGAAAGAGAATTTTACCTCAGGCAGTGGTAGACAAGAGGGCCTGGTTTTGCCATAGAGGGTGAAGAAGAAATCCACCACGTCACAACGTAACCTGGCATCGTGAGATGTACCAGAACTGTAACAAAGACATACAAACAAAAGGCAAATAATAGGGCTGTTCAAGCATGGAACTACATGTACTTGTGGGATTACATATCAATTATTGAACCATGATAAGAATGTTCCACTTTCTTGTAAACAACAAAAATCTCGCTAATCAGTGATCAGTGACACTGTTAGTCCAGATTCAGTCCGTTCATTGTTTTTATTCTCCAACCCACGCACCGATCCCACACACAGCGCGCTCTCTCCATTGATCGCGCTATCCCCAAATTTCCGTCCCCACGAACGTCCAGACGTTTCTGCCAGTGTCGGGGGTCAAAAGTTCGCGCTAATGTATGCTGACGTAGTACCTTCGCTTATGCCCTAATGAATATGCATCAGTAACATCGTCACGCTGTGTGTGTGTTTTGTGAGTAGTTTGTGTGTACTTCAAATCGGTATGCCCTGCCTGAAACCCTACCCGCACTGCCCCGATGGAAAACACTGGGGAAATCCATGGTTTGAGCCACTTACTGGTGTTTGGGTCTAATAGTATACTACTACCAGGGAGTTGGGATCCCAACTCCCTGATCTCAACACATGCAAACTTTATTCTTGTCTAGATTCAATGAGATTCTGAATTAATGCCATTATCTCTCGTTGTTTTAGTAAATTAGTTGGTAAACTTAGGGTTGAAATGATTTTTTAACTATGATTTTTGTTAAAGCCTTTTAAAGGTATTTATTTATTCAATTGATTTATATCATGATATGATCATAGTGTATTTTGACTTATTCAACCGTTAATCTTTCAACTCATGAAAATATTCGCACAATGGAACTCATAAGCATTCATTATTTGTATACTATACAATTCTATTTCGTTCATGGCTTGTAATTAATCGTTGGAATATGATGAGCAACAGCCAAATTTGATTTATATGTTTTTGTAGTACAGGGCAAACTTTCATATTTTCTTTGGGGCGTATCGAGCTAGTATTAGGAATTTTGACCACCAAGATTATCATCATTCTTACGTCTTTATTTTCCCGAAGGACAGGAAAAGGGGAAATCTTGTTTGGGAACATGATGATCTGAACAGGGGGGTCGGAATACTTTAGGGAAAAGGAGGGAAAATAAGAACGAATATCTGTGAACAAAAGACATTCATGGTTTAAGAAGAAAATGAATAGGCCTATGCCCCAATCTTTTGGCTTATTATTTTATTTCCCTGTATAGAGAGTGAGCAAAGAGCGGTAATTAAAGAGAAAACGTCCATTTATATATCGCATAGCCTACTCTCGTAATGTCTAGAACTTAAATTCCAAATCCTTGTCAGACTTAAAATATTTTTAGTATATATTTAAAGTTTTAAAGAACGTAACTTCTGCAAATAAATCTTTTAGGACTTAAAACTTCTCGCAAAATCTGATTGATCTGTAATAGACGATGTCACTTGTACGCGCACAGCCAAAAGTAAATCGTATTGGACTATCCACTAGACTTGAATTTTAATAAAAAATATTAAGTCTTATGATATTCTTTATTTAATCTGAAAGGTTTGTGCCCGATTAAAAATCTATGAACTTAAAATAATTAACCCTTCGCACTTAGAAATAAGTCTTATAAATGAAGGGAATATATTATGTGCATATTTATTTTGACGTTTGTAGAGCATTATTCATGTTAAAATTATAACGGACAAACCTAGTCTGTGAACAGTGTTGTAAGTTTGGCCTTGTATAATTTCATTCATTTAGTCTATTATGAGGCAATATATTGAGTGGGAAGTGGTGAAAATAAGAATGAACAGAGATCTGCGGACAAAAGAGACGGATGAATAAAGGAGAAAATGTAAATTATATTTTAACATTTATCTTGGACATGTTCATTTTGACGTTCATAGAGCATAATTCATGTTCCAATTAAAAGGCAGAATAAACCTTAATTGTGAATAATGATAATAATAATAATAATAACAATAATGATAATGGACGTTATATTCTACATAATTTATCTTAATGGTATTATATTTTTCTTTATTTAATTAATGTTGATTGACATGTTTTGATATGGGGGGTCAAGTATCCATGTGTTTGTTGTAGTAAGCCAGTGAAACGAAATCAAAAAGCTCTTCGGCATGTTCCAAGTGTGGAGAATGGGTTCACATCAGGGGCAGCGATTTCTTTTCATGACCGGTGGGGGAGCATAGTGAACGAGAGGGGCCAGTGGTGTAATGAGCAAAAACGTTTGTGGGGGAAAAAAAATGCATCACAACCATTCTTACATGTTACATGCAGGTCCCACTGAACGTTGTTCAAAGTGGGGGGGGGGCTAAATTATTTACGATCAGGTAGAGCAAAGCGAGCGAAGCAAGTGGAGCGTAAATTGGCGTGCTGTCTAGGGGCAAAGCCTCGGCGGGGTCAAGGGCGGAGCCCCATGAAGCTCAGGGTTTTAGGCATTTAATTAATTAAGGTCGGATGAGCACTCTAGGCCCGCCTTAGGGCCCCAGTGGTGTCCAGGGGGCGGAGCCTATTTGAGCATCAGTTCTATCAGTTGAGCATATTGTGATACCTTATTTGTGACACTGGTAGGTCACTCATTAGAGAGGGTTCCAGGGGGCTGAGCCCCCAGAAGCTCAGGGGTTTTCGGCATTCAATTACGGTCAGATGAGCAACTAGGGGCCCGCCTTACGTTTGCTGGTGCGGTCCAGGGAGCAGAGCCCCCAGGAGCTCAGGGAAAAAATCATGCCATTTCAGCAACATTTGTAAATCACTGGTATCAAATTAGAAATAAACCACGTTTAATTTTATTTAGGGGGAACTGCCCCCACCCCAAGCCCCAACCCCACCATCAGTATGCCAGTGAGAGGGGCGAAGGTGAAGGAAGTGAATATCCCCAAAGAGCTATATTATAATAAGTCTTGTTATATAGCTCTATGCTACCCTCACAGGTTTTTTACGTTATCTTTGTTTAAAAATTACATTCTTTAGCAAAACTATAGTATAAAAACAAGCAAAATACTTATTTCTCACTTCACTTTTACTTTGCCGGTATTTAATGAGTAGTCCGATGGGTTTGAAATATTAGGTAGGTAAATTTCAGCAAGTAGGACTTCTCAAAGAGCAAGCGGAATGTTAATTTTTCGTAGCGCTGATCTATTTCTATAACTCTTAATCTTGTGAACTTACAGTGTAAACTGTGCTGACGTGATACCAACGGAATACAGATTTTCTACAATATTTACTAGTACATTTTAAAGGATATTATGCGTGGGAGCTAGCGACCGAGCGAGAAGTTTTTGCATTGTTATTAGTTAACGCTGCACTCTTGGGCCCTCCAGAGCTTAAAAGTGTGTTGCAGTCTTTAACCAGTATTTGCTATACATTTTTGTGTGTACACTTTTTCAAATTTTCCGGGGGGAGGGGGTTAAACACCCCATCAATGTTTCTGTCCCCCATGAAAAGAAAAAACGAATTATGGAGGGAATGAGAGGGCTAAAATAAGAAAAGAAAGAGAGAGAGAGAAAAGAAATGATGATTTCACATTTGGGAAACTGCATAACACTTATCTTTGTGTTTTCATTCTCCAAGTAATCTTATGCAGCGTGAGCTTTGTGTATTATATTCTCGAATTAATTACTATATCTATATCTATACACTTGATGTTTTGTTCAACGGTGCCTTGCTAACTAATTTGCTCGGGTGACAAATACGCATTTTAACTAGGCGACTCTAGGTATTGGTGCTAATGTATTTGTATACAAATTTCCTCATTCCATTGTGTTTTAAATTCCCCCTCTAAATTAAGTATTTCTCTACTGCCTCACAGTCTTTCATTTACAACACTGGCATAGGAACCGAGGGGTGGCGGGAATATCGACCCCCAACTTGTTATGGCCGAAAACCCCTTATTTGTACATTTTTTAAAAATAAGTGTCCTTTTCCCTTGGATATGTGCCCCTTTTTCACCCAAAACTCAATCGCTATACGCTCGCATTTTAAGTTATTATGATTTTTTTCTTATAAAAAGATCTTTCAAGTCTTTCATGATAAGGGTTTGTTTTCCTCTTTATAAGATGTAATTTTTTGTATTGCGACTTTACAAATCTTAAAATTTGTGCTCGCGCCCTTCGCTCGCTCACGAATATATATTCAGACCATCTCACCCAACTGCAAACTATGATGCTTAGCAGTATCTTTGACCATGTAAAGAGAGAAACCAACGATGAAATCATCCCTGATTATCTAATCGCAATGTAGGGGTATAATATGGCCTACCAATGTCTATGAATTGCATATTTTTGCCTTAGTTGAGGTTTCCCTTTGTAGGTGCCCCTTTTTCCAGAAAATGCCCATTTTTGTTGGTGCCCCCATTTGAAAGTCGCTCCGAGTCACTTCCACGGTAAGAGGTGATTGTTAAATCTCGAGGAACAAAACCTAATCCCTCATGGCTATACTCCCCATATATTCCACAAAGTTTGGTATTTTTAATTCATGATGAATTGCTTGTAAATTGCTCTAAAAGGGCATAAAATGCACTAAAATAAGGCTGAAACTAGACCAGAGAGAATCTAGAATCCCAGAGCTTCCAGGGCCCTTGAGCGGGCCCTGGACCCCGCCGAAAGAGACTTTGCCAACGCGCACATTCGGATTTTCAGGGTGAGAGCTTCAACGCCCCTCCCCCACTTCTAAAAAAGCTTCCTTCGGCTATGATCTACAATATCTATTTTATCAGGAACCTATATTCTACAAGCACCGCTTTTCAATAGGTTCCTCACATTTTACTTGTGAGTCTAGTATCATCGTAACGTGCTTATATAACATTAACATATATGATTTCTATTTCATATATCTGTCTCTGATTATTTTAAAAATGTGGAAACAAAGAAACGTGAAGACTTGAAATGCAGGAAAAAGCCAGGTTTTTTAAAGCAAGGATATCGAAATTCACTACGTTGAATGGAATGAGCCCCTCCAACACCCTCTCCTGTTCGGTTGCTTCGCTACCTCGCGGGTCACATCAATGATGCCATCCAGTTTTTCAAACACCCCGAAAAATTCCTGCGTGCGCCACTGGTTACAGGTACTTCCATTTTGGATAATGCTAAAAATGTAACTCATTCTAATTCTATCCCTCTGCGCCTCAGAATAGTTTACTAGATCGATGGCGCATAACAAATGCTGTATTTATTATGCCTGAGTCATCTACATCTGCAGGAAACAATAATTGTGATAAATATGATCATAATATAGGTTAAGGAGAAACAAGGAATGGTGAATTTCCGTATGAAAAAGGGATGAAAATTACCCATGGTAATATCAGATAATAAGGTGATCGATGTTCAGTATTTTTTGACAAGATAATACATAATGATAATACATAATGATTTGTTCAGTTTGTCCGAAACACGGTTAAACGATGACATAATTATGTATGAATGAAATCAATTATGTGCCTGGATATAAATTTGTGGGTAAACATAGAGGGTCAGTTGGAGGAGGAGTGGGTTGCCACACAAAGTAAAATATATCTAACTTTAAAAGAGAAGATCTGGAATGTGACAAAATTGAACTGATGTGTTTAGAAATAAAAGGCACCAAAGCAGTTCCCATTTTGTGGATATAGAAAACCATCCAGTGATGCAACTCTTCAATTTTCTTTAATATACTTGAACAAAATATAGATGAAACCTTCAACAAATTACCATACCCTAAAACAGAAAACAAACAAAAAACGATCCTTTTCATTTACCGAAAATTGCCATTGTCCATCAAGAATTGCAAGTCACATTTTCAAGAAATAATTTAAACAGTTTTCTCATGCTTAAAAAAACGACAATCTGATTACATGGGGGGAGCCTCGCCGTGCATCCTACGTGCGCTCCATGTATAGTTTATTCAATGTATAAATGTTTTTGATGTGTACGTTCATCCATGTTTTATTTTTATGTTTACTGTTTTTGTTTGTATCATGTGGAGGGCTCCGTTGGAAAGCAGTTTCTTTTAACTGAATCGGACTACCTTCCACTGTTTTATCCATGGTAATAAATAAAACATGAATACATGGATTCGAAAGTCATTCAGTCCAAGTTTCGTAGCTTCATATTTCAAAGCTTCGGCAATCTTCTCCTCCGTAAACGATGATGACTATCCACAGACATTCTTATAGATTATTGTAAACAAACGATGATAGTAACAGTTCCCCAAATCATGAATTGTAAATGTACAACTCAGAAAACCAACTCGATAAAGCCAACTCGAAAAACACAGTTTGTGTAAACTCGACATCAGGCGTCAGGACGTCAGTATTTATAGCTTAGTTTGTTTTCAAATTTTAATAGTCATTTAATTTTTTGCTCCATAATTTCCAAACTTTAATTTATTTCAATAAACAGAGGATTGTTTAATCATATAAACATTTAATTTGCAATTAAGTAATAAACACTCCAACTTGAAATTTTAAAATAATTATGGACTCCTTATAATGAGAATAGTAGCTTCGTGACGGCGGCGGAGAGTTATGTAATGCGCTAAAGTGATTGTCAGGTTACTCGTCCAATCAGCGTACATCGAACGTGTATAGTTTTGTGGGCGGAGTTAATCTCCCGAATTCGGGAGAATGGCAAAATCGTCTGGACCGTTATCGAGACCTCAGAAAGAGAGGAATGGCTATGGTTACTTTCAACGTTGAGGGTGTGTTATTTATCAGCTGATTGGGTGGGCGACACGGAAACGGTACAGAGGCTGGACTATGACACTGTACGTGTAAGGTGGATAAGATTCATTTTAAAGAAAAATCAAGATAATTTTCCATGCGCTCTACGTTTATACACCAATGGTCAGTGGAGCACCCTGGATGCTGGATGTACTTTATAAGCCATTATGTTTGCAAGGGTTTTGTTTTTGCGAATTGTAGTGTCCCAAATATATAAATGTTTGAAAATGAGCTAGCATTTGTGAATATCTATTGTAATGCATTTATGAATGTGTTATGTAAGAGGCCTGCTTTAATTTTTTTTTTTAAACAACTCGCACAAAAGGCTTGGATCTGTCATCTCCAAAAATATCTTTTGGCAAAAAAAATGGCTTATACAGTCTTGGGTTGATGCTGTTGCTAGTGGGTATAGGGTAAGCTTCCCCCATTTAATATATGCAGTCATTTTCCTGCAATACTTGACTTCAACAGCAAATAAAACTAGATGGAACTTCAACTGCGCGCAGTCGAAAAATGCCTCCGCCATAGAGCAATTTTACAAACCAAAATGGAAGCAATTTTTAAAATTCAAGTTTGATTGTAATCCATCTGTTGGTTCTAATGATAACACGATCACAAGCTATTTTAGGATACATAATGAGCCCTGTGACCTTTGACCTCGTGACCCCAATTCTAATCAGTTCATTGACTCTGCAAGATACATACATGACCCAAGTTTGGCGGTAATCCATCAATCGATTCTTGAAATAACGTGATCACAAGCTATTTTGCATACATAACGAGCCCTGTGACCTTTGACCTCGTGACCCCAAAATCTAATCAGTTCATTAGCTCTGCAAGATACATACATGACCCAAGTTTGGCGGTAATCCATCAATCGGTTCTTGAGATAACGCGATCACAAGCTATTTTTGCATACATAATGAGCCCTGTGACCTTTGACCTTGTGACCCCAAAATCTAATCAGTTCATTGGCTCTGCAAGATACATACAGGACCCAAGTTTGGCGGTAATCCATCAATCGGTTGAGATAACGCGATCACGAGCTATTTTTGCATACATAATGGACCCTGTGACCTTTGACCTCGTGACCCCAAAATCTAATCAGTTCATTAGCTCTGCAAGATACATACATGACCTGAGTTTGGCGGTAATCCATCAATTGGTTCTTGAGATAACGCGATCACGAGAACGGGACGCACGCGCGCGTATGTACGCACGGACTGACAACCAGAAAACATAATTCCCGGCTACTTTGTAGCGGAGGCATAAAAAGTAACCATGTATTGCCATTATAAAGAATTAAAGCTCGTTTTCATTTGATTTTTTTTTAAAGAATGACATGCGCTGCATATGAAATTCAATTGTCAGTGCCTTTTGCTTTTTCTCATGAACTGTGTACCCATAAGACATTGAGTGATTTCAAGTACGGTGTTCGGTGTTGGTGTTGGTGTTGAGAGCATGGAAAGGCTGCTAAACCGAGCTCCAACACCGACGGTCAGTTTAGAAGGACGATACCGATCGCGTTATCGATAGCTCAACACCAGCCTCAACACCGAGTGACGTCATACTCTACAGGCGAAAAGTCTTGCAATAAAAGCATAATCCTTTCAGAAATTCCATTAAAATTACATCATATCGAATATCAAATGTAAAGTCATATTAAACGAGCTGAAGACATGGAATTTCACAAGTTGACCTCTGTGACCCTTGACCTACATGCTCCAAAATCTAAACAGATCGTCTTCCTATGGTGATACATACTATCATTAAGTTTGAAGTGAAAATTCTCCAGTGGTTCTTGAGATATCGCGATAACGATCTCAATGTATGGAATTTCATAAGTTGACCTCTGTGACCCTTGACCTTTGACCTACGTGCTCCAAAATCTAATCAGATTGTCTTCCTATGGTGATACACACTATCATTAAGTTTGAAGTTTAAATCTCCAGTGGTTCTTGAGATATCATGATAACAATCTCAATGTATGGAATTTCATAAGTTGACCTCTATGACCCTTGACCTTTGACCTACGTGCTCCAAAATATAATCAGATTGTTTTCCTATAGTGATACACACTATCACTAAGTTTGAAGTTTAAATCTCCAGTGGTTCTTGAGATATCATGATAACAATCTCAATGTATGGAATTTCATAAGTTGACCTCTGTGACCCTTGACCTTTGACATACGTGCTCCAAAATCTAATCAGATCGTCTTCCTATGGTGATACATACTATCCTTAAGTTTGAAGTTTAAATCTCAAATGGTTCTTGAGATATCGCTAACAAACTCAATACAAGGAATTTCATAAGTTGACCTCTGTGACCTGTGACCTTTGACCTACGTACTCCAAAATCTAATCAGATCGTCTTCCTATGGTGATAAATACTATTCCCGAGTCTTAAGTTTAAATCTTAAATGGTTCTTGAGATATTGTGATAACGGTCAAACGGGACGGACGTACAGACGTACGGACGTACGGACGTACGGACGTACGGACGTACGGACGTACGGACGTACGGATGTACGGACGTACGGACGGACAACCCAAAAACATGATGCCTCCGGCACCACCTTCGGTGGCGGAGGCATAACAAAGTTTCAAAAAATTGATTACATTTTTTCTGGGTTCTGTGGCTTGCTGGCTATGTCAGTAGTGTCATTCGATATCATTGCAAGATAAGACAGCGTTTATAATTAAAGACACTTACTTCATGTGGGCCCAGAGTCTCTCTACTAGTTCCTCGTTGCTAAGCTTTGACTGTTCCTTGTACTTGAACGGTGGGTTGGCTATCAGCATCCGTAGCAGCTTGTGCCTGGGATAGAGATACATGCAGTATCAAAGACATGTTCATGCTCATCTCGTAAAACTGTTAGCAGACTTATCAACACAGAAGGTCATTGCATGCACCCGTTTCTTTTCACCACCATAACACTGCCTCTTGCCTCTGATTTACACACATGGAACTTCTGTTTTACTGAGCCCTCTTAACCCTTTCGCGAAAAATCATTACACATTTTGTGGTGTGGCTCAATAATTTTTTTAATTCAGAGCCCTACAAAATATGCCAGATGCATGAGAAGAAAGAGCAAAAGTTTCTGCGCAAAATGCATCCATTTTTGTTTCATGACTCTATTGCGTTTGATGCTAGGAATTTTAAAAAGAAAAATAAGCTCTAAAATCCTTAAATTGGCAACATGTTGAGAGATTCAAAATAGTTGTTTTTCGATCATAATTGACAATGTTTTCAACTTTTTAACAACATTCTTTCCAAGGTTCATCGTTTTCGGAGACATTACATTTATCTTAACAATGTAGCAATAAAAGAAAAATAATTCTTATTGCCAATTTGAAGAACAAAGTTCGATCAATTTACCCCTACAAATAAATCCTGTTCTGAAAGGGATAAAACCTCATGTAGAAACAGTTTAATAGTGGCAGAAATATCTAGGGTTGTCAGAGGGGGTCTATATGAAATCTGGAAAAGTCCACAATCCCTTCCAAGTGTATACGTCGCACAGAACAACAACTAAAATGTGTTTTATATTTCAACAGAAGGGCATGGCCCATTTTGCACGAACAACAATGTAGATCTATCTACATGTATCGTTAGCGGATCCTTTGCCATATTATCAGTAAATGGAAATCTGCATGGTACATGATAATTACTCACTTGATAATGGGAACAGGGTCTTGTTCCACGATGTCCAGTAACCATGAGAAGATATCAGCACTTGCTTCAACTGCAACACAAAAACAAACAAACAAACAAATAGAATAGACTGATTCATTTCACTGTACTGTAATAGTTTGTGCACTAGAGATGCTGTCAACATTGACCAAAGGAATACTGAGTATCTTGAGGGTTGGTAATTACAGGAAATAAAATCACTAAATCAACCCAAACTTCCACAGCATCAAGTCTAAAGATGACCTTGAATATCCCTTAGACACAGTCAACAAGCACTTCTAGCGCTGCTAGCCTGACGTGTGAAGCGTCCAAAGTGAGCGTAGGTCTGGTAGAGTGTTGGCTCATTGGGTAGAAGGTTGGTCTCCTGATCCCAACCACAAGAATTCATTTTTTTAAGCATTAAAACTAATAAGTAAAGAAAATGAAATCTGGATAAACATTTGACATAGTCCACAAGCACTTTTAGTGCTCCCAGTCTGACCTTGATAAAGTGTCCACACTGTATATAGTTCTGAAAGGAGTCGGGCACGTTGGATCGATGGCTGGTCTTCTCATTCCAATCATATAGATTTTAATTTATTAATGGTTAAACTAATGAATGAAATGAGAGGAACATTGGGCATACCTTTGACGTAGTCCACAAGTGCTTCTAGTGCTGCCAGCCTGACCTTGGTAAAGTTCCCGTACTGAGCGTAGGCCTGGAAGAGCGTTGGCTCGCTGGGTAGATGGCTGTTCTTCTGTAGAAGACGAATGTTTCTCAAGCAGCTGATGGTGACGGTGTGCTGGTAGCAAGGCAGGAGCTTCTCAAGGTTCAGGCATCGGGTTACCTCCTCCAAAACCATCTAGAAAAAGATGATTCGATGATAATACCATCTTTGCAGATATTGAAGAAAAAAAAGTATGCACCATGCCTGCAAACTCATTCACTTCACAACTACAAGATCTTTGACATGAAAGATAACACCCTGTAGCTTGTAAATAAACTTGTTGAAATAAGGCCTTTTCCCAATATTTTTCACATGAATTTTGCATCAATAGGTATCAACTTAGTTAAGATAGAAAGTTAAGTTTCATTGCATATTTCATTTGACTTGAATTATGAAGTTACACGCATTTGCAGGCAATGACAAGGCGCTCAAACCAAAGTTCTTCTTGAATAAAATATGCCTAACCAAATGCATCTGTCAATTGAATTTATCGAGTCAAGGATATTGCTTCCCAAATTTTAGTTTTAACTTGTCAAAAACACTTAAGAAAAAATGACTTTTTAATTCATGAGCATGGTAAAGCGGGACAACCTATTCCACCTAACATGTAGAAGCATTCTAGAGCTCTCACAAGTTGGTGAGTGGCTTTTAGCTATAAACATGTATTTGATCACTACATTTTAGCATACCTTTGTTTCAGGGGAGAGGTTCTCCACACTGGTGTTGACCATGGAAACTGCAGGAGTGATGGTATTAGAGAGTGCATCAATCAGAGCAGCCCGGTAGTAGCAGTCAGAGAACTGATTTGGGAGAAAACAAGGATTGTTACGATCGATTCGATAAATCATTCAGACAGGTATGGTCTATTGCTTGCTCCTGTCCTTTTCTGAAGAATAAAACTGTTTTCAGTAGAGTATCGCAACATAAAGTTTTCTTGGGGGTCGCACAGTATGGAGTGGGAAGATATTCTCACCTTATTCTTGGCGTTATCGTTGTACTTGATGAGGTCTACCAAGAACGCTAAACTCTCCCTAGGGCACATGGTGTGGATGTTGCGGATCAGACCAATGGCTTGCGGTACGGCCTGGAGAAATATCACATGAATGGAAATTATCAATCAAAAGTATGAAAGTCTGCTGTTTAAAAAAAAAACACTTCCAAACAATCTAAATGTATATATACACAGTAATATTGAGTGATTCTGTCTGGTTTTCACACCATACAAATGTACCACATAACCTCACAAAGTTCACTCTACCTTTGATGAAGGTGACTTTGCCCAATATCACTCTCCCAAAGACCTTGAATCTAATTAGTTCTTCCAGCTAATTGATTGATTGATTGATCGAATTTATTTCATTTCATATCACACAATAAAGAACATAGTTGACAAAGTACAAAATTATGAAATGAAACAGGAACCTACTGGAAAGCATAGCTTGTTTTTGTAGGTTCCCAAAAATAAATATAATATGAACATTATTTTCATAAATCATTTTAAAGTGTCTAAATAATCACAGTAAAATAGATATAATACAATAACATATTTTCATAAACCCTTTTTAGTTTCCACGCAATCGAAATATACAAAAGAAAATAATTACAAACGGGACACAAAAGACAGGAAACTGACATAATACGATGAGACAGGACATGACGAAACAATTAATAACAGGACAAAATAAACAAGACATGACAAAACAAAACAAGACAAAACAAGACAAAACAAAGCTGCACACTACATAAAATTAGAAGACGAAAGAGAGAGAGAGAGAGAGAGTGTGTGTGTGTGTGTGTGTGAAATAGGGGAGATGTGAGAGGTATACCCATATCCTAGTTTAATCCGTAAGAGACATGTATTTTTGTATTAAATTCTTTTGAACCCTCTACTAAAACTATAATATGTGGGTTTTTCTCTAACTGTATCTGAAAGAGAGTTCCAAAGTTTTGAGCCTGAAAATACAAAGGATTTATTTGAGAGCAAAGTTCTTGTTTTCGGTAGATGAAAAGCCCGGCAGACCGAGTAGGATAATGATGAATATTGACATTCTTGGTAAACATTGAGTAAAAAACATTTGGCAGTTCATTCCTATTTAAATTATACATAAATATTCCCAGATTATAACTGTATAGATCTGTTATCTTTAAAATACTATGTGTGTGAAAGAGTGCATCTGTGTGCGCTCGAAAATCAGAACGACATATAACACGGAGCGCTTTTTTCTGTAGTAATAAAATTCTAGTTAAATGGAAGTCAGCACAATTGCCCCATGCTATAATTCCGTAGTTTAAGTGTGGGAGGATGAACGTTGAATACAGGTTTAATAATATACGAGTTGGAAAGTAAACCTTGACCTTGTTTATAATGCCAATATTTCTTGAAATAACTTACAAACGCATCACATCTTTCCTCTTCTTCATACTTGATTCGTCTTTCATGAATCAGCGGCGCGCACGTCCCAAATCTTATCATACTTTGCCAAATGAATAAGACAAACATTTCCTCACAATTTCTTAAATACCGGTAGTAAATATTCACATAAAAATATGGATGAACAGGCAAGCCCACAGACCCCAAAAGAACAACCCTAAAAAAAATATGTATAATTAAAGTCTGTATCCAGTGCCTATTATTAACAGAGGCATGTAAACATTGGATTACTATGTGCTAAGACAAAGGCTTCAGTGACAATTACCATGCAGTCAATATCCTACACTAATCAAAATGAACTTCAATGCAGGGGGGTGTTTCACAAAGAGTAAGATCGACTTTAAGTTGGACTTAAGTATAACAGGCCGTTGGTGCCATTGTTTGCTATCACCATTAAGTTGGCATTATGATCTTTAGATAATATTTTTTCCTTCAATAATGAATCATCAAATAATGTAAATTCTGTAGATTTTTTACCATGATTTGTACGTCCTGTGAGAGACCAATGCCAGTAAATGATGAGAGAAAAACAATGGCATGAACGGCCCGTTATACTTAAGTCCAACTTAAAGTCGATCTTAGTCTTTGTGAAACACCCCCCTGGACCATAAACTATACCTAACACACTAACCCTAATCCTAAAACTAACCTAAACCCCAAATGTAAACCCGACCCATATCTGTGACGGAATGAAGCCCGGCGCATTTTTCGTGGGAGCTAATATTGGATCACTAATTATTATAAGGTACATTTCGAGAGAGAAGCCAAGTTACCTTCTGGATTAAGTAGGCCCTGAAGTCCATGAAGTTATTCCGTCTCACAATGTCCTCTGATGAGAAGGAGCTGAAGAGTTTCTTGAACATGGCGATGAGGGCGGTGTGGCCACTGAAGGTTTCGGCGAGCTCGTTGGATACCTGCCAGCAAACAAGTGGATTTGATTTCAAAATATATATTTGATGAACTCAAACTCTTCTTTTTGTTGTAATCTTTATATGCCTTTTTATGTCATACACTGCAGAATTAAGTATGCCTCTTTAAAACATGTGCTGCAGCATTAGTTTAAGGATACTGGTAGCTTTCAGCCCAAATTCAACGATGCGGTAAAAACCTACATTCCAGTCATGATTCTGGACAATTCTCTACGGCTCTGAATCAACAATATTCAAGACGAACCACAAAAATGAGCAATTGTCGAAAAATGGTTAAAGATCCATAGCAGTGGGCTCTCATGGGGAACTTGACACCATTTGGGTGTTTACCCAATAACAGGTGTTGTCAATCACCAGGATTAGCCTTCAGTTTTGACCAATAGGCCTCACGTAATGCTCTGCATTTTCCACCAATCACCCCATATGGAAAAGTCTTACATTTCCCTCACCCAAAGACTCTCCGAGAGACAAGGGGTATTTCTTGATGGGACCACGGGTTTGCTGTGTGCGAGATGTTTACACCCATTAAACGTTTTTCCACCAAGTCTAGTGTCAGCCAGTTATGACCTACTGCACAAGGAACTGACTACCATCTTCTTTATTTAAACTCTGCATAACACAAATGACCGCTGATAATATTAAGAGGATGAGGGTAACGACCTACCTGTGCATAGCAGTATGCGGCTTGTGTTCTGACCTTGTAGTAACAGCCGGAGTGGAGTATGATGTCACTCAGAGCATGGGTCGTTTCCAAGCTGGCAAACTTTTTGAGATATTCAACAGCCTACAGAGAAAAATCAGTTGCATTTAATTCACCATTTATCATGTTTGGTTTGAAATTCTCCCCCCCAAACCTTCTATATGTAGGTTTTTAGTCTCATAAATTCAGCATATCAAGTAAGAAAGTCACAGGGTTAAAGTGATATGTTTGCCCCCCCTCCTCAACCGACAGATGATGCAGAATATTTAATAATAATACTTATAAGAAAAGTGAAAAGTCAATATCCCATAGGGGTGAACTAATTCAATCATTTGATATGGACCCCGCCCGCCAGAAAGGGGGGACAGGAGTCTAAACTTCATAGCGATTTAGATTACGAGTTTTCTAAAGAATTCTTCAAACTAGATGGAACTTCAACTGCGCGCAGTCGATGATGCCTCCGCCATAGAGCAATTTTACAAACCAAAATGGAAGCAATTTTTAAAATTCAAGTTTGATTGTAATCCATCTGTTGGTTCTAATGATAACGCGATCACGAGCTATTTTAGGATACATAATGAGCCCTGTGACCTTTGACCTCGTGACCCCAAATCTAATCAGTTCATTGGCTCTGCAAGATACATACATGACCCAAGTTTGGCGGTAATCCATCAATCGGTTCTTGAGATAATGTGATCACAAGCTATTTTGCATACATAATGAGCCCTGTGACCTTTGACCTCGTGACCCCAAAATCTAACCAGTTGATTAGCTCTGCAAGATACATACATAACCCAAGTTTGGCGGTAATCCATCAATCGGTTCTTGAGATAACACGATCACGAGCTATTTTTGCATACATAATGAGCCCTGTGACCTTTGACCTTTGACCTCGTGACCCCAAAATCTAATCAGTTCATTAGCTCTGCAAGATACATACATGACCCAAGTTTGGCGGTAATCCATCAATCGGTTCTTGAGATAACGCGATCACAAGCTATTTTTGCATACACAATGAGCCCTGTGACCTTTGACCTTTGACCTCGTGACCCCAAAATCTAATCAGTTCATTAGCTCTGCAAGATACATACATGACCCAAGTTTGGCGGTAATCCATCAATCGGTTCTTGAGATAACGCGATCACGAGCTATTTTTGCATACATAATGAGCCTTGTGACCTTTGACCTTGGACCTCGTGACCCCAAAATCTAATCACTTCATTAGCTCTGCAAGATACATACATGACCCGAGTTTGGCGGTAATCCATCAATTGGTTCTTGAGATAACGCGATCACGAGAACGGGGCGTGCGACGCACGCACGCGACGGACGGACAACCAGAAAACATAATGCCTCCGGCTACGTTGTAGCGGAGGCATAAAAATTGAAGTGGTCTGCTCCACAATCTTTCTGCAATTACAAGTACCTGAATATGTACAGGTTGAAAGGTTAGCATTAGGGTTAGGAAATTAAACACGTCACCTCCAGCTGTGCTACAATGTCTCTCTCATATCTGAGCTGACACTGCCACTGGTAGTCAGGCTGGTCAAAGATGACTTCTCTCAAGAGGGTCATCTCAGTGTCAACTTCGGATCCATAGAACAGGAGAATCAGGACTAAAAAGAAACAGGGACCAAGTCCTAGTTAGCATATGGCACAAATGGCCCCAGTATGCACAGATCTTTTAAACATGGTCAGGTCCCACTTCATATATTTTGAAAAATAACTCCCAAAGTAATGGAGATGCTTCATTAAAAGTGTTTTTGCTTCTTTTATTGAAGAAAAAAATACTTCCACATGTGTATCATAAAATGCACCATTGTACATACATGAACATTACTTTAACTTCAAAAGCACTGCCTCAGTTGATTTCAGTATGTTACATGTACATATAACTTTTGTCTTCTCGTGCATCAGAGAATAGTGATCATAACGTCAAGAACCCCAAAAGTCTTTTAACAGAACTTAGAATTCTTAACATAGCTCAACAATCCTTTTCAGGCCCCCTATTCCTTGGAAAGCATACAAAGAATAATCCTGAAGAAATAACCTAGGACTTTCATTACATTTTCCTTTTGTCAACAGAACTAAAGATTATCTGTACATTCGTACTCACTCCATCTTACTAAGATCCATGTCCACCTCTTCACCATTCTTCAAGGGGATCTTCTTCTTCTTGTGCCTAGTGAAAGAGAAAAGAAAATGTTTCATAACGATACATAAACTGTCATTGCTTGGAATAATCATAGCATACAGTTTAAGCACCTACCACCCTTATGATTTAACAGGCAAGTTTTCATCCACTCCTGCCCACTTTGTCAAGCCAGTCTTTTTTTTTCACACAGTTTCGTGCCATCTGCTGTTGAGGGATGGTATAATAATTATACATAATGCTGTAGCTTAGAACCCAACCCAATCTTGAACTTGCCAAACTGAATTTCCAAAGTACTGAACTGCACCTCTCACAATCCGAACTAGGACATTTGATGCAGGTCATGGCAATTCAGTAACAGTGTTGCAGTAAGAAATAGGTAATTATTTATTTCATCACCAAGAAATTGTTATGTGACCATCATACTTCCGTCATTGAAATATAACAGGGGAGTGTTTCACAAAGATCCCAAGTCGAACTTAACTCTAAGTTGGACTTAAAAATTATGGAGAGCCATTTGTAGCCTTAAAATAAAATATATTCAAAAGCAAAAATTCAAGTATTTTAGACTTTTTATAAATTCCACATCAAGAACATGAAATCTCCTTTGATAATAGAAAATATGAATGATTTGAAACAACATTTTATGCCTTTTAAAATAACTTTTCCAAAATATTTTCATAGATGCTAACGGCTTTCCATAATTTTTAAGTCCAACTTAGAGATAAGTTCAACTTAGGATCTTTGTGAAACACCCCCCTGGTGTATCTTATCACAGCGGTGGCAGCGGTGGGATATGAACCCATGCCATACACACGTAAATGAATGGGGACTTGTATTGTCTATCCTGTTTCTACACCTCTGCATCTACATGCATACCTGCCAACATTTTACAGCAAAAATTAGGAATCGCTTAATGTAAAATTAGGAATACAGTCTATTTTGTATAATTTTCACACAGAATATTTCATAAAAGAGAGGAATCTAGGGTTCAAAACAATAGCTGGAAGGCCAAAAAATAGGAATCCTTGCTCCAAAATGGGAATGGTTGGCAGCTATCTACACGTACTGAATATTTACCTTCTGCTTTTGGAGTGGCACGTGATCTCTCCCTTCGTCAAGTTATCTTCAACCTGGAGTGTGTGTTCAAACGAACCATCAAGCTCTTGAATCGTCACCTTCAGAGGGCCCTGAAAAAAGAGAAAAAGTGTGTTTGAAGGTCTCAAGATTATCATCTTCTGAACAGCAAATGAATTGTAAACGTCCATCACCCTGAAAACTATATAATCTTTTATATTAGTGAAAAGTATGTTCGTTCATTTCGCTGATTAAATGCTTATCATTGGTGCTTGCACAGATGCCTCTCAAAACTGAATGCATATGCTGCAATCTTTGCGCAGAAATTAATTAATGATTTGCCCTAATTTTGAGTTGTTATGATGACTGAATTTTTTTTTAAACCAACATAAAAGATAGTACCAGTAATTTTCAGAATACCATCCCTGCAGTACAACTCACCACATATTTGATGATACCCGGCCTGCCGGGATCCTGCCTTAGTTCGAGCTCGACGATGTTCCTCTTCCTGTTGAAGTGAAAGGTGCCGCGGAACTGAGCCATGCCCCCCTGACACACCCATTGGTTGATGAACAGCTTGAGGTCCTTGCCGGACACCGTCGAGATGGACTTCAAGAACTGATGAATGTAAGACATAATAACCAAATCATTATTGTTATATTTTCAGTTTCTGACACAAGGCGAAGATGAATTAGAAATTTCAGATTACAGATTTGAATCTGTAATCTGTAATCAGATAATGAAATACAAACATACTAAAAATCTAACTCAATCTGTAGCTACCAACCAGTGTTCAACCAGAACAATCATTCTACAGACTTCATTACATTTATGAAATAAATATGGCCATAATCATCAACAATTTTTTTTTCATATGAATTTAACTAGCTTTTAGTTTTTCTTGGTCAATCAAGAATTTGATATGATGAGATAAACACTTCTACACTTACCTAGTTACCCAGTCACTTTTGAAAGGTAGCACAATCGAGGGACATCCCCCCCCCCTCATTTATCATAGCTTATGACACAATTAAAAGGAACTTGACCCTCATTTACAGTAGCTTATAACATCATCAAGAGACCCACTTACCCCCTCACTTATTATAGCTTATATCCCACTCAAGAGACCCAACTTACCCCTGATGTTGAGATGAGCATGTTGCTCCAAGCACAACTCATGAACTTTTGATGAGATGCCGAAGTTGCCAGGGACAGCAGTTTGTTGAAGACCTGGATTGATGAGTTACAAATATAAAGATTAAGAAAGAAAAGAATGAAAGAAAAAAATTACATCATTCGTGTTATAGGAATTGGGGATGGGAATTATTGTTAACTTTGCAATAAAGGAAGTTGAAGATATTAGCATGAACATATATCATAGAAGCTAGGATCCTATCAACTCTTGCGTCATCATCATCTTCATCATCACCAATTCGAAAATGCAAACCTTGAGGAGTAACTCCTGTCCGATCCTGATCTCGATCAGCCTCATGATGAGATGGGACTTCATCATAATCATCTTCCAATGCCTCCAGGAGACGGTGTGGGGCTGAGTGCAAGGGAAGTGTAGGTTCCCACCCCATACTGAGGGCTTGGTCTTGCCTGATGACTGTGCAGACTTGAAGGAGGGGGTCGTGGTATCACCCCCAGCATCACCGAAGACTTGGTACCTGTGGAGGGCTCATCCATGGGGAAGGGGTGGAGGACCACACCTCCTGTCTCCTGCTCATACTTACAGAGTTCTGTCAGCTCCTACAGGGGAAAAGACAAAGATGGTTAGAGTATGTAAGGAATATGAAAGAGACTTCTGAATTTTAGATCTGTCACTTAACCAAACCAAGTCTAAAACATAATGTCAAAAGTCATTTTCAACTTCCAATTTTTGTACACTTTTTTTTCTGCCATGTATTTTCCTTGGATCTGTCTTTGTTCCCTCTGTAATTTGTATATGATTTTTAAATATGTAAATTAGTAACAATTTAGACGTAAAGGTTGCAAGTATTGTATACAATTATTTGTGACCCTTGAACCATGATAGCATGGCTGATGATAACTTGAGCACAATAAACAATCACTATACATTATATCATCAAACAATAACATTCCAATCTACATCAATACAGCTCAATTTGTCACTAAAAACATACACTGAACACCAAAACCAAATAGCCAAATCACTGGTTACAGGGTAAACCCCTGATAAACAACAAAATGAATAATGTCTCAAACAACACCAAATGTCTTGCATAACAAGTCTTATTGATGACTAATTCTAGTCCAGTACTTGTTAGTATCCACAGTCTGCTTCAAGCATCTTATATCTATTTGGTCAAGTTTAAGGTGTTTGGTTATTTGCTGGCCCATACTTCACCATGAATACAGAAACCCAAACAAAATTCAACAATGCGTGTATCATTTTTCCTTGTTTTTAGTTTGATCCCAGCTCTGGTAGGGGTATCAACTTGATAGAATCATCAGGTATCCTAAAATACTTTGATGATGTCGGTA
>CP137678.1:14028561-14456061 GCA_037976565.1 Mesocentrotus franciscanus
ATGGGGGACCAACGGGCACCGCTTAGGCATTGTTTTCTATATAGAGGGAGCAAGTAGGTACAAGTAGTGCAGTGGGGCTTTAAGGAGAAAGTGGCTCAAGGTAATTCTCCGTTGTATATATCACGCAGTACAAGATGGTTTGTTTGGAACAGCAAATTGTAATCAATAAATACATGCTGGAAAATGGAAATCACATTAACTGAAACTGTGTACTGTAGTCATGAAGTGAAAATGAGAATTGATTCCAAATAAACATGATCCTGTCTGTACCTTTTATAGATGGCTAATAATAATGATATGTTTCAGACATGAAGAGATCGACATGTGGCACTTTATAAATCAATGGACTAACTCTACCCACTTAATTTAGTACCGTACACTTTCATGAATACTGGTCAATGAAATTAGGCAGTCATATTCACAAATGATAAATAGATAGATAGAAAGATATAGTTGGATCAATTGATACATAAGTAGATCCCTCCTTAACATCATAAGGAAAGAACAACTTCAGTTTGTTCGGCATATTATGAAAAGAGAATGCACAGAAAACAGGATACTGACAGGAAAAATTAAGGGGAAGAAGAAAGCAGAAGAAAGCAGAGGGAGACAATGCATCAAATACATGAATAAGTTCATTGGGCTGACTGGTAACAGAAGTAACGTCACATTACAAAGAACCAGAGATAGAAGTAGATGGAAAGCCCTGATCGCCTATGTCTGGAACAGACAAGGCACCCAGAAAAAAACATTTACAAATGAGATATAGATATGATGGGTTATATTGGAATTCATTCGTCCAATTATTACCATAACTACATACATTTCAAATATGGGGAGTGTTTCACAAAGACTAAGATCGACTTTAAGTTGGACTTAACTATGGCAGGCTGTTTGCTCTCACCATTTACTGGCATTGGTCTCTCAAGTGACTTATAAATCGTGGTCACAAATCTACAGGATTTACGTTTTTTGATAGTTCATTATTGAAGGAAAAAATGTTATCTAAAGATCATAATTGAGAGACCAATAGTGAGAGCAACCAGTGGCATGAATGGCCTGTCATAGTTAAGTCCAACTTAAAGTTGATCTTAATCTTTGTGAAACACCCCCCTGGAAGCTTCGTTTGACTAACTGTTTCATCTCTTGCTGGCATATTGAGAGGGTTGGGTCGTTGTAGCTGATAGTTTTGGTCACGTCCCATTGGTCGTTGATTACAACCCTGTAAACCAGTGCTCAGGAAGCCCCCAGGTCAAGGGTTAAAGGTCAAGGATCATTTTCACACAAGTCCACACAATTTTTCGCACATAAAATCTTTCAATATCATATCTTAGTGGTAGCCTCAATGTAAAATGCTGATGATACATTCTTTAGTCAACAGAACCAAAACAACCTCTACATGCATTTTTGCCATTCATGTCCAAACACAAAACAGGGAAAGTATATACATGGCATTGATCGAGAGAGACAATAGATGCAGGCACTGGATAATGATTTGAAATGTCAACCCTGATTGATTGAATGAAACACTACACTCGTATTTACCATCAATATTTTTCTATCAAACCAGTGCTGGAATCATGAAACCAGAAATGGGAATTTAATTTGATAGAATAGACAGTTGGCTTCAGATGAAGAAGAAAAATCATTAAATCAGAAAAGTATATCGAAGAAAGTATTAAAAAGAAGTCAGACAAAGAGTGAGAATAATTTAGATTAGGAGGTTATTATCACCATTAATATTGTGAATCTCTCACTTGGCAATACAATAATGCGTGAAATCACACAGAGAGTGCTAAAAATCTGGTGTGTGAAAAAATCTTTAAAAAACAAATATACCGGTATTCTCATGTTAGAAAAGACCTTTTTGTTCATGATACATTATTTTCCATGTCCTCCCTCACAAAAAAGACTTCCTCTCTACTTATGTTTCTTTCATTCATTACTATAAAGGATATTGCATTGTTTGCAGTTGAGTTTGATCCTGTTCACTCCAGCTCTCAGGGGAAGTAAATGTAGTTCAGTGAAACCCTGAAGAAGAAAAAAGATTTTAAAAATTACATATATTTCACACTATTAGGCCATTAAAAAAAAACGCTCATTTCTTTCACACCCTTTACACATTTCGCTTCCATTTATATCGTCTAATTTCAGCTTTCCGGTTCATTCTCCGCGATGAGTGCAAGACGAAAAGCTTTAGTATGGCTGTATTCGATGCTCATTCTTCAAAAGTGCTCATTCTTCAAAAGTGCTAATTGTTATTAGCTAATGAAAAATGGCTAGGACTTTTAAATCATCTTCATCCAATCATATAAATTTGAGAAAAAATGAAAGATCGAAATGTCTTAATACAGTGTGAGATCTAACAACAAGGGATACGATTCCGCAAAGGGTTGCCCAGAAACTGAAATGGACAGTTAATGGCTTATGGGAAATTGCTCAATTTCAACATGATTTTCTTTCTCACAAATCAAGTCAAATATTTGATAACAAAACATGATCACATTGTATCACTAGACAGCTAAGATCACAAGTCTCTCAGACACAGACAGCCACGCTATTAAAATACATAAAGGTAAAAGGTCGATTCCATTTGCTAATAGAAAATACCAAGCGTTGACATTTTATTTCGTGTTCCGGAGTATGTTTTGTCAAGTCAGAAGGAAAGGCCTCATGGTCACAGTGACTGAAATTTCTCTTTTTTTCCCCTCTCAGGCAACTTTGGGAGGACACTCAGAAACACCTGTTATTTTCATTCATTTTTGCCTTTACCATAGATTAATCAAGTAATATAACAGTACTAAAACATAAAAAGAGGGCTTTGTAAGAGCTGAACACCCTGCAACAGTAGGCCCATTATAGAGGATATAAAGATATCCTGGCAAGACAAAAGATCAAATGATGGGTGCTTGAAAAGATTGGTTCACATTTGGTGGTGAGAGATCTCATGAGAGAAAGGAAGCTGAAATATTTTGGGCACATCATGAGGAGGGAAAACAGCTTTGAGATGCAAATTATTCAGGGTGCTGTGGAAGGACATCGAGGTAGAGGTCGTCCAACAACAGCTTGGACAGATGAAATAAAGGTCTGGTCAGGTGGAAGTATGGCAAGAGCTACAAATATAGCTAGAGATAGAGGAAGATGGCGAGAAGGCCACAGCAGTGCAAATGGGCACCATCTGACAATGAGAGAGAGATTATAGAGGAACCATTTCTGACTGGTCTAAGACTAGACTGGTCTACTTACAACAATGGATCTCCTGTTGAAGTTGATTGCTGTGATGCATAGTATCTGGTGACTCGTAAAAAGAAACAAAAAGAGACAATACAAGTGGAAAGTTAGCATTTGAAACATCAAAAACTTGAATTTGAAATTGGATTCTGAAATCTACATATATCTCATGAGTCACGATTCGTTCTGATGGCAATGATAGCACAGATTTTCACAGTGGACTTCATGCTTTTTTGAGGCAATATAAAGTACACTGTAATCAATATATGTATGTAGGACCCCTTGCATCCTATAAGGAAGACTTACAGACAAGTCAATGAGAAACACATTCCGAACAGTGTTTCCTGCAACAGAAATGGAATCAAAATGTCCAGTGCTTTTTATTCTTTCTGCTGTTGCATTCAAGGGATTGGGTATCTTTGTCTCAGATTCTGAAACAAAATCCTGGATTTAGCTCATGCTGCAATCATAATTATAAACCTTTAGGTCAGTCAGGAATCCCATGACGTTTACAAGCCAATCGCCTGTCTGATTATCAAGATATTTATGATTGGAAATCGAAATTTCATTTTTCGTTTTCCTAACGGTTTTTATAACACTACAGTCTATTGGGGAAAATGAGTACGGTATGGTAAAACCGGTCACTCAAAGATTTGTACTTTTTTGAGGCACTTCATGATATTTTGAAGTGCAATTTTTTTAGGGCTTCAATATTATTTACACCATACTTTTACTTTACTTTACTTTAATACACGATGTTGTAGGTCTAAGCCTGTTCATCGATCCAGGATTCTTCCATGGTAATTGCTACTTGTGGGGGGGAGGAGATTGTGTGCTTTCATGAGACAACAGACAACACCTAGACCGGCTCATACAGAAGGCTGGGATTTTTTGACCAGTGACTATCAAGTCTATTCTTAAACCATATCAATTTATCATATCACAGACGCTTCAAAAATTTCAACACAGAGCCGAGTTCAATTTCGATGAAGAAAATCGGGAAAAACCCCTCTTAAACGCATCATTCAGTCAATCTGGTAAGTGGAACCGAATTATATTAGCCTAGAGTCTATGCCTAATTTTCAAAAATAAATGCATCGAAAATTCGAATATGATTATGAATCCGCTAAACTAAAACTTAAAAGTGACATTTTTTAATTTTTAGTCCAAAGTTTGGTGGCTAGTTTGGTGGCCAGATCCGTGCCACCGAGTTTGCACAGGAGCGCCTATGGTCGGCTTCTTTCTCTAAAGAGAGGAGCCGACCCTACCCAAATCAGAGGCTAACGAACGAAAGAGACAGAAATTTTCGGTCTAAGTTTCACTCTAGTCTAAGGTCACGCGCGAACTATTGTCACAACACCATACTTTGCGTGTGGGACTGAAACATTTTAAACCGATATTCATAATGGCAAATAACGTTTCAATACGATATAGAAGACTAAAAATGACAAATAAATTATACTTATAATCTGAAAGCCCTCGACGTGTCATAGGATTTGTCAGGTTTCCTTGCGTTTTTACTCATTTTTACGGCATATTAGTGACTAAACTTCCGAAACCGTAAACTTTGAATCAAGTCGAATGTACGGGGTCTGGAAAAGGTCACTTCAAAAAGAAAAAGAAAACAGACTAGACTAAAGCGGCTGGGGCCGGGGTAGCGAAAAAACAACAAAAGTGGTAGCGATCCAGGGGACGGCGTGTGTGTGGGGGGTAAACGGTCTTCTCCTGAAATTTTTCAGAGGCGTATTACCCTACCCTCCCCCCGCCCCCAACACATACATACCTACACACACACAAACAAATGAAAAAAACTGGCACTGACAAATAGACTGTGAGTCATTAAACAATAAATTATATATTTGAAAAATAATAATAACAACAATAATCGAACATACAATACACTCTTTCTTTGTGTTCAACGCTCAACTCTCTATTAATAGGTTAAAATGTCCTATTGTATTATTGTTTGTCTATAGCAGCTATTATATGCTGGTGGAAAGCAGGTTTACACGATTCGTGGACCATTTCTTTGTTCAATATAACATATATTCATATCCAAATTCAGAATTTCCCTCTTGGTATATAGTGTATTATTAAACGTCGACCTGCGGCCTCCGTTAAATACGATACCACTAAGTAAATTCTACATTTTTCGGTGCATAGGCCTATATATTTTGTTATATTGAACGCCAGAGCATGCAATATTTGTATACTAGTGTCCATTATATCTTTTCTTGTTGAGTGCAGTTGACGATCTATTCGTCACTATACTGCTAAGTAACTGATATTTTTCCATTTGGCATAAAGATAAAGACCAGTTCTGGTCATGCGATTGCATTGTGAAAGAAACGTTGTGGAATAGATCAGAAAAGGTTGATCATCTAGCATATAAGTATTGGTGTGTACTGCAAGGTTCTGAAATCATCAAAATGATAAGAAATTTGGCCCAGTCTTGGTAGAGTTACAAGCACTGGACTACGCGACCACGTGCGCGATATCTATTTGGTCCCAATAGATATAATAATTTACCAAATATATCAATTAGTAGGCGGTTTCCCGACTTTCCCGGCAAAATTTGTATCATCACGTAATTTATTAGTAAAAAAATATTCTTTCACATGATTGATAATGAGAGCTTCCATTTCATTTTTTGAGAGAGGGGCGTTTCCAAAACTGGTCTTTACCTTTAAAGCTAATGGGTTAGCAACACATTATCAATAATTTATGATGCCAACAAAATGTGTGAATAAAACGACATAAAGCGACATTTGCTCCGTGACATTTGCTCCGACGTCAAATGCTCTTCCGACAGTTGCTCCTCCGACAGTTGCTCCGCCTGTAGAAGCGAATATCGGTGGAGCAATTGTCGGGGGAGCAACTGTCGGCGGAGCAATTGTCGGCGGAGCAAATTTCGGCGGGGCAACTGTCGGCGGAACAACTGTCGGAGAAGCAACTGTCGGAGGAGCATTTGACGTCGGAGCAAATGTCGCTTTTTGCGGAGCAACTGTAACCGGAGCAATCGTCGGCGGAGCATGTGTCATGGATTCAATAAACATTGCAATTATTTTTTATTTTTCATTACAATCATTAAAGAAACATGACTTCGGAAAGGCGTGAGTGTACTGTTGAGATACCAATAATCATCAACTTGGCTGTTTAAACAGGTACATCGACGAATTTTATCCCAATATTCATAGGCCAACTTGGTTTTTATAATTCTTTCCTGGCTGTATACATTATGAACGATGGAAAGGGTTATTGTTCAACACCAATACTTATGTTATTTAACGTTATGTTGCTCATGAAATTTCACGATTCCTAGAAAAAAAAGCACTAGCATGGGTTGTAACACTTTAGAACCTCTTAATCTTCCGCTTTAACGATGATCCGCCATTCTTGCGGTGGGGTAGCGTAAAGGGGCTGTCTCCATAATAGAAGGTGACAGCATTCGAAAATCCGACATTCATGCTAGTTATCAATAAATCACTAATATTTCAAAATATTTCAATATTTCAATAATTCAAAAATCCGAGTGAAAATGACCGAAATACCATAAACAGAAATAGCAAAAATTTACGTATACTTCTTCGGAAATATAATACCGAGATGAAAATAAATCACAAATCTCGTTATTCTTTTTACAATTTTTATTTTCAACGAAGAAAAGAAAAGAAAAACATGATCATGATGATGATAATTGTCATAATTATCATGTATAGATAAAACTACTCATATACCAGGTCGAAAATCCCATAGAAACCAGTAGAGAAAACCAGTAGAGATTTCTACTGGTTTTTACTGGTCAATTCTCTACTGGTTTCAATATGGAAAGTGGCGGTTTTCCATTAGAACACCAGTAGAAAAAAGGTTACTGGAACCAGCAGAACACCAGTAGAAACCCCTAATGGAACCATTAGGAGACCAGTAGGATTCCATACAGTAACCATTAGGAGACCAGTAAAAAAGAAGTGCTGGAACCATTAGGAGACCAGTAGGAACCTATACAGAAACCATTAGAAAAGAAGTGCTGGAACCATTAGGAGACCAGTAGGAATCCATTAGGAGACCAGTAGAAAAGAAGTGCTGGAACCATTAGGAGACCAGTAGGAATCCATTAGATGACCAGTAGAAAAGAAGTGCTGGAACCATTAGGAGACCAGTAGGAATCCATTAGGAAACCAGTAGAAAAGAAGTGCTGGAACCATTAGGAGACCAGTAGGAATCCATTAGGAGACCAGTAGAAAAGAAGTGCTGGAACCATTAGGAGACCAGTAGGAATCCATTAGGAGACCAGTAGAAAAGAAGTGCTGGAACCATTAGGAGACCAGTAGGAATCCATTAGGAGACCAGTAGAAAAGAAGTGCTGGAACCATTAGGAGACCAGTAGGAATCCATTAGGAGACCAGTAGAAAAGAAGTGCTGGAACCATTAGGAGACCAGTAGGAATCCATTAGGAGACCAGTAGAAAAGAAGTGCTGGAACCATTAGAACAGTAGAAAAAAGTCCTGGAACCATTAGGAGACCAGTTGGAATCCATACAGAAACCATTAGGAGATGCAGTAGAAAACAAGTATAGGAATCCCCAATGGAACCAGTAGAAAACCAGTAGAAAACCAGTAGAAAACAAGTAGGAATCCCCAATTGAACCATAGCATTGGTTACATTGCATGGTTGACATTTTTTAGATCAGTTGAAATTTTACTACCTCAATGCACTTCCAACACAGTACTTCTCACAAAATCTGCCAGCCCTTGTTTTTTTTTAAAACTTTGTAAGAGCATGCTGGTCTGCAAAGTAGACACAAAAATGACAGGAGCTGGCATGAAGTTCACTTTCAACACAACCATTTTCTCAAGGTTCAGCCACTTCCTCGCAAATGTCTGTTAACAAAACACATCACAATCATGTTGATTCATCTTTATCATATTTAACACTTAAGAGTGTATCATTTTATTATCTGTCAGAATATCATACATCATATAGTGATTACAATTACTGTACATGAACGTTTAAAAAACGAGGTTAACAGCTTACATGAAGAAGGTTTTTTTAAGTACATACAACAAAAGAAGAAATAAAACAATGTTAAATTGGCTAATTATTGTCTAAAAATTATGGCCAATTTTAACAAAGAGAAATCAATCTTGACAATTTGGAGTAGGTTTGGCAATTTGCAATAGATTTCTTACGATAGCCATCTTGAGTAGAAACAATGAGCATGCATTTTTGCTGAAATTTGGAGAATAAATCACAAATGATAACGCAAAGCATGATTTTTACCTGTAGATTGTCAAAGTACATGTAAAAGATTGATATGTAACTTGATAGTACAGTGTATTATGACAAATTTCATTTTCCTCCTGAAATTTGATAAACAAATGAAATATATGGTTCATATTTTAGAAGGTTTGAATTTAAAAATGAAATAGATTTCATAATTCCGAAAAATAAATAGGGTGCGTAATTCTGGATTTGAAAAGGGGATGTTAATAACGATATTGAAATAGGGTTCATAATTCCGCAATGGAATGGTGTCATTATTTTGAATATGAAATAGGATTCATTATATTGAAGGTTCGTAATTCCGAAAAGGATACGGGGTTCTCTTCGCATTTTCAGAATAATAAACCTTTGGAACTTGGAAGTATTGAGCCCTTTTTAATTTTTAGGAATTATGAACCACATTTCATTTTTGGAACTACGAATCCTAGTTCATTTTCAGAATTATGAACCCTATTAAATTTTTAGAATTATGAACCCTTCAGAATTTATAAAATTATGAAATTTCAGAAAACATTCTTATCCATATAAATAGGTCATTTTCGTACTGTAATCAAATCATTGCATAGGTTCTTGTTAAGTGCCTCATTACCAATTATTCAATTCACCTGTTACAAATAAATGTATTTAAATAGTCAGAAAACTCAGAATGCAAATTGAATACATTATTTGTTGCTAGGTATGACAAACATTATGGCTTGCCCTACCTAACAACACATGTTTGCATTTTGACTATTGAAATACAATTATTATTAACAGGTGAATGGGATAATTTGTTACGCGGCACTTTGATTTGATTGTATAAAGAAAATGGCCTAATCACATGTTACTGCAGCATTTATGAATTATTTTGGTGGTTCACGTGCCATACCTGGATAAGTCTTAAGTGCTTAAGAATGGAATCGATTTGTATTGCATTTACCTCACTCAACTTTTCTCTATGACCAACTTATATGATTTGCTACAGGTTTTAGGAACTGACATATTAATACAAAGGGGGTGGGGTGAGCATGAGACTGATCTACTACATAAGCATTATGAAACAGGTCTACTTCATATTAGTAATAACAAATATACACAAATACTGAGATCTTTTACCCAAATCATTAATATGTCAGTTTGTAAACCCTGCAATTCATTAAAATTGCAAGTGACATGAATGGGCATATCAGTTCTACAGCTAAGCTATTCAGGTTCGTGGCTATATAACTCACCCCCCATCTCTCTATCTCTATAATGAAGGGGAAAATAACCTGAAATTTTCTTGCAGTTATGCTATCGGATGTGTGTAGATCGACCTCATTTTGGAAATATCCCTCTTCAGCTTGGACTCATGGTTTAGCTTTTGGGTGGAATCTGCTGTATAATGCAAGTGCTGCTTGATCCAGGGTACGCAAAGAATTCTAATGCATGAATAAAGCAAAAAGAAAGGAATACAAGTTAAGAAAAACTGTTATAAATTTTAAAACTGGAACGTAAACAATGAATTAAATAATGAATTCTGTCAAAAAAGTACTGCTTCAAAGATTCATCAGAAATAATCTCTCATTGCTCACAAACATAATATAAACATACCTTTGCATTTTAAACATTTGTTGGCAATGCAAAACGTGATTCAGGATTTTTTGTAAATAATTATCAATACAATTCTAGTTTGCTAATGAGAGTAGAATCAAAGTTCTATTGACCTATGCTGGCGAGGAAAAGAACACAGTTTGAAACTCGCAAAATATGGTCGGTTATTGCAACATACCTGCAGGTTTTAGTGATCTGAAATTAATTGAATTATATATATTTGAAACTTAGGAAAAATAAGCCTTTCGAATGAAATGATCAATTTGTTGATGCAATCAGTGATCATGCAAAATATGAAACATATACGGTATGTAAAGAAATAATACAAGTACATCTACACAATTACCGATAATGTGGCTTCAACTGTGTCACGAGGCTGCTGAATGCTGATCCAGAAGGTTGAGAGAAAGTAGCATATTGTGCATGGTCTCACGTCAATATACTGTGGCCACAATGTGCTTTGAATCCACTGCTTTGATGAAAGATGTCAAAAGATGCCTACAATTAATAAGAAAATAAATAAAGTTAAAATAAATTTGAATGGTTGATGCATGTGCAACACACGTAGGCCTACTTCAAACTTCTTTGTACAGCCTGTTTGTGAATAATTTTGTTAACCATTTATTTCCAGATAAAGGCTTCTGTATATATAGGAACACACCATGAACTGATTATACAATACATTTATGGTGAAAGAACTTTGTACACGTCTTCAGAGGTTGTTTTGTTTTGTTAAAGTACTTGTTTAAGGTTATTTGACATGGCTAACATCGAAATGGTGTGGTGCGTTCAACGCACCCTTTCGCGGAGAACCGCCTTAACTTCGGGTTAAGCGGAGGGGGCTTTTCTCAGCGTTGACTAGTCTTCCACATCAGTCGTTTGTCGTTTAAAATGGAATTTAAGGAATATAAATTTAATTCGTTTAAATTGAAATAATCAAAATTGAAACAGATAGACTAGAAAATTAAATAAAAATACTGTTTAAGTAACTCCAGGGAGCTCCGACGTCGGTACAGGAAAACGATTCAAATAGCGGATTGGGCGACAATTTTCGGAATGTGAAGAGTTAGTAATTACAATTTTGACTTACAATGTTTTTCGACTCCTCTGAGCATCGTCCCAACTACTTGAAATTGTAATATGAAGAAGTCTTAGATGGGAAAAAGGGCGATTCTTCGTCCTAATTTGACGATTCATCCATGTTGCATCGTCGATTCAAAATGGCGAAGAGAAAATACGCATGCGCAGTAGCCGCGCAGCAAATAAGAATATTCATGATATAGAGCGCTGTTCGCTCGAAATTGCTGAATATGCACGAGGTTGAGAAGGGCTCTCTTTCTTCGATTCTTCAGCAATTTTGAGTGAACGGCGCTATATCATGAATATTCATATTTGCTGCGCCGCTACAGAGCATGCATACTTCCTCTTCAACATTTTTGTTGAATCAATGATACAACATGGATGAACCGATTGTCGGGTTAGGACGAAGAATCACCCTTTTCCCAGCATCAAAGACTTTTTCAAATTATAATTTCAAGTGGTTGGGAAGTCAAAATTGTAATTACTATATAGATCTAGGTCTACCCCTACTTATTCACAAGTTCACATTTTGAAAAATGCAGCCCAATCCGCTGTTTGAATCGTTTTCCTGTACGACTACGAGCTCTGGAGCTCCCTGGAGTTAGCGTTTATGCTTCTCATGCAGCGCACTTTATTTATTTTTAAAAGAATAAAGCACTCAGTTCTCAAAATTGACATTACTCACAGCAGTTTCATGTGTAGGTAAATGCACAAACTTTGCATTGAATGATGCCCCATGCATCCCATCAAGATCCTATACATAGTCATAGATGCGCATGCATATGGGATCATACAATACATTTCTCATCTTGGCGTTGGAAATAAGCACTCCTACTACTAGTTCACAATCATACATTACTACGTTTCAGAACAGAAAACAGTTACTATATATATTGTAAATAAATTAGGTAAATCTAAGACTTACCCATAATGTAGAATAGCAGGGGAAAACGGAAGTATTCAAAAAGATTTTGCCACTCTGCTCTAGCTCCTGTCGCTGGCTCTGTGTAGCAGTTGAGGAATGGCTATAGTATAGTATTGTGTGTATGTGTGTGTACTCAAGGCAGGCATGGTATACGCGCGCACATGCACTGTGCACATGCTTTCACTGCATGGCTTGGTTATATACGTACACACAGAGTACTATTGCAGCTGTTCAAAAGGCGGGAGTCGCATTTTTGGGTTTTGGGGCTTGTAGTCTTGATCAATATTGCAGACCTTATATGGTGCATGTCAATTAGATGTTGCACAATCTGTAAAATAAAACTATTAATATAATGACTTATGGAGAGTTTCTAACTCCTGGTTTGGGGTTTAAATAAACATTGGTATACTCCAGAGGCGGCGCTAGATCCTACTGGTTTCTATCGCTTTTCACTGATCTTCAAAACCATTAGAATCATCTGGTTCGTAAAGTTTTCTACTGGTTTAAATTGACTTAGGATTTTTACACCCATGTTAAAACCATTAGATCCTACTGGTTTCTATTGGATTCTACTGGTCTTCAAAACCATTAGGCTCTACTGGTTTGTAAAGGTTTCTATTGGTTTGACTTAGGATTTTTACACCCATGTTCAAACCAGTAGATCTTACTGGTTTCTACTGGTCTTCAAAACCATTAGGCTCTACTGGTTTGTAAAGTTTTCTACTGGTTTGACTTAGTATTTTTACACCCATGTTCAAACCATTAGATCCTACTGGTTTCTATTGGTTTCTACTGGTCTTCAAAACCATTAGACTCTACTGGTTTGTAAAGGTTTCTACTGGTTTGACTTAGTATTTTTACACCCATGTTAAAACCATTAGATCCTACTGGTTTCTATTGGATTCTACTGGTCTTCAAAACCATTAGGCTCTACTGGTTTGTAAAGGTTTCTATTGGTTTGACTTAGGATTTTTACACCCATGTTCAAACCAGTAGATCTTACTGGTTTCTACTGGTCTTCAAAACCATTAGGCTCTACTGGTTTGTAAAGTTTTCTACTGGTTTGACTTAGTATTTTTACACCCATGTTCAAACCATTAGATCCTACTGGTTTCTATTGGTTTCTACTGGTCTTCAAAACCATTAGACTCTACTGGTTTGTAAAGGTTTCTACTGGTTTGACTTAGTATTTTTACACCCATGTTCAAACCATTAGATCTTACTGGTTTCTATTGGTTTCTACTGGTCTTCAAAACCATTAGACTCTACTGGTTTGTAAAGGTTTCTACTGGTTTGACTTAGTATTTTTACACCCGTGTTCAAACCATTAGATCTATTACTGGTTTCTATTGGTTTCTACTGGTCTTCAAACCATTAGACTCTACTGGTTTGTAAAGGTTTCTAATGGTTTTACTTTACCGTTCCTCCTGAAACCATTAGACTCTACTGGTCTCTGGAAAACCAGTAGAAACCATTAGAATGTCTCTACTGTGAAAGAAACAGTGTGGAATCGATCAAAAAAGGTTGATCATTTAGCATATAAGTATTGGTGTGTACTGCAAGGTTCTGGAATCATCAAAATGATCAGAAATTTGGCCCAGTCTTGGTAAAGTTACAAGCACTGTACACAGAAAGATGTATATGGGACTACACGAACATGTGGCATAAAAGTCCGTCCCGATTTTTATGCTGTTACATGTCATATTTAGAATATTAAGGCATTTGAAGAGCCATGCTTTTCAGGGAACATTTTTTATCTGATATTCTTCCACACTTGCATAATAAGAATGATAACGCTCACATATTATTTTTCACCTCTTACCAGAACTCAACCTTCTCTTTAAAATCCAAAGGTGTACTAGGGTCATTCTCAATATTCTGTGAACCCGTTGACTGCTGAATAAATTCATTGCAATAGGGTTAATACAGGGGCCATCCGGTTCCAGTAGGCAATGCGTTAACAAATGATAATGAGAATCAGTTCAAGTAACTACCCCCCACCCCCGATTTCACGATGATGTACCTATTACAGGAGCACTATAGATGCACTTTATTTCGAATGGGTTCTGTATTATCATGAATACCTTTTCATGAAGATTTAACGATGTAGCTATTATCTGCATTTGCCCTCTTGTCCTAGTCTTTGTTTTTGTCGTTGCCCTTGTCCTTGTCCTTGTCTTAAATTTTCGTCGTCCCATGTGACGTCCTCCGAGTGTTTCAGCCTAAAAGTAAAACGCAACTACTAAATTTATAAAATTATGGAGTCCTTGACCGCTCGTTGGTGTTGGGGCATAGTCCTCTATCCATATATGCACTGCTCTATTGTGTTTTTCTTATGCCTATGAATGCTTGTACTTCCGAGCGGTGAATGTGTGTATTTTGTCCCCCTTTTTCTTCCTTCTTTCTTTCTTCCTTTCTTTTTTCTTTTGTGAGTAATCCACACAAAAACAAGCTCTGATTTTTAGTGGATTTCTCTTTTACTTCATTTTTGATCTGCTTATATATTTTGTAATCTAAAATGCTTTGATCACTTATTGTAAAATTACAAATAAGATTCATTTTCTATGTTATATTGCAAATGTCGTTTGAGGTTGTCATGAAAAGGGAACAAGAAAGAGCAAAGCGGAATGTGTGATTTCTTTGCCATAAATTTAAAGCCTGTCTGCACTAGTTTGGCCAGGAGTGATTAGACCTCCAGCGTGGTCACTGGCAGGTGGTTATCTCATCAACTCAGCTCTCAATTAACATAAGAAAAAGAGGATCAATGGGGGACCAACGCGCACCGCTTAGGCATTGTTTTATATATAGAGGTACCAAGTAGCTACAAGTAGTGCAGTGGGGCTTTAACAAAGATTGATTGGTAGTCTACTCTGAAAATAAATCGCAGTGGTAAGGCAGCACTCTTACTCGCTTTACACGCAAATCATATATAAACTATATTGTTGAAGCTTTTAAGAAAACCTCTGTAATTTGAACGTACATGTAATCAATATAATCTACACTATTAAGAGACAATTTATTATCAAGTAACAAATTGAATAACCCATCAGCTTTGATTTGAAATATTTCGCCTAATTAAAGCCGAAATATATTGTAATTGTGAGCTGTATAGAGCTTATAGCTATTAAGGAGATAAATTATTATATCTTCTTGAAAATACTATCATATCATTCATAAAATGTAAATGATTCATCTCCCTTCCACCAATTTATCACTTCTTCTTATTTTGTATTTATAAAAAAACGCCAATACTGCTTGTCTTCGTCCCTATAAACCTACAGATACAGACTTTTCGCATGTGTTATGCATTTAGCAGCTTTTATTTTTACACTTTATTTAAATGTTGCAATTTGTGCATTCAATTGTATTTTTGTTTTCAATGAGAATATTACAAATGATGAAATATCGCATAGATATCACTATTTATCAAATAAAATACAAGTTAGTAAACTGAATAATACTCTGTATTGATAGCTAACTCGTTACTTACCACGTGTGCTAAGTGGCATTTTTGGTTAGCAAGCCTTTGGTGGCGATATGCACACATATTGGCATCAATAATATTAGTACAAAGATTGCACTATGCATTAACAAAAAGCATTGAGTAATGACCTATTATCGGTCTTTTCTATTATGCCACCCACTAGATTTGCTGCAGTTAATGCAAACATTTGTTAAAATAATATAAAGAATATAAATAACTTGCAATTCCTTATATTTTCTTATACATGTTTCCTTATTTTAAGAAAACAGAAAAAATATTAAGACTAAAATACTTTGAAGATAATGATACTATTAACAATAACAAGAATGATAGTTAAAATGATAATAATAATAATAATGGTAATAATGATAACAATAATAATAATAATAATAAAAGTAATAATAATAATAATAATATAAACGATTTCTTATGCTCATTAAGGCATTACGGTATAATGCATCTATAGGCTGCCATAGTTTTTATATTATTACGTTAGCTTTAAAATGCCTTGTCTAAAGACATATGTATCGGACTGAGATTCGAACCCCCAACTTCAGATTAAGAGTTCCCACAAGTTTTGTAGTTATTTCAAGTCTTAACATTAACATTTAAAAGATAAAGAGGCCAAATTTGAAAACGTCGTCAAACTGTGACGCATTTCAAGTATATCCTTGGTACTCGTGGCATTACGTGCGTGAAATCTGAAATACAACTGCCAAGGCCAAGGAAATCGAAAATAATTATATATATCTGCCAATTCTAAAGCAACCGCTAGCATTCAAAACAATTTGGGAATGCATATCCGAATTATTCTGAATATGAGCGCAAAGTACTCTTGTTTTTAAAGATACACGGAAATTCAACTTACAAAACAGAACCTTGTGAAATAAAATAACAACTTATTACATACAACATGTACATTGCAGCTAATTGATATCAGGTGAACATTGAAGGTTCTTAACAGTATTTTGATAGTTGGTGGTTATACATGTTGGTATCATTGTTACCTTTGTTTTACCTTTCTTTACACATCTCTGTTTCATGTGACCTCTCATCACTGTAGTTTAAACAATATATAATTACTATTACAGAAGTGATACACTGATTAAAGAAAATGGTTGCTGAAGAGAATACAGTGACAAACAACATGACTTATATACAAAGTATGTATGTATTTTTTTTAATCGTACCATTTCCATGTTCTAGATATAAATAGGTACAGCTAGTACTACTACTACTGTAGCCTATGCTATTGAGTGGTCAATTTGTTCTCCTTCGTATAAACAGATCGAAAATATTTGCTAAACGTCAATACTGAAACATAAACTACCACCTTGACCTTTTTCCTTTGTATGACTTAAGACAATTTTAAATATTATTTGACATGTTGGAGGTGCGCCTAGAGACAGGGATCGATTCACTTTTGGATTCAACTGTTGCTTCCTCAGATTGTGATGATGCTGCCGAAGGCTGACACGAGAAGAGCTGTCGCAGGGCCATACGAAATTCCGGGAACCACACGATGTAGATAACGGGATTCATGCTCGAATTATAGGTGGTGAAAACGATGATGAACTTGTGCAGGGGACCTCCGATGTAGGTTGGTGGTAGTACGCCGATGGTGAAGAGAAAGAAACTGAACTGACCTGGGCCCCAGGTGATGACAAACACGATGATGACGATGGACATGAGCTTGAGGACGCGGTTACGAGCCTTGATGTGCAAGGACGCGGCTTCCTGGCCATTGAATTGAACAGAGTGGCGATGAAGCTTGCAGGCAATGAACACTTGGGTGATCAACATTACCAGGACAGGTAGGACGAAGCGGTAGATAAACATGAAGTATCCGAGCGTGACCTTAGCGGCGACGGTGGGGAAGTACAACGTACATGTGTGGGTCATGGTATTGGCGATCACCGCCGTTGCGATGAAGATGCCATAGACCAGAAAAGAGATGATCCAGATGATGGATATCACAGTGAACAGCATCTGCTTCCGAGCCATGAGTTGGTTGAACTGCAGTGGGTAGACAACAGCTAAGAACCGTTCTATGGATATCGCCATGAGGATGTAGCTTGATGCTGTGAAGGAAACGAAGAGAAAGAATCCTGGTAGGGTCATCTTGCAGTACAACTGCCCAAGAGGTGAGTCCGGAACGGTTGCCGCGGATGGCACAGGAATGGTGAAGATAGACGTCAAGAAGTCCGCAAAGGCCAAAGCGCTCATCAAGGTATCGGTCGAACGGCCAGCAGCGCGTCGCTTCCGGAGGGCTAATATAACCAACAGGTTACCCACTATCCCAAGAACAGAAGAACATAGTTGAAGTATTTCAGAGTAGGACCAATCGATCTGCCTCCATGACCATTCGATTTTTGTGGTCGCAGTCGGGGTCAAATCCACAATGATCGTCACGGTCGTCAAGTTCATTGTTGTCATTATTGTTGTGAAATCCATATTTATGAGATAATGTATTTATAAATTAATCCTTCCTAATACTTGTCAGATTCCTACAAGAACTGGAAAGAAGTCACCAGCGTGATATTTCAGTCTATGTGCACACGCATTCTCTTTATGTCGCTAGAAACATCGTTCAATTCTAGATTACTGTGTGTGTATTGGGTTTTTACAGACGTGTATCAATCAGATATGATTATTTACGTCTGGGGACCGACCTTTAACGTCACCATCCGAAAGACGTGACTCAGTTTCGAACCTGCGTCCTCGGCTGAATCAGTCTGTAACTTCCACTGTTAGCTGGATTACAGGCGCACGCAACAACGCCCAGTTAGATTACTGGGAGACACGGGTATGTCTATATCTTCTCACAAATCCTTTGCAATATGGTGATTACTTGGAACCACGAAGACAAAATAATCAAATGAAAGCACAATCAGCAAATGAAGAGCTCGGTTCCAAAAGGTACTACATCCATTTTTTTTAACAAAATTGATTTTTTTTTTTGTTTGCATTAACGTACACATTTCCAGTAGCCTAAAACACTGACACTTCCAAAAAGCTGAATTTCAAAAAGAAAGTTTTTAAAAATGGCATTTAAATATCAGTTCGGTTCCAAAAGGTACTATATCCATCCAAGTCATGCATTGCAACTTGCATACAGTATGCAAGATTTCGGTTCCAAAAAGTACTACATCCAATTTCGGTTCCAAAATTTAAAAAATATAAATTCATGAAAAATAGTGGTGCAGACTTAGATTTTTTTTTAAAGAGTGGTTTTTTACTTGTATTATACAATTATAGTATAATCAGCCAAAGTATCATTCCAAACTGACATTGCTAACTATGATAATTACAAGATCGTGTTTTTCTCAGAACTTGGATTTATGGATGTAGTACCTTTTGGAACCGAGCTCTTCATATATCTGAGGGAAAAATTAATGTTCTTATGCTATAGATTGTATTTTCAATATAATTGATTCGCACTCGTGTAGGGCAAACAATGTCGGAACTCAGGTGAGGCAAATGGGTACCCGGCGCGATCGCGGGAATTAATTCATTAAGCTGTTCGAGCGCTGTATCAAAAGCCACTATAAATGGAGCGCCATAGTAGCAATGTGCCACACATGAGCAATCATACACGACTCCATTGCTATGATAATAATTATTATCAATTCAATGATTGGATTGTCAGAAATACATCTATTGACAGTGGCGGATCTACGGGGAGGGGGGTTTAACCCCCCCCCCCCCTCCCCCGCCAAGTGAAAATGTGATGTGCATAGAAAAAACAAACACATGATAACTCTGGATATTTAACTGTTACTTGATTTAAAAAGACGTTATCATGCACTGCTGTTTATGGTCTTCATTGTGTTAGTAGATACCAGGAAAACATCACTTACATGGGTTCAAAATAGCCACACACAAAGATCGCCTCGGCGCTATATACGCGGCTCGTGGACGATGCTCCGCATCGTCATTGGGTCAACCCCTTAGCAAAAAGCTAGATCCGCCCCTGATTGAATTGCATCGAACATTAAAGAATAGAATGAGTTCTGGAAAAAATTCAGGTGATGAATATTTTGTGAGCTTTCTAGCTTATTGCTATGTGGATATGGAGAAAGAATAACACAGTGGGAATATCATGCTGTCATGTGAAACTAATTTCTCTGGAGTGCATTGGTGTTTCAAATACGACTAACAAAAGATCATTTATAATAGAAAATAAACTGAAATAAAGGAGGAATATTTATTTTGTTACACGCTTACCAATAATTAAACAAGTCTTGGATCTTAGATTTCAAAATGGTTTTTCGATGTTTCCAAAAGAATAATTATTAAAGTTAGGTTTCATTTGTTTTGGTTCCACTGGTGAGAAAATATAAAACGTTGTCTTTACAATTCTTATTGAAAACAAATCAATCAAAACGGCATAATAATGATTCAGGGTACTACTTAAACAACAACCAATACTTAAAACATCTCGAGCATGCCATGTGGTTATTTATAGTTATTCAATAACGATTAACTTTAGATATAATTAAGATTATCAGTATAATTATATAACATGTATAATATGTATTTGTTTGAGATCGACATTTTCATACAATAATAGGTAAAACACCACACTCACCAAAATTAAGTTGAATAATGTAGATTATACGCACATACTAAGGTAGCAGCACAACCATCTCCTCTCAATAATCTAATAATTATTATTACATACCTCTCTTTAGTATGTCGAATAAATCTAGTCATCTGGTTGGTCGAAATTGGAGTCGTGATTTTAGCCGTGCCCGCAAAGAAACGAACTATGCCAGTTGCCCCGGGTAACGGGCAATAGTTAATGTCAAGGATGCCCGTTGCCCCGGGTAACGGGCCGCATAGTTAAATTTTGCTGACATCCCCATTGGTTTACGTGTAAAAAGTTTCTTTGTGCGAGCGCGGATACCATACAATGTGTGTGCGATTTGGTCGCTTATTCCCGAATGATCGTAACATTCAGGCAACTTTCCAGCGAAGATTAACAGACAGTGTCTCAGATTTTCTGTGATGTTTTAACCAAAAAAAGGATAAGGCAAGAATTCTTTGTAGATTTTTGTTGTGAATTCGGTATATAAAAGATATATGGACTGCTTTAATATTCGAGGCATAGCTGTTTCTATACTGGCTCTCGGAGACGCGGCAGCGCGCCTCGGGGTCATAGCAGGATGTAACGTCCCCTTGAGCCATAAAAACAGCTGGCCTTCTCATAGCAGTCAATATATCTATATGATACCTCACTTTAGGAATCTAGCCATCTGATTGGTCGAAATTGGAGTCGTGATTTTAGCCATGCCCCGCCTACCAGTCAATAGTCTTTTAAAAAGTGCCCTCATACCCGCCTACCAGTTAATAGTCTTTTGAAAAGTGCCCTCATACTGCGATCCCCATTGGTTTACGTGTTAAAATTGTCTTTGTGCGAGCGCGGACACCATACAGTGCTTTTGTCTGCGATTCCCAAATGATTGAAATTTTCAGTCATTTTTCCAGCGAAGATTAACAGACAGTGTCTCAGATTTTCTGTGATGTTTTAACCAATCTTTACTTTAAAAAAAGGATGAGGTAAGAATTCTTGGTAGATTTTTGTGTCAATTCGGTATGTAAAAGAAATATCGACTGCTTTAATATTCGAGGACTGGCTGTTTCTACACTGGCTTGCGGGAAAGTTGCATGCTGCCATCAACCCTCGGCATGCCGCCCACCCAGGCGCGCCTCGGGGTGATATCGCAGCGGATGCAACTTCCCCTTGAGCGTATAAAAACAGCCAGTCCTCTTGTAGCAGTCGATATCTCTATATTATTATTATTATCATTAATTCGGCATTTCAGAAGAAAAAAGTACATACAGCAGATAAATTAATAACAAAACAATAGACTGATCATGATACAAAACAGGTGAAGAGATTTTGTCAGAGCAGACGGGGCTGAAAAGGTGAACTGAATTACCATGACCCTCAAGTCTTCTGTCCCACACCCCGTCAACTCTATTCAAATGTACTAAAAATCAGACGGAATAGACAGCAATATGCATAAGTTTATAAAAGTGTGTCACATTGAAAAGGGTTAGGTTGATAGGCCTACATGTATATTGAAAGTTGACATCATATGACTGGAATTTTTAATTAAGATACAGAAATATATATGCATGTATGTTTTAACTTATGGAATCAAGTTATTGTATGTCCTTATTAAATGACTGAGAGTTACAAACAATAAAATATTAAAACAAAAAATTGGACAACGTAAATTGTTAACCCGCTTGGGGCACCAGAAGCACGTACGGGTTTGTAAATCACACTGAGATCACAGTGAGTGAGAGAGAGAGTGGGTGAGTGGCCTACATATTAATATGTAAATCATTAATACTATAATTATGATAGGCTATATATCAGGGGCATTCCCTTTGAGGAATTCCCAAGCTTTCACCTACCCCACCCACCCCTTGCACAAAACACCATAGGTTGGGAAATGTTTAACAACCTGTACGTCAATCGGTCGCTATAATTTTAAATGTTAATTTACCTCCCTTCACCCCTCCCCCACCCCTACCTCGATCCCCACATAAAGGTCTTGATAACCCTGATACGACGTAAACGAAGGGCAGGAAGGCAAACATGCAGTAGGCTAAAAGGAAATATTAAAATTGATAATATACCCTTCCCTCTAAACACAATGAGAACAGAATAGACAAAATCGACCGTGAATTTATTATTTAACACGAAATCATCTCCTTCTACATGGAGCTCTCTCTCTGAAAAGTCACGTTTTTCTTGTTGATGTGAAGTTTCAAGTGAAGGTCGTTTCCAATTCATTTTGACTGAATTGTCTTGTCCTATATTTTCTAACCTAAGGAAAATTGAACCGGGTTAGAAAAAACAATTCTCGCTTTAATTATGTCGTTGTGAGTGTAACTATATAGAGTAAAATTGTTGACTAAGCGAAGAGGAGATATAAAGAGGGGGAGAGAGAGGGGGAGAAAGGGAGAGAAAGGTAAGGGAACGAGAGAGAGAGGGGAAGAAAGATCAGAGAGGAGAGAGATTAAAGGAGAGAGGATAAAGGGAGAGAGATAATGGGGATGCTGAGCAGCGGAGAGACTGAGCAGAGAGGGAGTAAAAAAAGGGGGGGGGCTCGGGGAGGAGGAGGAGGAGGAGGAGGAAAAGAAATAGAAGAGAGAAGGGAGGGGAACGGACAATGCAGGTGGGGAAAGAGAGAGAGAGATGAGATTGGGATGAAAAGAGAGAGAGAGAGAGAGAGAGGAGGGAGAGAGAGAGAGAGAGAGAGTGGGGTAGAGAGAGAAAGAGAGCGTGGGTGAGAGGATGACAAAGTTTTCTATATAGATAAAGAAGGGAAGGGAAAAGGCTGTATATGGGTCGATAGTAAAGATTTGTTCTCCTATATGTAAATTCTAACCGTTTGGTCAAGCATAATATGTAAAACAATTATAGTAACCATGTCAACTGTGATCCTTTTCACTTTTCCCCCCTCAATGTTCATTCACCAAATTCCACTCTAAAATCGACCAATAGGAATAGCGGACATATTATAATTGTTCATAGCAAGACAGTATTGTGTTTTCGTTGTTGCTTTTCATCATTAAACGTTGTGCTTCAGGCCGACGATGTCACCCTTATTCGATATTAGTTCGTGTTGAGGTTCACCGTGACATCAGGATGAAGGTATGTACATAAGTATATAAGCACTTGTAAGTCACATGTCATATAGATATCTCTTGAATTAATCTGATTTTAATTGATGTGTAATAACCTATAATAACTGTAAAAGAGATAAAATGCTTTTATGTTGAAAATAAAGTTTTCATTCTATTATGCAAAAATTATGTCCTGAAGTATTTCAAAATCATGTTTATTTGCTTCCTTTTTTTTTCTTGAATTTACTTTACAGATATATTCCCACACTTCTCAAAATATTGCGCCAGGATTGTCGATTTTTACAGACTTGGCGCATTACGAATGCACATTTGTTATTATTATCATTATTATTATCATTATCATTATTATTATTATCATTATTAATATTATTATCATTATTATGATTATTATTGATATCATTATCATCATCATCATTATTATTAATATCATTGGTGTTATTATTATTGTTATTATTATTGTTGTTGTTGTTATTATTATTGATTGATTGCTTGCTTGCTTTTATTCATATAAAGCACAATACATTTACAAAACATTAACATATCTTTGAGTAATATAGAAATAAATAATTTTGAGTCATAGTAATTAATAACTTGAAAGAAAGTTCTGTAAATCATTAAATATGGAAATGAAAAGTGAACCTACTTACAAGCAAGGTTTGGTATCATTATTATTATCTTTATTAATTAAAGCGATTTTGAAGTTCGCTATTCACATAGAACAAAATAAAAAACATTGGAGAAATAATTATAACTAGAAATTTAATTCGTCATGAAGACGAATTAGGTGGTCTGTTATGTAATCTGAATAACTGATCTTGTAGAAAATTGTCTTAGCTACAACATATCAAAATTTGGAAGAAAATCGATCCATATTTACAGAGATACAATCAATTTTCCATAAATATGCTGACGTCATAATATGCAAATTCGTATTTTGAGTTCCAAGGCCAAAGGGCAAAGGGCAGAGCTATAGAAAATTAAGGAACATTACAAGACATAATAGAAGGAGAACGAGAACCAGAGGCGGGAGAGGTAGAGGGTGAGAGAGAAGAAAAGAGAAGGGCAGAGGCAGAGGGAGACAGAGCAAGAGAATAAGAGGGAGGCAAGGCAAGAGGTCGAGGTAGAGGGAGGCAGAGAGAGGGAGAGGGTAAAAGAGTAGAGAGAGATATATATGCAGAGACAGAGCAAGAGAAGGAGAGGGGCAAAATAAGAGAGGAGAAGGGAAACAGCAAGAGAGAGGAGAAAGAGAGAGATGCAATGGAGAACGATGCATTCAATATATCCAGCATAAATAGAATTTAATATAGAGAAAGAGAGAAGTATAGACAAGTAAACAATTCTATGTCCACGGGAGAGACGTAAACATGCATATACCTTGGGCTGAATAACTGAAAAAGTAAAAACGTCTGGGAAGGAGACTAGCAAGGTGATTTGATATTGTAGCAGAGTTGGGAGATAAACCCTATATTAGGTTTAATACCAGATTTTCCATAGGGTTGTACTCAAACGATTGACATTCTTCTCCCATAGATATAACACGCAAAATTAGGCATTTTATTACATTGTTTGTGATTGTATATGATAATATGTTATAATAGTCGAAGAAGATCATAAAATCAAATTTAAAACGACGGCAAAAAAAAAAAAAAAAATGACCCACCAGGAATCGAACTTGGGTCGCCGGAATGGGAGGCAAGTGCTATGACCACTATACCAAAATAATCCACATAGACATTACACGTGAACGGAAAATGGAATTCTCAAATCCCACTTTGCAAGTGAAATATGAGCATGATCCCGGCATCTGATCGAAAAATAAAGGGCACACTTGTGATAGCTTATTGTCTCAGCTACAACATACTCAAAGCTCAGCAAAAACAAAACTAAAACGACGGAGATATTGCTCGCGAAAGACGGGAATGTAGAATCCAGTTTTGAGAAAAGTCATGTCCCATAGAGAATACACGCAAAATGTGAAAAATTGACATGCCTCCTTTAATCGCAAAATACGCCATGATGCCTTTGTCAAAATGAAAATCGTGATGACTGCATTTGTAGAAAATTGTCTCAGCTAGAACATATCAAAATTTGGAAGAAAATCGATCAATATTTACAGAGATACAATCAATTTTCCAAAAATATGCTGACGTCATAATATGCAAATTGAAATTTTGAGTTCGGAGGCCATTATGATGACGTCATGAGTTAATTGAGGGTCAAATGAGACATGAAATCATATCTCCGACTCATAATCTATCCAAATATGAAAAAAATTGGGAGTTCCTATCCATTCTGAAGAGTTACAATGAATTTTGTATAGGCATGTTTTTGCCCATGTATTGTGGATAAAGATAGCGCGGGTCCGCGTGCTGTTAACTTTGACGGACGCTCATTGCGTTATTACTGGTCAGAAAAAGGTGAACAAGGTATCAAAATGCTTGGAAAAATGTGCCAAATATGATGACAGAGAAAATTTGGCGATTCTATGTTGCAAAATGCCAGTACGCGCGAAAACGCGCGCGCATGCGCGCGTGCGCGTTTTTTTGCAAAATGCTTAAAATGGCCTGAAACGTACTCTCATTTAAATAAAAAGTGATTTTGAACAGCTTTAAATTTTGACGCGCGCGTATGCGCGCGTCATGACATTTTATGTTACCTTTGATGACATGACCTGTTGACCCTTAATTTGAAGTATATGTGATATAAATATGAATAACTTTGGATGACGCATCATGAAGATATGATTGATCATGTGATTTCACAAAATGGCGCCTGGATGACGTCACGATGACCTGATGACCTTGAAAATGTTCCTGTCACGTCTTATGACAATGACCTATGACTGTGCCAAAAATGAATGAAATTGACTAAACTCATCTTGAGTTATTCTCGGAACAAAAAAGGGGGAGAAATAAATAAAAAGAAAGAATAAAGAAAGAAAATTCTGACAAAAACAATAGGTGATCTGTCGATACCGACAGACCACCTAAATAGAAGAAAAATGGAACACACACAAATTACAATAATAATCAATTCTGACCTGAAGGATTTCTTTTTAGCTATTAGGGATTATAAGTTACGGGTACGAGGAATTCATGAGGAATTAATGTGGAAATGCATCAAAAGATGCTGCCATTGGCGCAAAATTGAAATGAAGATGTTGGCAATTAATATTATGTCGTCCTTCAATAACCTGACAATCAAAAAACGTGTATGTTGGTCTAATGAAGGAACATTTTTTTTTCGTGTTTATTCAGTTCGGTTAAGGTTATTGTTCTTGAAGATTTTTTTACATTATTACTATACAATTGGACAATTCTACCAAAAATAAACGAGGGAAGAGAGTTCTATAATAATAACCTTGACTTTTTAGAGTTCTATAATAATAACCTTGACTTTTTAGAGTTTCTATGTATCACACAGAATGGATGCTTCAATAATTATTGACGGAAACACAAAGATGTTCACAATAATATCAGATCGTGTACGTTGGTTTTTATTAATAAACGATCATTTTCTTTCAATGAGCCTGGCCTTCTTTTTTCTATTTTTTTTGCAGTGTCCTTTAATCATTAACTGGGCCACATCATTTTGGTTTATTAATATGTTATTGTTAATATGTTATTGTTCATGCTTTTATATTAAATGTGCGCAATTTGAACACATACACTTATTATTTTGATATTCAAAGGGATTCATATCTGTTCCTATATTTTAGATTGTTTTAAAAAGAAAATAAGTATCGATTTATGTGATGTTCTCAACCTTCGTTGTTTTCACAGACACATGCATGAACCAGTGATGCATAAAAACACACTTAAGAGTTGCAACACGTTCGCTAGCTTTTTAGGCGTTCTATTCAATATGAACACCAGGGTTCGTATTCACGAAACCTTACTAAGCCTAGTATTTTTTCAACTAGGCCTATCTATAATTATGTACTACATATATAATTAATATAGCCTATGTATTTAGGTGACATCTAGCTTAGTAAGGTTTTATTAATATGGGCCCAGATGAACACCAGGGGGTGTTTCACAAAGACTAAGATCTACTTTAAGTTGGACTTAACTATGGCAGGCCATTCATGCCACTGGTTGCTCTCACCATTTGTCTCTCAATTTTGATCTTTAGATAATATTTTTTCCTGCAATAATGAACTATCAACAAAGGTGAATTCTGTAAATTTGTGACCACGATTTGTACATCCCTTGAGAGACCAACGCCAGAAAATGGTGAGAGCAAATAGTGGTATGAACGGCCTGCCATGAGAATAACATAATAATAATAGTTATAATAATAATACTGATACTACTTTTACTAATAAATAAAAATAATATATAACAATATCAATATTAGTCATCATCATCATCGTCATAAAAAGAATAATCTTAGTAATAATATCTAAAGAAAAAGAAGAAGAAGAAGAATGATTATTATACAACTGATGTAGGTAAATATTGATTAAAATATAATAGCACTAATAATGGCTTATTTTTTGTGACTTATCAAGTGCATTGTATCAGGATGTAAAACGTTGAATAACCCTCTGATTACTATCATCATTGCCTTGTATTCAGTTAGTAATTAGTGCGATTGTTTCGTTCGTGACTTACAGCTGAACTGTCAGAGCAGTTTGATCTTTCTGGGACAGATTCTCCTTCAGAGTTCAGGTAGGATACACCTTTTCAAAATCTTGATCGAGCTAACAGCAAGGGTAGCTAGTGCAGCCCAATGGACCGACAGCCCACAAGACTGACATGTCAGTCTCGCGGGTCTTGTGACAGCTTTCCTGAGTGTTCATCAGGGGAGTGTTTCACAAAGACTAAGATCGACTTTAAGTTGGACTTAGCTATGGCAGTCCATTCATGCCACTGTTTGCTCTCACCATTTACTGGCATTGGTCTCTCAAGAGACGTACAAATCATGGTCACAAATCTACAGAATTTATTTTTTTTGATAATTCATTATTAAAGGCAAAAATATTATCTAAAGATCATAATGGTGAGAGCAAACAATAGCATGAACGGCCTGCCATAGTTAAGTCAAACTTAAAGTCGATCTTAGTCTTTGTGAAACACTGCCCTGATCAACTTTGTCCGTCTCGTGCGCTCTTTGTCTCGTGGGCTGACTGTCTCATGGGCACTGATTGGTCTCGTGGACTGTCAGTCTACTGGGATATCCCAGCAAGGGCAATAGGAATCAAACGATCGATACTCGACATAAACAGAGGCCGACTGACCGTGTGTAGTTTGTAATGTTTTCCCATTGGCGGGCCAGTCAGTATTTTAGCTTGCAGGTCAATCAAAAAAGTACAAGGAACTATAACCTTAAAAAGAGAATATTCGCCCTTCGGTACCCCCTTACAATGATATCAGTTTTTACTACAACTCATAATAGGCTATATCCAACCCCCTCCCAATAAATTAATTAAGAAAATTGTAATCATGATGTTGAGCAACCGTTAGATGTATCCGTTACGCCACACTTTACACTCAGTGAACCGATAAAGGAGTTTAATTTACTAACATTCGGTTGGTTGCCTAATTTAATAACTGTCGGCAGGTTTAATCAGTTTCGCCTCGGTAACACAGCGTAAGATGCTTTAAAAAAAATTAATATGGAAGGTGCAAAATTAAATTGATCGTGTTGATAGGTCTCTTAATTGAAGGCTCGTTTATAAAAGGGAAAAACAAATATGTTTGGAAGTTAAAGTGGAAGTTACAAACTGATTCAGCCGAGGACGCAGGTTCGAAACTGAGTCACGTCTTTCGGATGGTGACGTTAAAGGTCGGTCCCCAGACGTAAATAATCATATCTGATTGATACACGTCTGTAAAAACCCAATACACACACGTTTTTATGTTCTATCGTCTTTATCCGAGGTAAATGATATCGAAGGACTTTTTATACATTGTAATCATGATAATTTGTCACCCCAATCAGAGGGTGAAGGTGTTTGGTAATCCTTAATCGGACCTTGCATGGTTCTTCTGTATCATTGTACATACTAGTAGTCTAGAAGGTTACGTAGAGCCCAGCGCACACTATACGATCCGACTGCGATCCGATTTTTGAAGAATTTACGACCGCATTTTATTTGAACATTCAAACATGTAAAATCTTAATGATTGAGGATCTGATTTATTGTGATTAATAAAGTCGAAATTTTAGGGGATTTCAAGCTTCCTTGAAGGAGGAAGAGCTACATCGGCTCAGAATCGTAGTGACGTCAGACCAGCAGAATGATTGTCTACGATTTGAAGCCGATTCGGCATTCTTTCTGACGGCTAGAACTAAGGCTTAATGGCACTAAAACTCTGGTTGTTAGCGTTCTCATAATTATTTTCAATCTAAATCAGCAAAACGTTCTTCTTTTTTAAAAGATTTCAATAACTTTTCCATGTCCCCATGTACAAAGAGGGGATTTCTCAATCTATTTCAACTTCTTAAAAACCAAATCACCACCTTCCAAAATCTTTTAAATATTTTGACAGTATTCGCTATTGGGCAAGATGGCGGCCTCGACTTGAGGCCACACTGTTCGTATCTGAAGTCATCAGGAACAACTGACGCCATAAAACTGGTCAAGAAGATTTTACCGGCCGAGGATGTCCTGATTCAACCCAAAGAACAGTCTGGACTGATCAGGAATCCCAAAGGTGTCAGACAGGAATATTGCTCTCTACCAGGTGAGATGATTTAGAAGTAAGAAGGGCACTTGCCCCCCACCTCCCCTTCCCCAAACCTCTGGCCTGAAGAATCCTAACGATGTCAGACAGGATTATTGTACGCTACCAAGTGAGATGAAAAGAAAGATAACACTTGCGGGGTTTTAAACTCACATTTCCTCTTTTTGTTTCGTTTTCGTTTTCATTTTGTTCGTTTTGTTTGTTTTGTTTTGCTTATTTATTTCTTGGGTCGCTTCATTACTATTATCACTGTTGTTGTTGTTGTTGCCGTTGTTATAGTAATAAGGTCGTCACTGACTAGCTTACCTTTGTTGATTCGTCCTCCTAGCATGCTTATCGAAGCCCTGTCATAATGGAGGAACGTGTACGGAGATCAGGACTGGATTCCACTGCGCATGTCTAGATGGTTTCCATGGTGATAGATGTGAATATGGTAAGTGTATGAATTGAATAATTAACTCTTGCTGAGACACATATATATATAATATGTTGTGTGGAAAAAATAAACACGATTGTAAGGACTGGAGAAATAAACTCAATGCGATAATTTATTTCCGTTGTATATCTCATAGAAATCATGTTCGGATTATGTAACGTACGCATATATAGCAACAAAATTGTGAGAGAAAGGGCTACTGACTTTGCTCTATATAGGGTGAAAATATTTCCAAAGTCTTTGCGATCGTGTTAAGAGTGAATTCAAACTTGCAGTAAATTATTGGGATAGACATCTTAATTCCGATGAGGTGAGAGTGTCAAACAATTCCTTATTGACTACCAACATTTTTTCTCCACCTGATGTGGAGACCGGCTCACATTGAAATACTTACAATTTATCATTTTTGCCGCAGGTGGGGTCGACAGCACCAGTAACATTACCACCAAGGCTGCAACTACGTCACCGACAGCAACATCACACACAATAACAGTCAGAGAAACAACTAGTAATAATGAACTTGCAACAGAACAAGCAACGTCTCTAACACCGATATCAGCTCAGAATTCAACTCAAAGTGAGTTTTATAATATTATTATTGGATATAATAACAAACATTAGGTGCGCTCCCGTTGTTTTCGGAATTTTGATCGAGGCAAAGGGTCCGCCCTTATCTTCACCGTGGTATATTGGTGAAGGCCCTTGACTCTCGTGCGAGAGGTCCTGGGTTCGAACATAGCTCGGTACTTACATCCTTGGACAAAGCTTTGTTTCGCCCTCCTTTTTCCTCCTTTTTCCACCTGTTTCCACTTTTGCATCTACTCTGTTCAATTCTTGCTCCATTCGACTTTCAGTCTCTTTCAGTATCAATACAATTTCCTTGTTCTGTTTTCTCCAATCTCCGCTCCTATTACTTTTACTTCTCTCTATTTCTCACTATCTGCTATGTTTTCTGGTTTCTTTGTCCACGTAATATGTATTCTACTGCGGTGTGTTTTTTATTTTCTGTTTACTTTGTCATACAAATGTATTGCTATGTTTAACTATTTATATCTTATTTATACATATTTGTATAATGATATCATATAGGTGAAGAACAAAATAATGAAACAAGTATTTTTATGGAAACAACCAGAAAATAATTTGTATGCTAAATGTACTTTTACTTTTGTGCATGACCAATTATTAAACTAAACTGAACTTAACCCTCTCGACCCAGGTGTATCAAGTGGGTAACTGGCAATGATGTAGTAACAATAGATGCCTTCAGGAAAAGCAGTACCTATACTGACGTGGCTACCCTGGGTAAATATTACCAGTTGTTATACCTGTTAATACGACCGTCTCATTTATGCCACAGTTGAAGACAACGTCATCACCACTGAATTAACAGCTGACGTTGCAAATACGCCGCTTCCTGAAGCACTAAAGGCAACAAAGGGCAATAAAACACCAAGTACTGCTGCACTTACCACGCTTACAGCGGAACAAACAACATCATCAACAACGTCAACATCAACGCAAAGTTAGTAGAATTGTGTTTTACAGATAGATTACTACTATATACGTGTGTGTGTGTGTGTGGGGGGGGGTCTTCGTGTTTTTAGGCATTTTCATGCATCCAGTCCGCCATTATGCGGAGGTGCATTGGTCTAGTGGGTACGCCATCGGACTGTGGATCACGTGGTTCGCGGTTCGAGTCCCATGCAGCCCGGCACTAATGTCATTTGACAAGATATCGATCTGAATTCGCTACTCTCCACCCAGGTGTAGTAAATGGCAGCGGCAGGACGTTATTCATTGAATGCTTTCAGTGTCTTGGGGCAACGGGGCTAAACAATGGTAATAATGATTGTACTTTAATTGTTGGCACATTAAGCCTCCCCTATGATGGATATGCACGCAAAATAAAAGTAGCCATAATCATCATTTTATGCTACCATCATGTCATTTCTGCCACAGATGATGTCAACAGTATCACCACCGACTCAACAACCGAGGCTGCAACTACAGGAACCTTACAAACAACAACAATGACAACAGTCAGAGAAACGACCAACCCTGCTAATTGTTCAACAGATCGAGACATGACTGCACCAGAAAACACTAGTGCTACTGTAACAACACTCGGTCAGTTCAAGAATAATTGTTGATAAAAAATCAACTTCTAATATCTTAATTTGTGATCGATTAATTCCACATTAATAAACTACCCTTTTGACTACAATCCAAAAGTAGAGTGATAAACCCTTCTGACAAGTTCCAGCATTTCCGATCTCTAGACCACCCCATGATTATAGCTTCGTGGGTCATCTATTGAAATGACAGTGACATATTACATAATCTGAACATGATTTATATTCATTATATGGTAATGAAATTCCAGTAAGATGATTTCTCGAAAGTCTATGTGATCGCGTTTATATAATTCCTGCCACAGATGAAGTCATCAGCACCTCCACCGACTCAACAACCGAGGCTTCAACTACAGGAACATTGCAGACAACAACCATGACAACAGTCAGAGAAACAACTAGCGCTGCTGATGTTTCATCAGATCGAGACGCGACTGTACCAGAAAGCACCACTGCTGCTGTGACAACACTCGGTTAGTTCAATAATTGAAGAGAGAATAGTAACTGTGTAATGGACTAGTTACACATGGGCTGACTGTAACATGCTTAAGTATCGTTGAATCACAAATCTACTTACCCTGAATCCAAAACATGGATGCATTACTCGAACAAAATACCTGCATTTCCCATTTCCAGACTACCCCTCTGAAATGAATGTAGGCCTATATTGACATATCAAGGGGGTCATTTATCTCCCCCCCCTCCGCTTAAAGAAACTACAGGAACCTTACAAACAACAACAATGACAACAGTCAGAGAAACGACTAACCCTGCTAATGTTTCAACAGATCGAGACATGACTGCACCAGAAAACACTAGTGCTACTGTAACAACACTCGGTCAGTTCAAGAATAATTGTTGATAAAAAAATCAACTTCTAATATCTTAATTTGTGGTCAATTAATTCCACATTGATAAACTACCCTTTTGACTACAATCCAAAAGTAGAGTGATAAACCCTTTTGACAAGTTCCAGCATTTCCGATCTCTAGACGACCCCATGAATATAGCCTCGTGGGTCATCTATTGAAATGACAGTGACATAATTATTACATAATCTGAACATGATTTCTATTCATTATATGGTAATGAAATTCCAGTAAGTTGATTTCTCAAAAGTCTATGTGATCGCGTTTATATAATTCCTGCCACAGATGAAGTCATCAGCACCTCCACCGACTCAACAACCGAGGCTTCAACTACAGGAACATTGCAGACAACAACCATGACAACAGTCAGAGAAACAACTAGCGCTGCTGATGTTTCATCAGATCGAGACGCGACTGTACCAGAAAGCACCACTGCTGCTGTGACAACACTCGGTTAGTTCAATAATTGAAGAGAGAATAGTTACTGTGTAATGGACTAGTTACACATGGGCTGACTGTAACATGCTTAAGTATCGTTGAATCACAAATCTACTTGCCCTGAATCCAAAACATGGATGCATCACTCGAACAAAATACCTGCATTTCCCATTTCCAGACTACCCCTCTGAAATGAATGTAGGCCTATATTGACATATCAAGGGGGTCATTTACCTCCACCCCCCCCCCCTCCGCTTAAAGTGACTCGGTAACATTGTTGAAGGTTGATGAACAAATTGTGTAATTTTTGTATGAAATGTTACTTATTATATTTCTTCTACTGTACTTACCCTCTAACAGGCAAAAAATCCTGAGAAAATTCTCAAACCACAAAGATATTTATGGTTTTCTTTGAAGGCGTCACTGTGCAACACCCTGTAACAGTGATTAACAGTAAATACTCCCAACCATTTTTGAATTTTCCCAACCGTTTTTCCTTGAAAACAAGACATAAGACAGGCTTTAAAAAAAAATTCAACACTTCAATGTCTTGAATGGTATATAGATCTAGATCTAGAGCCAATTCATTGCTTTGTGACGATTTACATTCACCTAAAATGTATTTAAATTGTAATAATATAGTTGGGAGAATTAAGGAATCGATCAGATCAGTTTTTCCCAATTTTCAATGGTCCGTTTTTACTAAAACTTTCAGATTATCTTTAATTGTACATCTAGCATTGAAGTCACTACCTTAGCACCATTTCCTCTCATCCGAACAATGTTACTAAGTCCCTTTAAAGAAAAAATATGTACAATTATAGACCGGTAAAACCTTATACATTGCCTTAAATTTTCACAGATTTAATGAAACTTTCAATGATACTCATGGTTACAATATCCCAAACGTTAGTGGTGTTTTTAAGATGGAGGTGATTTCTTACATGTTTTTTGGAATTTTCCATATTTTGCTGGTTAAAAAACAAGCCATCTGCCACAATCTACTTAATAATTGTTCAAACACGGTTTAATACTCTACAATACATTTTAACGCCAGCACCCAAGATCATCATGATTGTGGCCGTGATTTGTAATCATCATAACCATCAGTATTGCTATCGCCATTTTGATTTCATATCCATAAAACCTGACAGCCGCCGACCAATCGTGCGTTGGAGGATGCGGATTTGACCCTACCAGGCAATGTCAATGCAATGGTCAATGTCTAAAATACGGGGACTGCTGCGTAGACTACCTGACTGTATGCCCAGGTAATCAGAAAGTGGTTTCATTGTGAATGATAATGTATATTATACAAATAATACACAGCAGTGAGGGCATTAGTAAGAATTACCCACACAAGGTACCTTTGGAACAGTCTAACACGCCCGAGGCGACAGCCGAGGGTGTTTGGACTGTTTCGAAGGTACCGAGTGTGGGTAATTTTACTAATGCCCGGACAAAATGATGTGTATTATTTGTTTTATAAGATGATGTTTTATTTGTTTTATAAAATGAAGTTTTATAAAATGATTTTACAAATGACCGGTCATTAGCATTTACTAATGACCGGTCATTAGTAAAATTACGTGTAAGGCAAAATAAATGCCTGGTCACGTCGTGTACGCTCTCAACCAATCATTTGATTAGGATCTGCTTCATCATCTTATAAATACCACTTGAAGCATTTCTGCATTTAAGAACATTATACAGTTTGGCGAGCCCGAAGAATTTTTCGTCAGATTTCTTTGGTGTCAGTTTTAAAATGTGACAAGCTGATGCCAAGTGTAATACATGTAACTATGTCAATACAAAATGGTTGTACGACATAAAATGGATGATGCTTCTGTGACAAATGCTCCACAGTTATTATGCGCTAACCGAAGTCTTAACCCTAACCCTTGACCAAACACTGTAGCTAACTCTAACCTCAACCCTAACCCTGAACCTCGCCTAAACTTGCAACTTAAACCTAACCTTAGATATTTGAGGAAGCCCGAAGCAATTGTCACCTGAGCAATATTAATTATGTCGTCACACCGAAGTAAAAGCCAACCAAATAACTTTTGAAGTGCATAATGATGGTCGAGATCGACTGAGCGAGATGGTTGTAGCGCCACGAGAGTCACGGCATGACGGACATGATTGTGCGCTATATAAGAAGACACCATTAAAGATACTATGTCCCTTTTGCAGCCAACATCAAACTCTGTAGAACTTTGCAGGAATTATGAATATGTCATGTATGTCCTATCTGTGAAATTTAAACGTTATCAGTGTCCTAGTATTCAAATTATACAAGGAAACCCGTTTACTTTCTAGACTTCCCTGCCAGACACTATTGAGTGACTGACTGACTTTTTTTTTTTCCTTTGGTAATAACATATATACATAAAAAGAGCTGTAACAGGTGCATGAGCATTTGTCTACATCAATAACCCATTACTTGTAATGGCCAAAATTAAACTGATTGCATCTCTGTGCAGCACAAAACGTACGACCATTCAGTACAAGGGTCTGAAAATCAGACTATTACTTAGGTGATTGCAATAACTTATTTCCCACAAAAAGACATTTTCAAACCCTTTCGTTTTCAGGGAAGTTCTAAATAAGTATTGTCTTTCAAATGCCGTTGGAATTCAAGCATTTCATTTTTTGACCTGCAAATGGGACATAGTACCATAAATGCAATGTGAACATAGGACATGTAGTAGTAGTAGTAGTGGTAGAAGTAGTAATAGTAATAATAGTAGTAGTAAAGTAGTAATAGTCAGGGGCGGATCCAGCCGGCGGCAAGGGAGGGGGCCGAAAAAGGGGCCCACTTCGTGCGAAAATTTGAAAACCGTGCCGGCCGATTTTCCGCTCAGTGGGGGTAGTGAGCACAAATTTTACAAAAAAAGGTTGTTTTTACCTGTTTTTTTTTCTAGGGGAGGGGGCCCGGTCCCCCTCCCTGGATCCGCCACTGGTAATAGTAATGGTAGTAGTAGTAGGAGGAGTAGTAGTAATATTAGAAGTAGTAGCTAGGAATAGTAGTAGTACGTAGTAGTAGTAGTAGTAGTAGTAGTAGTAGTAGTAGTAGTAGTAGTAGTAGTATAGTAGTAGTAGTAGTAGTAGTAGTAGTATAGTAGTAGTAGTAGTAGTAGTAGTTGTTGTTGTTGTTGTAGTAGTTGTCGTAGTTGTCGTAGTAGTAGTATGTGAAATGGGCTTTGCAAAATGAATCTTTTATCATTATCATTATTTTAAATAGTTTATATATTTTATTATATTTCTCTGTGACGCCGCAGGTGGGTCTACTTCCTGCAGCTCCCGGTGCGGTGACTCGTACGACTCTGCTAACCCCTGCCAGTGTAACATTCAGTGTAGTGACTACAATAACTGCTGCTCAGACTACATTACTTTGTGTTAATTTGGTGTCTGAATTTTTAACGATCACAAGTACTTTACACAAATCAAACTAAGGCGATTTCAGAGGCCTTGTACAGTGGCGAATCCAGGGGGGGGGCGGGGAGCCCGGGCCCCCTCCCCTAGCAAAAGAAAACAGGTAAAAACAGAAGATGGGCCCCCTCCCCTGGCGCTCAAGGGGGTGGAATTTTAAAAATAGTACTCCCCGTTGAGCAAAAAAAAAAAAATGAGTGGTCACTACCTTTTTGAAATTAGCGAATGTGACTTGTACGAGACATCCATTAGGGTATAATTGAAATTGCCCTTGAGTTGATTATTTTGAAATTTAGTTGTGATCGTGTTTCTAGATACCCTCTGCCAATGCCACAAAAGGGCCTACGTATCAGAGGCGTAGCTACAGGGGGCACGGGGGCACGGGGGCACATACCCCCAATCGAATGGTGAAAAACAAAAAGCGAGAAAGGAGAGAAAGGGAGAGGGACCGTGCCGGTTACCATGGTGAACTTCTCATTCAATATTGCTAATTGCATTGTTAGTTGAAAAGATAAAAATCAAAATGAAATCATTACAAATGAAATCATTACAAATACCGTGATTGCTAAAAGTAAGTTAGAAACTTGTAAACAAGCAACCCCAAACATAAAAGCATACGAATACAATACAATACGATACAATACAATACTAATAATGTTACATACTAACAAAATATATGAATCAATTATGTATTTCAATAAATCAATAAGTGGCAAGTATTGTTCTTTTTCAGTTTAAGTTGAAATGCGTTGTGGTTCTTAACACTCTTTAAATGACTTACCATGGAGTTCCATTTATGAGGACCTTGATATCTAATTGATTTATTTTGCAAAAATGAGTTAGTGAATTTAGGTAGATGGAAGGTATCCTTTTTTCTTGTATTAAATGAGTGGACATCCGAGTTCAAACGAAAACTGTCATAAAATGTTACTGGTAACATAGCATTTCTGAGTTTGTACATAAATAATGAAGTACCTTTATGTTAAAGATTGCATTGACAAAAGTCAGTTTGTTGGAATCAAATGGCTGTATACTTGCTTCAACCTAAAAGGATAATTTAAATAATAAGCAAAGGTAGGTTATCACGGTACATAACTTGTATAGGATGGTAATTTCAAAAAAAGGGAAACGTATTTCCCCCAAAAGATATTACCATGAATGTATGATCGTCAGTCTTATTTCATATACAATCACTGTTTAGTCGCATCTTTACACACGGAAGCATATAGATCCACTATAGACCAGCGTTTTCCACAGGGGTGCCGCAAGCCATTTGTATAGGGGTGCCGCGAAAGAAGTTTAGTCATTATCAACAATTTATTTTTGAACAACGTCAATTTCGTGAAAACAAATATAGATAACAGCTATGTATTTTCACGAGGAGATAACATTCAAAGAGAAAGGCCAGTTCTGGTCATGCGATTGCATTGTGAAAGAAACGTTGTGGAATCAATCATAAAAGGTTGATCATCTAGCATATAAGTATTGGTGTGTACGTACTGCAAGGTTCTGGAATCATCAAAATGATAAGAAACTTGGCCCAGTCTTGGTAAAGTTACAAGCACTGTACACAGAAAGATGTATATGGGACTACGCGATCACGTGCGCGATATCTATTTGGTCCCAATAGATATAATAATTTACCAAATATATCAATTCGTAGGCGGTCTCCCGACTTTCCCGGCAAAATTTGTATCATCACGTATTAGTCAAAACATATTCTTTCACATGATTGGTAATGAGAGCTTCTATTTCATTTTTTTGAGAGAGGGGCGTTTCCAAAACTGGTCTATACCTTTAAAGATGATAAAATGTCTTTCTTCCTCGCTCGCAACGTTTAGGAACAGGCTGGTTTCAGGCAGCGAAATGACTAATTAAAAAAAAAAATGTGCCCGTAGGCATATGGCTCTTGATGAGTGCCAGAGTGAGGCATATTCTATCTTCTGTCTGAAATTTGGGATTGACGTGACGCGAAACTTTTATTTTTAAAAGCCTGCCGTGACAATAACAAAAAACAAAAACTCTGTTCTAGACAAGCCCCTAGGCTATTTTACATTATGCTTCGTATTTAGATGATGCTATATTGGCACAGGCTATAATGCAAAACAAGAAAGATTAATAGATCGACATAAGAGGATTATTCACATATTCACAATAAAAAAAATTGTTTAAAAATTTGATTGCAGAAATGATCAACTTCAGGTAAAATGAAAATACATTCGGATTTATAAATATTAAAGCCCCACTGTACTACTTGTAGCTACTTGCTCCCTCTTTATAAAAAAAACAATGCCTAAGTGGTGCCTGTTGGTCCCCCATGATCCTCTTTTTCTTACGTTAATTGAGAGCTGAGTTGATGAGATAACCACCTGTCAGTGATCACGCTAATCCCTCTAATCCCTCTTGGCCAAACTAGTGCAGAGGGGCTTTAAGTACAACATACAAATATAATAGGGTCATTTAACTTGGGCAGGGGCGGCGGAGCGTATTTCAAAGTGGGGGGGGGGCACCAACAAAAAAGTGCACTTTTTTAATAGGGAAAATTATCATTGGCGAAGGAGGCACTTATCAAATGTGCTAAGGGGCATTTATAAGATTGTGGAACGGGCACCTATAAGGAATAAGTCGCACGTGCCCCACCCCCCACCCCTCCGTAATTAAATGCCTAAAACCCCGGAGCTTACGAGGGCTCCACCCCCTGGACCCCACCAAAGGCCCTAAGGAGGGCCCCTGTAAGCTCATCTGACCGTAATTAAATGCCTAAAACCCCTGAGCTCCCAAACGTTTTTTGCTCATTACACCATTGCTCCTGAAAGGTGAGCCCCTGGAATGTTTGCACCCCCCCATCCCAAACTTTTTCCGGCGCGCTTGAGTATGACCCATCCCCCGGATTTTCCACATATATTAATATCTATTTAAAATTTTAAAAATCGTCGATCCATTAGTGAGAAATTGGTCTTATAGAGCGCCACCTACTGTCAAGATTTAACTAACAACAACAACAACAACAACAAACTACCCCCTAGGATAGTTGTCCGGGGGTAGTTGTCCTAGAGGATGGTTGTCGTAGGGGGTATAGTTGTCTGGGGGTAGTTGTCCGGGGGAATTGTCCTAGGGGGTACTTGTCCGGAGGGTATTTGTCCTAGGGGGTAGTTGTCTGGGGGTAGTTGTCCCGGGGGTAGTCGACCTAGAGGGTGGTGGCCCTAGAGGGTAGTTGTCCTAGGGGGTAGTTGTCCTAGAGGGTGATTATCCTAGGGGTGGTTATCCGGGGGTGGTTGTCCAGGGAGTAGTTGTCCTAGAACCGTTTTTATGATGTCCGCGTCCGGTTAATGTACCATGTAGGGTTATATGCTCGGTTAATGTACCAAGTTGGTATATATATATTCATATATATATATATATATATATATATACATATATAAAAACATAAATAGGCTTTAGGATATAGGCCTAGATGTGCCCAGCATCGGTCAAAACTACATTACATTTACAAATATGACTTCTTGAATTCAAATAATAGCATTTTGTTGCAAAACGTTCAAGATAGCTTTCATTCCTTTGCTGTTGGTTGCTATGAAAGTAAAACAAACTGTATGTGTTACACCTAAAAAGAGAGTATCCATTGTAAATTGTGCATTAGTATGTTTTGAAACCAAATAATGCTATGCGGTTGGAAGAAGGTGTGCAAAGAGAAAGGATTTCCTAACAGTAGTTTGTTTTGTTTATTTACGGGTTCAAGTCTGTATAATATATTCAATGAACTGTCAATATCTTTTTGTAAAGAATATTGGAAATTTAAATACCGAAAATACACTCTAAATAAATACAACTAAGCGACAGAGGGAGTTTGGTTAATGCTCATCAATGTCCTCTGACATTATGTCCGGGAGATTGTGTATACATTGTATCACATATTTAGGCAAACAGTTCACTTCTAAATATTGTATGAATATACATCTAGCAGCTTACTTTTAAGTATATTTTAACAAAAACATTAACGTGGGATTCGTTTTCCTGCATCATGAAGAGTGCAAAATAGAAAAATCAATAAAAATGTGAGGCGTATAACTATGTTGCCATCTATATCATATAATTATATAATTATATTATATAATTACTTAAATGATTATAGATCAAGACGAGAAAGAAAATCATTTAATATGACATTGGAATACTTACGCTAACGTAATTAGACCAGTAAAGAAAATATGACAATGCATATATATTCTAAACACAATGTTTAATTTAACAAAATAGGTTAACAATGGAGATTTAAGGAGAAAATATAACGTGATAAAATAGTACATTAATAAATAACATATTGTTAATTATATTTTTGATGAATGAAATCCTGTTCAGTGATTAGTCAACATAGCATCATGTGACCAAACATAACATTGCTATGACGTTACCGATAAGAAAAATAGTACTATTCCGTGACGTCATGCCCTATACCATAATAATAATAATAATAATAATAATAATAATAATAATAATAATAATAGGCATTTCTGTAGCGGCGTCTATCTAGAAATTCTATTCCGAGGTGCATTTATTATTACCCCGGCTTTAGCCTAGCTGCCATTACAGCGCTCCAGCATTTCAAGGAATTAATTCCTGCCAGGTACCCATTTACCTCACCTGGGTCGAGTGTAGCAAATGAAGATTAATGCCTTGCCAAAGGACATTAGTGCCGTGTCGGGGATCGAACCACGACCTTTGAATTTCAAGTCAAGTGCTTAAACCACTCGACTACGACAATTCTACCATGGCACTATACCATGGATGACGTCATAGATATTTCCTTCCAAGGCACTACTGTGCACGCATTCAGCGAGCTTACAGGATTTCAAATGCCTCCAGCGGGCAACTCCCGCGGTGTCATGGCGCTCACGCTGTGTAATTATCGCTGAGCCGCAGTAACTGGACTACATTACTGCAGTACTGGTATAGTACCAGCTTTCGGTCTTGAATTTGTGGATTCCTCGGTGACAGAAATTATATTATTATTATTATTATCATTTTTATGAAGGTTGGTTTGAAAAATATAAAACAAATATATCATGTATTATATCCTGCATCAAAAATTTGTTGGCTTTTGATTGGTTGAGAGCTCGTCACATGACCAGAAATATTTGAACTATTTTTAGAAAGTACTATATGAGAGTACTATTTGGGAGTACTATTTGGGAGTTGAAAAAAAAAGTGATATTTTTTTTTTTTAATTGAATTTTTTTTTCTTTCAAATCTTAATTTAATGAGAACAAAATATTTTAAATCTTTTTAGATCAAAATTGACATTTTTTTGTTCTAAATTGTTTTTTTCCCAAAAATGTTTTTTTTTTTTTTTTTTTATAAAATAAATTTTTGATGCAGGATATAAAACAAATATACCATGCCTTCTATTCGAGGTACTGGTTAAAACTATGGGCCTCAGTGACTCCAAAAGTACCATTTGCTTCGGGGCTGCGCCCCTCAGCAAATAGTACTATTGGAGTCACCTCTTGCGCATAGTTTTAACCAGAACCTCTCAAGACAGTGTATATTTGTATACTATTTCAAGCCACTAGTGAAATTATGGAATCCTCGGCGACAGAAATAGCACTATTTTCGTCGGGGCTACGCCCCTCAGAAAAAAGTGCTATTCCTGCCACCTCGATCGTTAATTTTTAACTAGAGCCTCTCAGTGCACGGTATATTTGTTTACTAGAAATCAGTTACAAAAGGGAGGAGAATGTGTATTTTTAGAGCTTAAAATCGTTGCTGGAGGGTGCATCTCGTCCCTGGAGAGGAAGCACATTCCATAATGAAGGTGCTAGATTGCTGAAGGCACGTTCCCCCAAGTATCTGGCCCTGACTCTGGGAGTTTGGAGGAGATTTATAGCGGCGGACCATAGATTCCTAACTTGGACATATGATTTCATGATGTCCGATATAAGTACGAAGGGGCAGTACCGTTAAGAACCTGTAACTGGATTTGAAATGGTCGATAATAGTATATATGATAGATGTTAGAGTGTTTTCGTAGCGACAATACAGGTCTTTATGTGCTCAGCATCGGTCACAACTTCATTACATTTACAAATATGACTTTGGGAATTTAAATATCATTTTGTTGCAAAAAGTTTTCCTTCACTTTTGTTCCTACTTTAATTGCTGTTGGTTGCTGTGAAATAAAGTTATAATGTATGTGTTACATCTAAAAAGAGAGAATCCATTGTAATGATTGTGCATTATGTTTTGAAACCAAATAATGCTATGCGGTTGGAAGAAGGTTAGCAAAGAGGAATGATTTCCAAACAAAAGTTCGTTTTGCATGTTTATGGGTTCATGGCTGTATAATATATTCGATGAATTGCTAATGTCTTCCTGTAAAGAACAGTGGAAATGTAAATACCGAAAATACATTATTAAGAAATACAACCTAGCCATAGAGGGATTTCGGTAAATGCTCATTAATGTACTCTGATTTATATCGACATTATTCCGGGGGGATTTATTCTATTACATATTTAGGCAAACAGTGCAAAATCTAAATATCGTATAACCGTCAAAGAATTGGGGTTTGGTGTTAATCATTTCCAATGAATCCGATATCGTACACAAATAATATGATATATTTTTATTAATAGATACCCCCCATAACGCCCGAAAGATTTTGCACTAAAACCACCACCCTGCCAGAATTGAAACCATTAATTCTCAGCATTGGTAACAAATAGAAACGAGATGAGAAAGAATGAACGCCATGGCGACCAGAAGTGCAATGAATCGTGCATGACATACACATATTATCATTATCCATTCAGTGAGCCATGGCCTTAAAACTTTCATTAGTATAATTGTTGAAAACTGAATTTAATTCTACTATGATTCGGATAAGTAGGTTATCATAAACTGATGAATGCAGTGTTGAGAAAGCGCAAGCAGCGCAAGCAACTAGGCATATAGTGATGTGGATAAATTATTCAAAAACAATTTCCGCCATTCGATGCCAATATGCAAGGCTAAAATGCAACCACAAAAGATTAAAAAGTAGGAAATATGTACACGGCAATAATGAGGCTCGATTCAAGTGCAAGCTAATACTTATATCAAATATCACATTTTTATTTCTGAATATACATGCAATTGAACTGAGAAAAAAGAAAGAAAGATGAAAATGGCCTCCATTAAGAGGAAGGCCCACGAGAAGAAGAAGAAGACAAAGAGTATTATTATCATGAAGAGTGCAAAATAGAAAAATCAATAAAAATGTGAGGCGTATAACTATGTTGCCATTTGTATGATATAACTATATAATTATATTATATAATTACTTAAATGATTATAGATCGGGACGAGATAGAAAATAATTTAATATGACATTGGAATACTTAAGCTAACGTTATTAGACCAGTAAAGAAAATATGGCAATGCATATATATTCTAAACACAATGTTTAATTTTAAAAAAATAGGTTTACAATTGAGATTTAAGGAGAAAATAGTACATTAATAAATAACATAATGTTAACTAGAAATCAGGTACAAAAGGGAGGAGAATATGTATTTTTAGAGCTTAAAATCGTTGCTGGAGGGTGCATCTCGTCCCTGGAGAGGAAGCACATTCCATAATGAAGGTGCTAGATTGCTGAAGGCACGTTCCCCCAAGTATCTGGCCCTGACTCTGGGAGTTTGGAGGAGATTTATAGCGGCGGACCATAGATTCCTAACTTGGACATATGATTTGATGATGTCCGATATAAGTACGAAGGGGCAGTACCGTTAAGAACCTGTAACTGGATTTGAAATGGTCGATAATAGTACAGATCAGGCTCGTAAGCAGGGGGGTTAAACCCCTCAAATTTTATAATTGTAAAAAAGTGTTCCTCCCCCAAGCCACTGAAGGAAATATCTGACGACGTAATTTTCCAATTTCCGGGGCAAAAAGTGCTATTACCCCGCTTATTCAGCGGCTGGCTGAGTTCATAATGCTAAGCGATTGGAAGAAGTTTATCAAAGAGGAACGATTTCCAAACAAAGGTTTGTTTTGCATGTTTATGGGTTCATGGCTGTATAATATATTCGATGAATTGCTAACGCCTTCCTGTAAAGAACATTGGAAATGTAAATACCAAAAGTACACTCTTAAGAAATACAACCTAGCCTTAGAGCCGATAGAGGGAGTTCGGTAAATGCTCATCAATGTACTCTGATTTATATCGACATTATTCCGGGGGATTTATTCTATTACATATTTAGGCTAAAAGTGCAAAATCTAAAGATCGTATAACCGTCAAAGAATTGGGGTTTGGTTTTAATCATTTTCAATGAATCCGATATCGTACACACATAATATGATATATTTTTTATTAATAGATACCCCCCATAACACCCGAATGATTTTGCACTAAAACCACCACCCTGCCAGAATTGAAAAAATTAATTCTCAGCATTGGTAACAAATAGAAACGAGATGAGAAAGAATGAACGCCATGGCGACCAGAAGTGCAATGTATCGTGCATGACATACACATATTATCATTATCCATTCAGTGAGCCATGGCATGAACACCTTCATCAATATAATTGTTGAAAACCGAATTTAATTCTACTATAATTCGGATAAGTAGGTTATCATAAACTGATGAATGCAGTGTTGAGAAAGCGCAAGCAGCGCAAGCAACTAGGCATATAGTGATGTGGATCAATTATACAAAAACAATTTCCGCCATTCGATGCCAATATGCAAGGCTAAAATGCAACCACAAAAGATTAAAAAGTAGGAAAAAAATTAACACGGCAATGATGAAGCTCGATTCAAGTGCAAGCTAATACTTATATCAAATATCACATTTTTTTATTTCTGAATATACATGCAATTGAACTGAGAAAAAAGAAAGAAAGATAAAAATGGCCTCCAATAAGAGGAAGACCCACGAGAAGAAGAAGAAGACAAAGAGTATTATCATCATGAAGAGTGCAAAATAGAAAAATCAATAATAATGTGAGGCGTATAACTATGTTGCCATCTGTATGATTTAACTATATAATTATATTATATAATTACTTAAATGATTATAGATCGAGACGAGATAGAAAATAATTTAATATGACATTGGAATACTTACGCTAACGGAATTAGACCAGTAAAGAAAATATGACAATGCATATATATTCTAAACACAATGTTTAATTTTTAAAATTAGGTTAACAATTGAGATTTAAGGAGAATAAAATAGTACATTAATAAATAACATATTGTTTATTAGTTTTTTGATGAATGAAATCCTGTTCAGTGATTAGTCAACATAGCATCATGTGACCAAACATAACATTGCTATGATGTTACCGATAAGAAAAATAGTACTTTTCCGTGACGTCATGCCCTATACCATGGCACTATACCATGGACGACGTCATAGATATTTCCTTCCAAGGCACTACTATGCATGCATTCAGCGAGCGTACAGGATTTCAAATGCCTCCAGCGGGCAACTCCCGCAGTGTCATGGCGCTCACGCTGTGTAATTTACGCTGAGCCGCAGTAACTGGACTACACTACTGCAGTACTGGTATAGCACCAGCTTTCGGTCTTGAATTTGTGGATTCCTCGGTGACAGAAATTATTATTATTATTATTATCATTTTTATGAAGGTTGGTTTGAAAAATATAAAACAAATATATCATGCACTATTTCAAGCCACTAGTGAAATTATGGAATCCTCGGCGACAGAAATAGCACTATTTTCTTCGGGGCTACGCCCCTCAGAAAAAAGTGCTATTCCTGCCACCTCGATCTATAATTTCAACTAGAGCCTCTCATTGCATGGTATATTTGTTTACTAGAAATCAGTTACAAAAGGGAGGAGAATGTGTATTTTTAGAGCTTAAAATCGTTGCTTGAGGTAGTATCTCGGCGCTGGAGAGGACGCACATTCCATAATGTAGGTACTAGATTGCTGAAGGCACGATTAACGATTATTTCTCAGCATCGGTAACAAATAGAAACGAGATGAGAAAGAATGAATGCCATGGCGACCAGAAGTGCAATGAATCGTGCATGACATACACATATTATCATTATCCATTTAATGAGCCACGACATGAACACCTTCATTAGTATAATTGTTGAAAACCGAATTTAATTCTACTATGATTAGGATAAGTATAGGTTACTTATATAGGTTATCATAAACTGATGAATGCAGTGTTGAGAAAGCGCAAGCAAATAATAATGTAGGCATATAGTGATGTGGATCTATTATTCGAAAACAATTTTCACCATTCGAGGCCAATATACAAGGCTAAAATGCAACAACAAAAGATTAAAAAGTAGAAAAAAATTAACACGGCAATGATGAAGCTCGATTCAAATGCAAGCTAATTCTTATATCAAATATCATATTGTTATTTTATGAATAGACATACAATTGAACTGAAAAAAAAGAAAAAGAAAAGAAGGGCATCCAATAAGAGGAAGACCCACGAGAAGAAGAAGAAGAAAAATAACAAGAACCATAACAAGAAAAAGAAAAAGAAGAAGTAAAAGAAGCTGTTGGTTGCTGTGAAATCAAATTATACTGTATGTGTTACACCTAAAAAGAGAGAATCCATTGTAATGATTGTGCATCATGTTTTGAAGCCAAATAATGCTATGCGGTTGGAAAAAGGTAAGCAAAGAGGAACGATTTCCAAACAAAAGTTTGTTTTACATGTTGATGGGTTCATGGATGTATAATATATTCGATGAACTTCTAATGTCTTTCTGTAAAGAACATTGGAAATGTAAATACCGAAAATACTTTCTTAAGAAATACAACCTAGCGATAGAGGGAGTTTGGTTAATGCTCATCAATGTACTCTGACTATCGACATTATGTCCGGGGGATTGTTTTTATTACAGTTCACTTCTAAATACTGTATAACCGTCAAAGAATTGGGATTTTGTTATAATCATTTCCACTGAATCCGATATTGTACACAAATAATATGATTTATTTTTTATTAATAGATCCCCCCCCCCCAACGCCAGAAAGATTTTGCACTAAAACCACCACCCTGCCAGAATTGAAACCATTAAATCTCAGCATTGGTAACAAATAGAAACGAGATGAGAAAGAATGAACGCCATGGCGACCAGAAGTGCAATGAATCGTGCATGACATACACATATTATCATTATCCATTTAATGAGCCACGACATGAACACCTTCATTAGTATAATTGTTGAAAACCGAATTTAATTCTACTATGATTAGGATAAGTATAGGTTACTTATATAGGTATCATAAACTGATGAATGCAGTGTTGAGAAAGCGCAAGCAAATAATAATGTAGGCATATAGTGATGTGGATCTATTATTCAAAAACAATTTTCACCATTCGAGGCCAATATACAAGGCTGAAATGCAACAACAAAAGTAGAAAAAAATTAACACGGCAATGATGAAGCTCGATTCAAATGCAAGCTAATTCTTATATCAAATATCATATTTTTATTTTATGAATAGACATACAATTGAACTGAAAAAAGGAAAAAGAAAAGAAGGGCATCCAATAAGAGGAAGACCCACGAGAAGAAGAAGAAGAAAATAACAAGAACCATAACAAGAAAAAGAAAAAGAAGAAGTAAAAGAAGCTGTTGGTTGCTGTGAAATCAAATTATACTGTATGTGTTACACCTAAAAAGAGAGAATCCATTGTAATGATTGTGCATCATGTTTTGAAGCCAAATAATGCTATGCGGTTGGAAGAAGGTTAGCAAAGTGGAACAATTTCCAAACAAAAGTTTGTTTTACATGTTGATGGGTTCATGGCTGTATAATATATTCGATGAACTTCTAATGTCTTTCTGTAAAGAACATTGGAAATGTAAATACCGAAAATACTTTCTTAAGAAATACAACCTAGCGATAGAGGGAGTTTGGTTAATGCTCATCAATGTACTCTGATTATCGACATTATGTCCGGGGGATTGTTTTTATTACAGTTCACTTCTAAATTCTGTATAACCGTCAAAGAATTGGGATTTTGTTTTAATCATTTCCACTGAATCCGATATCGTACACAAATAATATGATTTATTTTGTATTAATAGATACCCCCAACGCCCGAAATATTTTGCACTAAAACCACCACCCTGCCAGAACTGAAACCATTAATTCTCAGCATTGGTAACAAATAGAAACGAGATGAGAAAGAATGAACGCCAGGGCGACCAGAAGTGCAATGAATCGTGCATGACATACACATATTATCATTATTCATTCAGTGAGCCATGGCATGAAACTTTCATTAGTATAATTGTAGAAAACTGAATTTAATTCTACTATGATTAGGATAAGTATAGGTTACTTATATAGGTTATCATAAACTGATGAATGCAGTGTTGAGAAAGCGCAAGCAAATAATAATGTAGGCATATAGTGATGTGGATCTATTATTCAAAAACAATTTTCACCATTCGAGGCCAATATACAAGGCTCAAATACAACAACAAAATATTAAAATGTAGGAAAACAATTAACACGGCAATGATGAAGCTCTATTCAAGTGCAAGCTAATACTTATATCAAATATCACATTTTTTAATGAATGAAAATACATGCAATTGAACTGGAAAAAAAGAAAGAAAGAAGAAGAAGAAAGAACCCGAATGAAGGAGGAAGGGATTCGTTGGTGGAAGAGCAAGAGAGACATGGAGACAGACAAACTGAGAGAGGGAGAGGGACAGGCAAAAAGAGAGAAGGCAGATAGAAAGAGGGATAATTAGACAGAGAGAAAGAGAGAGAGAGGGGGGAGAGAACCAGAGAGATAAGATATGGATGCCGTGAGAGATGTTGATAAGTGTTTACTGAATAAAGACAGTACATTGAAATATCATGGTAGGCCTAACATTTCGAATTTCACCTCCTGTAAGGGTATTAGTTCGATGTTTAATCAAGTTAGTATACAAATAATGCACTGTTGCGAGTGTGTTAGGGCAGGGCCAGTGCATGAAGTTTAGTTTAGCAAAAAGCGGCATAAATCCGAAAGTTTGTAATATACTCTTTATTGACAAAACTGTTTTGTATACGGTTTAATGATTATTGTTCTCTAGACACACAATTGTTTTGTCATTTTAATTATTGTTTAAAATTTATGTTCATCTATACTATATATCAAATTCAATTTTATTTTAAAGCTTTTACACTTTTGTGAGTACTTATTTCATATTTTTACATGTATAATGTTGTCACCATGTTTTCCAGGGCTTCCTCGGAAGACCAGCTAATTGCTGAGTGGGCCACCCTGGCTAAATATATTGAAATCGATAATGAATAAATGATACATAATTATCCGTCGGGGTACGCTTGATGGATTTCATTCTCTCTCGTACTAGGCAAGCAGACAACCAAGACGAGAAGCTACATCACCACAAACCAATTTATTGGCAATGATAATCCCTAGCGAAATATCATTCAAGGAATAAGAAGAGATAATATATTTTTCCTTAGGAACAATAATATAACACCATGCATGCGCAATAAAAAGTAAAAAACCAGTGGCATAAATGATATTAGCCAATGAATGCACAGGTGTTGAATTATACCAAGTCTGTGTTATAGTAAGGTGGCTTAGTGAAATTATCGTTACTTGCCGGATAAAAGCACCATTTTTGGTACAGGGCTTCCTTAGAAACTACTAAACGATATAAGGCTAGGAGCCCCCGGCGAAAATTTCAATTTAAGGTTTTATAACATTGATTTGTTGTTGTACAAATGCCATTTTTGGTACAGGGCTTCCTTAGGACTGTAATATTATTTGGGGGCTACGAGGCGACGCCCCGCCCCACACCCATATATGATATTCTTGCCGGGGGCTCCTACCCTAATATCGTTCAGTAGGTCCTAAGGAAGCCCTGTACCAAAAATGGCATTTGTACAACAACAAATCAATGTTATAAAATCATTTGGGGGCTCCAAAAAAATGCCCTCGCCCCCACACCCTTACATTGAATTTTTTGCCGGGGGCTCCTAGCCTAATATCGTTTAGTAGGTCCTAAGGAAGCCCTGTACCCAAAATGGTGCTTTTATCCGGCAAGTAACGATAATCGATCAGTTTGACGCTAAGCAACCTGACTATTAGTGGATGCTCATGACAGAGAAAACAATAAAATAAAGGGGGCGTAGCTTCATCCGTTTTTTGAGTGACTCACTTATGATCTGCATTCCGTTAACGTTTCAGTTTACATTATGCCTATGTTTTTTGACAGATCAATAAAGACAGTAAAACTGTTGAAATATTATTGTCTATAGAGCAAAGAAAATTACAGATATGCATTTATGAGAATGCCAAAAACATACACAAACGCAGGCGCGCCGGAAGCAGTTTGGGATTGGGGGAACATTCCAGGGGGGTTACCTTTCAGGGACAGTGGCGTAATGAGAAAAAAGGTCAAGGGGCGGAGCCCCCGGAAGCTCAGGGGTTTTAGGCATTAAATTACGGTCAGATAAGCATATTTAGATACCTTATTTGTGACACTGGCAGGTCACTAATTGGCGTGGGATCCAGGGGACAGAGCCCCATGAAGCTCAGGGGTTTTAGGCATTTAATAATGGTCAGATGAGCATTCAGAGGCCCGTCTTAGGGCCCCCGGAAGCTCAAGGTACATGTATAAGGCATTTAATTACGGTCAGATGAGCATATTGTGATAACTTATTTGTGACACTGGCAGGTCACTAATTGGCGGAAGGGTCCAGGGGGCTGAGCCCCAGGAAGCTCAGGGGTTTTAGGCATTTAATTACGGTCAGATGAGCATCGAGGGGCCCGCCTTAGGGCCCATGGTGGGGTCCAGGGAACAGAGCCCCCGGAAGCTCAGGGGTTTTAGGTATTTAATTACGGTCAGATGAGCATCCAGGGGCCCTCCTTAGGGCCCTTGGTGGGGTCCAGGGGTCAGAGCCCCAGGAAGCTCAGGGGTTTTAGGTATTTAATTACGGTCAGATGAGCATCCAGGGGTCCGCCTTAGGGCCCTTAGTGGGGTCCAGGGGGCGGAGCCCCCGTAAGCTCAGGGGTTTTATGCATTTAATTACGGTCAGATGAGCATATTTTGATACCTCATTTGAAACACTGGCAGGTCACTCATTCTTTCTTTCTCTCTTTCTTTCTTTTTCTCTTTAACATACCTTTTCAAAAAAGTGAGGGGGGCTCGAACCCCGAGCCCCCGCCGTTCTGCAGATCCTGACATGAAGGCTTCTAAATAAGCATATTTTTTGCCTGACTGTAAATTTGGAAATTATTTTGTAATTTTCCAACAAACGCATAAAAAAAGTATAATTTACAAACAAAATTAAGAAAAATACGAGAAAAAATCATATCATTTCAGCAACATTTGTAAATCACTGGTATCGAATAAGAAATAAACCACGTTTGAATTTTATTTGGGGGCAACTGCCCCCCCCCCATCAGTACGCCAGCGTTCAGGGGCTCATGTCTTCTCACCCCTATCATAAAAAAACACACAGGCTTTCCCTTTCTCTCACAATTATGTTTACGATATGCGCGTATCGCTATTATAAAATCCTCCATTAATTGATAAATATAGGGACATGCGGAATGTTTAGGAAGTTTAATTCCTGTTTACTCTCCTTTTCTTAGAATGGAATATAATTGTGATTGTGATCAATTTATTTTTTTATTTTATTTTTGGTTAAAAAATACAAACCATTTTTACTCATTAACTGCTGATTTTTTTTTTTTTTTTTTTTTTTTTTGGGGCTTTAGGGGCAAAATGCGTTTCCCCCCCCCCACTTCTGGCGCCTCTGCACAAGCGAGAGACGTGTATTGCATCCCTATGTCACTTCCTTGCATCGTTCGTTCGTACGAAGAATGTCAAGGTGTACACGATCTAAATAGGAAGATTCTTATTTAGTCAACTAATGGTCTCATCATCGAGCACTCGAACGTCCAGAAGCACCGTGAGGGGATTTGTAGATAGGACAAGCATCGATGACGTGATCCATAGTTTAGATCTTTCCACGGGCACAGTTTGGTGATAGATCAGCTCCAATTTTATGCAGGAAGTATTTTGTAAGGCCAACTCCAGTTCTGATACGGTTGGGGTTGACCCAGGCTTTTCCTGGGAGGTCACTGCCACTTGTTTTACACAGGGGTCTGGGATGAACTCCTTCACGTTGGTAGTAGACGAATTCCACTGGTCTGACTATCGTTTTGCTATCCAGGTTGGTAAGGTGGAGGGGGCTTCTAAAGCGGCAGCTCAGCACTCCCTCAAAGGCAGAGGGGGCAGGCAGGGGCGGTTCCAGCCGGCGGCAAGGGAGGGGGCCTAAAAAGGGGCCCACTTCGTGCGAAAATTTGAAATCGTGCCGGTCGATTTTTCGCTCAGTGGGGTTGGGGGTAGTGAGCAAAAAAAAAATATTTTGGCTCCCGAAAAAAAATTTCCCCTCCGGGAAGGGTAATTTTTTTCCCACCACCACCCCCCTTTGGGCGCCAGGGGTAGTGAGCACAATTTTTTTGGCACCCGAAAAAGTTTTCCCTCCGGGAAGGGTAATTTTTCCCACCACCCCCTTGGGCGCCAGGGGTAGTGAGCACAATTTTTTTTTGGCACCCGAAAAAATTTTTTCCCTCCGGGAAGGGTTATTTTTATTTCCACCGCCATCCCCCCTTGGGCGCCAGGAGAGGGGGCCAAACTTCTTTTTTTTCAAAAAAAGGGTGTTTTTACCTGTTTTTTTCTAGGGAGGGCCCGGGCCCCGGCCCCTGGATCCGCCACTAGGGGCAGGAACAAGGCAGTTATCTCCGTCATGCTTTCGGCCAAGCTTAGTGTACTGCACATCTCGTCTGAGCTGAACTGGTGGTATACCAGACAGTACTGGCAGGGCTGGCAGGTTGCTGACAGGTGCAACAATAATCGGGGCTCGATTTGACAAATCATAGGTACATTATTTTTAGGGTGTCTTCATCAACATAAGGTCTGACCCTTCCTAACCAAACTATCAATATAGATAAGGAAAGAAGGGGTCCTAGAATGGACCCTTACGGCACTCCTAAAGAAACAGAATGTTCATCTCAGGGTGTTTTGACTCTTTCCAGACAGATTTAGATTTGATTTAGTTTTTTGTTTTGTTACATGAGATTCATCGGAAGCAACGTGATAATGCCGAACAGATTCTGAAGAAAACTGCATGGAATTTCAGGCTATGTCTTCCTTGCTTAATTCCTAGTGTTTTTTCCCTCATAATCACATTATTCAGCTTTGTGCCCTAACTCTTACAAGTGTGACATCGACTCTTAGTTTCAAAACGGGAGTTTATTTATTTGTGATTAATCTATCTGCAGTTAAAGCAGCCTCTGTATCATATGCCAAGCTTGTATACCATGCAGTGTTTCCACTCGTCAAAATAACATTTTCTGAAATAGAACATCAGATTTCATTGGTTTCATGGAATTTCCTTACAGTTTTGCGAGAAAAATGAAAACACTGATACCATGGTTCGCTAAACACTCGATTGTCAAAGCGGTCGGGGTGGGCACGGCGGGAATGTGTCAAGTGTTCCTCGCGTTGATTGGTTACTTGAAATGGGCGTGTCTCGCTACGCAGACCTTCCTGATCAGGGTGCATGTTAGCTGCGACATCCGCATATTGGATATTAACCCGTGAAAGTTAGCGTTAATTTCAGAGTGTTTCAGAAGACGTGTTCATCGTTTCTAATTTCGCTGTCTCAACAGAATTCGGCAATTTGTATTGTGAACATAAATCTCATTTCGAAAAATAGATAAACAGACTATTTGTACTACTGGATCTTTTATTCACGTTTTTACTTCCTTTTGAGGAGTTCGGGAATAAAGACTACATTGCAAGAAAAACTTTACAGAAAACTATAATGCTGCTGGATGAACAAGTGCGTATTAGAGTTATAAAGACAACACAGCAAGAAAGATGAGCAAACTCTTCCGAAAACCTGAACTGTAGTATTCTTGGATGCTTGCTTCATGTTTTCAATACATTTTGTCTTCAGAGAGTTTACTTTATTTGAGATGTAAAGACAACATCGCAAGAACAAAATACAATCAATCAACTGTTGCTCGACTGGATTTTACTGATAATTGGGATATTTTTTTTCATCGGTCAAAATGGTGAGTCCTCGCCTTTATTTATTTAATTACAAACATATGCATACATAAATGTATATATATATATTGTATATATATATGTGTATGTATATACATCTTACAGCGTCACTAGACGGACATATGTAGTGAAAATATGAGTCATAAAGTAAACATGGTCATTAGCAGGACATTTTCGTGTCCTGTTAACGATTGAACAATAGAATTACTGCCCTCTACGTACGTTTGCAGGCAGAGGAAACTTAAAGACCTCCCAAGAAACAAAAGGTTTAATCATTAGTCATTAGTTTAATTAGTTATATTGTTTTGAATTAAGGATTAGGGTTAGGGTTAGGGTTAGGGTCAGGGTAATATACCAGTTTTATGATGTCCGGTTAATGTACCATGTAGGGTTATATATTTGATGTCCTGTTAATACAACATGTAGGCTAGGGTTATATTATGTTTCCCATTTAGGATGCACTGTATGTCAACGCAAATATAATATGAAATAACGATAAGGAATTAGCTCCAAGACATATATATCCAAAAGTAGTTTAACTTTCTAAATTTATGAGAGAACGCGGCGATCAATAGCCCAAACCGGCATCTTCTGCATGGCGATCGCAAACACGGCAACACGTTGTCCCTATAAAGGTATTGCGATATTCCACGATTCCACATGACGAATAGAAAATACCATGCTTATATTAAAACCCTGAACTGAGGATTACATGGCCTTCCCCTACCCCCTCCCAAAAATTTCAAGCTCCCCCAAAATGCCCCTTTTTGCTGAGGAAAAGCGCATTTTTTACTTCTATTTTTTTCTCACTTTTAATAAGTGCCCCCTTTTCACCTGTGATAAGTGCCTATTGCACTTTACAAGTGCCCCTTCTTATATTGCCCTTTACCCTGATTAAAATTGCCCCTTTCAATGATGTTATAAGTTCCCCTTTTATAAGTTAATAAGTTCCCTTTGTCACTTTTTATAATTGTCCGTTGACCCATTCTACCAACATTTCCCGTTGTCGCTTACATGTTCTGTCATTTTACAATCATCTTAATAAGTGGAGGGCCAAAGTCAGGAAAGAGGGATTTGCCTGCCAATACCAGACAAAATAAGCACACTTTATTTATTTGAAAGATTTCAAATATTCAAATATAATTCTATATTACAGAGGTTTTTTTTCCATTTGTAGCGGTCACCCCTTAATCGGTGGAAGCGTCCAAAAAAGCGGCCCTTTTGATGAAAACATTTGATCAAGTAAACCTTGAAACACAATTATTTTATTGTAATATGAAAGAACATTTAATTACTTATAGGCCCCTATTTACATTTTTATACCAATTTTGACGGAATTGGGATTAATTAACATCGCTTTTTTTTTTCTTCAAATTTTAATAAAAAAGCGGTATTTTCCATACATCAAAATCGGAGAGGTGTCTTTTTACGTATCTTGCCAAGAATTTGCCCATATACAGGGTCAATATCTTGTGTAAAGAGAGGCTTGTTTGTATCTCTCTTCAGTGAAAAAGTTATAGAAACCCAAATTTATTGACTTCCACACAAACGACATTTTTGCCCATATGTGTTTTAACTGTGTGCATATTCGTGTATAGTGTATTGAGGACGTGTTTGGTGTATCTCAATCGAGTTTTAAAGATAACCTTTAAGTAAAATCTCTAATTGCAGTGGGTTTGGTGTCAAATGATGCATAATTAAACATTTTAAAGTTGATATAAATTTCACTGTGTTATGTAATGTTTAAAATATAGTATAGTTTTTGTGGACATTTTTTCGCCTAATTTTGGCCAGTATCTCAGTATAATAACTGGACGATAGTGATAAGACATTTAGTAGCGCAGAAAGTTCAAATGATTAGGAGTGTGAGTGCAACTGATAAGTACTTCTTCTATACTCTGTGATATTTCAGGAAACATGGGCAGCTGCCCCCCCCCCCTCCCCACCCGCTCTTTCCAGCGGCTTGTCATAATCTTGCCCATGTCCAAGACCAAGGGGTGAGGCACATGCATGGATAGATTCTGTATATCTACCTTACCTAGAATTAAATTAAATTAAGGCATAGGACATGAAGACACTGCTTATTATGGAGATGGGTGTTTGGTGAATGTTTGAGCTTCGAATCCCCAGAGATGTGGTATGATGCACAAAATTGGTCTGTTTGTTGTTTTAAACAAACATAAAGACTACATTTATGGTAATTAGAAAATGGCATAGTTATTCATACAAACAGATCCCTAGAATTCGAATTTCCTGACCAGATTAAAGAATATTCAGTAAGAGAAAAGGGAAAAAGTAGCTCATTTGAGTTTTGAAGATTTTTCGTCAAATGCTTATAGGATAAAATGTTTGTCATCAAAATTTTGAGTCTTTTAATTGAAATGTGCATATATTAGAAATTTCTAAGACACTTGCTAAATATGTTAGTATCCTTTCTAAACTAAAATTTATATTGCCTAGTAATGTTTTATATATTCTGTACAATAGCCTTGTGTTACCACATCTAAACTACTGCAACTATATTTGGGGAAATGCTTATAAATCACATCTAAAATAATTATATATTTTACAGAAAAAGTCTCTAAGAAATATAACAAAGTCACAAATGCAAATTCCAAGTATACCACTCTTTAAACAGATGCAAATCTTGCCTTTATACGATTTGATTATATACATTCAATACTAATTTTTATGTACTCTGTAAGACATAACATTTTTCATGTGAAATATAGTAATATGTTTCTTCAAAATTCAAATATGCATTCATATGCCACTTGTCAAAAAGACCATTTTCATCAACCCAAAGTAAGACTTACTTCTTCCCTTAATTCATTAAATGTTGCTGGCGTGAAGAAATGGAACCAATTACCCACTTCTATAAAATTAAGTTCAACTTTATCCTGTTTTAAAAAGCTTTGTCGAAAATTCCTATTTGAAAGTTTGTAACAATACAGTATTCGTGTAGGTATGTGTGTATGGGTGTGCGTGTGTGTGTGTGTGTGTGTGTGTGTGTGGGTGTGTGGGTTTGCGGGCGTGTATGTGTGTGTGTGTGTGTGTGTGTGTGCATATGTGAGTATGGTGACTGAATTATATTTAATTTAATTTGTTTTTTGTGGGGCCCTATCTATAAGCAATTTGCTTCTTTGTGGTCCAGATCATATATTTGCTTTGTATTTTGTATGTTTTATGTATTATATTTTCTATTGTATTTTTTGCTTTTACATGTATATATGGTTAATAAATTCAATTCAATTCAATTCAATATATTAAGAATATCTCACATTTCATGGTATATTTAATAGGCCGTTTTGTAATGTAACCAAATGTATTCACGTGAAGTGCCTCGATACGAATTATTATATCTCAATAGTCAGAATTCAAATTGGATACATTAGTTGTTGCTAAGTAGGCCTATATAGGACAAACATTATGGCTTGCCCTACCTTACAAGACGTAATATATGCAATTCGCGTTCTGACTATTGAAATACAATTATTCGTAACAGGTGAATGAAATGATTCGTATCGAGGCACTCCAGTATAAATTTGGTTACATTACGAACATGGCCTATTAAAGTCTTGTCCACACGGAGGTAAGTTACCCTATAGTAGGAGACCAGCCTGTAGGTCCCGTGACCAAACTCTGGGAACAAAGGTTTGAAAGTGTTTTTGTGTTCCCTGATGAATATCGAACAATTTTGACTTGGGCTGCCCCCTTGAAAATGTCAGGCATTTCCGTGAGGGGTCAACAAAGGTCAAACAGGGGTCAAAATTTAAAGATATTTCAATCGTGTCGATATGCATATCAAATTACTCGTCTAGTCATGAGGATTAAAATAATGTATAGTTTGATATACCTCCGACCATAAATGAGGGCGCTAGATTAAAAAACGTTGAAAGGTCAACGCACTTTTGCATGGTGGTCAAATTCACCAATATAGTTAACATTGTCCGATTCTAATGTTTTTAGAGTCTAATAATATGTTTTCTGGCATGGCAAATTCAAATATACAACTTTCAAAAGTAAAGAAGCCTATCTTGACCATGAACATTCAAACTGGCTGCTTAAAGGGCTACTGAGAGACTTGAATCAGGATCCTAGCTTGGCCAATAATAACACAGTTATTTCGAAACACATTGTCTAATGATGCTTATCCTGCTTTATTGCACAGTTTATCATCCTACTCAGTGCCATATCCATCAATAAAATAGTCAGAATCACTGTTACAATCACTAGTTTCTGAATCTGTGTCAGAGTCTTCAGTGCAGTTTGTTCTGGCATCACTTAGCCGTTGAGGTATTGCTGGCTGTGAATACCGTATTGGCAAACATTTACCCTCTCTCAAGCTCCAACCATGCTGAAGGGGAGATGATGGAGCATCTGGATTCATAAAGTTTAACTTGGTGAATGCCTGATAGCAGGCCTGTGTTACCTTCAAAGTAGGTGAATCTGTACCATGAGGAATCCTGAGAGTCGATTTCTTCTTCATCCCCTCCCACTTTTTGGCCCGAGCTTCTGCAAGTGTCTTGCTTGACTTATCATTGTATAGGTATTTGATCGTATACTGCTCTATATCTGTTTAATAGTTGGTGATGTCACTGGGAGATATTTCCCAGGCCCTCTCAGTAGCTCTCGATCGTGCCTCGATCTTCTGACTTCATTGCGCTGTCAAAGACCCATGGTTTTCCACGGCCTTAGACACTGGAAGTAGCATCTGCATCAGTGTGGATGTGAAATGGGATAATGATATTGGTAATATCCTTATCAAGGAGTGTTGCGCACTCAGTTATGCTTTTCTTCCTTTTCAGTCCTAGCATACCTTCAACTTGATGTGCCACATACGATACTAAAATACACACGTCTGTGTCTTCTTCATCAATGACAACTGCATATTTTACTCCTGACTTTCACAGTTGGGAATATATGAACAACAGAATGGTGTCTGATTCCATTATGCTGTCATGTCAACTCAACTACCTCCCCACCAGTGAACAAAATCCCTACAGCACTCCCTCACAGATAAAATAAATCTGGTATCTGGATGTTGGAGTAACAGGCCCCCTTGAATGTTTGCCCCCCCCCCCAAATCGGAATCCTAAACTGCTATTCCGGCGCGCCTGCCCTAGACACTTCAGCAACATGTTCAAGAACCCAGGAAAAAAAAATTATCTGCAGCAATTTCTGAGTTCAAAACCTGTTACTCAGTTCAGTTTCAGTTTTCAGTTCAGTTTCAGTTTATTTTCATATTTCACATGTTGTATAATACATCGTTACATTTGGCATGTTACATTTTTTTTTTCATTTGTTTTGTATTCATACAAACGAAGAGATTTATACATAAGACTAAGTTACGTAAAAGGAGAAATATGATGGAGCCTAAAGAGAAAGCAATGCTTGTAGGTCATAGGCTCCGGAAGTTATAACAATGAAATAGTCTTGTTCTTTTTTTTTTAGATAACGTAGTGGGATTAAATTGAAACTTATTCTGAGGAAAAGGTAAACATTGGTCATAATTATACTTAGCAATACTTGTATGACATTCTCACTACCTGTACGCAATGGCAATTCAAAGAAATTCAAAGATGTTATGCGTAGAAAAAAAAAATTTAATGTAGCCGCGCCGGCAAAGACACTGATTGGCAATGACGCTAACATCTTGGTACATGTATAATGGAAAAAACATGAATAGAACATTTTTGCGATAGACATTTATTTAAAGCTATATATGTTTGCCTGATGATAAGCCGTCACACCCACCCGCCGCAATTAATGCACTGAAACTCAACAGCAGGAGCGCGAAATGCATAACTCGTCGCTGCTAGGTCGGAAAGACATTAACAACAAACAAAGCACGCACTCCGCACTCCGGCCACCGAAGCACAATAACATCCCAGCAGGTGAAGGCAACGGCCCGTCACCAGGCACAATACAACAACAGCAACAAAAAAGGAAACATTAAGTTTGAATATCGACAACATTATTAAAAGAACATCATGCTTCTTCTTCCAGTATAGTGTAATTGCTTAGTAGATGACGTTTCAGCTTGCGCTTGAACGAATATAGTGAAGTTGATTCTGTGAATTCAATAGGGAGGTCATTCCAGAGCTTAGGGCCCGTAAACGTAATATTTTTTGAGCAAACAAAGTTCGTGTAAGGGGAAGGTGAAAAAGGTTACTTTGGCGAGTGGAATAAGAATGGATTGTATTATTTCGCACGAAGAGTGCACAAGTTACGGCCGGTAACTCATTTACAGATAATTGATACATAAACACTCCTACGTTGTACATATACACATCAACAATTCGGAGAACTTTGTTATTAAAAACAGTTGACTAGTATGGGAAAGGAATCCCGCATGATTTATGTTTCTTATTGCCCGTTTTTGAATAATAAGAAGTTTTCCAAGTTGAGCTTTGGTCCCGTTTCCCAGGCAAGAATGCCGTAGTTAAGGTAGGGTAAAATTAAGGTGTTATACAGAGATAACAAAATGTGGGTTGGGAACTCGTGTTTTAGTTTATTTAATATACCCGTGTTTCTAGAAATCAGTTTGCACAAGTAGTTTACATGTATCTTCCATGATAAATCACTGTCAATGTAGATACCAAGAAATTTTGTGGATTCGACCTTGTTTAAATTTGTATTATCTATTAAAATATTACCTGGTAGAGATTTTATACAATTGCTGAACAGCATAAAGTGGGTTTTACTGACATTTAAAGATAGTTTGTTTGCATTTATCCATGCTTGTACCAGCTTCAGTTCACTATTTACAGTTCTCAGGAGATATTGAGGGTCGCGGTGTGAATAGAAAATATTAGAATCGTCTGCAAAGAGAATAAATGACATTATTTCAGACGAATTTCTGAAGTCATTGATATATATTACAAATAATAATGGACCCAACAATGAACCTTGTGGGACACCACAGGATACTGATCTTTGATAAGAGTCGTGACCATTAATACTAACATACTGTTTTCTGTCTGTGAGATAATTCCTGAACCACTCCAAGGCCTTTCCTCGAATCCCGTAATGGGATAACTTGCGCAATAATATATCATGATTAATGGTGTCAAAGGCCTTGGAGAAGTCCAGGAAAATACCCACAGTATGAGCCATATTGTCAATAGCATGAGCTACTTTATCTAAAAACATGAGTAATGCATGGGTTGTAGAGTGTTTCTGCCTGAACCCAAATTGGGTATCAGACAGAATATCAAAATCAAAAAGAAACTGCATTGTTCGAGAGTATATCAATTTTTCGAGTATTTTGGAGAGTGACGTTAGCAGAGAAATAGGGCGATAATTCCCAATGTCTTGCGCGTTCCCCTTTTTTAAAATTGGAATAACTTTAGCTATTTTCATCTTTTGGGGTACAATGCCATTAATTATTGACAGATTTAGTATATGAGTAAGAGGGGAAACTATTTCACCTATTATTTCTTTTAAAATAAAATTTGTAATACCGTCGTAACCTGCGCTTTTTTTAGTTTTCATATTTTTAACTATATCGATTACTTCATGCTCCAGAATGGGGTACAGAACATTGAATTAGTGTTTTGCGTTTTCAGGAAATATTGAAAAGGCAAATCGGATACAGGAATATTTTGGGCAAGATTAGGGCCAATATTGACAAAGTAATTATTAAATTCCTCTGCTATTACAAGAGGATCTTGAATTCGGTTTTCATTTATTAAAATATTTGAAATGTGAGTTGAGACATGTTTGGATTTCAAAACGTTATTTATCACCCTCCAAGTATTTTTGATATCACCTTTATTCACGTTAAATTGTTTTGTAAAGTAATTCTTTTTGCTAGTCGTAACGAAGTGGTTAGAATGTTACGATAACGAGAATATTTCAATTTGGACTTAACTGTAGGATTATTTTTATATTTGTAATAAAGGGTGTTCTTCCTGTTGATAGATTTCAGGAGAGATCTTGAAATCCACGGGAGCCTAGGATGTTTTTTAGTATTTGAGCAATTTTGTTGGCGAGTAGGAATAGAATTGAGAGTATGCATTAATATTTCCATAAAATTATCAAATGAAGTATCCACATCATCACAATTATACACTGCATACCAATCAGTTATGGTAAGTGCTTCCTTAAGTCTACGAAAGTCGGATTCCGATAAATTTCGGGTGCCCGAGTATTTGTTTGTTTTGGAATTAGAATGGGAAATTACATTCGAAATTAGACTATAAATCGGAAAGTGATCGGAGATATCAGTGACAATAACGCCGGATTTGACAATAGGAGTTCCACTTACGAAAATATTATCAATTAAGGTAGCTGAATATTCAGTAATTCTAGTTGGTTTGGTAATTGTTGGGGCAAAAGATTTGGATAACATCAGATCCAAGAAATCTTGGCAACTCGTACTCTCGTCACATTGTAATAAATTGAGGTTAAAGTCTCCCATTATTATACATATCTTGTTATTCAGTGAAGGTGACGATAATAGTGTTTGTATTTTTTCGATAAAATCTTTAGGGATGGAATTGGGTGGTTTATAAATTTCACCAGCAATTATATTTTTCTTTCCAGGAAGTTTTATTTCGATAAAGATACTTTCCATTATATTTGATGACACGCTCAATTCTTCTATTACCTCATAATCCAGTCCTTCTGTGACGTATAAACCAACTCCCCCGCCCCTTTTATCGGTTCTGCTATTTGTGATAAGAGTAAGGCCATTGATTGAAAAAAGGGAAGAGGGTGTGTCTCTTAGCCACGTTTCAGATATACCAAATACCGAGCATTTAGGTTTGAGTTCGTTTACAAGTAAATCAAATTTGTCAAAGTTCTTGTTTAGGCTTCTGATGTTACAATGTAATAAAAGCAGGTCATTTTTTAGGTTAGTGTTCACGTTCGCAATAAATGTATTTGGTGACAGGTAATCGGAAGATATATCGTTTATTCGAACATCGTCCAAATCGAAATCGAAACGTAGTTCTTGTGTTTCTAAGTTAATGTCAATATTATCAGCACCTTCACTATCTAACGAGGAATTGGTAGTTAAGCTGTCGTCAAGTGACTGAACAAAGGGTGCATTTACATGCACAGAATCTGCATTACAGTTGATACTCATCGTAGAACATAGAAATTAACATTTGAAAGAATTGCAAGTACAGATGTTTATATAGTAAATCGTGAATCAAAACATTTCCGTTTAAGCTCGAATGAGATACGTGTGGTGAAATGCCAAAGCGCGCAGGTAGTGAATGTATATATGCTAATAAGTACAGATTAAGGTTGAAAATATGCTGAAAGTCGATCGGATTCATCATAATAACAAAGTAGCCGCTTGTGTGATCAAGCGGGAGACACACGTAGTAAATATAATGTTTACACTGTGTTCTATTGAGGGGGGGTACAGACGGCTTGGGGAGTCTCTGTTTACAATTACAAATCGCATCAGGACACACTTTATACTTTTGCACAATTTCATTATTTTGTACGTACAGTGATATTCGTCAATACTAAATAACTTTCTGTAAATAGCTATCTATCTCAAAACTTAAAGTCATTGTATGTCTAGCATATGTCATGTGTGCTATAATGGAAAACAACATTACGTTTCCATTTATACTTATGTTCAATAAAGAAAAAAAATAATTACTTTTCCATCCATATCGTCGTCAGGTATATAGACACGAATCTTATTTGCATATACATGTAGGTGGTATGAAAATTTATCAAGTCAAATCAAGTTGAAGCATTAGTTATGAGATTTTTTTCTCTGTTTTAAAGAAAAAATAAGACAACAAAGCAAGTAAATTGCTTATATAGCTTGGCTTGACTAAATTACAAATCTTATTTGCCTAAATTATGTCATGTAGCTGGTATGAAAATTTATCAAGTAAAATCAAATTAAGCATTTAGTTTAGAGATGTCTTTCTCTGTATTAAAGCAAAAATAAGACAACAAATTAAGTGAATTACTAATATAGCTTGGCTTGACTAAATTACAAATCTTATTTGCATATGACATGTCATGTAGGTGGTATGAACATTTATCAAGTAAAATCAAGTTGAGGCATTAGTTTAGAGATTTCTTTCTCTGTATTAAAGAAAAAATAAGACAACAAAGCAAGTGAATTACTAGTATAGCTTGGCTTAACTAAATTACAAATCTCACTCTTTAAATTCGTACGGCACGCCACTAAGCATACGCCATTTACCGGCATAGAATCTTAGCTTGGTGTCCTTCTGGTAAAGATCCTTGACATGCTTTGACCATTTCATTTTCTCTAGTAGGTCAACCTTTGTTAAGTCATCAGTTATAAAATACTCTTCACCTTGTAGTACTCTGCGGGCTCTAGACATAATGTCAACTTTGTCGCGATAGGAAAGTAACTTTACGAGAACATGTCGCGGCTTACCTGCCCTTTTCATCCCGTCGCGATGGGCACGTTCTACCTTAGTGGTGATGGCAAACTTGCTGCTAATGATTCCTTCGACGATCCCGATGCAGTCATCCTTTGGTTTGCTACAGCTTCGGAGATGCCGACCAACCTGATGTTGTTTTTCCTGCTGAATCTTTCATTTTTGTTAGCTGCTTCCTTATGCTCGCTCACTTCTTTTCTTAGCTTAGCTACTTCCTCCTTTAATTCGGAAAACTCCGATTCAACACGCTGACGATGGAGAAAAAGCTCATCTATTCGCTTGCGCTCGAATTCCAACGAAGCTGCAAAATTATCCTCAACAACCTGAAGCTTCTTGAGGACCTTGTCGACAGACTTATGTAGCATCTGCTCAAATCTGTCGGTCACGGCTTTGAGAAGACTTTCAACATTTGGTGGTAGCTGAGGCGGGGATGTATCCGGGGTGGTGTCCGTGGTATGCTTCAGTTCGCTTAGCGTAGGATCCTCATACGTGTCGCTGCTGAAGACATTCTCGGTGCGGTCCGTTGCACTCGCGTATACTGCCTTGCCAGAGGTATCCCGTGTATTCGATTCCATAGACGGTGACGTGTCATAGGGTGGGTCCGCTTTCACCTTCGTTGCTTGCTTGTCCGCATTTCTCACACTTTTCCTGGTTCCTGATTGACTCATTATGACCAAGATTATGATATTACCTCTGGTAATAATGAAATAATATGCTGATGATGACAAATAACAATTTCTGTAGTATTCGAGGTCCTTTTCTTAGAAAATCTGTGACAAAATTTAGAGACTATAAACGTGTCTTATTCCAAGGGCGCCATCTAATGCAACGATCCAACATCCAGATACTAGATTTATTTACTCTGTGAGGGAACGCTGTAGTGATTTATCCACTGGGGGAGGTAGTTGAGTTGACATGAGTAAAATATGCCGTTGCCATTGGTGAAGAAGACACAGACGTGTTGATTTTAGTATCGAATGTGGCACATCGAGTACGTTGAAGGTATGCTAGGACTGAAAAGGAAGAAAAGCATAATAATTGAGTGCGCAACACTCCTTGATATTCTATAGGATATTCTATAGCAATATCATTATCCCATTTCACATCCAAACTGGTTCAGATGCTATTTCCAGTATCTATGACTTAGCTTGGGAAACCATGGGTCTTTGACAGCGCAATGAAGTCAGAAGATCGAGGCACGATCGAGAGCTACTGAGAGGGCTTGGGAAATATCTCCCAGTGACATCACCAACTATTAAAGACCCTGTCCGAAGTGAAAATGAAATATATGAATTATATATCAAAGGAAAGCTGACAAGCCATAGATTACAACAATACCAATTATATGCTACTTTAGTGCCTGTCAGACGAGTAACAGCTCTCTGAAAACTCGAAATCTAAAGCTGTGAAAATCGGAAGTTGTTGACCTAAAAACTAGCTATCGAATTGATGACATCACCGTATGTGGAGTACGCATATTCACAATGACTTTGCATTAATTAAGCACGGCTCACCGCCTCTGCTATATAGGCGAGCACATATTGTGCCGTCACTATAACTGCGGCAAATGTGACCCCTGTTGACCTGTAATTTGGAGAGGTGCGGAAAAAGAGGTTTTAATTCGCTTTTGTGCAATACTGAAAGGGAAAATATTTTGAATTCCTTTATATTTGTATTCTATGTTCATTCAGCTTTCCATTGATAAAAAGTTGTATTTTCATCGGATAGGGTCTTTAAACAGATATAGAGCAGTATACGATCAAATACATATACAAGGATAAGTCAAGCAAGACACTTGCAGAAGCTCGGGCCAAAAGTGGGAGGGGATGAAGAGGAAATCGACTCTCAGGATTCCTCATGGTATAGATTCACCTAAGTTGAAGGGAACACATGCATGCCTGCTATCAGGCATTCACCAAGTTAAACTTTATGAATCCAGAAGCTCCATCATCTCCCCTTCAGCATGGTTGGAGCTTGAGAGAGGGTAAATGTTTGCCAATACGGTATTCACAGCCAGCACTACGTCAACGTCTAAGTGATGCCAGAACAAACTGCACTGAAGACTCTGACACAGATTCAGAAACTAGTGATTGTAACAGTGATTCTGACTATTTTATTGATGGATATGGCACTGAGTAGGATGATAAACTGTGCAATAAAGCAGGATAAGCATCATTAGACAATGTGTTTCGAAATAGCTGTGTTATTATTGGCCAAGCTAGGATCCTGATTCAAGTCTCTCAGTAGCCCTTTAAGCAGCCAGTTTGAATGTTCATGGTCAAGGTAAGCTTCTTTACTTTTGAAAGTTGTATATTTGAATTTGCCATGCCAGAAAACATATTAATAGACACCAAAAACATTAAAATCGGACAATGTTAACTATGTTGGTGAATTTGACCACCATGCAAAAGTGCGTTGACCTTTCACCGTTTTTTAATCTAGCGCCCTCATTTAAGGTTGGAGGTATATCAAACTATACATTTTTTTAATCCTCATGACTAGACGAGTAATTTGATATGCATATCGACACGATTGGAATATCTTTAAATTTTGACCCCTGTTTGACCTTTGTTGACCCCTCACGGAAATGCCTGACGTTTCCAAGGGGGCAGCCCAAGTCAAAATTGTTCGATATTCATCAGGGAACACAAAAACACTTTCAAACCTTTGTTCCCAGAATTTGGTCACGGGACCTACAGGCTGGTCTCCTACTACTAGGGTAAAGGTGGTGTTAAGAGCTAATCGGGATAAATATGGCGGGGTATATGGCGGGCCAAGCATGCCACTATCTGTACAACTATACCACTATACGACTGTACGTCTATCCAGCCGGCCAATCAGAACGCAGGAAACTGTACATCTATACAACTATACCAGTGGCGACCCTGGGGGCACAGGGGGCACGTGAAGACGATTCGTTGCACCGTTCTTTGTCTGAATTTTGTTTCCCCCTCCCGCGCGAAACGCCGAAGCTTTGACCTTTCATTAAATTATTATAGAAAGAAGATGATTCGTTGTACTTCTTTCGACTCTTAATCCTTGTCTGAATTCAGTTCCCCCGGTCTGGCAAGAGGGAACCCATGTTATGCACACTGCAAAATTGCGTGCCCCCCGCCCCTTTCCCGGAAAAAACCTTATTATAATATCATCCCCCTTTCTTTCTTTTCCCTTCTCATTATTGCCCTTTTCCCCCTTTTCTCTTCTCCGTCTTTCCCCCTTTCTTCCTTTTCCGCCTTTTCTCGATCTCCTCTCTCTTTCCCTTTCTTCCTTTCCCCTCCTTTTTCTTTCCCCCTCACTTTTCTCCCTTTTTTTTCTTTTTCCCATTCCACTTCCCCCCCCCCCTATTTTACCGGGGGGCACGTGCCCCCCTGAATCCGCCACTGGTATAGTTGTATAGATGTACAGTTTCCTGCGTTCTGATTGGACGACTGCATAGGCCTAGACGTATAGTCGAATAGTTGTATAGTTGTACGGATAATGGCATGCTTGGCCCGCTATACTTACCCCGACTAGCTCTTAACACCACCTTTACCCTAGGGTAACTTTTCTCCGTCTGGACAGGACTATAGAGGGACTTAGATCTTGAAGATGAATTTCCATTTACAAGATTCATCTGCAGGGGAGTAGAGTTAATTGTCCAGAAATGGCACCATATCACATGTAAACCTTTGTATTCTTATGTAAATGTACGCCAGTCTTCAGTCAGCTAACTGTGCTACATTTATCAGTATTAATTAATAGACATTTTGATCATCGAACTTCAAGCCTATCACCATCTAATATGAAGCCATTTCCATTTCCTTTTTTCACATGTAAAGGACAAAGATCTCATACGAGGCGTGATCCTTGTTTTCCTGACATGTGTATCTTTTGGTACGTATGATTCTGGTCAACGATGATTTATTATTATCATTATTATTATTATTATCATTATTATTACATTGATAGTAATTGTAGTAGTAGAAGTAGTTGTAGTAGCATTCAACATAAATACAATGAAACATTGATAATGAAACATCGATAATGACATTATTAATCAAAAATTTGTCGTTATTACTATTTATTTATTTATTCATTTTTTTGGTGCTTTCAATACATGTAAAAAAAAAACACACAAATTAGTTATCAAAATATGTAAATAATTTCATAGATATATTTTTTTTCTTGAACGATGTGTTTATGTATAGTACCCTTCGTATTCATTAGAAGAGATAATTATAGAAAGTATTTATCCTAAACATGATGAAGGGCCATGAGGGGCGTAGTCAGAGGCCAGACATTAAAAGAACATGAGCCACTGGTCTTAACCCGTTAGATGAAATGCAAATCTACACGTTGATTGATTGAGGGGGTGTAGAAGGGGGTCCTTGTGTATTTTTGTTTGGGGTGTCAAGTTTCCTTCCCCAGGGTGAAGGTCCTGCATTTTTGTTATAAAGAACTTCAAAAATAAAGAATTTGGGAAAAGTAAATACAAAACTATAACAACAACAATGATGAACAAACAAACAAAAGGAAAACCTTTGAACAGCAAATTGCTCAATTGTACACTTTCCCTCTCTCTCTCTCTCTCTCTCTCTGTCTCTGTATGTCTCTCTCTCTCTTTCATAACGCGTCCCTAAACTAATTAAAAAAGATACGTACTCCAGGACAAGTATCTTCTAGACCATTACTCACGAGACAACTACCACAAATAGCTATAAACCCTTGATTAAATAACCCCCTACGTGTGATGGGAGCTGGGGTAATCATTTCAGGGATAGCTCCAGTGGCCAGGTTGACATTCACCATGATATTACCATCTGCTAGTTTCTTTTGGTAATATAATTTAACACAAACCTTTAGCAAGAAACTTATGCACGTGGTGCCTTGTCGGTACCTTGTAATACATGCTCACAAGCTAATCCAAACTAATCAATATACATTTAGAGTTTACAGAGGAGGGCTGTGATGACAACTAGAGAGTTGTTGTTTCTATTTTTAAAAAATCATAACCGACACTTAACTTCAGAATCTAATTCATCGTGATTCTTTATTATTTCGTGGGAGAAATGCCATACTAGTACATACTAGTACATCTTCGTACAAGGATTTAAAGTTTGGACAACTAATATCTATTCATTTGAACTGCTTATGCCATGTTTTCAAGGTTTTTAATACGTGCGTATTGGTAGTTGTATTAACAATTTACATACTCTTATTTCACTTTAACCCATTGCCCACGGCAACTGAGTAGTTCCTGTTTTTAGTCTAATATGGGAATAAGAGAAATCATTGCTCAACAGGTTAAATGACCAATTGCCGCTAACAAGTTCCCCAAAAATATTTTCATGGAAGTTTAGAGCATTTACAGTTACCGTATGTCTCTTAATAGGTTTATCCAATCCAGAGCATCGATAATTCAGGTTTTGCAGCTTATCCCATGAATATGAATTCAAAGGGACAGATCTTGTTTATGTTTTTCTATCATCATTTCAAGTAGAAGAAAAAGCCGCAGGTCTGTATGCTGCAGTCAGTGAAGTAGAAACTGGGGGGCACAGGCGCTCGTCGCCCTTGATTCCCAATCGAGTGGTGAGATAAAGTAACACGAGAGAGAGAAAAAGCTAGAAAATAGAGAAAAGCCAACTGAAATGGAAGGTGAAAAATTCGTGGATAGAAGGCGCTAAGAAAACCTCGCGCACCCCATTTAAACTGTAAATGTTGTAAATTCGCATTTCATTTTCCGAGTAAAACATGTGCCACCCCCCAACTTCCTTAGTTCACGAGCTTCCTCAATGGATGGACCCACGCTACGCCATTGGCCGATTGGTTGTAGTTACTGGGTTCTAATCGGTTAATACCACGACAGATTGATACTCTTTACTCAACTTTAAACTCTCTCCTGGTTTATATCTCGTTCAAAGCCTCTCTCGTTTCTTCGAATGAGAACAAGGAGACGGGCACTTGTTGTTCGGACGGATTAGGGCTGAATTACACCTTACCAATGTTCAACGAATGTAAGAAGGAACTGCATTCTAATGGCAGCATGGTACAGACCATTCCAAAACTCATCCCATACACATCTATGGAAGCTGCTTGTCCAAGAAGGAAGAGTAAACTGGGGATCCCACCCGGACACAGAGTGTGCAGATTTCCTGGTAAGTCGTTCTTCGCCTGCTATAAACATGATTAAACATATAATCTGTCCTAATGTTCAATTCTTTTGAAAATGTAATAATGTAGTAGTAGTAGGTGTAGTAGTAGTAGTAGCAGTAGTAGTAATAGTAATATTAATGATAATGGTAATAAACCCAGGTGTAACAAAATATTTAATATTGATAGAAGAATTAAATGCTTTCAGCACATTTTAAGTGCAGCTTGGATAAAGTAAAAGCAGTTTGAGATTTGTACATTCATTGGGATGCTACAGGATGGGCATTATTACAATCACTATTATTATTATCCCCTCGCCGACGAAGTCGGAGGGGATATAGAAACGCCGCTGTCCGTCCTTCCTTCCTTCCTTCCTTCCGTGTGTGCGTCCGTCCGTAACAAATTTGGTTTCCGATCAATAACTTCAGTAATGTTTGACGGATTTTAATGAAGTTTGATATGAAGGTACATGGTATCAAAATACAGGCTAAGTTCGATTTCGGAGTATGTAGGTCAAAGGTCATAGCTCATTAAATATGCGAATCTGGTTTCCGATCGATAATACTTAAGTAATGTTTTACGGATTTTAATCAAATTTGATATGAAGGTACATGGTATCAAAACACAGCCTAAGTTCAATTTCCGAGTATGTAGGTCAAAGGTCATAGCTCATTAAATATGCGAATCTGGTTTCCGATCGATAATTTCAGTAATGTTTGACAGATTTTAATGAAATTTGATATGAAGGTACATGGTATCAAAACACAGCCTAAGTTCAATTTCCGAGTATGTAGGTCAAAGGTCATAGCTCATTAAATATGCGAATCTGGTTTCCGATCGATAATTTCAGTAATGTTTGACAGATTTTAATGAAATTTGATATGAAGGTACATGGTATCAAAACACAGTCTAAGTTCAATTTCCAAGTATGTAGGTCACAGGTCATAGCTCATTAAATATGCGAATCTGGTTTCCGATTGATAACTTTAGTAATGTTTGACAGATTTTAATGAAATTTGATATGAAGGTACATAGGATCAAAACACAGCCTAAGTTCGAGTATGTAGGTCAAAGGTGAAAGGTCATAGCTCATTAAATATGCAAAAACACCTAATTATATATGTGAAAATGTGGTTAACTTCCTTGCCTAGTAATATAATAGTATAGTCTAATGGAGGTAACTTGTTCTGACGTATATAGGCCATTTGTACCCTGCGAGGATGCGACGGGATGCGATGCTTTGCGTTGACTTTTCTAGTTATTATTATTATTAGTAGTAGTAGTAGTATTCAACATAGGTACAATGAAACAATGTTAATGACATTATCATTAAAAATACTGTCGTTTCATACAACTTACTAAGTCGTGGTGACTTTTCATCACTGTGACGAAATTCGTATCAGACTAGTCCACACTACACAAGGTGATGCAGACAGTGAGTCATAATTATTATTATAATGTTATGTCTGTCCATGGAAACAAATACAAATAAATGAATGTCGGCCACTGGCGTACAGATTAGAAAATTGCCGCCTTGTTCTTTTCGCTGAATTTGTTTTTCTTGCAAGAATCAGATATGATTATGAACTACGAAAAATACAGGGTACAAAGATTGGCTAACCAGAGACTACCTATAACTCCGGCCAGGTTTATGCCATTTAGGGTGTGTTGTTTTAATCAAATAACCTTTTCAGAAGACCACAATTTGACTGCAGGTATTCGTCGTGAGCCAATCGTTCTAAACATTCAACAGGGCTATACTATAATCATGGACCCTACTACAGATGGACTAATAATGAGAGTCTTTCTTGGATCACATCACGACCACCGCCACCTGGCAGGGGTGTCGATTTGTATCCGTGGTTGGGGGGATGATAGGTGCCAAAATATTTTCGGCAATGGATCAAAGCAACCAAGAGGTAGAAGCGTGTGGCAGGTTGCACCCTCCCTTCCAAGTTATTAACTTTTTCAAGTCACCCTCAATAAAGATAACATTTCAGAGAATATAAGAGTGGTAATAAAATTAATAACATGCTAAATGTTAGTCCTGACTCTTGCCTGCAGTGTAGGCCTACCAGACTGATATCATCTATTTTTAAACGAAATTTAGACATTACCAAAAAAATCCAATGGTGAGGGATATCAACTTGTGAAAGTATTATGTTACCAGTGGGCAAATGCATTAATAAGCAACCAGGAAAGGTTCATGTAGACAGAAAATTCTTTATTTCCTGGTGATAGAAACATACATTTTATGAATATTGATGTCTCCAAACAACATTCATCGTGAAAACCCATTCCAATATTCTGTGTAAGGAGATCTCAAAAACATAGTTCTCATTAGTAAATGAAAAACATATTGCTTTTGGTTCTTCATTTGACTCTCTTCCTTCTTTAATTAAACCAACTGAATCCTCTCTGCGGGAAACTCAATTCAATGAAACAGAATATCACTGATGCAAAATTTGGTTCTCAAAATGACAGAAAATTTCCACTCCTGATCTCATACAAACTGTCTGTTTCTTAAAAACATAATATAAAACTTACGTTCCAACTACCAAACAACAAACTTCCATTATCTCCTTCTTCACCCAGATATACTTATCATACCAGATACGCTCTAAAATATAAGCTCTAAAATATAAGCATAATATTCCCCTAAGGCCCTGACCATAGCACTATTTTTTTTCTCAAAAACTATAACCAGTCTTAGAAGGTGCATTATTATTGGAAGGGTGTTATAAACAAAACTTCAAACTTAATAACATTCTAACCTTCAAAAACACCTTAACTATCTTATGCCTGTTACGTTTGAATACAATACATAGGCCTACATCAGCTTTTCAATAAAACAAAAATAAGTTGTGACATAATCTTTCTCCAAAATATCGAACTGGAGTATTCTGTTGTATTGCTTGTTTTTATGTACATACAAAGAGCTTTTTTTTTTAAGAGGCACATTCTGCGCGAATGCCTGAGCTTGTAAATTTCGCGTATTGAAATTCACAATCAGTCCCAAATTTCATTCAATCTTTTTTGTTTCTTGTTTTTCTTTCACATTCCTTAAAGCCCTGTCAATAATGTGGCATTGATTATTTATTCGTTTTTAATTAGTTTTTGAAGAACTCCTAGGTGAAAGAAATCATAACTATTCTTGAATATTATTACTTGTTTTAAAACATGTTGGGCCTGTCTCACATTGCCTTCCATCATTCCATGGCAATTTTCCATGTTTCTTTCAGCTTATTTCTCACTTCTTTTCCATCCACTCAACTAATTCCTGATCATGCATTAACCTCATACCTACCATCACACATGCCTAAGCTTTTAGGGAGGGGGATCCCGTAAAGTAATTTTGACATTGTAAGAAATAAACATGAGCAATATTTCATTGTAGGTTACTTTAAAGTCAACCTCTTTTTTCATCGCCCATTCACATCAGTTCCCTGAAGAAATGCTGGAATATATATGTCCTCTTTCTCTTGTCTTTCTTCCTTTTCTCTTCCCCTTCCTTTTTCTTCTGCCCGTTTCTTCCCTTTTCCCAGGTAGCAAGCCCATATGGGGCCCATATGGGGATGATCTGGGTCACTTGTGCCATCTGGGCTATTAAATGGAACCCATATATGTATCCCATATGGGGCCAATATTTAGTAACCCATATGGGATCTATCTGGGCCAGCCCTTATGGGTCCCAGATGGGAATGAGCTGGGCGTACACATATGGGTAGAATATGAATATGCCCATATGGGTAACACATGGGGAAAATCTGGGTTAACCCACATGGGATATATCTGGGTTAACCAATATGGGTACCAGATGGGATTAAGCTGGGCATACCCATTTGGGCCCAGTTTGGTATGGGTCCCATCTGGGTCCCATCTGTCTTATATGGGTTTACCCATATGGGTCCCATATGCTTCTTGGGTGCAGATGCCTTAGGGCCCCAGATGGTTTTCCATATGGGGCCCATGTTTCAGAGAATATGGGACCCATGTGGGTCCCACATGGGCTTGCTACCTGGGTTATTATCCTCTCTCTCCCACTCTCTACTTCGTTTTTGCACTTTTGCTTCGCGCTTAACATTTAGCTCGTTGCTTTTTAACGCTGCGGCTTTGCATTTGGCGCACTGCATTTCTATGATGCTGTTGATTGAATAAATTGAATAAATTCATCAATTCCTGATGAAGCCGTATGAGCGAGAATTCAATTTATTCTTGTCTCATATACGGTTGTCTCATTTACTTCGTTTTCTATTTATATATGTATGTATTATGAAAATGAGATAGCAAAATGTGTATATTGATGGTCATCTTGCGAGTAATAACCATTAACTACTCTCATCGGGCTCTCATCATTATTTTTCTCTTCATTTTTTTTTTTGATGGTGAATTATTGGGGGATGATTGTACAGGCCATCCCCCCACCTGAAATATTGGGGGGATATATCCCCCCCCCCCCATCCCCCCCGTGATCGACACCCATGCTGGTAGACATACATCTGAACATGCCAAACTTTGAAAAATACACAGTCTTTACTGTCCTATTACCTTCTATTCCTTGGAAATGGATAGGATAAGTTTTAAAATGGAGTTTAAAATCATTGTGTTAAAGCCAAATTTACAGGTTTCTCTTGTAAACTACTTCTAATTTCCTATTGAAAACTTCATATACGTCATTATTCATATGTACGCCACGACCACATGCATTTCCGTGATTTTAAGCGATTCAGTTTCTTTTGCCTATGCATTTTGTAAATTTCTTCAAGGCACAGTTTTGATTCTTTTATGGCTGACTGGCGGCGGTCGTGATGAGATCAAAGCTTGGAAGCATGTTTGGAATGTCATTATGGTACTTTTGACAGAGTCAGGTGCATGAATAAATTATGGTACCGATCAGTGTCCATTTGTAGTAGGTCCATGCTACAGCGAACTCAAAACGCTGCCGGCAGACTTACCTATTAATGTTCACCCAAGTTCTGTTACATGGAACCTATTCTTCGTCAATTAAAATTAGCTACCCAGTAGGTACCGGATTCACTGAAAATACTTACTCACCTCCAAATGCACCCATGGTCCCGCTCCTCCTTACCTATCTGAAATTATAACTATCAGGCAACCATCCCGATACTCCCTACGCTACTCTCAAGGTTCCCAGTTCCAAGATGTTTTCCACACTTGGTGACAGAGCATTCACAACTGCTGTTCCCAAACTGTGAAATAACCTACCCAGATTTCTTCGCAACCAGCAATCTCTCAATACATTCAAGATATGTCTAAAAACTCACCTCTTCTGTTAACAGTTTTGTAAAGCGTATTTGATCATTATAATTATATAGGAGATGCGCTGTATAAAAACATAGTTATTATTATATTTTTGATGAATGAAATCCTGTTCAGTGATTGGTCAACATAGCATCATGTGACCAAACATATCATTGCTATGCTGTTACCGATAAGAAAACTAGTACTTTACCGTGATGTCATGCACTATACCATGGATGACGTCATACATATTTCCTTCCAAGGCACTACTGTGCATGCATTCAGCGAGCGTACAGGATTTCAAATGCCTCCAGCGGGCAATTCCCGCGGTGTCACGGCGCTCACGCTGTGCAATTACCGATGAGCCGCAGTAACTGGACTACACTACTGCAGTACTTGTATAGCACCAGCTTTCGGTCTTGAATTTGTGGATTCCTCGGTGACAGAAATTATTATTAATATTATTATTATTTTTATGAAGGTTGGTTTGAAAAATATAAAACAAATATATCATGCACTATTTCAACTGAAGCCACTAGGGAAATTATGGATTCCTGCCACCTCGATCCATAATTTCAACTAGAGCCTCTCAGTGCATGGTATATTTGTGTATTATATTATTGTTATTGTTATCATTATTATTATTATTATTATTATTATTATTATTATTATTATTTTCGTTATTATTATTATTATTATTATTATCGTTATTATTATTATTATTATTATTATTATTGAATTTGTCATTGTATGTAGATTTAAGTTCGGACAGTAGCTATGGCTATATGATTTCCTCTTTTTCATCATGTGCCTCTTCCAGTGATTAGGAGCAGTAGGCCTACCTGAAAGAATATAGTGATACATTATATGCGTCAAGGGTATAGAGAGAGTTTCAGAAGTAACTGTATTCCTAATTAAGAATCGCATGCTATCGCTGAGCATTATCCTGTCTCCTCTTTTTACTACAGATTGTGGCGAAAATACCTGTCGAAACGGCTGGTGTGAGGAGACTATGGAAAACTTCAAATGCCACTGCTTTGCTGGATATCGAGGGAAACGTTGCGATAAAAGTGAGAGTAAAAACAATCACAATAATTATCTGACAAGTCGGTTAGACGTATTATAAACCATTTATACAACTTATTTTTGCTAGTAACCTGAATTGATCATAATCAACCGATTGTCAGACCCTCCCCCTTCCTTTCTGTCTATCTGCCCCTCCCCCTCATATTCTCCTCCCCCTTCCCCTCCATACTTTCTGTCTATCTGTCTGTCTGTCTCTCTCACTCTGCCTTTCCCTTTCTCTCTCGATTTTGCTGTTGTTATCTCTCTTTCCACATTTCACTTCTCTCTCTCTCTCTCTCTTCAATATTCTCTCCCTCTCTCTCCTTCTTTCTTTCTATTTCACTCTCTCCCTCTCTCTCACACACACTTTCTTTATCTTTCTTTCTTTATCTATCTCTGTCTGTCTCTCTCTCTTATTCATTTTCTGTCACCATGCTCACCACTTACGTTATCAATTTCTCAATAATTATTTTCATTCTCCCTCACTTTATCTCTTTCTCTCTCTCTCTCTCTCTCTCTTTCCGTCTCTGTCTCTCTACCTTTCTCTTTCTCTCTCGATTTCTATTTCATATGTCTTTCCCCACTTCTCTTCTCCCTCTCGAATTTCTTTTCTCTCCGTCTCTCAATACCTCCCCTTTCGCCTTCACTTTCACGTGTATACAATATGCTACAACATGAATCAACTACTTGTTCTCGGCAGCCGCTCAGGCCTCAAAAGCCAGGAATTGAATATAATGTGATGATTTGTCCAGTAAGATTTGTTAAATTTGAGTAAATATGAATAAATGTATTTTACCCTCGGATTGTATCATCTGGGCCCCGCCTTATGAAGAGTTAATCGCAAATTATTTGCAATCGATATTAATCGCAACTATATAATAGATAGGGGAGTGCAAACTTGCGATTTATTAGAGGACTTGCGATTGATTTGGATCAATCGCAACTCTTTATCCGACGGGGCCTAGGTGTATATATCACATTTCTTCTTCAGAATCAACTACAACACAAGACACCCCAACGATGTCCACGACGGAATCCACCACATATCGTCCTACCACAACTACTCGTAAGAAAACTTCATTTACAGCACCTCTCTCTCTCTCTCTCTCTCCCCCTCTCTCTCTCTCTCTCTCTCTCCCATGTCACCCTTTCCCCATTCTCTCTCTCTCTCTCTCTCTCTCGCTCTGTCTCTCTACAATCTCTCTCCCTCAACTGTTCTCCCCTTTTCTTTTTAACCAGCCCCCCAATTTGTCTTTATAATATATATATATTACCTTTTTTTTTGAAGGCCTAATCAGATATGATTAGCTGAATACCAGTCACCTATGGATCCAAAGAACACAGACATTTCTTATAAAGATACACTTTGCTGATGAAATTGAATGCACTTATTTCAAAAATGCTTGCTCATTCACGAATTTGAATGACCACCGAGGTACCGTAGCCGGCATTAGATGAATTTGAATGCTCTTTGCACGAAATGTACGCTCTAATGCCTGGATTACATTTGCCCCAGGCGCCGTACGATAAATTAGTCTACGATTTTTCGTGCGATTTGGGGGCACCGTAGGAGGCTACGGGCTACGATGTTTGGGTTTACATTATCTACGAGCATCGTGCCATTTCTTGTATTGGCCTTGCGGGCAGGCCGGGGCAAATCCGTACAGAGGCTGCTCGGAGATTGTACGGAAATCGTGCAATTTCAATGCAGTAGCCGTGTAGTCTCCGCAGCCTCCGCACGGAAATCATACGGAGCCCGTGCAGCTTCAGTGCAAAGGTTGCGCGGAGAAGGCGCGGTGACCGTGCAGCCGCCGTGCCGTTTTGAAGCGTTTTTTGGGCCTCCATGTTCACCGAAAAATCGTGCGTTTGCTGCACGATCAGCGCGAGTCCTCCGCGCGATTTCCGTGCGGGGATTGTGCAATGACACCTACGACATGTCTACGGACTACGGGCTTACGATATTTCAAATTTGTATAACTTTCTTCGAAACAAAATCGTTAGAGGCCGCGGAGCCCCGCAGAGCCCGTGAATCCGTACGAAAATCTCACGGCCGCCTCCTGCCTCTGTACGGAGACCGCACGGAAAAGGGGATACGGGCAGAATACGGGCTCCGTAGACTAATCGCAGGCCAAATGTAATCCAGGCATTAGCTAACATTTGAATGACCCGATTTAACAATTGATTGCACGGATAGGGAATTTGAATGAACGGATTTTGAATTTGAAAGCTGATTCAACGCTGCGAGTGTGACTTGCGCGCATTCGAATGCTCGGAATATGAACTTGAATGAAATAAGTGTGAAATTGGCCGCAAAAACCTATAAAAAGGTTTTTCAAGATTCAAGATTTATTCATTCCATTCAATAAAAAACATATATGTACATAAAAGATATTACAGGTGTAAAAAAACAAAGAAAGAAATACAGATTATACAAACATCAGAAGGTCACTGATCAATACAAGCAAAGGAAAAGAAATCAAATGGAATTTGGATCACTGCAAAAGTTCAAATAAATTTGAACTTGTCGAGGCTGTGCCAAAGGTTTGAATTAAAATATTCTTGCAATGGGTAACTATGTACATAACTAATATACTGGACAATACAAAACAATACAAAACGAAACAAATATATATATACATATAAGTGAAGAAGAAACCAAAAATGGAATTTCTTTTTATCACATAAAATAATATACATGGGTTACGTACTTGCTAATAAATAAGATTTGAGTTTCCTTTTAAAACCATTAAAATTTCTAGTTTGACATATTTCCTGAGGAAGTGCATTCCAGACAAGAGGTGCTGTATGTTTAAATGAAAATGACACAAAGTTTTTTGTACATTTGAATATATGAAATTTCTCTCTATGACGAGTGTTATAGTTATGGATTTCATTGTTAAAAGTTAATAACATTAGAGGGTAATGAATTCCAGTAAGTTGATTTCTCGAAAGTCTATGTGATCTCGTTTATATAATTCCTGCCACAGATGAAGTCATCAGCACCACCACCGACTCAACAACCGAGGCTGCAACTACAGGAACATTGCAGACAACAACCATGACAACAGTCAGAGAAACAACTAGCGCTGCTGATGTTTCATCAGATCGAGACACGACTGTACCAGAAAGCACCGCTGCTGCTGTGACAACGCTCGGTTAGTTCAAGCTTTTCCGATTTCTAGACGCCCCCCATGAAAACAGCCTTGTGGATCATCTATTGAAATGACAGGGACATATATTATTACGTAATCTAAACATGATTTCTATTCATTAGAGGGTAATGAATTCCAGTAAGTTGATTTCTCGAAAGTCTATGTGATCTCGTTTATATAATTCCTGCCACAGATGAAGTCATCAGCACCACCACCGACTCAACAACCGAGACTGCAACTACAGGAACATTGCAGACCACAACCATGACAACAGTCAGAGAAACAACTAGCGCTGCTGATGTTTCATCAGATCGAGACACGACTGTACCAGAAAGCACCGCTGCTGCTGTGACAACGCTCGGTTAGTTCAATAATTGTTCAGAGAATAGTAACTGTGTAATGGACTTGTTATACAATTTGCGATGGGTCGACTCTTACATGCTAAAGTATCGTTGAACCACGAATCTACTTGCCCTGAATCCAAAACATGGAACCATCCCTCGAACAAAATCCCCACATTTCCGATTCTCAGACTTCCCCTCTGAATACAATGTTGGCCTATATTGAAATTATCAAGGGGGTCATGAGCTGATGCCAAATATAATACGTGTAACCATGTAAAGAAAAATGGTGGTACGACATCAAATGGATGATGCTTATGTGACTAATGCTCCACAGTTATTATGCGCTAACCGTCGTCACATCGAAGTAAAAGCCAACCAAATAACTTTTGAAGTGTATAATGATGGTCGAGAGCGAGATGGTTGGAGCGCCACGAGCGTCACGGCATGATGGACATGTGCTCTATATAAAAAGACACCATTAATATAGTAGTAGTAGTAGTAGTAGTAGTAGTAGTAGTAGTAGTAGTAGTACTAGTAGTAGTAGTAGTAGTAGTAGTAGTAGTAGTAGTAGTAGTAGTAGTAGTAGTAGGAGGAGGAATAGTAGTAGTAGTAATAGTAGTAGTAGTAATAATAGTAGTAGTAGAAGTAGTAGTAGTAGTAGTAGTAGAAGTAGGAATAGTAGTAGTAGTAGTAGTAGGAATAGTAGATAGTAGTATTAGTAGTAGTAGTAGTAGTAGTATTAGTATTAGTAGTAATAGTAGTACATGTAGTAGTAGTAGTAGTAGTAGTAATAGTAGTAGTAGTAGTAGTAGTATTAGTAGTCGTAGTAGTAGTAGCAGTAGTAGTAGTAGTAGTAGTAGTAGTAGTAGTAGTAGTAGTAGTAGTAGTAGTAGTAGTAGTAGTAGTAGTAGTAGTAGTAGTATTAGTAGTAGAATTATTTTATTATTTTATTCAGTCTTCTTTAAAATACAGGGTAGTCCCTTCAGAGCCGCAAGGCCTGCTTTTCAAAGGAGCCCTGTAGGCGAGTGACAAAGTACATGGTAAAATTACAACAACAACAGATAAAAACATATACACAATACATAATACACAGTTATTTACTACTAGATAATGTTAGGTACGTTAACACAGAGCACGTTTTAGTTTGAAAAGACAACCTACATAAAATTCATGCTTGGATTTAAATGAGCCAAATAAAGCAAGGGAATATAATTATATTTATAAATTAAACAAGACAAGTTCACTTAAGTTGATATACTTGCACTGGTACGATGAAATTAAACAAAATTAAAACACACTAAAAGATAAGAAAATTTCAAGTGAGACTAAAGAGTTTAAAGAAAAGTGTGGCTAAAAAGAAAAGAAAACGGCAGATTAAAGTGGATTGCACAAAAGAAAGACAGTATAAGCACACAATGGATAGTTTAACGAGACTAAAAGATGAGTATACAATAAAACAAGCAAAAGAACAAACACAATGTGCTAGCCCTCGTTGAAAGTAGTGAAATCCATTAGTGTTTTAAAGAAGAGACTGATAGTGTCGGGTTTGATTCTTGAAAACTTGCAAAGATGATGATAATTGAACAGAGATTGGTAATTTATTAAACTGTGAACATGCAAAGTAAGAAAACGAGCGTTTTTTTAAATCAGTTCGTGGTTTGGGTAAGTATAATGGGCTATTCAGGGCATATCTTGTAGGGTACTGTGCTGGACGTCTGGATACAAATGTATTTAAATACAAAGGAGCAAGATTGTTTAAAATCTTGTAAACGTTTACACAGCATTGGTACTTCACTCTTTCTTCAACATTTTGCCATTTAAGTTTATGCATCAAAGTAACACTCGATGTATAAAAATCAGCATTTAAAACTAATCTTGCATATTTATTTTGACTTCTTTGTAATTTTGTCATATATTCTTTTGTACACGTACCCCATACACAACAATAATAGTCTACATGGGGTAAAACAAGTGAAAAGTACAGCTGAATCATGTTACGCCTCGTCAGACATGATTTGATTCTTCGTACGCATGCTACAGTACGCGATATTTTCCGGACAACTTCATTAATATACAACGACCAATTAAGACTTTGTTGAAGAATAACACCCAAATACTTAATGTTAGTAACATTCTCTAGATACTGACCTTGTATATCTAACTTCAACTCACAATTTCGTACTTTTCTTTAAGAGCCAAATAACATAGTTTTAGTTTTACTAGAATTTATCTTCATTTTGTTTATGGTAAACCATTTTATCGAAGCATCCAGGTTATTTTGTAATGTTTGTTGAACATGAGCAAAATTATTCCCTTTTGCAAAGATGGCAGTATCGTCAGCGTACAGAGATACTTTTGACATGTGTTGGAAATTAAGATAACAAATATCATTGATAAAGAGTAGTAGTAGTAGTAGTAGTAGCAGTATTATTATTATTAGTAGTAGTAGTAGTAGTAGTAGTAGTAGTAGTAGTAGTAGTAGTAGTAGTAGTAGTAGTAGTGGTAGTAATAGTAGAAGTAGTAATAGTAGTAGTATGTGATATGGGCTATGCAAAATTAATCTTTTATCATTATCATTATTTTAAATGGTTTTTATATTTTATCATATTTCTCTGTGACGACGCAGGTGGGTCTACTTCCTGCAGCTCAAGATGCGGTGACCCATTCGACCGTGCTAAACCCTGCCAGTGTAACAGCATGTGTAGTAACTTCGATAGCTGCTGCCCAGACTACGTTACTTTGTGTCTGAATTCTTAACGATCACAATTCACAAGTACTTTACAAAAATCAATCTAAGGCAATTTCAGTGGCCACTGACTAGACCAGCGTTTTCCACCGGGGTACCGCACAGGGGCGGATCCAGCCGGCGGCAAGGGAGGGGGCCACAGAAGGAGCCCAATTTTCGTTAAAAAATATTTAGCGGCGACTCAGCCAGCCGGTGAATAAGCGGGGGGTGAGCATTTTTTCCCTCCAGTTCGTGAGGAAATATTTAGCGGCGACTTAGCCAGCCGGTGAATAAGCGGGGGGAAGGGGATTCAGGGCTAACAAAAAATTTTACTCAACAACCACCCCCCTGTCCCCCTTGAGCGCCAGAGGAGGGGGCCCGTCTTCTTCTTTTTTTTAAGGGTGTTTTTACCTTTTTCCCCCAGGGGAGGGGGCCCGGGCCTCCCTGGATCCGCCACTGGTGCCGCAAGCCATCTGTAGGGGTGCCGCGAAAGAAGATTAGTTATATCAAAAATTTATTTTGGAATAACGTCACTTTCGTGAAAACAAATATAGAGAACAGCTTTGTATTTTCACGAGGAGATAACATTTAAAGATGATAAAATGTCTTTCTTCCTCGCTCGCAACGTTTAGGAACAAGCTGGTTTCAGGCAGCAAAATGACTGAATTTAAAAAAAAATGTGCCCGTAGGTATATGGCTCTTGATGAGTGCCAGAGTGATGCAAATTCAATCTTCTGTCTGAAATTTGGGATTGAGGTGACGCGAAACTTTTATTTTTAAAAGCCTGCCGTGACAATAACAAAAAACTAAATCTCTGTTCTAGACAAGCCCCTAGGCTATTTTACATTATGCTTCGTATTTAGATGATGCTATATTGACACAGGCTATAATGCAAAACAGGAAAGATTATTATAGATCGACGTAGGAGGATTGTTCACATATTCACAATAAAAAAATTGTTTAAAAATTTGATTGCAGAAATGATCAACTTCAGGTAAAATGCAAATACATTCGGATTTATAAAATTATTAAGTACCACATACAAATATAATAGGGTCATTTACCTTGGGCAGGGGCGGCGGAGCGTATTTCAAAGTGGGGGGCACCAACAAAAAGTGCATTTTTTTAATAGGGGAAATAATCCTTGGCGAAGGAGGCACTTATCAAATGTGCTAAGGGACACTTATAAGATTGTGGAACGGGCACCTATTAGAAATAAGGCACACGTGCCCCCCTTCCCCGAGTCCGCCGCCTCTGGCCTTGGGGTTATCGTTAACAAAATTTGGAGAGAAAAAACTGTGGAAAGAAATTTATGTTTATTTTTTTTTAAATACCTGTACTTAAATGTAATGTGAAATCAATGTTATATAGATAAGTGATTACATAATTATTCATTGTAATAAACTAGGAATAACAAATGAAGTGTCGATATTTTATTATTATTATTCTCATTTATTTTATCAGATTATGATTTACTCTCTGATCGTTGATATATAGCTTATTTTCTATGACTATAGTCATTCCCTGTCAAGGTGGAGGCTTCTGCAGAATTTCAGAGGCGGCCCGGGGCAGGGGGCACAGTGCCCTCCCACTTTTTCAAGCACCCGAAAAGTGCCCTTTTTTTACATAGGAAAAGTGCCCCTTTAATTTTGTAAGAAGTACCCCTTTTGACATAGGAATAGTGCCCCTTTCACTTTGACAAGTGCCCCCATTAATTTGTAAAAGTGCCCCTTCCCCTTTTCAACTCTGATAAGTGCCCCTTTTATTTGGACACGTGCCCCTTTTCCTTCGACAAGTTCCCATTTTCCTTTGCAATAAGACATAGTGTCCATTTTCCATTCTCATAAGTGCCCTTTTTAATCTCTAGTAAGTGCCCTTTTTAGGTACGAGAAGTGCCTCTTTTCACTTTTGATAAGTACCCCCTTCATCTCTGATAATTGCCCTATTCAAATCTGATAAGTGCCTCTTTTACTTTGACAAGTGCCCCTTTTCCTTTGTAAGAAGTGCCCTTCCCCTTTTAATAACTACCCCATTTTAACACGGATAAGCGCACCTTATATTTTCACATGTGCCCCTTTTCCTTTCTAATAAGTGCCCCTTTTCCTAATGATAAGTGCCCCATTAAAAAAGAGCCCTTTCCCCTTCTCATAAGTGCCTCTTCTCTGATAAATGACCCTTTTCAGGTACGAGAAGTCACTCCTTTTCACTTCAGATAAGTGCCCCCTTCATCTCCGATGAATGCCCCTTTAAAATCTGATCGGCGCCCATTTTCTTTCAACTAATGCACATTTTCCTTTATTATAAGTGCGCCCCCTTTTCATTCACATAAGTGCCCCTTTTTATATCTGGTCGTTGCCCCTTTTCAGGTGCGATAAGTGCCTCTTTTCACCAGTCCTCTGATAATTTCCCTTTTACAATTGATACGTGCCCCTTTTCGTTTCTAATAACGGACCTTTCCCCTTTTCATAAATGCCCCTTTTCACCTCTTATAAATGCCTGATGGAAGGTCTGATGGTTGGCAAGCGCAACCCCGCCGGTCAACGGTTGAGGAAACCCCCGTCGTCGCTCAGTGTGAGGCTCAATGCCTACACAGGGTGCGGCGGTCTTCCTCTTCGCGGCTCCCCGCGAGATTAAGCAGGCCCTGGAGAGGCCTTTGGATCTTGGCGGGAGTAACCCGGTCCGGCAGGCCCGCCGTCGTCTGGTTTACTAGACAAGCACACAATAATAAAAAGATAGCACTACATACCTTCTGATGTGCTCTTTTTCACCTATCATTTTAATGCGCTTATATATAAAATAGTAGAAATAAAACAAACCGTTAGTACATAGTAGGCCTAAGCACGATAATTAATATAATATATGTGTGTCCTGTGAATAAGTAGATATAGTACATGCGTAATGGTGTATATAGCGGGTCTACATGACAAGTAAGGAAAACGATATACATAAATATAAATTATAAGGCTCTATGGTATAAACAGATCTAGCATGGGTAGGTATGTACCGGTGGGAATATTCAATTGATAAACGTGTACATGTATATAGGTGTATATATATATTTATATATGAGCGCCTTTTCCCTGGTTTATTTTTCTCTTCTGATACAATCAGGAGAGTACTACGTAATTGTTAACATAATTATAAGGCAAGTCACTGTTTATCCGCCTACACGTCCAATGCATGCTTCTGTTCATTTTATTCTTGTTTTTGTTTAGTGTGAAGAAAGAGGAAAAAACAAAAAAAAGTGCTTATCAATTTCTCCGCGTGTTTAAACAGTACAACCTAGGTCAAAACTATAGAACGACTCGACTAACATGACAAGTATTATATTTAAAAAAAAGAATAATAAAGAAAAAAAAGAATAAATAAGGCGTAAATAGTCAATTGTGACTGAACGCCACAAATCCAAACAACAACAACAACTCTGATGGGGCCCCTATTCCGTCGGCAAATGTCCATTCCCTATTCTCATGACTGACTTTTTTATCCCTGGTGAGTGCCCTTTTTGAGGGTGTAAGAAGTGCCCCATTTTCACCTCTGATAATATTAATACTCTTTGTACTTTGACACATGCTCCTTTTCTTTTTGATAAGTGTCCCCTTTCCTCTCATCATTAAACGCGCCCCTAATTTCAAGCGACTAAGAGCAATTTCCCAAAACTCGCTCGCTACGCTCGCACGCATCTATAAATGATATACCCATGTTACTTATCAAAGGTCTTTTCATTCTTCTGTTATGAGAATGTGCTTATAACCCCATCAGGATTGGGTTTTTTCCTCTTTATAAGATGTAATTTTTCGCACTGCGACCTCACAAATCTTAAAATTTTTCCTCGCTCGCTTCGCTCGCTCGCAAATAAATTGTCAGACCATCACACCCAACTGCAAAACATGATGTTTAAGCAATATCTTGTATGGTGTTTAAAGTGAAACAAATATTTAAATCATCCATGATAATGTAATCACAATGTAGGGTATATACCAATGTCAAAAAATGGTATATTTTTGCTTTGAGATTTCCCGTTGTAGGTGCCCTTTTTCCAGAAAGTGCTCCTTTTTCTTGGTGCCCCCCTGTTACACCCACAAATGTAATAACGCCCACAAATGTAATAACACTTTACCCACAAATGTTATAACACCCACAAATGTAATAACACTTTACCCACAAATGTAATAATTTCACCCACAAATGTAATAACCACTTTACCCACAAATGTAATAATTTTGAATCACCCACAAATGTAATAATGACTTTACCCACAAATGTAATAAATTTGAAGGGATATTTTGTCGAATTTGTTCAAAACTAAAACCCTGTAATAAAGCATGGGTATAGCGCGCAGTCTTTACTCCAGACCCGGTTATTTCAAAAATTTAAAAATCTTCAAAACTAAGACCCCATAATCCTTTTCCTGTGGAATAACATGAGAATCGAGCGTAGTCTTTCCTCCAGACCCGGTCATTTCAAAAATAAAAAAACAATAAAAACAAAACAAAAAATTCAAATCTAAGACCCAACAATCCTCCAAACTAAGACCCTGTAATAAAGCATGGGTTTAGAGCGTTGTCTTTACTCCAGACCCGTTTAATTAAAATTAAGACCCACCATCTTCCAAACTAAGATCCTGTAATAAAGCATGGGTTTAGAGCATAGTCTTTACTCCAGACTCCAGCTCCACCATCTTCCAAACTATAAGACCCTGTGATAAAGGCATGGGTTTAGAGCGTAGTCTTTACTCCAGACCCGTTTAATTAAAATTAAGACCCACCATCTTCCAAACTAAGATCCTGTAATAAAGCATGGGTTTAGAGCATAGTTGTTCTTCCAGACCCGGTTATTTCAAAAATAAAAAACAATAAAAAACAAAACAAAAATTCAAATCTAAGACCCAACAATCCTCCAAACTAAGACCCTGTAATAAAGCATGGGTTTAGAGCGTTGTCTTTACTCCACACCCGGTTATTAAAAAAATAAAACAAAACAAAACAAAACAAAACATTAACTTTAAAACTAAGACCCCACCATCTTCCAAACTATAAGACCCTGTGATAAAGCATGGGTTTAGAGCGTAGTCTTTACTCCAGACCCGTTTGTGGGCGTTATTACATTTGTGGGTGTAACACCTCCCCCCCCCCCACACTTTGGAAGTTGCTCGGCCGCCCCTGCTTCTGCTCTTCTCTTCAAATACCCTCTCCCTTTAATATTCGCTCTTTTCTTTTGCTTTCCTCATCTTTCATCTTTACTTCCTCCCACGAACTTTCTTACCTATCAAAAGCATGTCACCCCTCTCTCTCTCTATCTCTCTATCTCTCTCTCTCTCTATCTCTCTCTCTCTATCTCTCTATCTCTCTTTATCTCTCTCTCTCTCTCTCTCTATCTTTATCTCTCTCTCTCTCTATCTCTATCTCTCTCCATATCTCTCTCTCTATCTCTCTCTATCTCTCTCCCTACCCCTCTCTCTCTCTCTCTCTATCTCTGTCTCTCTGTCTCTCTCTCTCTCTCTCTTTCGCTGACTCTAGTCTACCGCCCTCTGTCATCAGTATACTTCACGTTACTTACCCCCTCATTCTTAATGATAAAAACAAAGCCTATAAAGAAAAAAAAATCTCCATTTGATTAATATTTCTGAAATGTTAATTACCTCATATTTATCATCTCTTTAAATTATGTATCAATCATATTTGCACAACTGTATGTTTTATGTTTAGATATTATGGCCTGCTTTGGCAAATCCATAGTCCTGGCCATGTATGCTAAATTGTGATATATACGTCTGTATAATTATGATTTATTTGTACCACTGTCTATTTTGATTATGAAATAAATGCTGGCTATTTTCCTCGTTGAATTGTACATAATTATTACCGGTATTCTGATAATATAATATTTTATTAAAGCAAAATAAAGTTTCATGGAAAAGGATTGCTGTGTAAAGAGATATTTTTGTATTGCTATGTGGTCTGAGTACGTGTTCTACAAGTCACCTACAGATTACATCCTGTGAGAGGAATAAATGTATAGGTGTTATTTATTTATTTGTTGTATTAAGTATGACCGGTTCTAGGACAATTAACCCCTGGACAATCACCCCCGGCCAATTACCAGCCGGACAATTACCCCGAGGACAATTACTCCGGAAAATTATCCCCTAGGATAATTACCCCTGAAAATGACCCCATTGGACAATTATCCCCCAAACAAAAAATGCTTTGATTATAAAACCAACTTATTTGGGGGGGGGGCCTTGTCCTCGGGGTGGTTGTCCTTGTGGTAGTTTTTCGGGGGTAGTTTTCCGGGGGTAATATTCCGGGGGTGATCTTCCAGGGAGTAATAGTCCTGATACGAGCTAGTATGACCCATCCCCCCGGTTTTCCTCATGATATCTATTCAAAAAAAATATTTAAAAATCGCCGATCCATGAGCGAGAAATTCGTCTAATAGAGCGCCACCTCTTGTCAAGATTTAACCAACAACAACAACAACCAACCAACTGAGTGCAGAGAATAAATACGATCAGTCTAGATCAAGGTAATATTTTATGAATATTTGTCACTTAATTTGGCGCAAAAGTCAAGCAGATCATTGATCATTTTGTTTTGTACGGATTTTCGTGAAAAATCGACGTTTCCCAAGCAAGTGTATAGTACTATAGTGTATAATTACGAAAACGGGTCGTGATGATGTGCAGTGCGGTGTCAGGCGCCAGTGCAGTGCTGTGCAGTGATGAACAGCGATCGCGCCCGTGGCCGTGGCGTGGCGTGGGGAGCCCGAGATAAACTAGATTTGTAGGCCGAAAGTTCGCCGGTGGGAGATCGGAGAATTAACTAGGTCACCAACATGACACGCACTGGATACGTGATGAGGATGACGATGCGAGGTCATGAGCTACATATAACCATTATAGGTCTAGCTGAATGAAGATCAGACAGCAAGCACATACTATGACATAGATCTACTAGGGTCTATGTCTAGTATGAGTCATTTCTTGCCTTCAAAGTTCAAGTTCAGGGGGCTATAGTATAGGCTTTGCATTTGTCTGTTACTTTTGGTTGTATATTTTGTTAAGCAGTGGAGCTTGGAATTGGGGTCATCTGAGTTGCAAATTGCAATGTAGGAATTTAGGATATCTGGAAATAAAAATTATCTTGCTCATTTCTTAAAAGGGCAGTCCAACCCTTCTAATAGTAATAGACTCTAACTTTCTAAGTTCATTTTAATGAAAGCATAACAATCAGAGAAACAGAATGGCGAAAGTTTAAAAAATAAATCTGAACAATATTAAGAAAGTTATGAGTGTTTGAAGTATTACTAATGCCTTAGGCTTAGTCACACCTTTGCGTATTTGGCTTGCGTATTGCTGCGTTTCTATGGCAAGCCGTTTTAACATTTATTCCTATTTCTTGATATCAAGAAATTAATTCATGATATCAAGAAATTTTTTTCTGTTGTAAAACAATGGTAATTCTTGATATCAAAAATTTGATTTCTTGTCTTCAATGGGCCTTCACTTCCGGGTCTGTTCGCCACGCGGTCCGATGCATATTCATGTTCAAATTTTACGTGCTATCACCATGGGTAATTTAAGGGCTGAGCGGTGCTCACGCCTCCCTATTTAGCTGATCCAAAAAATAGGGGAAGGGTATTTTAAAACTGTTATCGCTTGTGATCCCTGGGGGCTAGCGAAAAAATAAGCATTGGGATATTATCCTTACATCTAGCACTACTTAACCCTAATAAGGCCGGGCTATTTGAGTTCTTGATACGGCCGGGGGCCATTATGGCCCCCTTTAGATCTCGGCCGTGAAACGGCCGATCGCCGCGAAAATTTGCATGCATGTCAAGTGAAGTGTATAGAATACTATAGCAATTTCAATTTTTTGAAAAATTACTCATTTGCATATTTATGGTAAATTATGCAAATAAGGTCAAAAAATTCATATTTTTACCCATAAATCATATATTATTCATATTTAAGCTTTCTTTTCCACTACATATATTTGTTAGACCATTTGCAATAATAATGCGACAAAAAAATTTGGAAGAGCGAGGTTATTCCTTATGTTATCTCTTGTTTTGATAATTTCTTATGTATTTCATTGTTTTTTAACTTATGTATTTTATTGTTTTTGTTGTTTTATTTCATTTCTAACTATAATTCAACTATTTTGACCCCAAAACAAACACCTAAACTTTAAACTAGACCAAATAACTAATGTTTTATCTCTTTTTAGGAAAAATGATATTTCCATATGTTTTGTACACAAATCACGAAAATGAGCGATTTTCGGGCCGACATGTAAAGACAAAAGGTCACGTGACTTTGTAACGGTAGGTCCGAATTTCAAAAAAATTGTTTTAAAAGATGCGCAAGACTCGAAAGAATAAAGTCATGAAGCGGCGGGCGTCATCCGTATGCTCCCGAAAAATCCGAAAATCAAGGAGGGGGCCATCATGGCCCGGCCTTATTAGGGTTAAGCCGCGGGGGCTCACTTCAGGAAAGTGAGTCGTCTCGGAGCTGCGATGGAAACAATGTTTAAATCGCCGTTTCGATCAAGATATTTTTAAAATTACAAACCGAGCCCCTTTGGGGAATATGGAGAAAAACCTGCTCTTTCATATGACAGCTCATTTATTGAGTTTCACCTTCAGGATCACGAGCGATTTAGGTTTGAATTTCGATTTGGTGATTAAAACATTGATCAATTTTGCATGATCGCGCAATGTACGTAGACTGCATAGGGCTGCGTGCAATCTCTATGGGAAGGATTTTAGCACACAACATCGGGTGCGCGATGAGACACCCTAGAAGTATGACTCTGAGATCACAGCTGTGCGAATCTCAAATCGGCAATTTTGTCAATGGATTGTGATGTAGTGACGGATTACTCTCCCGTTTGTCGCGTACTAAATCACTTATTTCTGTTTTTCTTCCAAGTGCCTTCACCCTCGGGGCACTACTCAACATTTATCATGGAGAGTACATTATTACAGGTCCTCTAAAAAGAACAGACCATCCGAGTCATAGGGCCAGGTCTAGTCATACATTTATGAAAAGTTGAAATTGTGTGTTGTGTATTGGAGCAAATGGGAAAGGTGTATGCCACTACATCACATAGACATTATCAATCCAGCCAATTTGAAGAGCCCATACCTATAGTAAATGCAACTTTCAAAAATTCATAACTTTCTCATTTTTTGTTCGATTTCATTCAAACTTTCATCAGTATGCTTCTCTTATTTTTACTGCTTTATTCTAGACAAGTTTGCTATCAAGCCTTCAAGGTTGGATTTCCCTTTAAACTATTTAAAGATATTGTCTTATTGAAAATTCTTTTTGGATTTCAAAAGTAATCTGGAAGTAATCATCCGCATGGCCTCAAACTCTACTGACAAACTCCTATCTAGGCCTACTCTAGATTTTAGAAGTCTAGTTTTTTTTATCTTATTAATTTAGTGTTAGACTTGACTAACTTGTTAGTTAGAATATTACTGGGTCTAACATTTAATTGTCTAACTCTAACTTCTAAGACAAGTTTAAAGTTATTCTTATAGTTCTATTAACAACCTGAACAAGGACCAGGAAGAAGGAGGGGGTGTGAACTAAAACCAGTTTGATTCTTTGAAGGAAGAGACAGAGCCATAGAAGTTCTGAATAAAATACTTCTACACCAACAAATGCAGACAATAATGGAAATCAAAGAACTTGAATGATTTTGAATAACTTAAAATATTTATTTGTTGTAAAGTCACTATCTGTTTCCATTTTCCCTACCAATAGATTAGGTCATCATGCGTCGCTGATAAGGCTAACATTTCCTCTGGCGAGACACTACTGCAATCGTAGCATCCCGTACAAGACTGATGCCACTCACTCGGGCGTCAACCTCACAGAGACCACACCTAGTTACCGCGTGGACCAGTCTTCTGCCCTCACCGACGCCTCAGTCAAACACTCCGTTTTCAATGAACAACGGGTCAGGGTTCAACTACGTCAGCTTGGAGATGGAAGTGTTGATCTGGTCAAAGACGATGAGACGGGAATAGCAAAGATTGTTCTGAATAATCCTAGCAAAGGAAACGCCTTATCAGGTATGAGGAAGAAACAAAACCAAAACATCAATACAATTCTTCTAGAATGGTCTACCAATAGTTACATGTATTATAAATCCATTTATGGAAGCCTGACCTAAAATGTAGCTCTGAAATCTGAATTCAGAAAGGAAAATGAAAACTACTTTTTAATTGTTTTTCTCCAGAAAAACTCACAGCTTGGTCTTGTTACATGGCAATAAATGATCAGTCCATGTTCTTATTGATAATGATATGATAATTAACAATTAACATTCACTTTTATTTATGAGATATCCAAAATCCAAATTCAATTTTGAGCCTTCCAGAGACTAAAAGCTCACTTCTCTGGTGTATATTTATTTCACATATCATTGTTGTTGTTGTTGTTTTTTTTTTTTTGGGGGCATTTCTTGGACAGAACAAAGATTGAAGCTCTCAATATGTGTCATTTCGTGTATTATATGCTTTTTCCCTTTTTTTCTTCTATTTTTCTTTTTTGGGTCTAATTTCTGTTGCTGTTGATGATATGTGAGAACGTGCAGTTGGTGTACATGTACATGTACATGTGTAGATCCCTTTTAATATGGCTGTGGTTCTTTTTTCTTTCCCAGGAAAAATGATGGTGGACTTGTCAGATGTCATCGATGACCTGGAAGTGTGGGAGCATGGGAAGGGTGTCATTCTCCACGGCAATGAAGAGAGCGACCATTTCTGCAGTGGTGGTGACTTGTCCGTCTTGTGCGGCTTGGATAAACCAGAAGCTGGGGGAATGATGTGCCTCTTCATGCAGAGCACCCTAGGGAGATTGCGACACCTTCCGCTTATCAGTGTCGCACACGTTCACGGGCAAGCGATAGGGGGCGGAGCCGAGCTCTCGACAGCATGCGACTTGCGCCTTTGGACGGAATCCACCCAGCTCCAGTTCAAGCAAGCCATGTTGGGACTCTCCCCCGGATGGGGCGGCGGTTCGCGGCTGGTGCGCATTGTTGGACCGCAGAGGGCGCTGCAGCTTCTCGCAGGGTGCCAAACGGTGACAGCTACAGAAGCCATGGAGATAGGCCTAGCTGATGACATCTTGCCAAGTAGTGGCGATAGTGTACAACATGCCGTTGAGTGGTTAAGTCGGTACACACGTGCATCTGTAGACATAGTGAACGGCATCAAGGAACTCGTGCTTGCTGCCTCTCACCAACCTCTGGACAAAGCGTTAAAGGTTGAGCGTGAGATCTTCACCAGTCGCTGGTGCAGCCCCGAGCACGTGGAAAAATTTAAGGATGTTTTAGAGAAATTACAGAAATAAAGCCTGTTGACCAATTCAATGCATGTGGAAACCCAGTAATATGGATAACAATATGTGATGATAATGATTTCAGTTTGGTTGTTTCTGAATTCACATTCTAGGCTGCAGCATCATCTCAAATATGTATTTATTTATTTATGTTACTGTCTTCCTTGTATTGGAACAGGTTTGTTGAAATATTTTCCTGCATCCAGACTGCCAAATGATTGAATACCGACAGTAGTGACTGAGACAAAGAAAAGATCTCCTGTGTTTTGCATTATTTGACCGAAGTGAGTATTAACTAAATAAAGTGTAACAATCACTTCAAAAACTAATCAGTGTACAGCTAGAAAGTATCAAATCAACCTCAAAAACTTTACGCGGCATTCTATGGGCTAACAGATAGGAAATTATGAAGAAAAAAAAAGAAGTATAGCATACTATAGCTCGCATGGAACCTAAGACTGACTTGGGATCGGTGTGGGCCCTATTTGATGTAAGTGCATAACTTAAAACATACTTGAAGAGAAAAATATTCTCAAAAAGAAGCATTGGAAGTGTGTCGCGCGTAGTTGTAAGTTTTGTTTTAATGAAATCCTTTGTTTTGCTTGAAATTTCCTCTTTTTTTGCCATCATGATTCCTTTTTATGATCGCACAAGGTTGGCAGCTCTGTTGCCGCCAAGAAGTCTACCCACTAATAGCTTTTGTGTTTACTGAGAGTGAATTCCAAATTGCAAAATCTCTTTACAGAAGTACTATTTAAAGCTCATATATAGTGAATATTAGTATTATTAAATGAAATTAGGAACATACAGAACAAAATATTTTTTGATGCATGAGCCCTATATGCACACACACAAAAAAAAATCAGAATTTGAGGGTCCAGACTTAGATTTGGATGCCCATGTGTCCGGGGCACATGTAAGTGTTGAGCCCTGCCTTAATGAATGTGATATTGTGGCAAATCTTCCAGTGTTGTTGTCTAGATGTATAGAATGATGGTAACAGAACAAGAAGTGACATGTATTAAAGTCAAAGCATGCTTTATGATAGTTGTTGGTTTATGTACAACTAAAACATATATGGGCTCAGAGACTACATGTACGGTATGTACTTTAATGTACGTGTAGATAGATTATTATTGTTCATGTAAACGATGTTGAAGAATGGAATTATTTTTTAACGTGATAGAGGTTTGCCAAAGACACATCAATCCAAAGTGTAATCAATTTGAGTATTTAGGTATAAACAGTCATGTTATCTTTCTGATAACTTTTACACATACATGTAAGCTGCATGTGGCAGTCTAGCTTGAACATAAATTAATGTGCTGTTAGTAGTTAAATGATATTTTCTAGCATTGTTTACGAACACATATACATCTCCATGTATGTACTTGAAAGAGTGATTATTAAACATAAAGTGTGCGTTTTGTGCTGAGCAGAGCTGCAGTACATGTTTTAAAAGATGGTTTGCAATTATTTCTGCTATTTATGTTGTGTTTGATGCCAAATATGTCATATACAAGACAAGCGCTGAAATAAGGCAAGAATTCCATGAAAATACTAGAATAAGATATACAGGGGTTGATTTTAGGGTTAAATGTGTACTGCATGTGACAAATTTTTGATATTTTGTGGTGTAGCTTATAGTGGGTGGGGAGGGGGGTGGTCTCTGTTATCTTCTTTTGGAGTTTGGAATAGTAAAACACAAGATGACGACATCTCTAAAATAACATAAAAATTGATACTTTGACCAAAAGCCAGGCCTATATGCCCCCCCCCCCCCACAATCTCAATTTTCTTCACTTTCTCCTTGTAATCTTCAAAATTAATGAAGATCTGTATGTAGATTATCAGTTGTGTTTTGCTGGCACACTAAACACTGGGTTGCACCCTACTCTTCAAAGTGTAGCGCATGAGTGTGTGGTTCGGTATGAAGCTGTCAGAGGATATTACCTCTCACCATTTTACCTCTGACATATTTAACTCTGACATTTTGATTTACCTGGCAACTTATGTGCATGTGGTATGACTTTCCTACGCACAGAGCCTCCAGTTAACGTTCTATCCGAGTAACGATCATGATGATCCGATTGCGCCATAATGCCTCCAATTTTACTAGTCTTATGATCATAAGGAACCTCCATCAGGAAAATTTTACTTGTTTGATTATTGATGGATCATTTTCTTACAAAATCGTATCTTGGGTGAATCACACAATGTGCTTTGGCCTTTAAATTTCATGTACATATATTCTTGGAAATTGTCACCACCAAAGCTATACTTTCATTTATGTTGCGTTTCATTTTGATGGTCAAAGAGATGATCTTTACATGAGTTATTTGTGATTGTGGTAATTTTACTGATTTGAATTGAACTGAAATAATTCTTTGTTGGAGTATTTGCATGAAGTGCTGCATGATAATATTATACTTGTGCAAGGGCATTGAGTGTTTAAATGTACAATGTTCATTATTGAAAGGATTCATTGTGAAGAATCCTTGTCAAAAGAACTCTATGGAAATACAATCATATGAAATAGAAGATTGGTTGTCAATGCATCTTCATTTTGCCCGATACCTGTGAAAATCTTTATTATCTTACTTATGCATTATTTGTACCATAAATAGGATTTCCTCTTCTTCTCTGGCCTATTTGGCTTACTTTTCCATTTTTTACTTCTTTTTTTTTCCAACTGATATTCTTTACTTCTTGCTCCCTCATATTATCTATCACAATCTACTTCTCACTCCTGATCTGTTCTCTCTTTTCTCTCCTCGTTGCAGATTTTCTCTCCGTTTTTTGTGTGTCCCTTTCTCCACTGTTACTCTCCTAACCTGTGTCGAAGTGGGCAGAAAATTCAAATTTGAGTGTCCAAAAAAAAGTGGTCCACAAAAAATTCAAACATGTAAAATTGAAATATGGAAGGAGTATGAACTGATGTACACAAAGCACAGAGTCCTTTGTGGCCGGGCTCCAGGATTTGCTTCTTTTAAAAAAGGCTCAAGAGTTCTTAGATGCCCTCTGATGCATTCTGTTCCATATTTCGAAGGATTTTCAAACACATTTTATGACTAATAATTTTAGTTGAGAACGAATATTGACCTTTTGCTGATTTTCAAACCTGTGCAATCAAAATTCATTTCTATAGCTCTGATTCTCAACGTTGCACAATCAAAATTCAAACCTGTTGCTGTTACATGTTTATACCCCTCATGGACCACCCTGTGCTCTATAAGGAGGTCTACATTTTTCTTCCAGAACCAGACAGTTACCTCTATCATGAAGTGCCTATCAAAATATTATGCCAAATTTAAATAGTATCAATGACAAAATATTCCGAGTTACAGTTTCACTATTGTAAAAACTAAAATAATTAAAAATCCAAGGATGGGTTAAATTTCTTTCTCTCTATTCCTCTCTCTCCCCTTCCCCCTTCCCCCTCTCTCTCTCTCTCTCTCTCTCTCTCTCTCTCTCTCTCTTTATCTACATGTAGTATGTACATGTTTCACTCTTTCCATGCCCAACAATTCCATGAAAGATGAAGGGACTGGATTTTACAGAAAAAAATGCAGACTAAAAAAAACGAAAAAGACATGTAAACATGTTAGTAATTTTTTACTCCCACGCATTTAATTTAGTATCCATTTCCCTGTATTAACAGTGTTGAAAATAGACCAGTGCCCATTTTCTTACAACCATAGTAAACTAGTTGTAGTTTTATCCATAATTAATTTGAAAAGAATAATATAATAAAATAATGCTACAACCATAAATAATGAATGCATATTGCATAACATACCAAATGGCATAGATTTGACAAAATAAATTGCTAAACAGTTTCATTAGGGTGGTTTCAATTATTAGAAGTTTGTTCTATACTCATCCAAAAATTATTTTCCTTGTGACAGTTTCAGTGTCCAAGTCCAGACACCTTTCTCAGACGATAACTGACAAACTGTAACTAGCTGCCAGTTTTCTTATCAACAAAGGATGCCAATTTGGGGATCACCATGCCGTAAATGCCAGACAACTGATATGCACCTCATTGCTGGTCATGTTAATGGGTGTTCTTTTGATACAGATGGCTTCCAAAATCCTTTTGGCCCTGTCCTCTCTCTTCCTACCTAATGTGTGGCATTTACAATGCAGCGATTACGAAAATGTCATCAAAACTGTTGCATGGGTAATTATGCTTGCATGGATGTGTCGTAGAACTTGTCTCTAAAACTAAAAATGTGCATAAAATGTTCAAACTGCAGAGGTATAGAAGATGACAAGAGAATGAGACTATTCTCATTTCTGATCAATATACAAGATTTTTGTCTGATACAAAAATATAGATATGATTATCAACTGTAAATTTGCAAACATCTCACCACACTGCATGCATGAATTATACACAATGTCATCAGAAGAACAAATCTAACAATATAAACAGTCTTGTGCTAAAACTATACTTTTTTTTTTACAGTGTATGATGATAATGATGCAAACAAAAAATGTGATGGCTATATAGTAACACAAAACACAGATTTTCTGACAGAGTCGAGGAATAATGAAATAAAAACCACATTTGTATTGCCAAGATTCTACCTGGTATGTTGCATTTATTTAATTACTCGTTTTATCAAATGACAATTATCGTATTCTAATACCACATGTTCGTGTATACTAATTTCACGAAAGTGCTAGGGCAATAAATATGACATAAATACAACTCTAGGGGTGCGTTCAAGCGATTTTCCGAAGCGATTTTTCGAAGCTAGAATCACAAACATGAATCACAATTCAAAACGCCGATACACAACACGGTTACTGCGGGAGATCGTTCAAGCGATTTTCCATCAACACTGATTCTCGCTCTTTTAAGCCCACCCAGGAAGAATAGAAATAGGTAGCGATGATATATATAATAGATAATGACGTCATAGAATCATGATTGAGATCTCCGTTCGTTCAAGCGAATTTTAGCGACCGCGATTCTGTAGAATCATGATACAAAACGCATCTTTTTCAGCATTTCATGTTTGTGTTTTTAAACACGTTTATTTTTACGACCAACGAAAAATCGCTTGAACGCAACCGTGTTTCAAACTAAACGTCTTTGAAAACGTGATTCCAGGGCGAAAAAGTGTCGATTGAACGCACCCTTAAAGCACAGGTATACTTTCACACACATAATAAATTACAATTACAGACCACAAACTCTCTTTTAAAACATGAAGGCCTCAAAATAGATTGAACATGAGTGAGAGCTTATAATGCATCATGCATACTGGCTGAGACTACCCTTTATCACTACTGACCCTGTTCATTAAACACTATTGCAGATACAGACACTGTGTTTGTAAATTACAGATATGCAAGCGATCAAACAAACAAACAAAAAGTTTGTGCAATTGCAATAACAGAATTTGCACTATAAACTGTTTCTTGTATAAAAGCATGTTACCAGTTACAACCGACCAAAGGGCTTACAGTATTATTATTATTACCCATCACTGGATTCGATTACTATTCAGCACATTACAGTGCACATTCTCCACTCACTGGGGAGAGTTCCAGACAGTCTACTTTTCATGTCCGCGCACCCGATAATCCAATCACATTGACCTTCGGATCCTACCAGGACAAACCACGGATGTAATAAATGACTACGTGGTAAAAAAAGAGGGAGTTATCGGTTGCTTTGGAGTCGATTTCGCAGTGTGACTGGGGGTATAATGGCAGCAGGCCATGCTAAAGCCAGGATAATAATCAGGGAGCGCCAGGAGTGTCAAATCTGACAGACATGAGTGCTGTACAAGAAGCCACTATTATCAGTATTACTACTATTTACCCCCTCAAAAATAAAAGTGACAATATTATATAATTTTGTAACTACCATACACAAATCCAAGTATACCACATGAATATTTTCTTGGTATTTGCATTAAAAATATAATTGCATTTTCATGTACATGTACATGTATGTACATTGTGAATTTCTTTGGGTACTCATAACTAAATATAGATACGTCAGTAAACATGTATGATGTACATATAAAATTACTTTCATAAGGTAAAGTAGATATACATGTAGTTATCTAAAGCTACTAACCATATTCCAAAGTAATCATTTGTAGAAAACACAATTCAAGTTGGAAATATAATTGTCATCCTAAAAATCTCTCGTAATTTTCATGACAACTGCAATGATTAAAATCAAGATTTAAAAATGCAATGAAACCAAATGGTTAAAAAAATACTCCCCTTACTTCCACTTCGAAATTGCCGGTCACATAAAAAATAACAACATCAGTCTTTGTAGAAAATGTATGGCATCTTTTTTTAATTATGCTAATGAGTTTTCAGCAACGATTTGCAATATATTTTCTACTTTTAATGTTATGGTTATTGTTGATGTTCAGGTGCAACCAAACCCTAAGAACATTTAAAGGCCAACTACATGTACACAAATTTGAAACAGATTAAGTCATACAGAACCTTACCATTTATCATTCACTCATTCTATTTATACTGTACAATACATGCAAGCCCTGTAACAAAAAAGGAAACAATACAATACAAAAAAATGAAGAATAATAATAAAAAAATAAACTAAACTAATACTACTTTTAATAGAACACATGGCTTCAGCTGAAAGTTAATGAGTAAAGAAGCTGCCGAACAATAATGCATCCATTCACCAACACAACAATAAACAAGATCGATAAGGTACAATAAATATCTTTGTTACACAGTCGATTAATAATATCTTACGTTGCATAATATCGGTTTAATAACATCTAATGTTATTTGACTGTAAGTCAACTGAACTTGCTTTGTTTCAGCTTGTGACTTTTCACATCCACTCCGGGATGCTTCATTGGGCCAACTGGTCTGGCTTATTTTGAATCACTGGATCATCATGTTGGGTCGGGTGGTCGCGTTACCCGACCTTAAGTGAAAACATGTCCCCTTTACTCACGAAATGTCAGGGGTAATGTTTGTGAAATAAACCCCTCTTATCCACGAATGGTCTAGTTCAATTTACCAGACACTTTGTGAAAACCCTACGGCAAATCTACAAAAGGTAGCATCCTTAACATGCACCCTCACATGATCTTCCGTTTTCGTTTCACGAAAGGTCGTGTAACGCATCCACCTGACCCGACGTGAAGACCTGATGAATCGAAGTAAGCTGATAACATTTTATGTTATTTATCAACTAACTGGATGATCTAGAACAGTCATATTAACATCAGCTTGAAATACAACATGAGAAGTACTGAACAGATTGTGAAAATAATATTTCACAAAGCTACATGCATCAACCTCTGGGTAAAAAAAAAGACTCTTTGTGCAATTTTTGGAATAAGTGAATAAGTTATTAATAAGTTAAGTTTAAAAAGAGATATATATTAAGATGGGATGACAAACATATGAAGGTGTTTAATGGTATAATAATGCTGAATGCATTGCACTTGAATATATACAGCTTATAATTAAAAACTGGGATACAGTCTTTAATGTACTTTGAATTTCCCATTTTGATTAAGAAAAATGCATGAATCAAATCATGCTAAAATTTTAGAGATTGTCTTCCACCCTTCTAATGTGTATATTTTTTTCTTCAATTGACAAACTTTGGAGATTACATTTTTTTCTCAACCCATTGAGAATGTGATTTTTACAAACAGTTACAGTATGTATTATCATATACATATATTATAATAACTATGTGTAGTATTGAAGATATCAAAAATAGAAATAAATTGAATTGAGTTACTGTGATTGCTACTAATTATTTTTTCATTCCTAACCTCCAACATTCATCAAATTCTGCTGAAAATCTTTCTTTTTTTTTTGTCCAAAAAATTTGATAAAACAATAAACCAAGACATACCTTTGACAGTACATAACAAAATTGTAAAGACAATTCTTGTCAGGATATTGCAAATAGCACACACTTAAAAAAAAAAAATACCTGAAAATGAATACTTTACCATGAATTAAGACCAATGAACATACATGTAAGATGTAAACAGTGTCTGAAGTTCATAAAGAAATCGGTGGCATAAATGAAGGTACCGAACTGAAGGCCATAAAAGTTGAATACTGTAGAGCAAAGTTGTAAACCATGATAGACATACAGTGAACAACTAAATTATTCATACCCCTTGTAAATTTGATGAGTTTTTTTAGTGTAACTCGAGCATGAAAGATGCACTAGTTGAATTAAGGCCTTTGTTGAATACTTTTAGATGCAAGCTTTAATATGTCACAGTCTCTAGAAACAGAAATCAGGACAAATCAATTTTTCACATACTTTAAAAATTACAAAACTTGGAACGGGTATGATGTAATTTAGTTGTTAGCTGTAGGTATACATGTACACATGGGTGCACATACAATGCTAATAATATCAATAATAAAGCCCCAAAAATAAACTAAAAACAAAACAATCATTAATTCTTTGTATCATTAATCCTCTTATTTTTACTGCTACTTCTCTATGATTAAGAAGTCATGATTGGTTGGATAAAATACTCATTACAAATATCTAGCTGTTTATATGGAAATAGTGATTTCTCTCCCTTAAAGGAAGCTTATAATACACACACACATTCACCTGTGCTATGTGCATCTATATATCAATCATCGTACAAGATCATACAATATAAACATATTCCAATTAGACAGATACATGTAGTCCATTTGTGTGCTGATTCTCTCAAAATTGTATTCAGAGACCATTAGCTGTGGACTAGCACAAACAGGTTTTCAATAATATTAACAGCTTAAAATCCTTTATAATTAAATGATACCACACACCAAACATAACTTTGCACAAAACCTTTTTCATGGCAGTAATGCACTTGATGACTCCCCAAATCAACATATTATGCCCTGAAGCACAGACTTTACATGTACACTTCTTCTCCCCCACTCTCATTTTCATGATTATGTAGAGTATAACCATATTGGTAGGAACAGTATTTGGAACAGCATTATTGAAATGTTTTTATTTGCAATGAATGATATGGACCCTATTTTCATATTTTCATAAATAATAAAGAAAAGGAAAGGGTTTGCATCATTCCTAGGCAAGGGAGGTTATGTAGAAGAACACTTTTCACATTTCAGCTTCAATCTGGGCCATTTCATGATGAAACTTATTATTACTATCAAGTTTCAATAACTGTTATAAGCTACAAGATTCAGTCATGGCATTTGATTGGCTGAGAGCAAATTTGTCATAGAATTCTGGAATTTGTTATCGATAATAAGTTTTGTGAAACAGGCCCCTGGCCTTGCTGAAAATCAGCTTCAAGCTGAGAGAAAGTTTTACCGTGATTATGTAAAAGCAATACAATACAATTCTGATTGCTCCTATTCACCCAGTTTGATGGTACAGTAAAACCTGCTTTAGTGACCACCTGTCTACAAAGACCACAATTTTTGTTTCCCTTGAAAATGGTTTCTCATTGAAACATGTACTAAAGGAACCTGTACATAAAGACACCCTGCCTACAGTATAAAGACCACTTTTCTTGTCTCCCTTGGGTGGTCTTTATAGACAGGTTTCGCTGTAAATATATCTGTACACAGGTGTGTGTAAAACAAAAGATTAATAATTGCATAACTTTCGATTCACATGTGATACCTACCATGTACAAAATATATTTCTTCATATCAGAAGCACAATACAAGAAACTCTTGAAATCACTGCATGCCAATGCGATCTCCGTTGCCATGGGCACCGTCATCATCGTTGAAATGGTGGCAAGTCCCAGAGGCTTCATTAGTGAGCATAAAAAGTCATTACAATTTCGGCAAAACTTTCTGAAAAAACGATATGTACAGAATACCTTGCACCAGAGAAGTAAATGAACATTTCTTTTCGATCATTGCACTCCAGTGGCCTTGGTCGTCGTCTTCGTCGTTGTCGAAATTCCAAGGCGTTTGCTGACGACCTCCATCATGACCTGGACCAGAGCGTCCATGTCGTATTTGTGGTTCCAATTCCAGTCCTGCCTGGCTTGGGAGTCGTCAAGACGCTTGGGCCAAGAGTCCGCTAGAAGAAAGACGAAAAAAGGACAGAAATATTTTAATGGCAATACAAGAAGATATAAATAATTGATTTACATGCACATGAACATGTAAAGCCGGGGTAATACCGGTAACATGATTGCAGGGCCCTCCAGGAGAACAGTATTAATACCGATGAGGCTACCCTGGGTAAACAAGACATATCATCATCATCATCATCATCATCCATTTCATCATCATCCATTTCATCATCACCCATATCATCATCATCCATATCATCATCATCATCATCATCATCATCATCATCATCATCATCATCATCATCATCATCATAATCACCATCATCATCAATTATTATCGTTTTTATTATTATTTCATTATTATTATTATTATTATTATTATGTTTATGTACATTCAGTGCTCCTACTCTGTAATACACATTTAATGTTGCAACTCTGTCAATCAAAACTGACATACCGTATAACAAAGTTAATGCCAAGTAACAAACAGAAGAATTTGTATGGTGCTGTTACATTTTTTATGTCATGCTGAAGTTTGTTTGTGTTTTATTTATTCACCATGTAAAATAATTGTTTACAGATAATAAAATTCAGTGGGTTACATCAAGATATAATATAAAGTAGGAACAGTGCATAAACAAACTAGATGGAACTTCAACTGCGCGCAGTCGAAAATGATGCCTCCGCCATAGAGCAATTTTACAAACCAAAATGGAAGCAATTTTTAAAATTCAAGTTTGATTGTAATCCATCTGTTGGTTCTAATGATAACGCGATCACGAGCTATTTTGAGATACATAATGAGCCCTGTGACCTTTGACCTCGTGACCCCAAATCTAATCAGTTCATTGACTCTGCAAGATACATACATGACCCAAGTTTGGCGGTAATCCATCAATCGGTTCTTGAGATAACGTGATCACAAGCTATTTTGCATACATAATGAGCCCTGTGACCTTAGACCTTTGACCTCGTGACCCCAAAATCTAATCAGTTCATTGACTCTGCAAGATACATACATGACCCAAGTTTGGCGGTAATCCATCAATCGGTTCTTGAGATAAAGTGATCACGAGCTATTTTTGCATACATAATGAGCCCTGTGACCTTTGACCTTTGACCTCGTGACCCCAAAATCTAATCAGTTCATTAGCTCTGCAAGATACATACATGACCCAAGTTTGGCGGTAATCCATCAATCGGTTCTTGAGATAACGCGATCACAAGCTATTTTTGCATACATAATGAGCCCTGTGACCTTTGACCTTGGACCTCGTGACCCCAAAATCTAATCAGTTCATTAGCTCTGCAAGATACATACATGACCCAAGTTTGGCGGTAATCCATCAATCGGTTCTTGAGATAACGCGATCACGAACTATTTTTGCATACATAATGGGCCCTGTGACCTTTGACCTTGGACCTCGTGACCCCAAAATCTAATCACTTCATTAGCTCTGCAAGATACATACATGACCCAAGTTTGGCGGTAATCCATCAATCGGTTCTTGAGATAACGCGATCACGAACTATTTTTGCATACATAATGGGCCCTGTGACCTTTGACCTTGGACCTCGTGACCCCAAAATCTAATCACTTCATTAGCTCTGCAAGATACATACATGACCCGAGTTTGGCGGTAATCCATCAATTGGTTCTTGAGATAACGCGATCACGAGAACGGGATGTACGTACGGGACGTACGTACGTACGTACGGACGGACGGACAACCAGAAAACATAATGCATCCGGCTACGTTGTAGCGGAGGCATAAAAATGTTTGAAGCACAACGTCCCTAAGATAACATAGCTGATAATTATTAGGCCGAGAAGTAATTCTGATTTTTATTTTTCAAATGATACAACCTTTCCAAAATTGGTAGCATAGTTTTTATTGACTTTCATACTTTATACAGATGCAGATTTTCAAAGATAAGTGGGTTGAAGTTGCTAAACTCATCATGCGAGAAGGGTTGACCTCTTGACACACAACCATAAACAAATCAAAATATTAGGAGATTTTAATTGATCATGACTAAGAACATAATATTCATCTTTAATAATCATGACATCATAAACAGTTTGAGTTTTCCACCATCATTAAAAACATTGGGTGATTCAAAAGATGACCACCATCACAAACATTCATCTTTAATAATAACAGAATAAATTGTTTAACAATCTTACCAATACTCTGTCTTTCGTCGGGCTTATAGCCGATGGTGAACTCCGGAACGTACTTCTTGATGGCCTCGGCAATCTCTTCCGGGTTAAAACTGACGGCGTTGATGTTGTAGGTTCGTAACCCTAGCAACTCCTCTGGAGCTTCCAGCATCTCGACGATGGCACGGAGGCAATCCTTGATGTAGATCATGGGAAGCACGGTGTCTGATTGCAGGTAGCAGTCAAAGTGGCCGGACTGAAGGGCGTGGTCAAATATGGAGACTGCATAATCTGGGGAAGGGGGGAATGGGGTGGGGGTGGGGTAGAGAGAAAGGAAAGTGATTTTATAAACCGTCATCATCAGATTTAATAGTGATAATAGAAGATATTAATTTCCTAGTGACTGGCTAAAGGCCCCTTAGCGGATATTACAAAACTTGGATGAAGACATTAAAGCCAGTCTGCACTAGTTTGGCCAGGAGGGATTAGACCTCCCAGCATGGTCACTGACAGGTGGTTATCTCATTAACTCAGCTCTCAATTAACATAAGAAAAAGAGGATCATGGTGGACCATAAGGCACCGCTTAGGCATTGTTTTCTATATAGAGGGAGCAAGTAGCTACAAGTAGTGCTGTGGGGCTTTAAAAGAAGACATGAGAGTATCTGGGGGTGTTTCACAAAGACTAAGATCGACTTTAAGTTGGACTTACCTATGACAGGCCGTTCATGCCACTGTTTGCTCTCACCATTTACAGGCATTGGTCTCTCAAGGGACATACAAATCATAGTCCCAAATCTACAGAATTTACATTTTTTGATAATTCATTATTGAAGAAAAAATATTATCTAAAGATCATAATGGTGAGAGCAACCAGTGGCATGAATGGCATGCCATAGTTAAGCCCTATTTAAAGCCCAACTGCTCTACTTGTAGCTACTTGCTCCCTCTATATAGAAAACAATGCCTAAGCGGTCCCTGTTGGTCCCCCATGATCCTCTTTTCCTTATGTTAATTGAGAGCTAAGTTGATGAGATAACCACCTGTCAGTGACCATGCTTGGAGGTCTAATCCCTCCTGGCTAAACTAGTGCAGACTGGCTTTAAAGTCCATCTTAGTCTTTGTGAAACACCCCCCAGGTCTCATTTAGGTGGATGCTGAAGACGGGAACGCTTGGAGAAGGGCATCTAGGAAAAGACACGACTAACTCCACAGCAAGGAGAAAAATGGACCTTCAAACAATGATGATAATGACCAAAGACCAATATAATGATAGTACTAATAACAAGAACAGTGACACTAAAATGGGAGACATTAAAAGAAGATTTGAGAATAGCTGGTTTCATCTTGGTGGATGCTGAAAATGGGAAGGCTTGGAGAAGGTCATCTAGGAAAAGAAACATCTACTAGTGATTCCACAGCGAGGGGTAAATGGACCTGAAAACGATGATGATGAACCAATAGTAATAATAACAAGACCAACAAAAACAAAAATACTATCATTATTAGATCAGAAAGATTGGGTCTGGAAGGAACTGGTGGAACTGGTAAAGAGAAGTTGATTGAGATGGATGGGTCATGTGTTGAGAAGGGAAGATGATGAACGTGTGAAAAGAGCGTGGGGTCTGGAAGTGGGTGGCATAAGAGGGAAAGGAAGACTGAAGATTTCATAGAAAGATATGGTGAAGAAAAAAAGCAGTAAGGTCGGTCTAAATGAGGTGGATGCTTGAGACAAGAAGAAGTGGAGGGAGGGAGGGAGTGTCATCATGGCGCAAAAGTCAGTAACCCCTCGTAAGAGAGAAATGCTGACTTTGATAAACGATGATGATGATTGATTATAATAATCATGATAACATTCAATTCGTATTGCATAGGACCTACCTGTTGTACCACCCCCTGGAGCCGTGTCACCTGAGATGACTCCTGGTAACCTCAGAGATCGGAAGTCTACGCCAAACTTGTGATGGTAGTACTGCATAGGAGAATAGAAGGGAAACCATTTTATTCATGCATGTAATGAGTGGTTGTAAAATTTGAATGTGAAAGGAACTATTTAGAAGCTATTCTGATGGTTATACTAGACTTGGGGGGTGTTTCACAAAGACTAAGATCGACTTTATGTTGGACTTAAGTATAGCAGGCCGTTCATGCCATTGTTTGCTATCATTATTTACTGGCATTGGTCTCTCAAGGGATGTACAAATCATGGTAAAAAATCTACAGAATTTACATTTTTATAATTCATATTGAAGGAAAAATATTATCTAAAGATCATAATGCCAACTTAATGGTGAGAGCAAACAATGGCATGAACGGCCTGCCATACTTAAGTCCAACTTAAAGTCGATCTTAGTATTTGTGAAACACCCCCCAGTTTGTAAATAACACATGGTACTAATGACCCAAAATATCCACAAATCTTTCAATCCTGGAGAAGTTACACTCTGGGCATTTGAAAATAAATCACTGCTAAAGTGATGGAGGTGCTTCTTGAATATCTTTTATTTGCACGCTTGAAAGAGATACTTCCACCTGTGTATCATAGAATGTAACGTTGGTGCATAAATGAATAATGAATGAATCGTAATTTTTAAACACGTATCCTGTCTTTGTCTCGCTGGGTTTTACAATGTTGCACAAATGATCTTTGTCTGCCCATGAGCAGATAGGACATGTATCTAAGAACTGGCTTATTAGTTCATATGGATTTTTGCGTGCTGCGAGCTATAGGATTATCAAACTTATTACAATTTAATAAACCTTGATTAACATCACAAAAAATTAAAAGGACTGAACATATACGACTAACAAAACATGTGCCATTCAAAAAAATTACTTTTGCTCCTAACATTTTATTGCCATTTGATTTGAAAGAACCTCCTTACCTCTCCCAGGAGCTCTGCATGAACCTTGGCCACACCGTAGATTGTCCTGGGCCTCTGGATCGTGAGGTCAGGGGTCAACTCGCGGGGTGACTGGGGTCCGAACGCTCCGATGGTACTGGGACAGAAGATGCGGAGGTTGTACATCTTGGCCAGCTCCATCACGTTGTGAAGACCTTGGATGTTGACTTTGATAGCTAGGGGGACATTCTAGAGTTGACACCAGACGATAGAATAAAAGAAGTAATTAGACAATTTTATTGAAATAAATCTTGTTGAAAAATATAATTACATAAATCTGACATTTGATGCAAAACTACATACCGGTACTGTACATGTATGTATTGTACATATTGTCAGAAATAACAGAATCATTTTAACATGTCCTCACCAGAATTTAAAATTTATTCATACATGTTCATGTCATAATCATACATATCCAAGTGGCATATTTATGTGATATTTACCCCATATTCATATGATGATCATATGATATACATACATACCTGTTCACCAACAGCACTGAGAACTGCACTAAAATGGACCATCCAGTCTATGCTCTCATTGACAATAATCTCCTGAAGGTTCCTGAAGTCCAGCACATCAACAAAAGCATACGGACCTGCATAAACAAACATTGCAATACAATATCAATGTATCATAAAATGACTAGTCCAGGTAGTATAAAAACAAATATATCATGCACTGAGAGGCTACAGTTGAAATTATAGATTCTCTGAGATGACTGGCATGGTACGATTTTCAGTTTATTGCCATTTATTTAATACCAAATGGGTAGTAGACTTCTTGGAGATTAGACCAAATGGCTATTAGGTTAAATGGTCATTAGACCACATGATAAGTAGACCAAATGATAAGTAGACAAATTGATTATTAGACCATGTGGATAGTAAACGGGCTGGGTGTAGACCATATGGGAATAGACTAATTGAGTAGTAGACAAACTGGCTGTAGACCAGGGGGGTGTTTCACAAAGACTAAGATCGACTTTAATTTGGACTTAAGTATAACAGGCCGTTCATGCCATTGTTTGCTATCATTATTTACTAGCATTGGTCTCTCAAGGGATGTACAAATCATGGTAAAAAATGTACAAAACTTACATTTTTTGATAATTCATTATTGAAGGAAAAAATATTATCTAAAGATTATAATTTAGATACCAATTGGGATAGCAACCAATGGCATGAACGGCCTGTTATACTCAAGTCCAACTTAAAGTCGATCTTAGTCTTTGTGAAACACCCCCCAGAACGGCAATTCACCCAATTTTCTGACGGGTGCAGCCTCGTAGAAAACAAAGTCCTCAGAAAAGTTCTGCAATACAAGTTTGAGCATTGATATCTCGCTGGTTGCTATATTATCATACTTAATTTGGTAGCATGAAAGTGAAAAGTTGCATTGTTTTTGTCAACAGTGAATTCTTCATTTGTTTGGAGGATGGACTAATTGTTTTTAATTATATTGGGGCAGTCAAAAGCAGTGCATTTTGCAACATTTTACATTTGACCTGGCCCCATATTCAGGTGTACTGCACATTCCAAGATTACATAAACATTACAAAGGGGGCATCATTGTTATTAAAAGGTGGTGTGTCCCTTTTGCAGGCTGAAAATAAAAACTTGTGTAAATCCTATGGTAAACAAGAGATAATACCAACAAAAAACTCCTCTTAAACGATTAGAACTGGTAATTGCCTCTATGTGGAATTATATTGACCATTATTTTCGAAACGCGCTCCTTAAATTATGCGTAGAAAATAGTGTGATTTTCAGACCCTGGTACAAAGTGTGGTCGTACGTTTTGTGCTGCGCAAAGATTCAATCAGCTCAATTTTGACCATTACAAGAAGCAGGTTATTGATGTGTACAAAAGCTCATATCCTTCACAGCTCATTTTATGTATGTTATTATCAAAGAAAAAAAAAGTCAGTCAGTCACTCAATAGTGTCTAACAGTGAAGTTTAGAAAGTAAACAGGTTTGCTTGCATAATTTGAATACTAGGACACTGCTAACTTTTAAATTTCACAGATAGGACATACATGTACGTGACATAATCATAATTCATGCAAAATTCCACAGAATTTGATGTTGGCTGCAAAAGGGAACAATGTACCATCATGAAGTGTGCTTATATATTGCTTTATAATGAAAATCATCCATTGAATTCACAATTTACAAACCTGCATCAACGATATGCCTGGGAGGTTTAACGATATCCGTCAGAATGACATTGTCTCGACCATATCTCTTTCTGAGCACCTTAGCTAGCCCCTGGCCGAGCTGCCCAAGACCGCCTGGAAAATAAATCAAATCGGATGCAGTTAAAGGGAATGGTTAGATGGTGTATTAACTAATTGTCATAACAGCTGAATGTAATTACTGTACAGAGCTAAGGATCGGGAAGTGAGATACATACATGTATAGAGTACCGAAGCTGTGACATCATAAAAATCTATTTTTAGAATTTCTCAATTTTTTCTTCATTTTCCGAAAGAGCAGTATAACACTGAGCTCCTATAGGAAATCTTTTTATTCAGATGGTCATATCTCAGCCAATACTTAACATTTTCAACTGGTTTTCAACATTTGGACATTATTTTTTATGCTCTTTCGGAAAATGAAGAAAAAAATGAGAAATTCTAAAAGTAGATTTTTGATGATGTCACACTTCACCACTCTATATACATGTAATACAGTCAAACCTGCTTTAGTGACCACCTGTCTACAAAGACCACATTTTTTGTTTCCCTTGAAAATGGTTTCTCATTGAAACATGTACTAAAGGAACCTGTCTACAAAGACCACCTGTCTACAAAGGCCACTTTTTGTGTTTCCCTTGGGCGGTCGCTGTAGACAGGTTTGACTGTATATGGGTGTCAAAATCTGAAGTTGGCATTTAGATTAACATGTACATGTACACTTAATAACCTGTTGCCTCTGGAAAATGGGTGATCCCTGTATTAAGCCTATGGGAACTAGAGAATTCAGAAGTCAACAGGCTAAAAAGATTAGGAGATTGGAGGGGTTCATTAATTTTAGTTGATATGTCAGTCAAGATGACATTGTCTTGACGGGATATCTTTTTTAGCGCCTACATGTACATGTATTAAGTTAGCTTCTGAACAAGCTAACCAAGACCACCTGGAAAATACAAATCACAATAAAAGATAGAGGAAATATGTGTGAAAAGAGACATCCCTGATGTTAAAGTCAGAGGCATGTACATGTTTGCCAATAAAATGTTTTGTTCATAAATTTATACAAATTTATCTTCAATGATTTCCTCATCCTTTCCTGGATTTGATTTTTTCTTCAAACTTTAAGTACAGGTAGTAACATGTTTCATATCCTTTTCCACTTTCATTCATATCAAAATACTGTCAGGGCAAACTGTACTTTTACAACTCGTTCAGATGTGCAGCAGTGATTTTTTATACTGATGATGTACAAACACGGAGTTACCTGAATATGCGTAGGACCTTTATTGCGCACAGTTGCCATTCGATTGAAGTTTAAAAAAAAACATGTTTTGGGGTTTGTTTGTTTTTTGTATTTTTTTTTTTTTTTTTGGGGGTAAATTACCTTGTCATATCTGAAAAGCCTTTAAAAGTCAACAATCATAACTCACCCGTAATGAGGATTCTGGGTTGGTCTAGACTACCGATGGGAGAGTAGGACTGACAGCAAGACGTCGTCACCGAAAGGAGGCGGATCTGTGGCGCCCTCACACTGCTGGTGTGGAGAATCTTTTTGGCAAACGTTCGCAGTGTTGACATCCACATTGTTGATGTCATGCTGATAGGGATGGGATATCTGGAAGTAGATTCAGTATACATACAGTAAATCAGAAACATTCGCAACATGAAGCTTTTATGAATTGTAAATATATATATATTTCCAAAGCTCAGTTTGGGCTCATTTTTATTTTCAGTAATCACGTTGCGTTTGACGCAAGGAATTTTCTCTATTATCAATATTGAACAAATTTGTCATTTTGTGTTTTGCTTTAATGTCACTTATGCTTTTATATACCTATCTGCTTTTGTTTTGTTCTAACTACATTGTTATGAATGGTGGAGTATATATCTGTATAGAAGTCGTGCAATATAGATCTACAATCATTATAATTATTATCAAATATCAATAGAGGTCGTTGTAGCAAACGTAGTAGAAGTAGTGGTAGCAGCAGTGGTAGCAGCAGCAGCAGCAGCAGCAGCAGCAGCAGTAGACTAGTAGCAGTAGTTAATTCTATTATTATTATCATTATCATTATTTTGTTGTTGTACCGTGTTACAGTTTATTTTTCATGTATGAGGGCTATTTCAAGTAGTCTAGGAGGCAGATTATACTCCTTCAACTTCATGTACATGTACATCTGTTTGCTTGCATGGTGTCTACACTGTTCAGGACTTTGTGTGTACATACCGGTAATCTGTATTTGATAGTAAATGTATTTACAAAGTACACAAGTTTATCATCTCTCTACAGAAGATCTAGTGCTTCATCTATTTATTCAATGATCAATCCTTGCTTAAATATGTTTACTCATGCAAGGTATGTGTTGTAAAGTACAGTGTACTACAAAAAGAAATCTTCAGCTGAAGATAAGGTGTATTCCTCTCTGGATCAATACAACCTTCACTTTTTAAATACTTAGAAACATGCAAATAGCCTGCAGCCAGGAATGTGTGTATTGTACGGCTACCTGGGGGTATACAAAAGGAGGGTGAAAGCATCTCTCTTTAGAATTAGACCCCATTCTCACTCACTTTGAAAGTGGTCTTAGTTAGACCGCTCCAGAGGAACGGGTCTTGAGGAACGGTTTGCGAGGGTTCACACTCCGAGCAGTTTTTTATGGCTCAAACCGCTCCACGAGTCAAAGTGGTCTTGTTAATTGCTATGGCAGCTCAGGTCAGCGGGTAATTTTTTTTGCGCGCGGAATACTAAGCGTATGTACCGTACTACATGTTTCGCGTGGAACGTCACTAGCTCACTTCCGTTCAAAGTACGCTTCCGTTCACACTCGCACGTTAGAGCCCTCCAAACCGCTCTTAATTAATAAGACCCGTTCCTCAAGACCACCTCCCGAGGTGGTCTTCTGGAGCGGTCCAGAAGTCCACTTCCTGGACCACTTTGACCGTTCTCACTCACCTAAGAACCGCTCCTGAGGAACGGGTCTTAGTTAGACCGCTCCAACGAAGTGAATGAGAACGGGGTCTTAGATACCCTATAATGGCGTAATGCTTTATTTATCTATCCAATCCTTGTTTACAAGTTTACTCATACACATTTAAATTACTACAAAAACTATAATCATTAGCTTAGGCTACAGCCTACAGTGTATTCCACTCTGGATATATTGATTAAAGGTTATTACAGCTGTACCTTCACATTTACTTAGGGTGCGTTTATCGTCCAATTTTTTGCCTAGAATCAGCATTTTCAAACGTCTTTCAGGCAAATTTTTAAGGTGATAAACACGAAGCCTTTTTCAAACGTCTTTAGATATGGGCATATTGTAACGTCGAAAAAAGTGCATTTTGAATGTGACATACACATGATACAGCATGAATCACGTTTCAGAGAGATGATAAACGCAAAGCTGTTTTGAACCCCACATAGGCTACAAATTGGACCTTCCCAGGCTAATCTGCTTCCCGGGTCAAACGGCGCAAAGTAGCTGCTAAGAAACAAGGCCTTTATTTTGAATCGTGAAGAGTCGATAAACGCGACATCACGCAAAACACGTTCGTATATGTGGGGTTCGATATGATTCTGAGTGGCAAGACACGATAAACGCACCCTAAGAAACATACAAATATCCTGTAGAAATGTGTGTATTGTGTGGAGCCCTATACCTACCTGGGCTGGGGGTATCAAGGAAGGTGACAGCATTATACCAATACATGTAATGCCTGATTAGGCATTGAACAGTTAGTTTCTTACAGCCGTACTGATACATTGTACATGTGCATGAAGTGGTAAATATCACTTCTCCCGCCTGACCTTGAGTTTCCACACAGGTTCTTGCATGTAGGCCACAGGTTCATAAATATAGGCCTTGCTTTGAAGGTCTGTCTTGTTACAATGTACTTAGAGTTATATACATACATATTGTGCATGTACTGATGTAACCATATTAAAGACCAAATACATTTCATTTCATGAATGTTAATGCATAGAAAATGCTGGTTTAAAACAATATCAAGTATTTCTGAATTCATTTGTAATTGTATGCTGTACGAACCATATTTATTTTTATTTCTTACTGAACAAAGACAGTCAATAGTGACATTTGATGTACATAAACATGTTCATTCTGTAAATTCTACTATTATGATAAATCATTTACAGTGTCAGCCATAACAAACAAAAAATCAAAAAACTGACCACTGAGACCGGGCGAATGACAGCAAAACTAACTTATTGCTAAATATATAAGGACCCTACTAACAATTTGTTGAATATGTTCATTTATAATCGACAAAATTCTGTGCTATTTCATTTGGCTACTGCTATTTTTCATTCTCATGATGTGTTTTTGTTTTAATCTGGAACGTAATCACTTGTGTTTACAATTGAGCTTAATGAAACGATTAATGACCCTACATGTACCATATATACATGTATATATTTACATAATGCATTTTATTTTTCATTTGTTAGTTTTCACGTTCTTTAAGGAAATCAGGAAATAGATTCAATTCAACTTACAATACATGTAGCATGATTGGAGAAGTGTTAATATAATTGAAACTGTGCCAAGTTCATTTTGTCACACTCAAATGTTTGCGGTTCACAACCAGGATTTTTCCTCATCCTGTGGATTTCCCAACTTGAGCATGACACTAACCCTTTCGGGACAGGATTTATTTTTAGCGCTAAATTGATCACATGTTGTTCTTCAAATTGGCAACAATAATTTGTTTTTCTTTTATTGCTAGTTGCTACACTGTTGTAATGAAATCTTATATCTCTGCAAACAATACATATGGGTTCAAACTTTGTCAACAGTTGAAGAAATTACCAATTTTTTTCAAAAAGCAACGACTTTGAATCTCTCAATCTGTTACCAATTTAAGGATTTTAAAGCTTATTTTTCTTTTTTCTTTTTTTTTTTGGCATCTAATGCAATGTGATCATGCAACAAAAAAAGTCAAAAATGGATGCAATGTGTGCAGAAATATTTGTCCATTTCTACTCGTGCATCTGGTATATTTTCAGGGCTATGCATCAAAAGTTATTGAGCCAAACCACAAAGTGTGGAATGCCTTTCACGAAATGGCTAAATTGCGATATACCTGTACATGTACATCATATGTGATGGCCAGAGTGCCCATGACTGCACAGCGTCCTTGTCTGCGCACGATTCGAATTCAAAACATGAAACCAACACAAAATTCACAAATCTCTATCCATGATATATTTTTGTGCAAAACACGAGTAAAAACTGTTATCAATAGCAATAATATTGGAGTTTCGTATAACGCTCATGTCTGTCAAATTTGACACTCCTGGCGCTCTACAATCATTACCCCTGCTTTAGCATACACTGTACATGTAGCTGCCATTATTTTATTCAAAAGCCTTGAAATGCCATCTTGGCTCTTGCACATTAAACAAACAAAAAATGCGTGTAAAATGAATGAGTGCACAGACATGGAACCTTTGTTTTTGCCATGTCAAATTGACACCACTAAATTTGCTTGAGAAAATAACATTCTTCTTACTTTAATAGATTTTGATGAGTTTTTTGGCACAATCTAGAGTATAAGGAATAAGTTGAGATCAAGCAAATGGAGTATACAATATTTAGCAAATTCTTGTCAATTTCAAGTGAAATTTTAGGGGCGCACATAGGGCTCCCCTTCATACATGTACATGTACATATCCTATACATACCCATAATTCATAATACATAATTTAACAACATAATCATCATACTCATCATCATACAGGTATCAGTCATACACCACATTGTTTAAAAGATTATAAGACCATGCAAGTCTGAGATCAATTAAATTAACATCCTGCTTTCTATTTTAAGGGACTGAGTGATGAAAAGAAATGTGTAGTACTGTACATGTACATGCACGGTACCTACAGTAAAATTATACACTGGTAAGGCGGTAAGTATATTCAACAGAAAAAGTTTGAGTTCTGGTATTAAATGGGAAAAAATGGTAGTACATGTAGGTATTCTTTCTCATTTTGGTTTCAATTCATGAATGGACTAAAGTCCTATTTATGTGTACAATCAAACTTGTCTTTCACCTCCCCATGAAGATCACCTGTCTACAGTGGCCATGTATTTTGTCTCCCTCCAAAAAGAAATATGTTTTGTGGAACCTGTCTAGAAAGGCCACCTTTCTACTGTGGTCACTTTTCTCTTGGGATACCTCGATAAATAAATTGGACATCTATAGATCTACATGTAATTCTAAATCTAAATTGTGTTTGTACTATTGTAGGCCTCAAGACATTTCTGGATTTACATGATTTGCAGATCGATCACCTCAAAAATCCTCCAATGATGAATCATATAATTAGGTTAAAAGCAAGCATTATCCCAGATGTTGCTGATTATTCTGATATTTCTACCTCTACAACTTGAATGTTGCAATATTGTTTTCTTTCTTGAATTCTTCCTTCTTTTTTGTAGTTGTTGTCAGATCACAGCTTACACTTTTGGCTATTTTCCTTTCAACTGGAGATCATTTATTAATCTATACTTCAATATTCATTAGGAAGTTCCATGGATATAGAGATCATTCAAAACAAGCCTCAAAATGTTATCTTTCAGTTTCATTTCATGCTTATGAGTTATGTTCATGTAGATCTAAATCTAAATCTAGTAATCTACAAAACCTAAACTGCTAGCTGCTGCATGTTTCAAGTAAAATGACAGACTCTGCTTTGCACCCACAATCTAAGCTTACTAGTAGTAGCCTACTAGTAGTACTAGTAGTACGCCTTAGAGTTAGAGCACCGGCATGTCATTTTTTGCGACGAATGCAAAGAAATGCAAAGTCAACTTGCAAACATTTTATGATCTACCTACTGCTAGTACTGGTACCATCATATTTTCTTTCCTCGAAAATGACATTGTTGTTACTCAAGTTTTGATGATTTTTTGGCACGCATAAAGCCATACATGTAGGCCTAGGTCTATACTCTTTGGAATTGGAATAAGGTGAGTAACATAAGAGCAACCATTACGCCTTTACGGTATACAGGGAAGCACAAACAATTCTTTAAATTTTAATAAACTTAATTCATATCTCAGGGAGATGTGAGTTGGTCTAGCAGCGGCACGTTCACTTGGCCTTGGCCAGCGCCAGCTCTCTGTCTTCGCCTACAAACTGGCTCAGCTCAGGCCGTCAGCGTCAGGTGACCCCGGGTTCGAAACCGAGTCACGTCTTTCGGATGGTGACGTTAAAGGTCGGTCCCCAGACGTAAATAATCATATCTGATTGATACACGTCTGTAAAAACCCAATTACACACACACATATACACTCGATCTATTCAGCTTCATTATACAAAACGCAATCAATCCGCATTTGATTACGGGTGCAGGTGCACCCCCACCGAGCTCACCGGCCGGCGCGCCCGGAGTCCGAGTCGGACACCGGACTAAACCAAAAATAAAGTAACAAAGTCTACACTAGTCTAGAGCTAAAAGTACAAGATTATAGTTTATACCTCCCTTTCAAGACTTCAAAATATAATCAGGAAAAGCTTACCAAAATAATGATTTCGTTCGAAAGAATACTGTTTCCTTTACAAATTGAATGTTTCCTGATACAGCACCGGAATTTGTTCCCACTCTACGGAGTTCACATTCGCACTTTACTTTATACTACATGGAAAAGCACCGAAAGTATTGCCATAGCATGCACTGCATCACGTAGGTACGTTTACGTTTTTACACACGTAAACATGTGTACTTGCTGCGCTGTAGTCGAGTCGAGTCACATGACGGCCAAGCCCCCGAGAACGGACCAATCATGTGCGAGAATTGGACCACACCGCCTGGCGCATCTGAGTCGTAGTTTTATTTTTAGAAGTCAACAAAGTAAAAAGTAGGCACATTATCATTTTGTACTTGGTATGGACTTTTTCATGCCCCTCATTACGCCACCTCATCCACCACTGAAAATAGTATGTGTGTATATAACTGGGGGAGAAAATATAGAATTGTTTTCTTCGATCATCATCTGGGCATCTTTCTTTCTTTCTTTCTTCTTCTTCTTCTTCTTCTTCTTCTTCTTCTTGCCCTTCCAAGCCTAAAAGCGGGATGACGGTGCATCTGGGCATCTTTCTTTCTTTTTTCTTCTTCTTCTTCTTCTTCTTCTTCTTCTTCTTCTTCTTCTTCTTCTTCTTCTTCTTCTTCTTCTTCTTCTTCTTCTTCTTCTTCTTCTTCTTCTTCTTCTTCTTCTTCTTCTTCTTCTTCTTCTTCTTCTTCTTCTTCTTCTTCTTCTTCTTCTTCTTCTTCTTCTTCTTCTTCTTCTTCTTCTTCTTCTTCTTCTTCTTCTTCTTCTTCTTCTTCTTCTTCTTCTTCTTCTTCTTCTTCTTCTTCTTCTTCTTCTTCTTCTTCTTCTTCTTCTTCTTCTTTCTCCTCCTCTTCTTCTTCTTCTTCTTCTTCTTCTTCTTCTTCTTATCCTATTTGCCCTTCCAAACCTAAAAGCGGGATGATGGTACATGCATTATATTTTCCCCAATAGAACAAGGGTCAAACAGCCAGTTTGGATAGTTTCTATTCTCTTTCTCTCACAATGCATTATTTAAGTTCTCTCATTCTTTCATGTGCATTCTTTTCTCTCCCTCTCTCTCTCTCTCTCTCTCATCCCTATTTATTCAAGACACATTCATTTTTTTAACTTTCTCTCACAATAATCTTAATTTTCATATTTATTCCTTTCATAACTTTTTAAAAATATTGATTAATCTTAACAATATATGATTCTTGGATAATTATAAAACAAATTGAATATCAATGTTTCCTTTATTTGAGATCTTTGAGTCAGGATCTCAATTTTATTTGTGATCATTCCAACAATAAAGCAGTCATATAAGTATACTATTAATCAAAGATCTAAAAAAGAAGAAAGTAAAGAGTTTAAAGCCTGTTAAATATTGCAACAACAATAAGAGAAAAAAATATTATACAAAGACATGTCTAAATTGACATTAGAGTTTTAAAAGTAAACAGACCAGTAGAAAAACAAAATGTAAATGAAGATATAAGTGTAAAAGCAATTTATGAAAGATAAAACAATACTTCTATCCTTAGATTTTATGATGATGATTTGTAAATCTGTTATGCATAAATATGAATCAAATACACTCATTCAACTGTGTATCAAATCAGAAGAAATCATGCCTTGAACACAAAATAATGAAAGAGAAGAACCCTGACATTGTTGATGGTATTTAAAAGGAATAGACCAGTTCTGGTCATGCGATTGCATTGTGAAAGAAACGGTGTGGAATCGATCAGAAAAGGTTGATCATCTAGCATATAAGTATTGGTGTGTACTGCAAGGTTCTGGAATCATCAAAATGATAATAAATTCGGCCCATTCTTGGTAAAGTTATAAGCACTGTACACAGAAAGATGTATATGGGACTACGCGACCATGTGCGCGATATCTATTTGGTCCCAATAATAATAATTTACCAAATATATCAATTAGTAGGCGGTTTCCCGACTTTCCGGGCAAAATTTGTATCATCACATATTAGTCAAAACATATTCTTTCACATGATTGGTAATGAGAGCTTCCATTTCATTTTTTTGAGAGAGGGGCGTTTCCAAAACTGGTCTTTACCTTTAAAAGGAATAGTCCTCATATAAATGGGTAGATTTAGTCAGTTGGTTGGTTTGATGGTTTGTTTTGCCCGAGTGCTAAGAAAACATTTGTACGCTTGTAAGTAAGCAACAAGAGGACCAACAGCTAAGAGGGCCTTGGTAATGAGGATTAATGCCTTACTGAATGGCACAAGGATATCAAGTTGGTTTCAAACCCAGGGCCTCCCGGTTACGGGATCATTGCTCTACCACTGAGCCATCACACCTCCATCATTGGTATACAGAGCATCAACAGTATTAACCTCCTTATCCTGTAAAATTACCACAGTTCAGTAGCTAACTACAAAAACGAAACTCATTTAAACATGAAATCATCATTATGTCATGTCTGCATTCTTTCATTTATCCGTTTTGTTGCAGAATTACATTAATTTGTATGGAATGAAAAGCTTGGCACTTGCTGCTCCATACGTCACCCATTACAACCTATTGTATTGAATCATAGGTCTATGTCATTATGTCTGTTAACTACACACCAAGGCCTTCTCCAGTTGTATTAAGATATTCTGTCCACTGGACCTCATTTTTATATCATAAATTATGGGGGAAAAAGTGCTTGCAGTATTGAACTTATGATATAGAACTAGCTCTGCTCTAAATAAACTGTAATGGTACAACCATACTTTGGTTCATATCTAAACATAAAATTACAAATTTCATTATTAAACTGAATTCATAGATAATTCTAAACTTTGTATAAATCCTATAACCGGTTCATATCAATGTATCGTAAATTCTCTGTCTCATTGAGGCACAGGAACAATAAATAAACTCTATTTTGTGATTTACATAAACAATCTTTGGCAATCCCATCAAATTCATGATTGAATGTCTTACATTAATGGTAAAAAACGAACATCGCAATTTTCAAATATAGTAGATCTATACAACAATATACAAATAAAATATTGGTATCATTAATATGGCATCTACATAAATTACGTGTGTTGTATACACATAAACTAAAATACAGTTTTAACAGCTATCACAAGAATTCAGGATTTAAGTGTTGCAAATAAATATACCTCTCTAGATTATATGAATATTTATGTTTAGAATTAAAAGAATATACAATGGAACATTGATATATATTGATCCCTAGAAGAATGTACTTGTTTGAGGAGGGAGGTAGGAGGGGGAGGAGGAGGAGGGAGAAGGGGAGGAGGGAGAAGGGAAGGAGGGAGAAGAGGAGCGAGACAAACAGAGAGGAGGAGGAGGAAAAGGGGGAGAAATAGGGGGGAGCAGGGACTAATCAACCAGACTTTCTTACAGTATATCTAAGTTTAATGTCTGATTTTTTTTTCTTAAATGCTGCTTGAAATTCATTCACGTATGAGTAAAATAAAATGATCATGACATCTGATTTACACCATCCAAACTCTCTTCTTGCTCCCCTTAAGATCCATGGCAACTACCTCAATTATGTTCTCATCAGATGGAAGATGCTTCAATTGAATCCTAGAGCTCTATCTTCTTGACATTGAAGCAATCTGGAAGTAGGAACAAAGCACATACAAAATTACAAATTAAATGTTTCTATGTATATTATGTTCAAAGAGTAGACAAGTTACAATACCAGTATTCTATATGTCTTCGTATGCACGTATAATTGCAAAAAAACGTTTAGAGACTAAAATTAAAGATAAACTTGAGTTCTGGTAAGTATAGAAAATAAATTCTCACAGAATCCAACAAAAATTACACTGAATGTTCAAGATTACAAATAAATGACATGTGCCAACAAAAATTGGTTGAAAATGTATAGGGGCTGAGTAATGAACATAGAAAGATAAGGAAATCTGGGTAATTAGTAGGCCCGACACCATGTGCTTAACACAGGTCACTATGTGCAAATGGGAGTTGTGGTTTTTATTGAAGATGATGCCCAGTAAGTTTTTGTGCATTTGTTTTTATTTCACTGGTTCGAACAACCAATCTAGTGCAGTATAAACAATCCAGAATGGACCATACCAGAGCTCAAGATTAGCTTTAAAGATATTCTTTCAGGAGTTCCTGGGAGCAATGCTTCACAGTCTGCTCACATAGTGCTGGGTCAATGGGCAGGATTTAATGGCGTGCAAATCTTGCAAACTTTGCACAGGTGTGGCTAAGACAAGTTCCATGTACACTGTAAAATGACTGATATAAGTTACTGATTTCAGAAATTGTTGCATTTGCATTTGGAGGTTCTGATGTGCACTGCATCGATCAGAGTTCACTTGCACCTGTGTCAAATCTCTGTCCATGCCAAAATCTCATAAACAGATATGAGCGACCTAAAAATAATCAAAAGATATGATATCCACAGTGCTCTATACATTATAAAAATAGGGGTAATAACACCCAACAAGATCTTGTCGGTGAACTTACTTCAGCATCCACAAGTTTTCTCCTGGTCATGAACATAGAGGCTTTGTCCTTCTGGCCTGCTTGGAGCGCCTCTTTGGCCTGGGCTAGGAGGTTCGGTGACAGGGCTTGTAACCTTGAGACATAGGCTGCGGGTCAAAGGTCAAATGTCATAGCAAAGGTTGGTGAGTCAAGGTTGTATAGAATGGGGGGGGGGGAGGGGATGGGAAGCATGGAAGAGGCATTTATAAATAAATGACATAAAGGGGGAGTCTTTCTAAGAGTCTAGCGGATTTGGCACTCAACTATACATTGTATTGCTGCTAAAACACACACACAACGGACCAAGATACACTGTAGTTTGAAGAGGTCAAAAATTGCTGGTGGGAAAAACTGTTATGAACTTTTCCAACAGTGTTAGTTTGATAGTGATTATTTCTTTCTTTTTCTTTTCTTTTTTAAATTTTAATTCATATTTTTTATAAAGTTTTTGGGCTACACTCGGCGAGAAACCAGCTGAAAAAGGACATGTATATAAAAAAGAAACAAGAATTCACATGCATATGGAGGATAAAAAAGGGCCATTCCTAAAGTAATGTATTGTAGAACATGGTTTTAGTTCCGTTCCATGATTAGTGTCAAATGAAACAGGGATGAGCATGATCATAATAGCCCTAATCTTGATTCTTTGATTTACCTCCATACTCTCAAGTTTTCAACTACACTGTATATCTATATATTATTTTTTTTGTATTTCAGTTGTCACATTTTTTGTAAATCAATTATATTATATACTATTATTGCTGTTTGAATATTTTTGATTTGATTTCTCAATAACTGCAGAAACATCTGCTAAAAAAATAAAAAATAAAATATCAGAATTCAAATCTAATTCCTTGTGACCATTCATTCACACATGGAATATAAATCATAAAATAGATTTCTTATCTCACACCAACTGACCATCTTGCACGCACCAAGTGCACAGCAAAAAAAAAAACCAGGGATATCGTTTAAAAAAAATGCACTGCATGTGTTTGAGTGAAAGTTGAATTGCAAGGAGTCTCACTAACTGATAATCTCTTTTGACATAATATAAATGGGGGAATTACAAATCGATTTATGAAACTAACTTAATTGCTTTATGTGAAAGGTCCTAATACCATACCATGTCTCGCCTGTGATCCGCCTTCCTTCAAAAACGTCTGTAGCTTCTGTAATCTTTCTTGAAGGGTCTTGTAGCTCATGACAAACTCATTAGGGACCTGCTGCTTGTGGGCTTGCATGTCACCAATCTAGCATGATAAAGAGATAAATGGTCAGATATTAACGGTAAGGCCCGTATTCTCCTAAAATTTAAACCTGATGCAATGCTTAAGCTTTCGTTAAAAATCGTGTTTAACGAAGGAAGTTAGTCCAAGGTCTAAGTTTTCATTTGTTAAACATGGTCCTTATCTAATAAAAGACCAGGGGGGTGTTTCATAAAGACTAATTAAGATTGACTTTAAGTTGGACTTATTAACTATGGCAGGCCATTCATGCCACTGTTTGCTCTCACCATTTACTGGCATTTAATTTTCTCTCAAGAGACGTACAAATCATGGTCACAAATCTACAGAATTTACATTTTTTGATAATTCATTATTAAAGGACAAAATATTATCTAAAGATCATAATGGTGAGAGCAAACAGTGGCATGAATAGCCTGCCATAGTTAAGTCCAACTTAAAGTCGATCTTAGTCTTTGTGAAACACCCCCAGTTCACATAAGAATGAAATTTAAAACAAAACTCTACCCCAAGTCCCTTGTGATGTGCAAACATCTTTCAGCTGTAATTAGTTACTGTATTTTGGGAACCAGAATGCAGGTTCCATATTTTAGTTGTTGCTATGTCAGACAATCTCCTGACAAGCTCTGAGGTTGCCATTAGTAGCCATAGTTATACCTGCCGGCTAAAAATGTGATACTTCAGTGAACTGGTGCATTGATTCACCATTCAGTCAATTAATTCAATCAATAATTTGCTTCAATTATTAAATCATTCATTTTTTATCTCATCAATCCATCAAAAATCAATCAATCATCATCATTTTCACAATAACCAGGTAAGGGGCGTGTTTCACAAAGACTAACTTCGACTTTAAGTTGGACTTAACTATGGCAGGCCGTTCATGCCACTGTTTGCTCTCACCATTATGATCTTTCGATAATATTTTTTCCTTCAATAATGAATTATCAAAAAAATGTAAATTTTGTAGATATGTGACCATGATTTGTACGTCCCTTGAGAGACCAATGCCAGTTAATGGTGAGAGCAAATAGTGGCATGAACGGCCTGCCATAGTCCAACTTAAAGTCGATCTTAATCTTTGTGAAACACCCCCTGCATCTGTATCACTATCATGGTGAACAAACAAAGCGTCAGTGTAACAGAAGCTCTTCTACATGTATTAAAATGAAAGTTTAAAAAAAATCAAAAACAAGCGAACTTACCTTTTTCTTGAGCGTTCCTATCTCCCATTTGAGTATTTCAATGCTATCGGTAGCTGACTTTCTAAAGAAACAATAGACAGAGATTTTCTGATAAACAGAGGAAAGTACATGTATTCTGATAGAAACATAAAAAAGAAGATATTTTCTGGGGGGGGGGAGGGGTAGGAATGTCTACTTCTAAGGATAGTGATTACTTTACTACCAATGTTTTTATCATGGAGGTATGTGGGTGGGGGAGGGGGGGGGGTAACCCTCTCTTTGTCTGAAAATAGATTGATCAGAATTAATGTAATTTTGATAAGGGAGCTTAGCGAATTGTAATGCCACGAAAAGACGCATTCAGAACGCAAAATGCTTGATTTTTGACAATCCTAATTTTATCACATAGAGTTAGAACCACATCATTAGGATATATGGAGCTGGTAAATACATGTACTATCGAATGTTACCTAGACTATGATTGAGATATGTCAACAAAGAACTTCTAATTAACAAACATCACCAGCTATGAAGCATTTTGCGTTCAGGACACGTCTTTTCATGCCACTACATTCCGCTAAGCTACGACAACAAAAGAAGGATGGGTCTGAATTAATTGGATTTCCACAATAGTTTTTCCTTTCATCACTTGGTTGATTTTGTAGAATAGGCCTGCAAATTTTTGTTCTTCTTCAAATCCTGCTGAGCCACAGATCGAGAAAGAGAGAGAGAGAGAGATAAACACAGGAGGAATACAGAGATGAAATACAAAAATCTGAAAGATAGAAATGGACAGAATGTACTAACAATTTTTTTTTGTTTTTCATAAAAGTAACATTCGTGAAGAAAGCTCTGAAAGTAATGATTGTTCAATGTGGCCGGAAGAAACTCTATGGCCCGAATTCACAAAGGAGGTTTAAATTTAACCCATGGTTTAACCCTCATTTACATAACCCATGGTTTAAAATAAGCGCAAAATAAGCGCGACACAAGTCAGAGGTCCAATATTAGACGCGCGCAAGGCAAGGTGCGCCTCAATTTGCGCTTATTTTAAACCATGGGTTATGTAAATGAAGGTTTAAACCATGGGTTAAATTTAAACCTCCTTTGTGAATTCGGGCCTATAGATGCTCATTCCTGTTTAAATTGATCCAATTTGTCACATAACACCACACCCACTGATTAAAAAACAGGGCTGTTTCTTGATTTTTTTTCTGAAAAACATACTTTATTCATGTTACTAAATAATGCAAAAAGCTACAGACATTCTAGTACTGAATATATACATGTACAAATCAAAGGCAGTGACATAATATATTATAATTAAATTATTGTTTGTTTACATTGATAAATAAATATAAAGATGGTGCTGACAAAATTAATGAAGGAGATGATGATGAAAGAGAGATATATAACTGGAAATAATTCACCAACAATTCACTTTCTTTTTTATTATTTGGTTTACATGTACCTTTCGTTATTTGTTTTAGAAATTGTCTCATAATAATTTCATACACCTTGACTTTTTCCTTTAAAAATACAAAATGCAACAATTGATAGGAACTGATAGTGCATGAGTGTAGGAGGAATCAAGATTAAAAGAATAATATGTCAGGCAAGCTACACCACATGAACTTAGAAGACCAATCAAATAGTTTACTGCAGCTAAAATATGAATATACAGGTCTATCTATGAATCATTTAATCTACAGGTCACCAACAGAATTACAGTCAAACCTGTCTATAGCGACCGCCCAAGGGAAACACAAAAAGTGGTCTTTATAGGCAGGTGGTCTTTGTAGACAGATTCCTTTAGTACATGTTTCAATGAGAAACCATTTTCAAGGGAAACAACAAATGTGGTCTTTGTAGACAGGTGGTCTTTGTAGACAGGTGGTCACTAAAGCAGGTTTGACTGTATATTAGCAATGGTTTAGATATTCCAAAGCATGTACCTTAACCAACTATTTTGTTATTGATTTATGCACAGTCAACGTAAACTGAAATATGATTCTTAATTCAATCTTCTTCTTCCACAAATAACCATTTTTTGTGTCATCCTTATCTGTAGCTGTGAAATCTTTCCTTTAATTCCTAAATTCCATTAACTGCATTTTCAACTATAATGCATACCTCTCTCAATAACTGAAAATACTACAATACATGTAGGCCTATGTATGTATTTGCACAAGAACTGATGATTTACCATTAGCCAGGATCATAAAATAAGGAAAATTGTAAAATGGAGGAGACATTTTCTATGAACCAATCCACAAAAAATTAAACAAATGCACACATCTACTGGCAACAATCAAATCACTCAAATCACATCAAATTCACTCGAGATATAAAGACAAAAATAACATGTTGCCAATTTGAAGAACAATATGTGATCAATTTAGCCCTAAAAATAAATGCTGACCTGGCAGGGTTAAGGTGTATACATGTAGCTGGGATCTTTTGACACAGGCTTTATCAAGATATTCTGCATTAGATATTTCAGTCCATATACTATACACCTGCTATCTTCAAAGGCGAATCATGTGTTTTTTAAATAATTATACATGGTACCAGTTACAATGTAAAATAATTTTGACTTGGATAAAATAAATACAAATACAATTTCTGATTGAATGACGAATATGTTCTTTTCTGATTGAAAGATGAATATGTTCTTTCCTGATTGAAAGATGAATGTTTTTTTTTATTTTTAATGGTAGCAGCTGCAATGTCATGATGATGATGTATGCAATCTCTCATTAAAGCTAGGTGACCTCGCATATTTTGGAATCTCTCTTTCTGTGTGCACATACAGGGACATTACAGGGAGCAAAAAAACAAAAAAAAAAACAGAAATTACATTGAATTTTTCATGATACTTTGCGTCTGTTGTATTATATGGATTTCATATTCTAAACGCACAGCCCAACCGATAGAATGAAATGACTAGTAAAATTACAAAGGACCTTGTCTGGTCAAACAACAACCAATGTATTAACTTTTATATGGGATTTACATGTACATGTATTAAAGCCCCACTGCACTACTTATAGCTACTTGCGCCCTCTATATAGCAAACAATGCCTAAGCGGTGACCGTTGGTCCCCCATGGTCCCCTTTTTCTTATGTTAATTGAGAGCTGATTTGATGAGATAACCACCTGTCAGTGACCATGCAGGGAGGTCTAATCCCTCCTGGACAAACTAGTGCAGATAGGCTTTAAGTTGGGGCAAGCTTGTCCCACTTTATGGATACTATTTGTTTGTTTTAGAGATCGATGGATTTTGTACTCTAATCACACAGCACACCCAATAAGATTATCCCATTTCATTGAGGCAACTCTTTGGAATGAAATGACGAGTAAATTGTCTGCTTTGAGAAAAAGGACCTTGTCTGGCCAAACAACAACCATGTTTTACCTTTTAAATGGGATTTACATGTACAGTCAAACCTGTCTTAGTGGCCACCTCTCTATAGTGGCCATGTATTTTGTCTCTCTCACAGGGAAAGAAATGTGTGTCGTAGAACCTGTCTAGAAAGGCCACCTGTCTACCGAATGGGTACTTTTTCTGTTTCCCTTGGGTGGCTTTCATAGACAGGTTTGACTGTACATGTATTGAGTTGGGGGAAGTATGTCCCACTCAGAAGATCATAGATGAAACATTATACCCTGAAAGTTGAAAAAGTACCTTTGAGTTTTTATCTACAAGCCTATAACTACTCACAATCAACGGTATTCAAACAGACCACCTGTCTACAAAATACCACACTTTTTTGTAATGCTTGAAAATAGTTTCTCCCTGGAAATGTGTATAAGAGGAATCCATACATATCAAAGGGAGGTGGTAGTCAGTTTCCATATGCAGAAGGCCATAATTCACTAAAACCAGACATGGTGGAAATACCATTAAATGGTGTACAAGTCTGCACACAGCAAACCCGTGGTCCCATCAAGAAATACCCCCTTGCCTCTCAGAGAGTAGTCTTCAAGTGAGGGAAATGTAAGATACGGTAATGACTTTTCCATATGGGGTTAGTGGTGGAAAATGCAGAGCATTACATGAGGCCTGTTGGTCATAAAACTGAAGGCTATAATCCTGGTACAGTCAAACCTGCTTTAGTGACCACCTGTCTACAAAGACCACATTTTTTGTTTCCCTTGAAAATGGTTTCTCATTGAAACATGTACTAAAGGAACCTGTCTACAAAGACCACCTGTCTACAAAGGCCTCTTTTTGTGTTTCCCTTGGGCGGTCGCTATAGACAGGTTTGACTGTAATTGATAACAACTGTTATTGGTTTATCACCCAAATGGTGTCAAATGCCCCATGAGAGCCCACTGCTATGTGGTCAAGTTCAAGGTCAAATTCAAGACTGCTTCCGTTGTCTCCCATGAGTGGTCTTCATTCACACATTTCAGCGTATATGTACAATTAAACCTGCACATAAGGACCCTTCAACAGAAACACAACAAGGAAGCCTACAAAATCCTGAACTGACTTTCAAATATGGAGAAATCTGAGCGAAGTGAACAGTGACAGATTCGGAAAATCACGTTGAAAAGAGCCATACTAAAGCTTTTCGTCTTGCACTCATCAGAGTAAAACGCAAGAATGAACAGAAAGCCGAAATTGAACAATATAAACAGAAACTAAAAGGAACAATTAGTTTCCGTTTATATTGTTCGATTTCAGCTTTCTGTTCATTCTTGCGTTTTACTCTGATGAGTGCAAGACGAAAAGCTTCAGTATGGCTCTTTTCAAAGCGATTTTCCGATTTTGTAGCACTAATCATCTTTTCAGTGACAGATTTCAAAACCCTACTTTTAAAGCACTTTAAATGATTTTGGGGTCAGACTTTCAAGATATTACAATTATGTATTTTCTGCTGTTCATTTTTTCCCCTGAACTTTTCTCAATTTATTTTTAAAATCCTGAAGAGTGGCCTCTCTGTTGGGAGACTGGAAAAGTAGTCTTTATTATGGGATCCTTGAATAAGTTTCAATGAGGAAGAAAATTCAGAGTAAAACAAAAATATATGTTCTTGGAAGATACGTGATCTTTCTTGGCAGTTGGTCGCTAAAGCAGTTCTCACTATACATGTACATGTAATGTAATGCCAGCCTGTGAATATTAATTCCTGGATTGGTTTCAAGGAAGAGATTAAAATAGAAATATAAAAGAAAGCTCACCTTTGTACGCTTCCAGACGAACTGCCACCACCTGAAGATGATGATGTTGATGGAGATGGCTTCTGCACGTACATGAAACAACAAACAAAAAGGTTGGAGAAAATTGTCAAAATTTTGAAAGAAATTGCAATAGGAATTCAAATAGGAATGAAATGTTATTTCATTCTGATTGAGGTCCCGAAATGTAATATGAATGGTAATATAACTAGCAGGACCCGTGGAAAATCACGGGATTCTAGGGGGTTAAATAGATATATGTGCTATCGAAAATAAAATTAGATTTTTTTTTTTTTAGACAGAGTTTGTATACTATGCGCTGTTTGGCCATGAAATGGCGCACCGGAAACAAGATATGTCAGTTATGATCTCGATAATTACGATCTATTTGCGTTATTATTGTTGTGATTTCAATGTAGTTTCCATGAAAAGACTAATAAAGCAGAAGCTTGGATTATGATTATGTTGGCATGGTTCACAGAATTTGTATACCGGTAATTATTTTCGTCTTGCCGATCCTTGGATATGCATGTCGTATCTCTTTCGTCACGCATATCATGCATTATGCATACCGAGTTTGTTTTTCGCTCTGGACGTCGACACGGAGGCGGACCATGGGCAGGGCATAGCCAATTCCATAGAGTAGACTCTCCCACAGCCAATGGCACCGTGCACCGGTACCCAAAGGGGATGGTTTAAGAGGACATAGACGCACTAACTGCGGTTGCGGATGTCATTAAAAAACAAAGGGAATACATAGGCTCAGGGCGACGTCATGCCCCCTGCGGCGATTCAGCGTATTACTTATATGATGATAATATTAACTTAATCCGCGTACTGAATTGAAAATGGACTCAGGTCATGAGTAGGCCAGTGATAGTAGAGTACATTCTAATGGGCTGGGTGTGAAGGGGGTGAGTGGTTAGTTGTCAGTAGGTAGTTATTCTAGGGAGATACAGTGTAGGTAATTATTATTATTATTAAGTATTTGGCATCACCTGTGCCTGGGAGGCGAAAAGTGAACTGAATCACTGTAACCCTCAGGTCTCTCCTCCCGGTATAACTGATTGGGGCTGTGCAGGTGGACCACAACACCGGGGTTCCCCCTACTCTTATACTAACAGTACAGTGAGTTATTAACATAAGGTGGTGACTTTCCTCTACATGGGGCCTCCATTTAACGTTCCATCCGAGGGATGGAGTGTTCTCCACTTAACATAGCCTGCGTCTATGAAACAGATGAGGGGCACGTTAACACATAACGCAGGCTCAGTCATCCGCCTGGGTTGGATTCGAACCCACGATCTTTGGTTCAACAGGCAGACGTTTTACCAACTAAGCCAACTAGCTCATTACAGATGGGTGGTGGTGATAGTTATATACATAAGTGGCATGCTAGGAGATACATGTAGTAATGGAGGGGGTTGTCATTTTAAAATGTCTATGTCCATCTACAGGTACTGTAGTACATTAATTTGGGTGATTTGTTTTGTTTTGTTAAGGTAAACAATTTCAATTGACAATGATATTTACCTTAGAAGCTGCAGCTGGGGGACTTGATATCTGGGTGTGAAATACAAAACAAAAACATTAACATAAATCAAAAGTAACTGCTTATACATGTACTAGGTGTAAAACTGTATGTATAACGAATCTCAATTGAACCATCAAAATGACCAATCACTGCCAAGTTTGGCAATCGCATTGAAAAGCTATCTATCTTGATGTCATCAACATTTTGTATGTCTATTTTGGTCATTAGACAAAGAATAGTACCTTTAAAGGTATAGACCAGTTTTGGAAACGCCCCTCTCAAAAAAATGATATGGAAGCTCTCATTACCAATCATGTGAAAGAATATGTTTTGACTAATACGTGATGATACAAATTTTGCCGGGAAAGTCGGAAACCGCCTACAATTGATATATTTGGTAAATTATTATATCTATTGGGACCAAATAGATATCGCGCGTGGTCGCGTAGTCCCATATACATCTTTCTGTGTACAGTGCTTGTAACTTTACCAAGACTGGGCCAAATTTCTTATCATTTTGATGATTCCAGAAACTTGCAGTACACACCAAAACTTATATGCTAGATGATCAACCTTTTCTGATCGATTCCACAACGTTTCTTTCACAATGCAATCGCATGACCAGAACTGGTCTTTCTCTTTAAGAGTAGCTTACAAAACTGATAACCTGACGCAACGGCATCTTTGTCACATACCTTTGTTTTCTTATGAACGCTGTCGATGATAAGCCATTTCTCCTTCACAAAATCTTCCTTCAACCCTGACATGGGGTGGTGAAGGCGAACTTTGACCTCTATCTTTCCTCCTATCTCTCTCCTTCCATCCATCAGCTTGCATTTTGAAGAGAGAGAAAAAATGTAACTTGAAGCCATGAAGTGTTCTTCGTGCAATATATCTTGCTGTGTTTTTCAGTTGTTCATGTAAATGTCCTTTTCTTTGAATAATGAACATTTTAAGAAAGCTTTTTTATATCTTCAGCATCACCACTACTTTCACAGCATTCACTACCACTGTACCACCTTGATTGCTACTACTACTACTACTACTACTACTACTACTACTACTAACTACCACTACACTACTACTGCTACTACTGCTACTCACTACTACTACTACTACTACTACTGCTGCTACTACTGCTACACTACTGCACTACTACCACACTACACTACTACCACCACTACTACTACCACCACTACTACACTACTACACACTGCCACTACCACCAATGCTACCACTACACCACCACTACCACCACACTACTACTACCACTACACTACTACTACACTACTACTACTACCACTACCACTACTACAGCTACCACTTAACACGACTGACACAACCACTACCACACCATCCATTACCACCACCATCACCACAACTACCACCAGCAACATTATCATTACCACCACCACCACCACCACTACCACTAGCATGTCCTATTCTATTAAAACATCACTACTACTAATACCAATACATGCACTACTTCTACTACTATCCATACATTTGAGCTTGTCCATTTCCTTCTGATCATTTCCAAACTCGGATACTTACCGGCACTGATTCGTGCAGTTCGCATTTGTTCTCTAGTTCGGCAAGTTTAAGGCTGGCTGTCCCTAACGTCTTGTGACCTCGTAATAAGCCTCTGAAAGAATGAAAGAACAAAAGAACATATCAAAAGGACATTAATGATCAATGGATGAGCAAAATTGCATTAAAATACCTTTCAATGTGCTAGGATATTGATATCTTGATAAGTGCTGGAATATTGATATAGCAATTCATTTACTACCGTACTCATTTAATTAAGAGTTTGAGGGTCAAATCTCATCTCTTAATGGCTGATTTGAAAGACGTTCAACTCCTTCTTTCTCTCTCTCTCTGTCTGCCTCTCTCCATTTCTGTCTAACATCTCTCTCTTCCACCATTCCCCACCCTCTCTCCCCCTCTCTCTCTCTCTTTCTATCCTATATATAAACTCTCATTGTCTAGAACAATCACATAAGATACGAACTTGCTGTAGATGATTTCAAGTTTTAATGCCTTCCTTTTGATGGCTGAATTGAAAGCCCTTTAGCTCTCTCTCTCTCTGTCTTTCTGCTCTCTCTTTCTGTCTGTCTCGCTCCCTCTCTCTTTCCCATGCAACTGTCATTGTCTAGAACAATCAATTTTTGATGGCTGAATTGAAAGCCCTTTAGCTCTCTCTCTCTCTCTCTCTCTCTCTCCCTCTCTCTCTCTGTCTTTCTGCTCTCTCTTTCTGTCTGTCTCGCTCCCTCTCTCTTTCCCATGCAACTGTCATCGTCTAGAACAATCAATTAAGACACTAACCTGCTTTAGATGATTTCAAGTTTGAGTGCCTTCTTTTTGATGGCTGAATCATAAGCCCTTTAGCTCTCTCTCTCTCTCTCTCTGTCACCCTTCCTCCCTCCCTCTCTCTCTCTGTCTCTCTCTGTGTCTCTGTCCTCTCTCTCTCCCATACAACTGTCATTGTCTAGAACAATTAATTAAGATACTATACCTGCTGTAGATTATTTCAAGTTTGAGTGCCTTCCTTTTGAAAGCTGAATCATAAGCCCTTTAGCTTTGTCTCTTTCTGTCTCCCTTTCTCTCTCTCTCTCTCTCTCTATCTCTCTCTCTCTATATCCCCCTCCAATCTCTCTCTCTCTCTCTCTCTCTCTCCCCCTCCAATCTCTCTCTCTCTCTAAAGTAAACAAAGTACATACTAAATACTAAATTATCTTCCCTCTACTCTGCCTCCACTATTCCTTTCTCCCTCTCTCTTTCCAATGTATAAACTGTCACTGTCTCAAACAATTAAATAAGATACTAACCTGCTGTAGATGATTTCAAGTTTGACTGCCTTCCTCTTGATGGCCGAGTTAAAAGTCCTGGAGCTGCGGTTGATCTCCACGGTGTAGCTGGAGTTGTACTGGGGATTATCGGCTCCTTTCGCCCATCCTGTCTTATGGGTCTGAGGCTCGTCCTGTCCGGATCGAGAAAAAGAAATAAAAGCTATCAGGATAAATGCAAGGTTGGAAAAAAACATCATGACACCATAGAGGTGTCGTAGTCGAGCAGTTTAAACACTTGACTGGAGTTGTGAATGTTGTGGGTATGAGCCCCAGTGCAGCACTAATGTACATGTACATTTGCCACTCTCCACTGAAGTGTTTAAGGGAGTGTAGCCTGACGAGACAACGTGTCTTTCCCGTGGCCTGACTCGGGCCAATCGGGTATAATACGACTACGGACGACGCAATCGCAGCAATCACGCGTGCGTGGAACCAAAAAAGAGGAGAACTGTGGTCTGTTTCGCGAGCGCTGCTGACCATGTAGAGATTAGGTCACTGACTACCGTTAATCAAGTCCATTCATTTACCTGCAGTTGTCCAAAACAAGACGTAGATGGCGTTAACCAGTATTTGTCAAGCTACACTCCCTTTAAATGGGTAACATTTGGAAGGCATTCCTTGAATGCTGTGAGCAACGACAAGCATTTTCCTAGCCAGAGCCAGGGTAATATTGGAGGGCCTTGAGCACTTTCCAAGAGGATATGACCGCTATGCAAGCATCCCAACTTTATCATTATTTTGGGGGTGGTGGGATACGTTTTTTAAAGTTCAGAACACTTGAAAAAAGGTTTAATTGAATCTGTATTTTCATTACATCAACACTCAAGATTATCTGTGAATCGGTACACAAAGTAACATAAAGCAAGCACACCTGACTTGCATAACGCACTTAGAGATTTCGGTGGAAAGTGCTTTATAAGCACCGTTTTAGTATTATTATTATAACTTACCGACGGATAAGGGAATTCTGCTTTTATGTAGGTATCTATGTCCTTCGAATCTTTTTCTAAAAATGAAAAAACAAAATAGATAGAATCAGCGTCATAATAACTGGGAATTTCCCATTTCTCATCAAAGTATACATGTAGAAGATCGACGCAGTAACATATAGCTCATCTTTAATATAGCAGAACCCAATGGCGCATTAACATGCATCTGAGACAAATTATGTTTTTCTACTTCTCTATTCCTTGCTTCTGAATTTTCTTCATTTATCCCCCCTCTCTCTCTCTCTGTCTCTCTCTCTGTGTCTCTCTCCCCCTTCTTTTTCTCTCTCTCTCTGGCTGATCTTATTTGTAATCAATTTGATCTGACAAGTTTTAGATAGTACGGTTCATAGAGTAATGACAAAATATGAATGACATTATTATTTCGAAGCATGATTAAATTTAACGCTTACATGTAACAGGGAAGAAGACATGCAGGTTCTGGGCCCTGTTTCATAAAACTTGATATCAATAACAAGTGACAAGCTACTGTTATAAGCTACTGAAATCATGGCATCCGATTGGCTGAGAGCAAATTTGTCATAGAAATTTAGCAGTTGTTATAGATAACAAGTTTTATGAAACAGGCCCCTGGTTATTCAGTTCCCTGTTTCCATACCCAGGCAGTTAATAAAGCTGGACAGGTGTAATCAGTGTTTTCACTGGTTTACAGCCGTTTGGTCTACAACTGGTTCGTCTACTACCCAAGTGGTCTATTCCCATATGGTCTACACCCAGCCCGACTACTATCCACATGGTCTAATAATCATTTCGTCTACTTATCATTTTGTCTAATGACCATGTAGGCTAATAGTCATTTGGACTAATTTCCATTTGGTCTAATCTCCAATAAGTCTACTACCAACTTGGTCTATCGCTCATTTGGTCTAATTTCCAGTCGATCTAATTCCCAGCTTGTCTAACACCCATAAACCTGGAGCATTTTATTTTTCTCTTACCATTAGGACAGTGTAGCTGCAATCCCTGCACAATGATTATCTCAGCCTCATTCTCCTTGACATCTGGACAAAGTCTGTTTGACAGAAAATAACAACAAGAATGATAAATTGATAGGTAAGTTACTAAGAAATAATACTCTAAAGTGCTGTTAAGACACTATGATGCCATTTTGTTTACCTTGCGCAGTATTTTTCATTGAAATCTGTACTATGAGGACCTTAGTTTGAAGACCATTGGAAATAGAGACCATTTTCGAACCTCACTTGAACAACATTATATTATAGTTATATCGACTGCTACGAGAGGACTAGCTGTTTCTATACGCTCAAGGGATAGTTGAATCCCCTGCTATCACCCCGAGGCGCGCCTGGGTGGGCGGCGCGCCGAGGGGATAGCAGGGGATTCAACTATCCCGCGAGCCAGTATAGAAACAGCTAGTCCTCAGTATTAAAGTCGATATGACTTTATATGCCGAATTAAAACAAAAATCTACCAAGAATTCTTACTTTAGCCTTTTAGTGAGTAAAAATTTGTTAAAACATGACAGAAAATCTGAAACACTGTCTGTTAATCTTCGCTTAATCTTCGAGTGAAAGTTTCAATCATTTGGGAATCGCAGACAAAGAGCACTGTATATGGCGTCCGTGCTTGCAAGTAGACAATTTTAACACGCAAACCAATGGGGATCGCAGTAAACCAATGGGAATCGCAGGATAATGAGGCGGAGGGTAGAAACTTTTAACTAGGCCCTGTGGGCTATTGCTATGCCCTGTGAGTTGGGCATGGCTTGAAATCACGACTCCAATTTCGACCAATCAGATGGCTAGATTTCTAAAGTGAGGTATATAAACCATTTTACAGTATCATAATACTGTATTAGGCATTACTGGACCCGTCTAATAAAGGGTTATGATTGATCCAAATCAAATGCAAGTCCTCCAATCAATCGCAAGTTTGTGGTCTCTTATCTCTTATGTACATAGCTGCGATTAATATCAAGTGTTTATAAAACGGGGTCAAGATCATACAAAAAATTTGAATATGTAAATAAATGAATAATTAAATAATGCTATTAAGTATATAAATCATGAAATATTCTCTAGACTGACCTGACAGAGGGCAGTGTTCTCTGCTCATAATGATGCCTGGGTATGGCTTCCCCTCTTGACTGCTTGGAGATCAACAAGTCTAAATCCTGTTGACATGAGTCCTGAAATTCTTGAAACCTGTCCGCAACAAAGCAAAAATAGTCTTGATATTAACCAATGACATTCATAAACTAGATGGAACTTCAACTGCGCGCAGTCGATGATGCCTCCGCCATAGAGCAATTTTACAAACCAAAATGGAAGCAATTTTTAAAATTCAAGTTTGATTGTAATCCATCTGTTGGTTCTAATGATAACGCGATCACGAGCTATTTTAGGATACATAATGAGCCCTGTGACCTTTGACCTCGTGACCCCAAATCTAATCAGTTCATTGGCTCTGCAAGATACATACATGACCCAAGTTTGGCGGTAATCCATCAATCGGTTCTTGAGATAATGTGATCACAAGCTATTTTGCATACATAATGTGCCCTGTGACCTTTGACCTCGTGACCCCAAAATCTAATCAGTTCATTAGCTCTGCAAGATACATACATAACCCAAGTTTGGCGGTAATCCATCAATCGGTTCTTGAGATAACGCGATCACGAGCTATTTTTGCATACATAATGAGCCCTGTGACCTTTGACCTTTGACCTCGTGACCCCAAAATCTAATCAGTTCATTAGCTCTGCAAGATACATACATGACCCAAGTTTGGCGGTAATCCATCAATCGGTTCTTGAGATAACGCGATCACAAGCTATTTTTGCATACATAATGAGCCCTGTGACCTTTGACCTTTGACCTCGTGACCCCAAAATCTAATCAGTTCATTAGCTCTGCAAGATACATACATGACCCAAGTTTGGCGGTAATCCATCAATCGGTTCTTGAGATAACGCGATCACGAGCTATTTTTGCATACATAATGAGCCTTGTGACCTTTGACCTTGGACCTCGTGACCCCAAAATCTAATCACTTCATTAGCTCTGCAAGATACATACATGACCCGAGTTTGGCGGTAATCCATCAATTGGTTCTTGAGATAACGCGATCACGAGAACGGGACGTACGTACGGGACGTACGTACGTACGTACGTACGGACGGACGGACAACCAGAAAACATAATGCCTCCGGCTACGTTGTAGCGGAGGCATAAAAACACACATGCCCATTCCAGTGGATGCTCACAGCTTTCAAATTAAATAATACGTAATCAATCTAACTAATATCTTGTCATACTTTCCATCTCCATAACTTAGTCCAGAGGGATGTTTCACAAAGACTAAGATCGACTTTACGTTGGACTTAACTATGGCAGGCCATTCATGCCACTGTTTGCTCTCACCATTTACTGGCATCGGTCTCTCAAGGGACGTACAAATCGTGGTCACAAATCTACAGAATTTATGTTTTTTGATAGTTCATTATTGAAGGAAAAAAATGTTATCTAAAGATCATAATTGAGAGACCAATAGTGAGAGCAACCAGTGGCATGAATGGCCTGTCATAGTTAAGTTCAACTTAAAGTTGATCTTAGTCTTTGTGAAACACTCCCCTGGAACATCAGATAAAGAAATACAAGAAGGCATTAAAGAAATAATAATAATAATCTGGATTTAAATATTGCTTAATACGATATATACCATCTCTAAGCACTTTACAGATATTATTACCCCGGTCATCGGATTCATTCACACACAATGTGCACAATCTCCACTCCCTGGGGAGTATTCCAACTATATGGATGCCATGAGCACACATGGCAATTACTAACACAAAGGTTTTCATCATCGGACCAAGTCCCCATTTCTCTCCTGGGTATGGAGTGGCAAATGTAGATTAATGTCTTGCCAAAGGACATTAGTGCTGTCGAGGATCAAACGCACAACCTTTGAATTTCAACACCTCTTAAAGTTACATGTACATGTAACCTAAATTACTTTTTTGTATGCCTCTTTTTGCCTTTAAAAAAGAAAATTACTTGCCCTCATCAAAATATGATGCAGAAATAAAAGAGTAAAGCCAAATAGTCAAAACAGAGCCCTGTTTCATAAAACTTTGTTATCGATAACAAAGGCTAAATTTCTATGACAAATTTGCGCTCAGCCAATCAAATGCCACGATTTCAGTAGCTTATAACAGTCATTGTACCTTGTTCTTGATATCAAGTTGTATGAAACAGGGCCCTTAACAGTTAAACCACGTATCAGTTACCTCTTTTCTGATTTGATGTTGCCCAGTTTTCCATACACCTTGGCATTCTCTTCACATACCTGTGGACGAGAAAATAAGATTACAGTGAAATCTGTATATAAAGACCGCTCAAGGGAAACATGAAAAGTAGTCTTTATAGGCAGGTGGTCTTTATGTACAGGTTCCTTTAGTACAGGTTTCAATGAGAAACCATATTTAAGGGAAACAAAAAATGTGGTCTTCATAGACAGGTGGTCTTTCTATACAGGTGGTCGCTAAAGCAGGTTTGACTGTAATTTCAAAAGTGTGCTACAAACACTTTATGTACATTACAAGTGCTGCCTTTGTAACTTGTGCCATTGAGATGAAGGCAATTGTCAAAACTCCAGACCTGTTAGCTGCATGCACATGTGGTCCCTGGATATATTAACTTTGAATCTGAAATTCTGATCTGCACTCCCATGATATATCGGTCCATATTTAGCTTGTGTTATATGAATTTTTCTGCTTTCTCCATTTCCCACTTTTTCATACCTCTGAATATTTTTTTCAATTTCACTTCTTTCTCAAATTCCTTTTTTTTTTGTTCTTTGCTTAATCTTCTACTTCTCTATTCCTTGCTTCTGAAATTGTGTTATTTATCCCCCTCTTCTTTCCCTCTCTCTCTCTCTTTCTCTAAATACCTTTGAGCCTTCAATCTCACCTTTTACTAAGGATATGTAAACTTTACCCTAACTTTCTCTTTTTCTATCTTTATCTTATTTTCACTCATTCATTCCCATTCTCCCTACCCTTCCCCTAAACTTCACTTTCCTTTCTTTCCATTTCCCTTTCCCCTTCTCCTTCTCTCATCTTCCCTCTCTCCCCAAATTCAATACTAATCATCACTGCACTAAAATCTGAAGAATGCATTAATCTCAACTCTTAAAGTCACTCACAAACCGTTTCCCTTTCCCCTTCTCTTTCCTCCAATTCAATACTTATCATCACTTCACTAAAAACTGAAGAATGCATTCATCTTAACTCTGAAAGTCACTCACAAACCTCGATTTGTTTTTGCAGGGTGGCAATCAACCTTGCATATACGTCCTGAGCATTGCCATCGGCAACCACCTCATAGCCTTCTTCTGGCTCCGGTGATGTCGGAGGGGAGACGGCTTCAGGCTCCTTTCGAGGAACCTTAGGTATCTATCGGAAATACATGATAAAATTACATGACAGACTTACGACAACCAATTTGAATTTTTAGAAGTCTAAATAAAGAGGGGGGACCATGATGGCTCCCAAAAGATCTCAGAGCAGATAGCCTGGTTATTGATGAATTACTAGATCTACTTCAGATAGGGGTTGTGTAAAAACATAATAAAAATACTTACAATTAAATGTATGACGTATAATACATACATTTCTTTAGAGAAAATAGAAATTCATGATATATTTATTGAAGAACAGAGGAACTCTCCACCCAGGTGTAAATGGGTTATTGTCATTCGCTGGGGTAATAATAATTGCAGGGCCCTCTGGAAGAACAGCATTGAAGCTGATGAGGCTTCCCTTGGTCAACAATATTATAATTATTATTATAAAAACAGAGGAAATGGGAGAGATCCTCTAAAGTCACGACATGGATTTGCGGATTTGTGTATGATCGATTACAACTTTTAAATTTCATAATTCTCTTGAATTTTTATTGAAGTAAGACTTGATCACTTACTGAGTCAAGATTGACAGGCAGGCCTCCTTCAGCAGCACTTAACATGGGCTCGATCTCCTGATAAGAAAATTACAAAAATCGTCATTCGGTGTTTATCAGGGTAGTGCATTTTATGGATATAAATGTAGCAAAATTGATGATGATGATAATGATGAAAGTGATAAATAAACATACGTGTCGAATGAAATTGAAAATGGTAAGGGAGACAATTACGGTGATGGTGATGATAATGGCAATTGAGCCGATGATAATGACAATGGCAATTGAGATGATTAAAATCATGATGATGATAATGGTGATTCAAAGGATGATAATCATGACGATGGTGGTCGCGATGATGATGGTAGGGAAGAGGAGGAGGAGGATGACAAGGAGGATATTGCTCATCATGATGATGATAATGAATATATATGTTGGTGATGGTTATTGCTCAGGGAAAATATACCAATTGGACCTCTAGCTAACAAACAATAATGAACTGGACAATATATATATATAAATTGCAGAAATACATTTCATCATCATTATTATCAATAACTGCACGAAGAATTTGAAAAGCAATATTTGATGAAATACCTTAGCAATCTTGAGTAACCTCTTAGCCTCATATATATCTCCACTCCTCTTGGATTCCAAGGCCAGCTTCCTAAACTGTGAGATCCTATCTTTCAAGATGACGATGTTCCGCTGGTACATGTTCTCTTTAGCTGCAAACAAGCCAATGACAAGTAGATGTTAGATAACTAGGTAGACAGAGATGCCAACCTCTTGACACAAAAAAAACAGACTGAATATCCTAAAAAATTAGATTTTGGAGAGAAAAATCAGATTTTCACAAAAACTCGACACTACCCCTGGCCTGTTGGCTCGGAGCTAGTATAATTTCAGAAAAATGTGTTACTGGTAAGAACGGTCAAGTAAAAATGTTTGATCTTTCATTAAAATTTAATGAGAAAATTGTAAAGCAAAGTTTTTGTTGGGGTTGCGGGGTTTACTTGTACATGTTTCTATGCGATTCCGCGGTTTTATGGTTTAAAAAAGAAAAAAAAAATTTTTTTTTTTTTTTTTTGAAAGATGAAAAATCGTATTTTAAGAGGTGAAATCGTATTATCGTATTTCACTCTTAATATCGTACTAAATACGATTTAATCGTACTGGTTGGCATCTCTGGGTAGAGGCATTATTATTAGTAGTAGTACAGTCAAACCTGTCTATAAAGGCCACACAAGAGAAATAGAGAGTGGCCACTGTAGACAGGTGGCCTTTCTAGACACGTTCTACAAAACACATTTCTTTTTTGAGAAAGACAATATACATGGCCACTATAGAAAGGTGGCCTTTACAGAGAGGTGGCCACTAAGACAGGTTTGACTGTATTATAGTATCATTATTATTTGACGTCACCTGTGCCTGGGAGGAGAAAAGTGAACTGAATCACTGTAACCCGGTCTCTCCTCCCAGAATAACTGATTGGGATGTATTTTCACTAATGCACTTGCAGACATGAATTATTTGCATAATAACCCTTCTTTATAGACATTCATTACATATTGTGTGGTTAAGTTTTAAAAAAGAAGGTGTACAAGATAGTTGAAAGGGGACAAAAATATGCACAAACTATGTCCATTTTCTTTGCATGACCATATTGCGGTTCATGCCAGGAATTATAAATAGGAAAATAAGCATTAAAATCCTTGTAAAAGTTGGCTACGTGTGGAGAAGTTCAAAATCATTGTTTTTCAATAAAAATGGCAATTTCTCTAACTTTTCGATAAAGTCCATACCCATGTATAATGTTTTCAAAGACATTTTTTTATTAGAAGTATACAGCAATAAAAGAAAAATGTTATTGTAGCCAAATTTGCAGAACAGCAGTGATCAATTTATCCCTTTACAAAAATCCTGCCCTGAAAGGGATAATGCCTATTCACCCGACATCTGCCTTGTTGGTGCTTGAGGCCTTGAGGAGCAGGCCGGGCCACTTGTCCACTTGTCCCTGCATGAGGGGCACTAGCCCCGCCGCTGCCGTTACTACTGGGGCAGCCGCTGGGGGAGCCGCTGGGGCAACAGCTTGGGCTACTGGTGGGGCAGGCTGGCCACCGGATTGAGAAGGAAAGGGAGGGAACTCTGGAAGGCTGGGTAGCTCGGAGAGATCGACTGGCTTGCCCAACTTCTGTTTCCTGAGGACGTCCTCATATTGCTGTGTGATGTGAAAGGACATTGTCATAATTTAACAGCAGAGTTTAGCATCTTATTCAAAAATGATTTCAAAATGTTGTACTTGTCTGCCAAAAACAGAATAAAGTAAACATGTTTTTAAAATGTGCAAATCCAATTAACAACTGCATAAGAGGGCAAATTCATGGATTATAGATCACCATTAAAACTTTACTTGGCAACATGTAAAAAAACACAAATCACAGTCTTCCCATAAAAATTGACATTTTTTAGAGTAATAGGCTATCCCAAAATTCTGCTTATGTATTCAAACCTTTTCATCAGAATCATGTACCTGCATTTTAAAAATAAAAATTGATGGAAAAAAAAACATACCATTGCCGTGTTGCCAATTTGAAGGAGGAGAAAAGCCAATCAATTTGAGCCTTTACAAACCTTGACGATGCGGGTAATCCTCCGAGCCTTGGAGTCGTTATTCTCTTCCTTTGCCTTGTCTACCATGCTCTTATACTTTGCTCTCCTCTGAAGCAGAGCCTCGTGGTCTGTCTTGGGACTGGGATACTCCTGGTGGGAGCTTGGTGATGGACCTGGACCAGGAGCTGGACCAGGAGCTGAAGGAGCTGTGGGGGCAGGAGCTTGAGTCGGATGTGGAGCTGGAGGTTGCTTAGAAGCTGCCGCTGCTGACGTGGATTACAAAGGATCAATTAGTGGTTGACAGGCTAATGTAAATCATGCGTGGTGATCATATATACACATGGGGAACTTTAGAAAGAAAAATGCAAGGGTAAGTTCTCCCCTACATGAGTCTGCATGCAATTGGGAAGGATATAATGTAGAACATAAAGATTGGTTTATACTGTGAGGTTTTGGAATAATCAGAATAAAAACAAGATGACTCGATCATGCCGAAAATCACAGGTACTGCTCTCATATGTTGGTACATTGCACTCCACCAGAGTTGCCAACCTTGTGCAACCAAAAAAAGGAACCATGATGGCAAAAAAAAGGAATTTCAAGCAAAATAAAGGAATTCATTAAAACGAAACTTACAACCACGAGCGACACACTTCCAATGCAGAAATGTCCATTCCTCATGCTGTTTAAGGCTGCGACGAGTACTCGAATACTTGAGTACTCGCACTGTTGACAACTACTCGAGTACGATTTCTCGTACTCGAATACACGGCCGCCATTTTTTTTCTTCCCCTGTTCACCTGGCACTGTCCAGGCCGATGGTCACCCGTGCCAGAAGAGCACCGGCATGGTACCGTGGGTAAAAATGTTTCCCAGCTCAATCATACACAGGGTGTCACTGTCAACTCACCACTCAGAAACTGGGACCAAATCTCCGGATTTCTATTGGGACTCAGAGGAATATTTGTCTGTCATCTTTAGTTTTAAAAATAACATTGTTTCTATTATTTGTCAAAAATTCAAAAGCACAAATAGGCCCTTTCAACAGCAACTTGAAGTAAAATCACGTGGGTTTTCAGAGACGAACCTATGTACTGTTCGTAGTTTGGTGTTGGCAAAAAAAAAAAAAAAAAAAAATCAAAAAAATTCACACAAAAAACATGGCGTCCGAGTATTCGAGTACTCGCCTGTAGGCCTAGGAGTGTACTCAAGTACCTCATTACACAGTTATGCACAGCCTTAATGCTGTTTTTTCCATATTAGGACCTATAGTTTATTTACAAGTACTAGGTAGTCTTTGGGGTATTATCCACGTTTCATTCTTTTTAAGAATATTTACACCTTTCACTTTTTTTTTCTTTCTTTTTCGTTTACTATTTGTAAATTTGTACTCTTCATAAATCTCTATTGAAGTAGTGATCAAAATTTGGGGGCATTTGGTTGACGTGTGGTATGTGCAAAAAAAAAAAAAAGAAGAAAATTATTTCATGAAGTACTACTACGTACTACCGTAGTTTTGAGGAAAAAATGGAGTGATTCAGGGAAAAACGTAATGGTTGGCAGCTCTGCTAAACACACATATTGCTTGAGTTTTTGGTCCAAACTTTTCAGCTATTTCTTTTTGTCATATTTCAAACATGAGGGCATTTGTAAAGTAATCCTGTTCAGGAGGCATCCAACTCTTGATATTCTTCCAAACTGACTTACAAAAAATGACAAAGCTCATCTTCAGATAATTTAACCTTCTCTAAAGTACTTTACATTACGTTTGATGAATGTTACCTGGTTGTGGTGGAGGACCGGGCATCTCACTGAGGTCAACCTGCTGACCCGCTTCCAGTGCATTGATAACTGCATCAAATTGCTGTTGAAAAGAAGTAAAAAGAGTGGCATGTCCTAAGTCTAGTTACATCAAGACTTGCATTTAGCAACTGCACAGGGTTTCCAGTATTTCATGGTAAGAAAATTCCCAGATTTCACCAATGGGATTACAAGATTCCAGGATTCCGGTTCGAAACTTCTTTAAAAAACTACCTTAGTCCAACAAAAATGTGTTTGGGGCAAACAAAATTTCCTGATCTTTCCCTAATTACAGTGATTTTTCTCAAGTTAATCAACTATTCCATGACTGGAAAAACAGGAAATCCTTTCCCATGTTTTCCATAATCTCTACTATAGCTCAAAATTCCAATACCTCAACTGTATGTATGATAAATGATGAATGTCAAAATAGTTACATTCAATTTTGGGGCTCAAAAATATTGGTTCATATAGATACAAAGCAACATTCTTAAACCCTCCTGTACCACAAGAATTTTTGAACAATCATCATAACTCTATAAATAAACATTTGGGCCAGGATTTTCTGCTTACGATATAGAACGGGTTAATGATCCTCATTTTAACATATTCCTCACCTTGGCAACCTTGAGATGTTCGGCAGCGGTCTTTATGTCACCTGACCTCTTGGCAAGGAGGGCGGCCATTTTGTATTGATCTCTCTTCACACTCAATAACTTCACCTGATCAGCATCTGGTCACATATATAAGTATGCTGACATTAATTTACTATCTTAATTTATATAGAGAACATTTATTTTGTGATTACTCTGTTTATTGTAAGTGTCTTGAGCGCCCTCTCTGGGTGGATAAGTTGCTCATTATAAATGTCTGCATTAATCTAATAATTTTCATGAGCACCTATCCAGTATTCATCTCTATGCGTTCTACAAATTTGGTACAAATGACCTTCGTCTGCTCATGTACAGACTGTATCTACAAAATGGCTTATCCTTTGCTGCTGTTTAGGTTATTTTCCCTATAGAGTGGAATATTCATTTCAGTATCTGGCCTACATGTATGTATTTATTCAAACAACAGAACAATATGACATCACATCCGATAAGTTTCATCTCAATTGAGTTTATGCAATACTTGCCATGGCTAACACAACAGATATTACACCAACCCCTTCCCTTATTAACTTTACCTGTACCTTTGCTTTGCGCAGGATCTGGTTGCTCTACCATTGCTGGGGGAGAGGTTGGCTGTGTCACTGCTGGTGCCAGAGCTGCAGGCACTGGTTGATGCTGCTGCTGCTGATGCTGCTGCTGCTGGGGAGGAGGTTGTTCATCAGCTGCTGGTTTAGGTACAAAGACCTCAGGGGGAATCTCCTCCTTGTCAACGGGTTTACCCAGTTTGACCTTCCTCAGCATATCTTGCAAGGTCTTCAAAGGTTGAAAAGAAATAAAAGAGATCAAGAATTCCCTCATTCTAGTAAAATAAAGTTAATACAGGATCCGGTACCCATTGACATAATTTCATTATAATAATATAGTTGGGAGAATTTAGGAATCAATCAGATCAGTTTTTCCAAATTGTTATCATTAATAATGGTCTGTTTTCACTCAAAATTTCAGATTATCTTTAATTGTACATCTAGCATTGAAGTCACTACCTTAGCATCATTTTCTATCATCTGAACAATGTTACCAAGTCCCTTTAAGCAATTGGATTAACCAAAACTTCTCTTCATTTCAATTTGTTTTGACAATGAATATACTTTCACAAACATAAAAGATAACAGTCTTTATTAAGAATACCTTTCTAGAGCCCTTTTGGAGCTTCTCACAGCTAAAGCTCTTACAGCTCTAACATATTTTTTCCCACTAGAATTATATCATGTTTAATAGTGAGTAACACAGCTCACCTTGAGTTGACGCTTGTATCTTCTGACCTTTGAACTCTCACCAGCTGCCTCGGCGGCGGCGATGGCCTGCTGGTACAATTGGGCACGCTGCTGGAGCACGGTGTTCATATCAGCTGGTTCCGAAGGTTTCTAGTTGCAAGAGACAATGTCAAAATAAGGTATATGTGCATGTGATAAAGTGAACTCTGCAACAATCTCCTTTATCTTTATTCTTGGTTCCCCAATATGAACAAGGAGGCGGTGTGGGGCAATCGGATCATAATCTGACTCTCATGACTTTCGTCATGAGCGTGGATTAGAGTTCCGCGCTGAGCAGACAAAAATGCAAATTATTGAAAAAGTTGCAATTGCTTTACATAAGGGAATTTCAAATTGGATGAATCTGTAATGTCACTGTGATGTAGTGGCAGAAAACTCTCCTTTTTGTTGAAACACTCAAAATTACTAAAATGTAAATTTTTCAAAATGTATTTTACTCAGGAGGGGCTTAAATTTCTCTTTAGAGGACCTATAATAATATGCTATCCATGTAATATTATGAGTAGTGGTCAAAGGGAGAAAGCCCTTAGGAGAAAAACAGAAATTAATGGTATTTTTGTAATTGTCTGTGACAAAATCGTAATCCATTGACTAAATTACCAATTTGAGATTTGCAAAAACAGTTATTTCATATATCAAGCATTCATAGCTTTCTTATTGTTGGTTCGATTTATGACAACCTCTTGCCATTTTGATTTTTTTTTTTTTTTTTTTTGTACAAATGAACTAATTACAAAGGTTTGGTTGCCTTTTAAGTTATGTAAAGCACCTGTATCGCAGACGGGTATTACACTGTACCTGTGTTTGGGCTGGACTTGGTGCTGCAGTACCAGCACCTGGTTTTCTAGCCGGTGAGGGACTTCTGTTCACACTGGAAGGTCCTGGCCTCAGCCCTGGGGCTGGACTAGACTCCACAGCAGGGCTGAGTTTAGGACTTGGTCTAGTCGCCACCCTTGGACTTGGGACAGGACTAGGGGCCTTTCTCTGTTCGGTGCTGGGAGGAGTGAGGTTTTCTGACGGTTCCTGTGTGATATCGGCAAGCTCAGCCTGCATACATGGGAACAAAGAAACATGCCATCAAGAGCTATTCCATGCAAAACAGAACTTTTCAAAGAGTAAATTGATCAGCTTTCCATCTTCAAATCAGCAAAACTGGCATATCCTCTTAAAGGCATTGTTTAACAATGCCAAATCTGAGATGCATGGCCCTACGTGTTATCAGTGTCTGTGGTATGGTGTAATATAGAAGCCCTAAATATGCGCTTCAAATGATCATGAAGTGCCTCAAAAAAGTATTTAAAAAATTGAGTGACCGGTTTTACCATACTAATTTTCCTCAATAAACTGTAGTGTTATAAAAACCATTGGGAAAACGTTTTTGAAATTTCGAATTCCAATCATAAATATCTTGATAATCAGAACGGCGATTGGCTTGTAAACGTCATGGGATTCCTGACTGACCTAAAGGTTTATCATTATGATTGCAGCATGAGCTAAATCCAGGATTTTGTTTAGAATCTGAGACAAAGATACCCAATCCCTTTAAAGCTAACTTCCACTGTGAAAAAATCTGGTATCAAACACCACATACATGTAGCATGACAACAAATATGGACACACTGTCTGCAGAATTATATGCTCTTTCTACCGGTACTCGTATCTCTTTACAAATGGAGTTCTTCAGGGCTCTGAATCAACAACTGTTGTGCAAAACCATTAAATCTTGGAAATCTCACTTACAAGCAGAAGATCCTCATCCTCATCATCATCATCGACATCATCATCATCAATGTCCTGCATTGCTTTGGCAGCCATTGCATCAATTTGTTTGATAGCATCAACTAGAAAAGAAAAGAATTATCATGAATACAAAACTCACTAGATTCAAATAAATGGTTGTCTTGAGTTCAAGTGATGACAAGAATACATAAAGAGGAGGTTGAATACTGATAGGATAAAACAAAATTGGTGACAAGCATTCTTTAAAAAAATCATATGAAAACACACGAATAGGATATTGCAATTTGCAAATACATGTACACCCGATTAAAAAAAATAATAGTAACAATGTGTATAACAGTTAAAGTGTTTAACAGTTAAAAATGTTTACAGCTCAAATATACAAAATCAACCCCAAAACACTTCACCAATCTTTCTATGGGCTAACGGATAAGGAATATGAAAAAAATAAAGAATGACATAAAGTGGCACACATGGAACCCAAGTCGAGCTTGGGGTCCCTGCAGATCCTGTTTTATATGAACACTTACATGCTTTCATGCTAACTGAGAGTTTATTTAATCTTGCAAAAAATCTTTACAGATGTAATATTTGAGCTCACATATTTTTAAATATAGTATTACAACAAGGAACTACATGTACTAACATACAGAGCAAAGCAATTTTAGTGATTGGTACACTTTTATAAAAGTTTTAATTCTAAAGGTCTTAGACCTGTGTAGTCACTTCAGTCTGAGATTACCTGTCTTGGTCGGCATGGCTGGAGCTGGTCTTCGTTGCCTGGCGATCTTAGGAGCGTCGTCGTCTTCCTCTTCGAGCAGGGCGGCTAATTCGCCTCCAGGGCCTCATCGGACACACCCACTTCAGCGTTGACAGCATAGGCCGAGAGGTCTGGCATGCCAAACATGTCTGTGTTCTGCATGATGGACAGGTCAAGTTTAAACTTGTTTTAAAAACTCACAACAAATTATGAGATATATTTAATCTATCAATTCTAAACTGAATGTTTTGGGTTAAATGAGCTAGATTGACATCCATCATCAGAGCTAGTGCACTTTCGCACCGGGCATGCTCCATTCTGTCACACACAAGTAACGTGTAGAGTCCATGGAGTAGGAATGAAGAAACTAATGCGTGTGACCATGGTGATGGAATGGTGGCAGTGCGAAAGTACACGAGTGCCTCCTTCATTTATCAAACCGACTAGATATATTATAGACCTTATTTTTATTACCTTATTACAGGATGTCCTGGAAAAAATGTACCCTAGTCTCTATCATCTATAGAGGCGCACAGCCGTGTCAAGATTATTAGTAGCCTATTTCAGAGACAGTCTCCCATTTGGGATACCAATTTCCTTTATTTACATTATTTAGATGCAAAGGATTTCTGCTGGCTCAATATAAAATATGATGAGTAGATTCCTCATGAAAAATTACCTAATTTGACCTCTCTACTTTAAAAATTCACAATCTTCTTTTGTTTTAATAACAGTTATATTTATAATGCACACACAAATCCATGGCAATAGGCTCCTGACCTCAGAGAGGCAAAAATTCCCTCGTTGTCGGTGTTCTTTTGTTGTTTTCAAGCTAAGAGTAAGGCTCCAAAGAGTCCAATATGGGAGGCAGTCTCTTTAAAATGGGAGAGAGTATACCAAATTGGCCATGTGCCTCTACTTATTATAGATCTAACTCTAGTGTAGTCATGTAATATCAATCATGCTCATGATTAATCTACAACTTGAACTCGATTAGTTTAGTGTAGTCAAATTTAGCTGAATTTAGCGAACTCCCTGCATGCGCAAATATTGTTAAATCCTTGACAGATTTCATAGTGCTTTTCACGATCGAGTAGAAAGAAGAGTCCACAAGCAAACTCCAAAGGTAGTTTGCAAGGTTCGTCGGGTGAGGGAATGGATATGGATAATGAAATGGGTGATTACGGACAAATTTTACTTAGGTTTTGTTTACAAATTACATCATTCTTCATGCAGGGGTACACGTAGAACTTTAGCTTACATTTAGCGCATGCGCAGAACGTTCATCCGATCTCAGCCTCATTTTCGTAATTTGGCGCCTAGCCGAGCCGACATGGGCCCTTTAGATTGGCTATCGCTGGCTCCCATAGGCTCTATGTTATAAGACATTAGTGCGAGGAGCTAGCTTGCGATTTTCCGTTTTTACCGATACCAAAATTATGATATTCCAGTAAAATCTCCTATTTGTTACGATTTTTTTCAGCGTCCTTGAAAAGTTAAGTATTTCACTTAAGCTTAAGACTTACGCATGCAGATTTGCGCATGCAGGGAGTTCGCTAAATTCAGTAGAAAGATTCTCATTTTCGTCATATTTAAGGTACAAACTTGCAAGTTGTACTGAAATGTTTGTTGATTTTTCTATTTTATGTTTGTACCTATCCTGAGTGTGCGTCACCTGTTTAAAGCACGTCATGTCAAAATCTCTGTGGTGTGACGTAATTTTTCGTATTGACTTTGCCATTGAACTTAAATCGCGCTTAAGTCGCGCTTAAGTTAAGTAGGCCCTCTCTCACTTAAATTCGAAACAGCTGGAGCGTATCGGCCAATCAGAGCGCGTAAACTCATTGTACATCGCGGAATGGTAAAAACTAAAAGTTCTATGTGGGTATGACCTGGGTGCCAATTGCAATTTATGGCTAGGTGATATCAATAATATCATAATATATTGCATATTGTCACCTAGGTCTAGCCCTTAACTTAAGTTATGCCTTAAGCCTTAAGCCGTTAAGGCTGCGCCAGGTAGACTGGGTATCATAAATGATCAAGTTGCACTCTCGATCTCTGCATACATTAAATTTCAGACTCGCACACTCACAGACTCGATACGTTCGTTTCAACGTAGGCCTATAGTCAATACATTCACATTGTAATTTGTATTTGTTGTACTTGTAGCAACTAACAACATACCGTTTTTCGAACTTGATCCGATTTTGGCGGTCCGCTACTACTTTTCTTCCCTCTTCCAAACATGATGCAGAGATATTAAATATATTATGATGATAAAATGCGTCAACAATGAAGAAATACTGCGTACATCAGGAAATTCATAAACTGTTGTCGTTGTCGGCAAAGCGGCATGACAAATTTCAGTCTATTTTTACGTATTACAAACTTCCAAATAAAATTCAATGCAAAATGCAATGCCCTTCCCACATTAGTCTTTATGCAATGCTTGATGTTTATTTATTAGAACTATGAACATTAAACACATCAATAAATCTTAAATTAATTTGAATAAATGTATAAAATGTAAAATGGGAACGACTCATCATTTTTCTAAGTTAATTGAATATTAAGCTGATTTGAAATTGAAAAATAATTAAAATATGTTATTAGTATTTCTTTAAAACAGTACAGTGTAATTTAACAAGGCCTTGAAAAAGACTAAGTAAAAAAACGACAGGCCACAACTAGGCGTTGTGGCGTGCGCCTGTAATCCAGCTAACAGTGGAAGTTACAAACTGATTCAGCCGAGGACGCAGGTTCGAAACTGAGTCACGTCTTTCGGATGGTGACGTTAAAGGTCGGTCCCCAGACGTAAATAATCATATCTGATTGATACACGTCTGTAAAAACCCAACACACACACACACACACACAGGGTGGGGTAGGGACACAAAACTAGTTATGTGGGTAGGGAGATGTTCCGTCAGTTTCCACAGCTAGCCAGCTCTAGCTGTCTTCGTAAATTACTATTCATCATGGATATAAAATCAATGGCGTAGCTACGGGGGGGGGGGGACGTGCCCCCAATCAAATGGAATTTAATATATATGCTGAGAGCGAGGGGAGAGCTGGATGAAGAAAAAGGAAAAAAGAACATAATAATTATAAGGAGATAGTTTGCTCGAATATGCTCTACAAAAAATTGTCCTAGTATGTGAATGCACCTCTTACAACAGATGACAAAGAAAAATCACAATTTGATTTCATATTGAGTATAAAACCTGCATGTAAATAGAAACTGACCCTAACAGGGCTAAAAGATAGTCCAATAATTAAGGTTCAAGTTCAAATTCAATTTTCAAGAGTTGTTGACCATCAGTTTCCACAGCTAGAGCTCTGTCTTCGAAAATGACCATGACCATTGATATAAAATTATGCTATGACAGTCCCAGCTTCGAAACTCAGTCACGTCTTGCGGATGGTCCCGATGTCCAACTTAAAGTCGATCTTAGTCTTTGTGAAACACTCCCCAGGTCTGTACCCCTTTTCAGGGGCGATAAGTGCCCCTTTTCACCTCTGATAGTTTCACTTTTAACAATGATATGTGCCCCTTTTCCTTTCTAATAAGGGACCTATCCCCTTTTCATAAATGCCCCTTTTCACCTCTTATAAATTCCTTTTTTCATCCCTGGTTAGTGCCTCTTTTCAGGTGTAAGAAGTGCCCCATTTTCACCTCTGATAATTACCTTTTGTACTTTGACACGTGCTCCTTTGCTTTTCTATTAAGTGTCTTATCCCTTTCGAGTTTGTGCTTGTCGTTCTTCCAAAAGACCCTATTCTACACTGACCAATTTAAGCAGTATTTCCCTCCGGAAAATAATTCAAGAACACTAAGACGTAAACCACAAATCCCTGAACTGAGATGTAAAACGAAACGAATGCAAAATAGTGCAATTCCGTACCTCATCAGTGCACTGAACCAAAGTAAACGATGAACGATTCTCCTTTTCTTGTATCCTTCAGGCCTGGCAATTTTATCAGCTTTTTGGTTGCTTTTGCTTTGTTGTTCTTTGACTCCCTTCTTTTTCTTCTTTTTCTTCTTCTTCTTCTTCTTCTTCTTCTTCTTCTTCTTCTTCTTCTTCTTCTTCTTCTTCTTCTTCTTCATCTTCTTCTTCTTCTTCTTCTCCTTCTTCTTCGTCTTCTTCTTCTTCTTCTTCTTCTTCTTCTTCTTCTTCTTCTTCTTCTACTACTTCTTCTTCCTTTCCTTCCTCTTTTTTCCTTTTTTCCTCCTTTAATTTCTTATTTTCTTTATTTCTAGACTTATTTTCTTCTTCTCCTTCTTCCTATTCTTCTTCTTTCCCTTCTCCTTCTTCTTCTTCCTTCACTCTTTGATTTTATTGCCTTGCCTTTGCCTATGTATACACTCCTACCAGTCTTGTATTGTATTTGTTTAATGACTTTTTAAGTATATTTATACACAATTTTACTATAGTTTTACCATATTGAATTGAATTTAACTGAAATTAACTGAATCTGTCATGACAATGGTTTATCACCCCTCTTCACTCCCATCTCTTGTCCATAGGCATGGTTGTATATTTTGTTTTCACTTTATTTTGTTCTTTTACTATTTTAATTTCCTTTCTTCTTCTTCTTTTTTTTTTTCTTCTTCTTTTTCTTCATCGTAATCTTCTTATTTTCCCTTCTCTTCTTTATCCTCCTATATGCCTTTTTCCCTTCCATTTTCGCTTTCTACTGCTTTGTTCTATGCCTTTCCACCTCTCAGCCTTTGCTCTTCCTCTTTAAATCTCTCCCACTCTTAATTTCAATAATTTACATTGTATTTGCAAACTTTTCTCCTCACTCTTCAGTTCTACTCTCGATTTTCTCCACCACATACACTAATTGCTCCGTTTACCCCATTACTGCCTACTTCATTCCTTTTTCTTTCACATGATTTCAGCAGAACTATTTTAATTTATGCTAATTCTGATATCTTTCTCATTTGTGTTTCCATGTGTTGCAATAATCTATATATCTCGTATTTATACTGATTTATTTGTCAGATTCAATACATCATGTTATGTTATGTTATATATTACATTATGTGTCATTAATTTTGTTTGTAAACTTTTGTAATTCGGCTAAACGCCGCGATGAAAGTTTTATTTGAAATAAACCATTTTGAATGAATGAATGAATGAATGATTAGTGTCCCCTTTTCCTCTCATCATTAAAGGTACCCCTAATTTAAAGCGACTAAGTGCAATTTCCCAAAGCTCACTCGCTACATCCACTCGCATTAATAGATGATATAATTATGTTACTTATTAAAACACCACTGCACTACTTGTAGCTACTTGCTCCCTCTATATAGAAAACAATGCCTAAGCGGTGCCCGTTGGTCCCCCATGATCTTCTTTTTCTTATGTTAATTGAGAGCTGAGTTGATGAGATAACCACCTGTCAGTGACCACGCTGGGTGGTCTAATCCTTCCTGGCCAAACTAGTGCAGACGGGCTTTAGAGATCTTTTCAGTCTTCCGTTATGAGAATGTGCTTATAACCCCATCAGGATTATTTTTCACACTGCGATCTCACAAATCTTTTTTTTTTCCTCGCTCGCTTCGCTCGCTCGCAAATAAATATTCAGACCATCACACCCAACTGCAAAGTATGATGCTTAAGCAATATCTTGTCTAATGTATAAAGAGAAACGAATATTGAAACCGTCCCTCATATATACCAATGTCTATAAAATTATATATTTTTGCTTTGACATTTCCCTTTGTGGTGCCCTTCCCCCCCAGAAAGTGCCCTTTTTTGTTGGCGCCCCCCCCACCACTTTGGAAGTTGCTCCGCCGCCCCTGGGATGGTCGGTACCGAGGGTATGAACATTAGAGTCAAACCATGATAAACCATGTAAAAACCAACATGGGATGTTCCATGATTTCGTTAAATGAGGAGGCACAACATTTCTAAAATTTAGTGAGAAGAGAAACCCAAAATCGATCACCTCAAAAGTGGTTGGGCGCTATTTCGCACTTGTAGACTGAATGAATGTCGCTTTAGTTTAAAAAGAGGGGCACAACCGCCCCCGATGAATAAATAAATAAATAAATCATTCCTCCGGCCACTGAAAACCAACTGGGCAGTTGGAAAAAAAAAGAGGGGGGTTGTAAAACCAGGAGAAAACAATTAAAACGCACCAGAAGACTCCAATGACTTAATTGGACTGATTAAGAAAAAAGGCCAACTCAATAACAAATGGTCAATTTGAAATTATTTTAACCTAGCTGTTGACTACTGAATTATGCAATACACCTTTTCACGGTTACAAAAGTGCGCATGCGCAGACATGGGCGCCATCTTAATTTAAGAACACATTTAAGAACAAACAAAGATGTTAACCCCACTGACCTCTAGAGGTCAGTGGTTTACGCGTAATTAAGATAGCGCGCCCATGCAAATATGATGTGAGCGCACAGCGCAGGCATCTGAAAACATTGAAGACATCACTGCCTGCATGCGCTGTGCGCTCATCACATCATATTTGCATGGGCGCTATTATACGCGTAAACCCTGACCTCTAAAATGGCGCCCTTAACCGTGAAAAGGTGTATTCTCATACAGTGACCATTTGGTTGCATAGGGCATTGGGTTAAAGGTAAAGACCAGTTTTGGAAACGCCCCTCTCTCAAAAAAATGAAATGGAAGCTCTCATTACCAATCATGTGAAAGAATATGTTTTGACTAATACGTGATGATACAAATTTTACCGGGAAAGTCGGGAAACCGCCTACTAATTGATATATTTGGTAAATTATTATATCTATTGGGACCAAATAGATATCGCGCACGTGGTCGCGTAGTCCCATATACATCTTTCTGTGTACAGTGCTTGCAACTTTACCAAGACTGGGCCAAATTTCTTATCATTTTGATGATTCCAGAACCTTGCAGTACACACCAATACTTATATGCTAGATGATCTACCTTTTCTGATCGATTCCACAACGTTTCTTTCACAATGCAATCGCATGACCAAAACTGGTCTTTATCTTTAATACAAAACTACAAAAAATAATTAAACTCATCCCCCTCCCCTATCCAAACTAATCCAAGTGAATTGTAGACCAATAAAACCACATCAAAACAGTAGTGTCTATATGGATTAAATTAAGGGTATAAAAAACAGAATTCTACTAGTATTATATAGTCAAGCCTACTTTGGTTTGAAAATAGGGGCAAAACCTAATTAGTAGAAACCGATGAAGCCAAGTAGACTCTAATATGGCTTAAAGAAAGGTCGTATTACAGAATCAAAAAAACAGAAACATTTTGATTCAAATTGAATGAATACCAATATTAAAAAATTAAAAAAAATCAATGGCAGGTACAATTAATCAAGAATTTTGTCTCTCAATACTTTTTTTGGTTTTCAATACAACCCGATTGTAATTTGGTTTAGCGCCCCCTTTAGTTTGCATTATAAGGTGTGCCTTTTCCCTTCTCTTTCTCTTTCTGTTTTTTTTTTCTCTCTCTCTCTCTCCCTCTCTCTCTCTCTCTCTCTCTCTTTCTCTTTTTCTCTCTTTTGATAATACATACATGTTCAGCCTTAATTTCAGGTGACAACAGACCGGTTTTTTCACATATTCAAATTTATGTATTTTTTTTCTCCTGGGGACCTAGTGACGAGTTATTTTATAAACCTGACAATACGTGGAATCCAGTCTGCATACATTACATGTTGCTATGTCGGACAAGCCTCAGACAGCTTTTGGGTTGTCATGAACAACCTTTGTTTCAAAAAGTATGCACAAAATTTGAATATGTTAGTAAATAACCGGTCTATTGCTACGGGCTTCATTTCGTCAAAGAACCGATGTAAGGATTAGGGTTCGGGTTGAACATGCGTTTTATGTTTATGGTTTACGGTCGGAGCTAGTGTTATGTGTTAGTATTTGTTGGTCCAAGGTTGAAGTTAGAAATACGGTTAGATATTGATTTGTCTCCGGATCATAAGGCGTAAACAAAAAAAGATGTTGTCTTGCCCTTTGCGACCGACCCCAAAATCTTGAAATCTACGGTCGGCTTTTTAATTTTAATTTTTTTTTACCGTTTTTTAGGAAAAAAATGTTAAATGAAAAAAAAAAAAATGTATTAAAGCATTCAAAACTGAGAAATATCAGCCCAAAAAGGGAAAGAAAAAAAAAGATTTTCGACCGACCGACCCATGTTTTGGCACCTAAAGGGCAATACAACATCTTTTTTAAAGGCCTAAGTGCCGTACAACTGCTAATATTGCCTCTTCGATTAAATTAAAATGAAGACAGATATATAGCTCTGACTGCTGGTCTATAAGGAACTGGTCAAACTGGGCATGCAGACTAGATTATGAGGACATTAGCGACAGGGAGAGAGCGAGAGGGAGAGAGATGTAGAAACAAGTAATGAGAAAAAAAATGAAAGAAAGAATTAAAGACGGGGATGGAGAGAGAGAAGGAGTAAGAGAGAGAGGGGGAGAAGCAGAAAGGTGTTTTTTTTAATGAGACAGAGAGAGAAAGTCTTAATAGAAAGAAAGAGAGAGGGAGATAGAGCAAGGGGATATAATAAGAGAGAAAGAAAGAACAGATGATGTTTTATGAAACAAAGAAGGACAGAGAAAGACAGATAAAGGAACTGAGGCACACAGAGGCAGAGCAGTAAATAAAAGGAAGGAAAGACATTTGAAATCAAAATTATAGGCAGACGGGAAGAACGAAAGGGAAATGAAAAGCACAAAGCAAATTATAGGATCAGGATGAATTGAACGAAAAGACAGAAAGAGAATTGACGAAGACATACGAGTAGAATAATGATAATAATAATAATTAAACGTTTTAGTATAGCGCATAACACATAGGCATTATTATTGCATGTCTCTATGCGCTGTACAGAACAGAATACAGAAGAAGTGGAAATGATGCACTGGGTTCATAATTGTGAGATCTTACAAAGTGCTAAACTGAGATATGTTTTCAAATTACTTCTGACCTGTTCTTGTGTTTCTATATTTCTAAGGCATTCCGGCAAGTTATTCCATAATAACAGTGACTGCATAATGAAAATGACCTTTCCCCCATAAGATTTTGTCACAGTTTGTGGCAGTGGCGGATCCAGGGGGGGCAGGTTAAAACACCCTTTTTGTAAAAAAGAAAAAGAAGTAACCCCCAATGAGCGAAATATCGGCCGGCACGATTTTCAAATTTTCGCAGGAAGTGGGCCCCTTTTTTGGCCCCCTCTCTTGCCGCCGGCTGGATCCGCCCCTGCATTTAGGAACATAGTGATTTCAGTCATCGAAATGCCTGAATACCTCCATATTTGAGCAATGAGGTACCGGTATAATTATATCTGACAGTGAGGTGCCCGAATATATATTATATCTTTTCCATCGAAATTACAATTTTACCACGCTTGTTCGCTTCACTTGCTCGCAACATTTAGAAACAGGACAATTCTGGGCAACGAGATGCCCGATTATTCCATATTAATTTTGTGCATCGAGGTGACCGCACACTTATTTCTATATTTTATCTAGTGTGTTGATTATAAAGTAAACTTTTTATAAAAAGTGTCATTATTTGTCTTGTCGCTTGCTTCGCTCTCTCGCATGTGCCCACGTGCACATGGCACTTCACAAGTGTCAGAGTGATGCAAAATGTAAATTAATTTGGGATTGAGGTGACGTGCAATTTTTTTAATTTCTTAAAAGGGTGCCGTGCCAAAAAAACCCTTTAAAAAATGCTGATCTAGGGCATAATAAAAGCACTACTCAAATATGACGTAGATCACAATATAATGTATCTCAGGCTTTCTAATACAAGTATGCTTTTATGCTTGGGTGTTCATAAACTCATCGAAACTTTTACTGTTGTTTCCACATTAGAGTCGTTAAAGATGCAAAAGGCAATAAATTTTTAGCTGGACAAACAAAACGTTGACTGAAATTCAACTTTTTATGTTTTTTTTTCTGCATATATACAGTATATATACATGTATATAAACATGTAGATTTGCGCAAAATTCAAATGAAAAAAATTAAATCTCTATTTTATGAAATTTTGGTTACCACTTCAGCCACAAAATGCAGGACTTATCCTTTGTCTCACAACATGTTCAAGTAATAAAAATCAATGAGGTTTGAACCTTGTACAACATACCTGATTGCTTTTTTTGTTTTGTAATATTCTTTATTGTATTCATTCAAAATGATTCAATACATGTTCAAAATACAACTTATTTCAAATTACAATATAACTTATAGAGTACACAATATACACAACTCAAATTATGAAAGAATGAATACATATTATCGCAATAACCCCCCTCCCCAAGTAAAAACACAAAACAGTTTGACGAAGCCTAACAATCCCCAACCCCAAAAAAAAAAACCACTAACCAAAAACAAAACAAAACAACAACAACCACACCCCAAAAAAAAAAAAAAAAAAAAAAAAACAGTCTATGGCAGTCGAGAGCGGTTAATCACGCGTAAAATAATGGCACTGGGCGGACCCTTCAGGTCCTCATCCATTTAATTCTCTTGTTTATTTTAAGATGTTCCCATTTTTTTATAATGGAGTGTCAATGTACTGCGTTCAGTAGCAATCTTTCTTTCTTCTTGTTCGCTTTTACATAATTTTCTTTTATTTCCTCAATGCTTGGAGGCTTTTTTTCTCCCTACTTAAAAATATAAGATATTTGATTATAAAACAACGTGATTAATTATTTGCCTTTCTTCATTTACTTCATCCAACCCAATGTGAACTTCCTTCCAGCTCATATCTTTAAGAATAGGAAGATCCAGAATATCACTACATTGTTCCCATAAGCTTCTGACAACAACGCATTCAAAAAATATGTGCATATATGTTTCCTCCTCTTTTGCACAGAATGAGCATTTATCACTTGAAACGAATTTAAACCTGTATAAATAGCGATTAACATATACAATTTTATATAGCAGTTTGAACTGAAATTCTCTTAGTTTATTATCTAATGTGCTGAATCTCGGACGGACAAAAATCTTTTCAATTTCTTTAACCGACAGATTATATGATGAGTGTAAATTATGGAAACTAACTGGGAGGTCAGGCATTTTTTGTAAGCACGCCCTGTACAAATTCTTTGAACAGACTGATTCAAATCGGATAGTTTTCTTTGTAAACATAAATTCTATTTTTAGACTATCAAATGAATTTGCCTCTTCGTTAAATCGATTTTCTATTCTACAGGTGTATTAGAGTAGATTTCTTTAAGAATTGATATTTCCTCTTCCCCTAGTCCCATACATCTCAAATAAGTGTCCGACTTTAATAATCCTTTTCCATCTATAATATGATACAGCTTGTAAGTATTTAAAAAAAAAGGTTTTCATTAAAGTATGTCTTTCCTCTCTTATTATGAATAAACTTATTATTAAAAAAGATTTCATTTCCTTTATTAGCTGTAACGTTTTTAATGAAGCGATTCTTATCGAGCCAAATGTTTAACAATTCCTGATAGTATTTTGGTATTTGTATATTGATCATGTTAGATAAATAGTTACAATAAAAAATAAGATTTCCTCCTAATGGTCTCATTAAATATTTGAAGTATTTTTTCCATTTTACTTTCTGGTCTCCTGTTACAAGTCTTTTAATCCACATCACCTTTTGTACATTCACAAAAAGTTGAAAGTTAAGCATTTTTAATCCTCCTTGCTTGTAATCAAGATACATCGTGCTTCTTTTTATTTTGTCTTTACCTCGCCATAGAAAATTAAAGCAAATGTCATCACTTTCTTTTAAAACCCATTTAGGTACAAGAGTCAAAGAGCTTACATAAATAATTTTGAATAGGCGTATGTTTTCAATAAGTGAATTTTCCAATTAAAGTAAGATCTCTTTGTTTCCACCAATTTAACAATTTCTTTATTTTGCTCAAAATTTCTTTATAATTCATCTGTTCAGCCACGTTGGGATCTAATGAGCAATATAATTATACCTAACATTTTTTAAATGTTTACCCTCTTTCCAAATGGAAACGTAGTCACAGAGCCGACAGAAGACCCTAAGGACAAAATGAATGTTTTGTTTCCATTCATCTTTAATCCTGATATTTTCCTGAAACTTTTTAAAATTACCTCCAGTCTATGAATTGAGTTTATATCTCATACTAAAATTGTCATGTCATCTGCATATATGATTTGTTTTATTTTTTGTTTCGCCCAAACAAGTACCCTTTACTAACTTATCATTCATAATGCAGTGAGTTAAGCATTCAATATAATATAAATAAATATGGAGACAGCGGATCTCCTTGTCTCACATCTCTTTCTACTTTAAAATAACCAGTTGATTTACCTCCATTAAAAACACAACACAACTTTAAACAAAACACAACTTTAAGTTTTAACCTTGTTATTTCTTCTTTCATACTTTTAACATAATCTGCATCATTACATAAACTGTTATTGAATTTCCAATATCCTGCCTTTATTACCGGATTAGTAGAGGAGTGGAGTTTGATATTTAGTTTTATTGCTGAGTGGTCAGGTGTTATTGAAGGAAATATTTTGCAATTAAATACCATATCTTCTAAGCTCTCCGAAATGACCCAATAATCTAATCTACTTTGCATCGAAGGATTTTCTTGGTGATATGTAAATTGTTTCCTTATTTTATTTTGTAATCTCCATATATCTATGGCATTATAGTCAATTAAGAATTTTTTGAATTCATAACTAAGCTTAGACTGTTTTTTTATTAATATAATGTCCAATGTAGTCTATAGATGTACGTTTCTAACCATATTAAAATCCCTCTATTATGAAAGGCTTATTTTTAAATTCATCCTTTTCAGGATACTTATAACCGTGCCCCAAAACTCTAATTGTTCAAACTCTTTGCTCCCTATACTGGAAAGTAAACATTTCCGAGTATTACCTCTTTATTTTGCAACAAACCAACTGTAAAAATTTATCTGCCTTCTGCGGCAATAATTGTATGGCGTAGTTTAATATTTACGCCACTGTCAAATAGTATCATAACCCCTTTACTGTGGTTAGTACCATGGCTGTATATACAATCACCTTCCCACAACGAATTCCAAGTATTAACTATATCTTGTGTACTGATAGTTTCCTGTAGAAAAAACAATATTCCCACCTTTCTCTTTGCACCATCTAAAAATGCTTCTTCTTTTGTTTTTCTCCCGAATACCTTTTACATTTAATGATATAAAATTACAGACGGAAGATTTAATCTCACACATCATTAAGCGTGTAGAGGAGATAATATAGATGGATGAGGAATGGAAGGGCCGCTGTTTACTTCCATGTTTATTATGATGCTATATACCACCGACCAGATCGAAAGGCTGCCACAGACTGCCCCCAAAGACAAAAAGAATACACTAAACACAGTAAAACAAATCTAGAAAAGATTTGCTTAATTACTGGATTTAAAAAAAAAAAAAGTTTCAACAATTTTCCGTCCGCTCCGCCCCTCCACCCCCTCACCATACTTGTGCCACTTGGACGCACAATATACACCTTGATTAAAACAAACTTTCATGAACATAATGTTATGTAATACATGTACCACTCCTATCTCCCTCCCAGTCATTCACCCCTCACCCTTCCATGAACTAAAACAGAACCCCATTATTCCTAGACAAATTCCCCATTACTTTTTATTATAAACAATTGACCATTAATGACCACCCCAGAGTAATAGCTTCAAGGATCGAACCACATTCCAAGAACTATGACTCATAGGCCCAAACCCCAGTCACTTGCACCTCTCCATTACCACTCCCCTTAATTCCATAGCAACCCTGACCATTGACCAATCATAAGCATATTTAAGTCACCCATCTCAACATTGTTTCTCTCCCCCAAACTTTCCTGATTGTAAAGTTTTCCAATCTAGAGAACTTGTATTTTCAACCATCAACCAGCCAAGACCTACGAATTGTAACCTCAATGTTATTGTATTGAGAGTCGAATAAATACTTTTTGAACTGTATATAAAACTTGTATTGAGTTGCCTCATTTATCCGATCCCAACACAACAATAATTATAAACAAGCAAGCTCCTTAATCACCTTTAAAAAAAAAACTCAAAACAATCAAACGAAGCTTTGTGTGACCTAAACAATTCTATAATTGCGCTTCGTATAACATCACACTACTCTTGCTTTTTCTTTTCTCAACTGAATGGAATAATACTTGGCAGAAACGCTTTAAAACTATCCATCTAATCGCCCTAAAGGCCCTAAACTCTTCAAAGAATTACTTTGTTGTCAATCTACGGAGCGCAAGAAAAACCAAATGAGCTTATTTCATCTGTCTCAAACCAACCCAGGCATTTTTTCTTTTCCCTTTCCATTTCCCTTTTTTGTCCTCTAAACCAAAACATTAAATTTTAAAGAAGATATTCAAATCTGTTGTCAAAAGAATTTCCGCCCGATTTCTTATTCCATTCAATATCAGTCAGGATGTTACAATAAATGAAGAACCAAAGAACCCGTCCAGTGCAGACCAGCTTTAAAAATTTGCACTCGTTTTAAAGTTATAAACTTGTTACATAATGTCATTCAATCATTAAAAAAAAAATCCAATATAGTCATCAAGCCTGCTTACACATGATCGCTTTTTTTTTAAAGAGCGAGAACGACCAACTCTAAATATTTGTACTCTTTGTTAAAGGTATTACAAAGTGTTGGTAAAAATATTGAATTCCTCTGAAACTGTTTGATCTTATAAAAAGATGTTATAGGAATATTTTAAACCAATCTCCACTGCTGAAATACAGATATTTTTTTTTTAGTAAATTAAACAGTAATTAATAAATCAATTATTAGTTCCAAGCTGCCTGTATATAAAACAGCCCCTGGTGTTGTTAAATAGCGCCATCTACTGTCGTACATGGTCCTTGGTATAATCGATATTGAAACTGTATTACATCTCGGCGCAAGCCTCGACACCGCGGTGACCTCGCTGAGCGGGGAAGCGACTGTATTCGCATGGCTTATATCCATGGTACAGTGTGTGTCTGTGTAGTGTATGAATCAAATACACATCTCCGTTGCCGTTCAATATGCACAATGCATAGACCTACGTGAGTACATGGACCTACTACTCCATAAAACCCTCTTCGGCAACCGTCTCAATCTAGTCTCAGCTTCGACTGATCAGCTCTTGGATCTATATACATGTATAATAGACAAGTTTCCAGTAGGCCTACGGGATACATGAACATATTATTTGTTCAATTCTTATGTCTGAAATGTATTCAGGAAAGAATATCGGAAAGAAAGCAATATGAAAATAAATGATCACAAAATCGTTCAGATATAGGCCTACATGTAAGAAATACAAGAAATATGTCTATCTAGATATCTCCTCTCTTTCTCTCTCTGTCTCTCTCTGTCTCTCTCTTTATTTCTCTCCCTCTCCCTCTCTCTTTCCTAAAACACGGTAGTTTGTTTGGCGCTAGTTCAGAATCATATCTAGACTTCGACCCCTAACTCCGGCGTGAAGATACCCTACTAAAACATACCAAAAATCAACTAAATCTTCATCGATTGTTCAAATAATGGTCATGATTTAAAAGCCGTTATGTTTCTTACCTGTTTTTGTCAATTTTCTTATCTTTTGAGGAGTATTTTTCTGAAAAATGAACACTTTAGTATACACTTTCTCACAGGTTTCACGACAAACCGCTGCACAATACATGGTGGGTTGCGTGCGGTCGAGCGCCTGCGTGAAGTTATCTACCGTAATACTTGGGGTATCTCCACCCCGGAGTTACGGTCGAAATTTGGATATGATTCTGAACTAGCGTCGATTGTTTTTTTCCTGTACCGTTTGGATTATAACCAATTATATTTCACCGCGTCCCTCTCTCGATCTCTCTCCGAAATATTATAGGCCCTTATTATCATTGTCATATATATCATCCTCATCTACATGCATAACCCAAACCCACACAAATGGTCACTTCACGCAAATGAGAATTTCTATCGTTTTTGTGATTATCATTATCCTTGTCATATCATCAACATCTACATAACCCCATCAAAAAAACAAATATGGTTCTTAATTTCACGGTAATGAGAACGTCTATCGTTTTTGTGGTTATTATCCTTGTCATTATATCATCCAAATAAAATTCAAACATGGTTTATTTCTAATTCGATACCAGTGATTTACAAATGTTGCTGAAATGACATGTTTTCCGGGATTTGACCACCAAAATAAAATTCAAACATGGTTTATTTCTAATTCGATACTAGTGATTTACAAATGTTGCTGAAATGACATGATTTTCCGGGATTTGACCACCGAAATACATGATTTTCCTGGATTTTTCGCACTTTTTTAAATAATTTATACTTTTGTATGCGTTTGTTGGAAAATGACTCATTCCCAAATTTACAGACGGGCAAAAAATATGCTTATTTAGAAGCATACATGTCAGGACCTGCAGAACGGCGGTGCTCGGGGGGTCTCATCTTTTGAAAAAGAGTAATAGAAAGAAAGAATAGCGACCTGCCAGTGTCACAAATGAGATATAAAAATATGCATGCTCATCTGACCGTAATTTATTGCCTGAAACCCTGAGCTTCTTGGTGCTTCGCCCCTGGACCCCACACCTATTAGTAAACTGCCTGTGTCACAAATAAGGTATCACAATATGCTCATCTGACCGTAATTAAATTGCCAAAACCCTTGAGATTCCGGAGGCTCTGCCCTGGACCCCATCAGGGGCCCTAAGGCCAGCCCCTGGATGCTCATCTAACCGTAATTTCTTGCCTAAAGCCCCTGAGCTGGGGGCTCCGCCCCTGGACCCCACGCCTGTTAGTAACCTGCAGGTGTCACAAAATAATAAGGTATCAAAATATGCTCATCTGACCGTTATTGAATGCGTAAGACCCCTGAGCTTCAGGCGCGTAGCCAGGGGATGGTGGGGCAGTCACCCCCAAAAAAAAAAAAAACGCCGGCCAAAAAGAGAGAGAGAGAGAGAAAAATAAGAGGACGTAGGAAGAAAAGGGAAAAGGAGTCGAGAACGGAACAACGAATCGTCTCCTTTCTCTAATAATTTAATGAAACGTCAAAGCTTCCGCGCTTTGCGCGGGAGGGGGAACTGAATCGAGAACGGTACAACGAATCGTCTTCTTTCTCTAATAATTTAATGAAACGTCAAAGCTTCCCCGCTTCGCGCGGGAGGGGAAAAATTTAATTCAGACAAGGATTAAGAGTCGAGAACGGTACAACGGATCGTTCCTCTCTCTGATAATTTAATGAAACGTCAAAGCTTCCGCGCTTTGCGCGAGGGAACTGAATCGAGAACGGTACAACGAATCGTCTTCTTTCTCTAATAATTTAATGAAACGTCAAAGCTTTCCCGCTTCGCGCGGGAGGGAAAAATTAATTCAGACAAGGATTAAGAGTCGAGAACGGTACAACGGATCGTTCCTCTCTCTAATAATTTAATGAAACGTCAAAGCTTCCGCGCTTTGCGCGAGGGGAACTGAATCGAGAACGGTACAACGAATCGTCTTCTTTCTCTAATAATTTAATGAAACGTCAAAGCTTCCCCGCTTCGCGCGGGAGCGAAAATTTAATTCAGACAAGGATTAAGAGTCGAGAACGGTACAACGGATCGTTCCTCTCTCTAATAATTTAATGAAACGTCAAAGCTTCCGCGCTTCGCGCGGGGGGAACTGAATCGAGAACGGTACAACGAATCGTCTTCTTTCTCTAATAATTTAATGAAACGTCAAAGCTTGGGTGAAACTGAATCCAGAAAAGGATTAAGAGTCGAGAACGGTACAACGAATCGCTCCTCTCTCTAATAATTTAATGAAACGTCAAAGCTTCCGCGCTTCGCGCGCGGGGGGACTGAATCGAGAACGGTACAACGAATCGTCTTCTTTCTCTAATAATTAAATGAAACGTCAAAGCTTCCCGCTTCGCGCGGGAGGAAAATTTAATTCAGACAAGGATTAAGAGTCGAGAACGGTACAACGGATCGTCTTCTTTCTCTAATAATTTAATGAAACGTCAAAGCTTCCGGGGCAGAGGCGGCCCGGGGGGCAGGGGTACAGTGCCCTCCCACTTTTTAACTTTAACTTTGTAAAAGTGCCCCTTTTACATAGGAAAAGTGTCCCTTTACTTTAACAAGTGCCCCTATTAATTTTTAAAGTGCCCCTTCCCTTTCCACCTCTGATAAGTGCCCCTTTTATTTTGACACTTACCCCTTTTCCTTCAACAAGTTCCCATTTTCCTTTGCAATATTCTCATAAGTGCCCTTTTTAATCTCTAGTAAGTGCCCCTTTTCAGGTACGAGAAGCGCCCTCTTCACCTCTGACAACTGTCCTATTCAAATCTGAGAGGTGCCCCTTTTGCTTTGACAGGTGCCCCCTTTCCTTTGTAAGAAGTGCCCCTTCCTCTTTTAATAACTACCCCTTTTTAACTCGGATAAACGCACCTTATCTTTTCACATGTGCCCCTTTCCTTTCTAATAAGTGCCCCTTTTCCTTATGATAAGTGCCCCCATTAAAAAAGAGCCCCTTCTCATAAATGCTCCTTTTACCTATGAAAATAGTTCCTTTTCATTCTCATAATAAGTGCCCTTTTTCATCTCTTGTAAATGACCCTATTCAATTCTAAGAGATACTCGTTTTACTTTGACAAGTGCACCTTCCCTCCTGATAAGTGCTCTTTTCATCTCTAATAAATGCCACTTTTATTTTGACACGTCCCCTTTTCCTTCCTAATAAAAGCTCTTTTTCCTTCTTATAAGTGCCCCTTCCCCTTCTCATGATTACCTCTTTTCATCTCTGATAAGTGCCCCGTTTATTTTAGCATGTGCCTCTTTTTCTTTTAATAAGAGCCACTTCCCCTTCTAATAAAAGCCCCCTTTCACCTCCGATAAATGCACCTATTAAAATCTGATCGGTGCCCCTTTTTCAACAAATGCACATTTCCCTTTATTATTAGTGCCCATTTTTCATTCTCATAAGTGCCTCTTTTCATATATGGTCAGTGCCCCTTTTCAGATGCGATAAGTGCTCCTTTTCACCTCTGATAATTACCAGTTTAACAATGATACGTGCCCCTTTTTCTTTCTAATAAGGAACCTATCCCTTTTCATAAATGCCCCTTTTCACTTCTTATAAAAGCCCCTATCAAAATCTGATGGGTGCCTCTTTTCCGTCGACAAATGCCCATTTCCCATTCTCATAAGTGCCTCTTTGTTTAGGTGTAAGAAGTGCTCCATTTTCACCTCTGGTAATTAGCCTTTGTACTTTGACACGTGCTGCTTTTCTTTTCTAATAAGTGTCTTATCCCTTTTGGTAAGTGTCCCCTTTTGGTAAGTGTCCCCTTTTCCTCTCATTATTAAACGTGCCCCTAATTTCCAGCGACTAACAGCAATTTCCCCCAAAGCTCGCTCGCTACGCTCGCTCGCATTATACATGTAATAATTATGTTACTTATCAAAGGCCTTTTCAGTCTTCCGTTATGAGAATGTGTTTATAATCCCATCAGGATTGGGGTTTCCTCTTTATAAGATGTACCGGTAATTTTCGCGCTGCGACCTCACAAATCTTTAAAATTTTCCTCGCTCGCTTTGCTCTCTCGCAAGTGAATTTTCAGACCATAGCATCCAACTGCAAAGTATGATGCTTAACCAATATCTTATATGATGTATAAAGAGTGCCCTTTTTTGTTGGTGCCCCACTTTGGAAGTCGCTCCGCCGCCTCTGTCCGGGAAGTGAATCGAGAACGGTACAACGAATCGTCTTCTTTCTCTAATAATTTAATGAAACGTCAAAGCTTCCGCGCTTCGCGCGGAGGGAAACTGAATTCAGACAAGTAATAAGAGTCGAGAACGGTACAATGAATCGTTCCTTTCTCTAATAATTTAATAAAACGTCAAAGCTTCTGCGCGTCGCGCGGGAGGGCGAAATTTAATTCAGACAAGGATTAAGAGTCGAGAACGGTACAACGAATCGTCCTCTTTCTCTAATTTAATGAAACGTCAAAGCTTCCGGGGGGAAGTGAATCGAGAACGGTACAACGAATCGTCTTCTTTCTCTAATAATTTAATGAAACGTCAAAGCTTCGGCGCTTCGCGCGAGAGGGGGAACTCAATTCAGACAAGGATTAAGAGTCGAGAACGGTACAACGAATCGTCTTCTTTCTCTAATAATTTAACGAAACGTCCCAAACCCAAAAATACGGTCCTATCACGCGAATGAGAACTTGTGATATCATCCTCATCTACATGCCCCCAATAAAAAAATACGGCCCTTTCACGCGAATGAGATCTTCTATCGTTTTTGTGATTATTATCCTTGCCATACATTATCATCCTCATTTATATGAACCACAACCACAAAAGGGAGAATCATCAGAATATTCATGATGGATTCCGATTTATCAAATTGTCTCCGATGTATTTCAGCGTTATATTGCGAAGAAGAACAGGCCCCTCCCCTAGCAAAAAAACAACAGGTAAAAACACCCTTTTTGAAGAAAAAAAGAAGATGGGCCCCCTCCCCTGGCGCCCAAGGGGTGGGGTGGCGGTGGAGAAAAAATCACCCTTCCCGTAGGGAATTTTTTTAGGATGCCCCCAAAAATTGTGCTCACTACCCTGGCGCCCAAGGGGTGCTCCCCCACTGAGCGAAAAATCGACCGGCACGATTTTCAAATTTTTCGCACGAAGTGGGCCCCTTTAGGTCCCTCCCTTGCCGCCGGCTGGATCCGCCCCTGAATACATCTACATTACTTTATCTTTTCACTTGACAGTGGACAGTGCCATTCTCTCAGTTTGAGAAATGGGTAAGAAGGTCCAATGTCAACTTGAAGATTATCAGTCTGGACAGCAAAAACAAATGCTTTTCAATATGCGTTTAGTGGGCATACCATAATGGCATTAAAAAATAGTGTGAATTGTTCTACTCACCAGGCTGCATATAGGCCTATCAAATTTGAAAGTTAGATTATTTCGAGCTTCACAATAATATGCAGTTGTTGTTTTTATTTTTATTGTATTTGTGTGCATCCAATTCACTTAGGGCTTAGGCCCAATAGAGAAAGAAAGTTGGAGATAAAGAAAGATGAATGAGTAATAATTGAGAGAGATAGGTCGAGAGAGAGAGAGAAAGAGAGAGAGAGAGCGAGGGGAAAGAGAGAGAGAGAGAGAGAAGGGATACTTCAGGAGAGAGAATGAGAGAGAAAATGGATACAGAAGAGAGAGAGTGCAAGCATGTGGAGAGAGAATTCGAGAGGGAAAAGGTGAAAGGGGTACAGAAAGAAGAGAGAGAGAGAGAGAGAGAGAGAGAGAAATAGTGAGAGAAAGAAAGAGGAAGGGGATGAGTGATAAATTAAAGAGAGAAGCGATGAGAGAGAGAGATCGAGACAGAAATATACATCGAAAGAGAAATAAATAGAGAAAGAGTAGAATGGTATGGGGTAGAGAAATAAAGAGAGAGGGAGAGGGAAAGAAAGTGGGAGATATAAAGATAGAGAGAGAGAGAGAGAAGGGATAGAGAAGAGAGAGAGAGAGAGATGAGAAGGGCTAGAGAAGAGAGGAGAGAGAGAAGAGAGAGGAGAGAAGGGATACCGAAGAGAGAAAGAGAGATGGGGGAGATGAGAGGGATATAGAAGCGAAAGAGAGAGAGAGAGAGAGAATATCAAGTGAGAGTAACATAGGTCCACGGCTATAGAAAGAGAGACTCTCTTTCTATAGCCGTATATATTATATACGGAAAGGGAGATATTAGTCCAAAACACGTGTAGCAATTCACGAATCACTGACCTCTCTGACCTCTAGCTACCGAGGTCAGTGGCAGAACAACATTCCTCAATAAGGGATGATCTCAAAATAAGAATGTGCAGTACATGATCGACTGTTGGGGAAAACGTCAAGTCGACCTAATTATTAATTATTAAATCTTTGTTTGTATGATTAAACGTATCTTCTTCTTTTTTAAATAAAGAAATAAAAATAAATAATGTTACGTTCTGTCTATAAATGATTACCCAAAACTGTCCCTGTACAACGACTTTGCGGGGTATTTTGAGATCATCCCAAAATACATGTGCTCAGAAAATGCAAGCCTGGGATGCGTCTTCGGGCCAAGCCAACGCACACTATACTACACTGCACTGGGCCTGGGATCAATGCCAGGCAGTCAATGCACGATCACTCCCACAACATACAGACACGGCCCGTTCGTTCACAGCACAGAGCTGGCGAAACAGCATAGCCGAGTCATAACAAATGCATTTCAATTTGAAAACACAGAAACGATTAAGAGATGGAAATGGAAAAATAAGTTAAAGAGAACAACACTGAATATTCCGGCAGGACCGAGCAGGAAATGCATAAATTTACGTACTGAATTAAGCACAGTAATTGCAGTAAAGATTGCGGCCTGATCGATTATAAAATTATATATTACGATTATAGTGTACAGACAAGTATTTTTTTTTTTTAATTAACGAGACAGTATAAAAATCATACACTAAGGCAACTTGACTTTAAAAAATTTATCTTCATGATTATATATATTTGATTAGTCTGGTAATATGATTTGGTGTCAAAACATGTTAATTATTACACTTTGACAATAGTGCTATATATGTGTTATGCTCTTCAGATGACATGTAAATTTTCGAACTGAGAGGGAGCTATACCAAATTTACCGGGAGCACCGGTAAATTTTTTTATTTTTAAAAATTTTTTTTTCTCTAAATCATAAGTGTTTTAGAGCCCAATTTTGTTAGAGTTGAGTGTTCTAACACTAGGCTTCACAATGATAATGAAAATTTTAAATTTCATGATCCACAAAAATTGAAATATTCCCAAAACTTTGTATTACCTTTAAGTCATTCAATTATGATCATTCCAATAGAGTCCAATAGAGCTTAAAGAGTCCATACTTGCAACAAGGAGCAAACACAACTGCTCAATGCTTGCTTGCACATGAGCGCCATACGCTCTAAACAACATCAATCTCCTAAAACCAATCCAATCCAAAAGATATTTGATATAGCGCCTTTTCCTTGCGGTTACAAAGCGCTGCACACACACCGCTCCACAATGTTTGGGCCACTTAAAAACAAAAGTTAGTCACTTCTCAGAGATCATTCAAGTATATGTAGGCTGGTAATAAAGTCATTTCTAGCAGAATAGAGGTAACTTGAGTAATTTCCTGAACTGGTCAACAGATGGGGCCGTCTGCACAGCAGTAGGTAGCTGGTTCCACAGTTTTGCAACAACCGATGGGAAAGACAATTCACCAGCACGTTTAGACCCCGTTCTCACTCACTTTGAAAGTGGTCTTAGTTAGACCGCTCCAGAGGAATGGGTCTTGAGGAACGGTTTGCGAGCGTTCACACTCCGAGCAGTTTTTTTATGGCTCAAACCGCTCCACGAGTCAAAGTGGTCTTGTTGCTATGGCAGCTCAGGTCACCGGGTCAATTTTTTCGCGCGCTCAATACAAACCGTATGTACCGTACTGCATGTTTCACGCGGAACATCACTAGCTCATTTCCGGTCAAAGTACGCTTCCGTTCACATTGCACGTTAGAGCGGTCCAAACCGCTCTTAATAAGACCTGTTCCTCAAGACCACCTCCCGAGGTGGTCTTCTGGAGCGGTCCAGATCGAAGTCCACTTCCTGGACCACTTTGACCGTTCTCACTCACCTAAGAACCGCTCCTGGGAACGGGTCTTAGACCCCGTTCTCACTCACTTTAAAAGTGGTCTTAGTTAGACCGCTCCAAAGGAACGGGTCTTGAGGAACGGTTTGCGAGCGTTCACCTCTCGAGCAGTTTTTTATGGCTCAAACCGCTCCACGAGTCAAAGTGGTCTTGTTGCTATGGCAGCTCAGGTCAGCGGGTCAATTTTTCGCGCGCGGAATACAAACCGTATGTACCGTACTACATGTTTCGCGCGGAACGTCACTAGCTCACTTCCGGTCAAAGTACGCTTCCGTTCACATTGCACGTTAGAGCGGTCCAAACCGCTCTTAATAAAACCCGTTCCTCAAGACCACCTCCCGAGGTGGTCTTCTGGAGCGGTCCAGAAGTCCACCTCCTATAAGACCGCTCCAACGAAGTGAATGAATGAGAGACACTGACTGAGCCAGATGGATGATGATGAGCGGGTATTTCGGACTCGAGGACGACGAACAATGCAGTCAGCTATGTATGGGGGACATCGGTGGTCGAGAGACTTGTAGACCAGTAGAAGAATCTTAAAAGCTATTCTCTGTCGTACAGGCAGCCAATGAAGTTCAAGTCGAAGAGGTTGTATGTGAGTCCGAAGAGGAGCAGAAAAGACAAGCCTTGCCGCTGAGTTTTGGAGTCTCTGAAGGCGATCAAGGTCCCTCTGAGAACACTGAAGCAACAACCAAATAAGAACAAAAACAGTATACAAAACTTTGTGTGCCTTATTCAGTCTCATAAAATGAATTTCAGTGCGCATATAGCATTCGAACACCACAATGGACTCTTGCCTCTTTTTTGTCCTTTCCTTTAATTCTCATCTCATCTGAATGGAACAACACCCGGCAACATTTTTTTTTCAAATCGGCTACTCAAAATTAAATGAATGAAAGGCCATATAATCTTTTAAAAGAATTGGTTTTGTTGTCAATCTACATGATAACCAAATGAACATAATTTATTTAACCTGTCTCAAAACGATCCAGGGCTTTCCTTTTAGTTCTCTATTTATATTTAAATTTATTGTAAGAAGAAATTATTTTTGCCACGCGTCTTCTCCCATTCAAGATCGGTTGGAATGTCACAATAAATGAACAAAATAACCCGTCCAATCACGACCAGATCTAAATATTTGCATTCGTTTTAAAGTCCAAACAATACACGAAACTTTGCACGGCTTATAAAATGAATATCAATGCGCTAAGTATTCGAACACCACGTGATCTGAACTCCTCTCTCTTTTTTTTTGTTGTTCTTTTGTTTTTTTTTGTTTTTTCCTTTCTCTTTCTCCCGTTCTTATCTTATCAGAATGGTACAGCAACCGGCAACATTTCTTCAAACTATTCAAGATTCCAATAAATCGTAGATGCCACCCCCTTCAAGAGAAGTGCTTTTGTTGTCGATCTAAGTATTATACACATGATAACAAAATTCACATAATTATTTAACACGTCTCAGGCGATTCCGAGCATTTTTTTTTAAAAGTCCTTTAAACCTCAAAATTTGATAAAATTATTCAAATTTATTGTTAGAAGAAATCCCGCCAAGCGCATTCTCCCATTCAAGATCGCTCGGGATGGTACAATAAGTGAACAAAAGATACAGTGTCTTCCGAGTTCCGATACCCATAAGGAAATTGTCTGGTTTGATGTCCGAATTTCTGTGGATGAAGTTAACCGGCTGGCAATAAGCCTAATTTACCATTACCTTAGACAGCCAATCAGAGCTCGTTATATTTCGCGCCTTGTTCCTTTTATGCTGCGGTTACAAAGGTTCGTACGAACGATAATTTCGTACGAATCTCCCTGTTTTTCCATTGTCTTCCCGAATTTCCATTGTCTGAAAATCGTTCATACGGCGTTCGTAGCAGTTCGTAATGGCATTTGTGACCGAGGCTTTAGTTTCCGTTTATAATATTGTTCGATTTCGGCTGTCTGTTCATTCTTGCGTTATGAGTGCAAGACGAAAAGCATTCAGTAGGCCTATGGCTCTTTTCAACGCGATTTTCCGATTTTGTTTGTACCAATCATCTTTTCTAATACTAGTATATGGATTCTAATTATGACTCTAGCTACAACATATTAATCTATTATGGCGCTACTTTATGGCAAATATGAACAAATTTCGGGCATCTGCTCACGCGGTCTGCTCCGCGGTCTACAACATGTGAAATCGTCTTTGAAAATGCGCTAAGTGTGTAAAGAAATGCTCCTACAAGAAAAACAAACTATGATTACACACCATCTCGGGTGGAAATCGCATATTCAAATACTGTTCTTTCCACTGATACCAATTTCGAAGTGATTGGTAGACTGGAAAATAGGGCCTTTTCGACTTCAAAAGTGGACAACAATCATTCAATTTGTGACTTCTCTATGGAGGTCACAGGAAAATTCGTCTTTTTCACTGCCACTGGGGGTTGTGTATTGTAACTACGACTCGTATATTGGGTGGTCTCGGCCGCCAAAACATAGGGTATATAATCCCCTGTCGTCTGATGTAACACATAATTTGATTGGTTGTCGAGAAAGTAGGGCCAATTTCAATCCAATAAAAAGCAGCTTTTATAAATTTACCCCAGACCTCTATAATTTATGCAAGTGCGTAAGTAAAATTTTTACACAGCGGACAATGAGGCTTACACACCGTGCTCTCAGCCGTGCGTATATCGACCACCAAATTTGACTCAGCTCTGGCGACGGAAAAGACGCATTTTACGTTGATTTCAGCAATTTACTGAAGTGAATTTAGACATTATGGGCGATATTTTACGAAAAAAGTGTGTAGGGATTAGATTATATCTCTCACGAGATACTGGGTTCTTTAGTTTGCCTGAAATTTAGCAAATTAATGGCACTCTGAACTAGTTGCATGAGCAGATCTAAATCTTCACGGATCGATCTGCTTGTGAAGTATCTCGCGTATTCATATTGCAGGGTGATCCCGCCCATCTTAGACGGAGGGATGACAATGGACTTATGCATGGTGATGTGCATCTGCATCTATTAGACTTACATATATAATTTCCTGATTTTTTCCTCTTTTTCGGCAGAAGAAGAGGGGAGAGAGAGAGTTGACAAGTCACGCACGCACAGCGGTGTTGACATTCACACTCTCACCAGTATTCTACGATAAACCCCATTTTATAAAAATCGAAGAGTCCTGTACCCTGGTGTTACGCTCTAGTGCACTCGAACGTTCGTCGTCTGTGTGGGAGGTACACAAATGACTCGTTGATCTTTTGGCCGAATATAGGTCAAATTTGTTCGTGAGGCAAGTTGTAAAAAGTACATACTAATTACCATGTTTACGGTTCGAGTTTTGTTTTCTTTTGTTTTGAATCCCCTTAGCCTATGGAAAATGAAAAAGAGATACCAAAAAAATAGTAATTCTTTTGCACGTATATTTCACTTATGCTCGTAAAATCGTAGTATTTAGTTCAATAACAAGTTTGTCAAACACATAACGGCAATGAAACAAGAATATTAAAAACATGAATGAATTATTGTACATTCATAGAAAATGAATAGTAAGTATTTATTACCAAAATACAGTTAATACCACTATGTAATGACTGTTACACACACGCAAAAATTACTCCCACCTCCCTGCTCTCACAAAGCCGCGGCAATAACATGCAGACAGACACGCATCCCTTTCATAAAATTATATCAAGACGTGAGACACACAATGTACGCGATGTCAACCACTGAATGTGGAAATCCCCGGTTCATAATTATATGCGCGAGCGGTAGCTGACGTACTCCGATACAAAGGTCAAGTATGTTTCCCAGGGCCCCGTTGCATAAAACTTACCATTGATGGTAACTTTGCCATCAATGGCAACTACCATGGTAACAGGGCTCAACAGCCAATCAAAATCAAGGTTTCCATGGTAGTTAGCACACATTGGACGTGTGACGTGTGTGAATTTCCACATTCATGTTCGCCATTTTAGATGTTAGAACAGATCTGCATAGGCGTAGACGTTAACAGCAATGTAACTGCAAATTTGGTGTATCAAGATAGTATTATCAAAGCTTACAGACCGCCACGCTCACGACTAAACTGACACTTAAAACCAAGGATATCGACCTTTGATTATACAGGCGTGATGTCGAGAGATAACTACGAGACGATTCAGAATGATACCAAGGTAAGGTACTAGGTAAGAGTGATAACAAATATGATGTTTGTGAGGCGAGAGAGTAGAAACACAACGTATTTTCTATAAGGAAGATAAAAAAGGGAAGAGGAAAAAGAAGAGATGGGGATACCTCCAGAGATACGTGCAAAATGAGAACCCAGGTCGAAATTCCAGTTGATACCAGTTGAAACCAGTAAGGATTTCCAACTGGTATCTACTGGTTTGAACTGGTCTCAACTGGTCTCAACTGGTACCAGTTAATACCAGTTGATACAATTTGGAAACCAGTAGAAATACCAGTTGACATCTGAGACCAGTTGATATTACCAGTTGATTTACCAGTTGATTTACCAGTTGAAAACCAGTACATGATTACCAGTTGATTTACCAGTTGAAAACCAGTAGAAATACCAGTTGACATCTGACACCAGTTGATATTACCAGTTGATTTACCAGTTGAAAACCAGTAGATGATTACCAGTTGATTTACCAGTTGAAAACCAGTAGAAATACCATTTGACATCTGACACCAGTTGATATTACCAGTTGATTTACCAGTTGAAAACCAGTAGATGATTACCAGTTGATTTACCAGTTGAAAACCAGTAGAAATACCAGTTGACATCTGACACCAGTTGATATTACCAGTTGATTTACCAGTTGAAAACCAGTAGATGATTACCAGTTGATTTACCAGTTGAAAACCAGTAGAAATACCAGTTGACATCTGACACCAGTTGATATTACCAGTTGATTTACCAGTTGAAAACCAGTAGATGATTACCAGTTGATTTACCAGTTGACCAGTAGAATACCAGTTGCTTTACCAGTTCAAAAACCAGTTCATTGAATCTTGTGCATATTCATGATTAATTTGCATATTTTCACAGAAAATATAATTATCATGATCTATCAAGCAAATGTGACAATGCACATCAATTTTGTGATTTTTATTTTCTTAGTCAATCATTGACAAATATATTATATATGTTTGATCATGTTTTTCATCTAATTTAAGACGTACAATTAGATATATTGATACATGTAATTACTAACCAGGAAACAAAATGTATAATTTTGTATATATCTATGTACGAGCTCCAAATTTCTAAATAAAAATGATACTTTTCTGTAATCGACCTCAAATGATCTCTGTGATGGGGTAATTGCAAGAGTTTATATATTATGGTCCTGTTGGTGGCCAGATGCCAATATTGATTATTGATTATTACAATATCTGTTGATTACTGGTGTCAACTGGTAAATCAACTGGAAATATCAACTGGTATATCAACTGGTAAATCTACTGGTTTTCAACTGGTAAATCAACTGGAAATATCAACTGGTATATCAACTGGTAAATCTACTGGTTTTTCAACTGGTTTGTCAACTGGTCCCAGATAGCGTTGTCTCAATTTCCATATTAAAAACCAGGGCCCGGCCCCCTCCCCTAGAAAAAAACAGGTAAAAACACCCTTCTTTTGAAAAAAAAAGAAGTTGGGCCCCCTCCCCTGGCGTCCAAGGAGGGGGTGGCGGTGGAACAAAATAACCCTTCCCGGAGAAAACATTTTCAGGTGCCAACATTTTTTTTTACTCACTACTCCCCACTGAGCGAAAAATCGACCGGCACGATTTTCAAATTTTCGCACGAAATGGGCCCCTTTTTAGGCCCCCTCCCTTGCCGCCGGCTGGATCCGCCCCTGACCCAGATGTTGTGTGTCCAGATAGATTGTGTATCCGGACAGTCGATTTAAAACAGCAATTGGAAGAAGCAATATTTCATAAATCTTCTAAGACTGATGTTGGACAATATAAAAAAGGACAAATATTCATGATAGTAGCCTAAGTGCTTTTTGATGAATATTTTTTGTTAAATCCGAAGGCAAAAGAAAAGTCTTTATGTTTGTTAAGTGTCCCGACACCCAACCCCTATCATACCTGACAGTTATATTTCTCTACATATGAAATCATAGATGGCGACCCATTCTAAATAAATATTTGAAATCAGGCCCAATATTTTTGAGAAGAAAATACTTATAAATTCTTATTTGAGATGAGTCATTTTCAAAGTTTGGGGGAAGAGTGGGTTGATTTATCAAATAATGTCAAGGCGGTGTGTCCTTATAGGAGTTCATAACAAATTTGATAGAAATCAATCAATAAATCAATCACAGACGATGTCAATAATGACTGAACATAAATATTCATGTATGTGTGCCTAAAGCTATGGTGGAAAATATATTTATTATCATTCGCAACCATTTGCGAACTAGTATAGTTATATCGACTGCTACGAGAGGACTAGCTGTTTCTATTCGCTCGCGGGATAGTTGAATCCCCTGCCATCACCCCTCGGCGCGCCGCCCACCAAGGCGCGCCTCGGGGTGATGGCAGGGGATTCAACTATCCCGCGAGCCAGTATATCAGCTATCCTCTCGTAGCAGTCGATATAACTATACTAGTTCGCAGTCGCAGTATAGTGGAGTCGATATGACTTTATATGCCGAATTAAAACATAAATCTACCAAGAATTCTTACCTTAGCCTTTTATTGAGTAAAAATTTGTTAAAACATCACAGAAAATCTGAAACACTGTCTGTTAATATTCGCTGGAAAAATGATTGAAAGTTTCAATCATTTGGGAATCGCAGACAAAAAGCACTGTATGGCGTCCGCGCCCGCACAAAGACAATTTTAACACGTAAACCAATGGGGATCGCAGGATAATGAGGATGAGGGTAGAAACTTTTAGCTAGGCCCTGTGGGCTATTGCTATGCCCTGTGAGTGGGGCATGGCTTGAAATCACGACTCCAATTTCGACCAATCAGATGGCTAGATTTCTAAAGTGAGGTATATAACACGTGAAATTTTCGATGCACTGCAATTAAACAGTGTGCCTTTGGTGTGATTATTACGTCACAATAGAGTGCGCGCAAAGTGCGCAGGTTCTCGTACGCATAATAGATGCGCAATGAAAATGACAAAATACGGCGCGGTCAATATGAGACTATATATTTTCACTCGTCTCTACACGCAAAGTCTATACGGGCAGGGAGACCAAGGAAAATACAAAGAATATACCCTTCCGTTCACCACTGCTAATGAAAACTAGGGCAATACGGTTTAGTAAATGACCAGCTCAGATGTCTGATACGGGTGATAATGATCGATGGTATACACCTTTTCACGGTTACAAGAGTGCGCATGACCAGACATGGGCGCCATTTTAATTTACGAGTAAACAAACCATTGACCTCTAGAGGTCAGGGGTTTACGCGTAATTAAGATAGCGCCCATGCAAATATGTGAGCGCACAGTGCAGGCATCTGAAAACATTGATGACATCACTGCCTGCGCTATGCGCTCACATCATAATACACCTTTTCACGGTTACAAAAGTGCGCATGCTCAGACATGGGCGCCATCTTAATTTAAGATAAACAAACCATTGACCTCTAGAGGTCAGGGGTTTACGCGTAATTAAGATAGCGCCCATGCAAATATGATGTGAGCGCACAGCGCAGGCATCTGAAAACATTGATGACATCACTGCCAGCGCTGTTTTTTGCATGGGCGCTATCTTAATTACGCGTAAACCCCTGACCTCTAGAGGTCAATGGTTTGTAAGATGACGCCCTTAACCGTGAAAAGGTGTATTTGCATGGCGCTATCTTAATCACGCCTAAATCACTGACCTCGAGAGGTCAATGGTTTGTTTACTCGTAAATTAAAATGGCGCCCTTAACCGTGAAAGGGTGTATTATGACGGAATCATTTTCTTGGTTGATTTGACACTCCCATGTACTTGGATACTACTGTTTTGCACTCATTGTCGACTCGGAGAATGTGATTATATAATCTTGTGAAATACACAGTATCATAACTATCCCCCTCATAATATGTGGCCGTGTAGTATTCGAAATAGTTTAGACTTAATAATTATGGAGCATAACGGCTAAAACATGCCTAGAAGAATAACCATCTGAATCCCCTAAAAAAATTGTACTCGACTCTTTTTGATCTGCAGCCATGGAGGGTGTCTGTATGTACGTCTGCTCATGGGATCAACGTACAGGGATTCATTGATGAGCTAGCCGGCAAGTTCTCCGACCTAGACTTGGACGTCCAGTACTACGAACTACCATCCAATGACATAGATCATTTCGAATTCAAAGTCTCTGATGTTAACATCATGATACTATGCCATTCTATCAACAACAGCAGGTTTGTCATCACTGATGTCATGGACGCCCTCTGCGAAAAATTCTTACCCAACTCTGCCAACATTCTAGGTTTGTTCACAGGTTCACAAAATTGGGGGATATGCAGTATATTTGCACGAAATAAAATTTAATAGAAATCGACAATTGTTGTAACACATGCATTTATTTGTAAACGGAGAATGTGCAGTTTTGCTCTTAATTGTACTTTAAAAAATAAAAATGTAATTGACTTCAGAAAAAAAATTTGCTACAGAATATTGTCGCTTATTTTGCATATTTGTCATGTACATACATGCGTATATGTACGGAGCGGAGGGGTGGGGGTATAGTGGTTGGGGTTGCAGCCCTGCTGAGACTTCTGATACAATTAATATTCGGGCAGCACTTTCTTCATATTGGGGTGGTTCGGTCTTCTCTTTGTAATTTTTCATATTTAGTATTTCTTTGGCGACACTGAAAGGCAACAAAAATATATATTAATGTACATGTAGTTCACCATGATTAGTGAATCTCACCAAAAAATAATATGTCAAAAGCTTTACTCGCTTTGCTAGCCCGTAAGTTTTTAGATATATGGACAAGTTTTATTCGGGCAAATGACCTCAGCTGCGATGGCAAAATTGTGCCAGAAAGACTCGGGCCATGTTCGGAGGGGGGTGTATGTTTATTGATAACTGTTTTCATATTTATTTTTCACTTTTCAATCTACCCAGGCAAAGCAGGAATATGTGTGTTAGTCTATGACTTCCCCTCCGGTAAGGGTCTGGGCACACCTGACAAGTACAGAGCAGATATAGAGAACTTTGAAAGCATGCAAGGTACAACGTTTAAGCAGTCTTCTCTGTGCATGATGTGCGGTAAGCTGGATGGACCTGTCGAGATGCAGGAAACTAAATGTCGAAGGCGATGGCGACTCATATTAGGCCTAGTTGCTTTTGCGATTTCACCAACGCTGTGTTTCGCTTTTGGTCTAGGTTTAGGACGCGGCAAATCCTCTCCCTTACCTGCAACCATTAACGTAACAACCCCAACCACCCCTACCACCCCAACCCCCAACCCCCAACCCCCAACCCCCAACCCCCAACCCCCAACCCCCAACCCCCAACCCCCAACCACCCCAGGCACCCCAAACCCCCCAGCCACCCCAACCCGTCTTGTTCAATTTAGCTTGGAGGGTACTTTAGCTAACGTTCTGTCCGCGAAGTTAGCGTTCACATATTCTATGAAAAATTAGCTCCCAAGTCCTTGTCTCTGTGCAACAAGTTTGAAACAGCATCGATATCTCGCATTTTTTAATAATATCAATAATGATTATAAAGATAATAATGATGATGATGATGATGATAGTAATTTAAAAAAAAGTAATAATAATAATAATATCAATAATAATTATAATATTATTAATGATAATAATAATGATAACAACTATAATAATAATAACAATACTAATAATAATGATAATAATTATAAAAAATAATAAATCTGGATTTATATGGCGCTTAATAGGAACTATCGTCTCTCGGCGCTTTACAGATATTATACCCTCACGCACCCAGTGAGCACAATCTCCTGGAGAGTATTCCAATGCTCAAACCACTCGACTACACAACTCTTTTTAGTGAATATGATACAGCCTTGATATACTTTATTGATTTGATCTTTATAAACGCTTTCATATTTTAGCAAATATTCGGGCTTGTGAGATTGTAGTAAAGTATGCTCTCATTGCTATGGATAGTTCATCATGTAATAGTAGTTACTTCTATAATTGTGCCTTTTACCGAAGTTAATGTGCCAGTGTTTGGTATAATCGAATCTAAAAAAAAAAGTATTTCGGTTCAATGTGCATTGTGAAATATGATTTAGCCTTGATATGCATTCTTGATTTGATGCGTATAAACATGTTTATATTTTAACAAATCTTTCGGGCTTAATATTGGTAAGTATAGTATCGATAGTTCATAATGTAATAATGATTATTTGTGATTGTGTCTTTTAGCGGAATTATTGTGTTTGGTGTAATCGAATTAAAAAAAAAAGGATTTCTAGTCAATGTGCGTAGTAAATCTGTATTCAGTGTTTGTAATGCTAGGTGATCTCTTTTCAATTGTGACGTATGTACAACACCAACAATACTTTCTTACAATGCTTACTGTGCTATTCTTGTCTTTGTATATTGATTTATGCTATCTTGGTTTGAAAAAGAAATTAACAGTTGCCAAAGAATGAAACATTATAAATTGAGACCAAGAATATGAACAATATATGATAATTCACCAAACTTATTTTTTAAGCGCTATAAAATTCGGCTAAATGCCCAAAGAGTGCCTTATAGGAATGTTTTTAAGATTTGTGACGATTAGAATACATGTATTATGATTGGTTGCGGGGGAAGTAGGCGTCTCGTTTTCTACCTTGAGGCCGCCATCGACATGAAGCAGCTCGCTCATGATCAGATGGCGGTCTCCTGCGTTCATAAATTTTGTTAGCTATAAATTTTTCATTTTTCATATGTGTATTTTCTTTACCTGTTTAAAAGTAATTTGTTATTGTCTTTAAAAATGTGATTTAATATATTTTGTGTGATATTAAATTATTTTGTATCATGTTAATTTAATGCGGAAATCAAATAGATAAATAAAATGCAAAACAAATTATAGTCCTGTTTGCAAATTTGGAGAAAACTCGAAAATCTAGATAATCTCTCAAAACATTTCTTATCGTGGAATAAAAAAAACTTAAAAAAAAACTTAGACAGCTATGAATTGTTGTCTTTTCATCACTAATTTCTTCACTTCAGTCAAATATTGATAGTATAGTCTGGGCAAGTGGTAATTGCAGCAAAGTATTCATTCTGTTATTAAGCACTTTGTACAGAAGTCTGCATAAGTAGTAAATGTCCTTTTTTTTGGTGGAAGTGTACGACAGTATAATGTCTAAATGTGTTTAGTTGAATAAATATCAACATCATTTATTGTTTTTATTTAGTCTTACATTAAAATCGAAATTGCTCCAATTTGGGTTCGGATGTGTGAGTGAATTAGAATAGATATATAGCCAGGCTCGGATACACGGGGGCGACGGGCCTGCCCCCCTCTTACAAACAAAAGGAAAGGAAATGGAAGAAAGAAGGGCTAAAAACACGAGTTAGAAGTGGACCAGGGCACTCACTTATCCGTATATAGGCCAAGGCCCCGGCCCAGCTATAGCCATGCTACGAGATTTGGGTCGTTTTTAGGTCAGAACTAGCCCTAATTCGTGTTTTAGGCCTGTATGATTTAAACAAAAGGCCGATGATCGCTCTACACTAGGGCGTACAAGTTACAACGTTCTAAAGTATATCAGGACTCGGTTAGCTTCAGGTCCACCTGAAACGAACCAAGGCCCCGGCAAAAAATCATCTTTTTTTCCCTGCAAAATGCGAGACCACATTTACCTAAAAGCGAACCTAATTCAGCAAAAAAGCGCAAAAATAGCAAATGCGAGAAGAAAAAACACGGAGCAACGTCAAGCATGTCGGCAAAGCTTCCGAATCCGGTAGTTTGCTCTTTCATAAAATCGATCGTAAAAGCCTAATTTGTTCAGAAAATTACACACTTTTATCGCCAGAATCTGGCTAAAAACACTCCATTCAGTTGTACAGGCGCGCAGAAGACGAACTGCCAGTCAAAGTTTTTTTTCTTTTTCAATCTGCGCATATAATGCGAATTATACCGAACAAAATTAGTCTTATGCACATGCATCGGTTATTAGTTTCACAGACACTAGCGTACTGATGGGGGTGGCTTGGGGCAGTTGCTCCCCCAAATAAAATTCAAATTTGGTTTATATCTAACAAATGTTGCTGAAATGACATAATTTTCTAGGGTTTTTCTCACTTTTGCCCATTCTGCCCAAAAAAAGTTTTTGCTCATTACGCCACAGGTCACAGATGGGTCGTTACTGTTACACTATATGGACAGATTGGATAGAATGATGTATAAATCATTGAAATTATAATCAGCATACGATGCGAAAATGATAAATGATTCTTCTCCAGCTTTCGGAAACCACCCTGGGAATTTTGGTTGCGTCCTGTGGGACGAAATCACACACCGCTTTTGCAAAATTTGTGCTTGAGATTTGTTTTTTTGGCGAGTCCGGGACGCAAAAACGGACTTAGCACGACCCTTGCCTATATATATTGGCAATATTGCTCTACAAAACAAATCTGCCACAAACTTTAGAAATATGTGAGAGGAAGAGATGATACGGTACTCGCTTGTATTATATTTTAAACATAAATTTATGTTTTCACCTATAAAATGTACTCATAAAAATAAAGGGTCAACGTTAAATTTTCTAATATTTAGCAAGTGTCTCATTTGAATGAAATATTGCTTCAGACCATGATTTACGTCATAAAAAAAAAAAATGGTGATCTGCCAGTGTCACAAATAAGATATCAAAATATGTTCATCTGACCGTAATAAAAGTGCCTAACCCCCCACCCTGAGTGTCCTTTTCCCTTTGAAAATGTGACCCCTTTTTCTTTCCCCATGAAAAGTGCTCCTAATTTAAAGCGATTAAGAGCAATTAGAAATGAAAATCACCCAAATCTGGCTCGCTACGCTCGTATTTCAAATTGATATAAATTATTATCTTTCTTATTAAAGATCTTTTCAGTCTTTCATGATTAGATTGTGCTTAAAACCCCAGCAGGATTGTTTTTTCCTCTTTATAAGATCTAATTTTTTTACACTGCGACCTCACAAATCTCACAATTGTTGCTCGCTCGCTCGCAAATATTTTTCATACCGTCACACCCAACTGCAAAGTACATATATGATGCTAAAACAAACATTGAAACAGGGACCTCCTACCTCCCTGATTAAAATCATCCCTGATAATGTAATCACACTGTAGGGCTATATACCAATGTCTAAAAATTGTATATTTTAGCTTTGCTTTGAGGTTTCCCTTTGTAGATGCCCCTTTTTACCGGAAAGTGCCCTTTTTGGGGATGCTCACCCCCCCCCCACTTTGAATGACGCTCCGCCGCCTCTGGCCTGCTAAGACCCCTGAGCTTTCGGGGGCTCAGCCCCCGGACCCCACGCCAATTAACGCTCCCCCCTCAGACTCCCCCTGTCCGCGCATGCGCGAACGCGCCGCTAAATATTTTCTCACGAATTGCCCCCTCGCCGCCGGCTGGATCCGCCCCTGGTTTGTGGGAAACAAAATAAAGACTTTTTACTGGAACGCAGCATTCTTTCAAGAATATTAATTTCAGAACATTCATTGTAGAATATTGTGTAAAATATCCTATATTCATCTGCATTACCTTTTTTTTAATAGTTCGTAGACCTGAAAGATCACACATGGGTTGTTGACATGTTGGGCGAGAAGAGATCAATACCGTTTAAAAAAGACAACACAGCTGTCGTTTTCCACAATTAGGACAGGGTCGAGTAATTTAAGATCGTGAGAAAGCCTGCTTTCGTGGCGAAAATTATAGGCTAGTTGTTCCGTCGTCAATTTTCGTACAATTACCGAATTCCTATAACTTCAGCTCTGCATGGACCAAAAGCTACACCTAACCATAACCCTAGATCTAACCTAAATCTAACCTAAACCCAGTTGCAATCCTTCCCATATATCCATCTCTGACGAAATAACCCTGGAAAAATGTCGCGGGAGAAAATGTCGGCTCAATATCGGAGCATACATCATGTAACAACTAAAGTAATTTATTCATACCCATACCAAGATTTGCATTTTCTTTTAAGTATGTGAAAATTTAAGTTGTCCCGGGGCCCCGTCTTATAAAGAGTTGCGATTGGTTAAGATCAGTCGCAAGTTTGCAGTCCCCTATTTATCTCTTATGTACATAGTTGCGATTTATATGCTGTTTATAAGACGGGGTCCCGATTTACATTTCTTAAAAATGTGACATATTAAAGCCCAAGTCCACTCCAAAAATAACTTACTTTCAATAGAACCAGAAAAATCAGACAAACCAATCAAAAAAAGTTTGAGCAAAATCGGATAACTAATAAGAAAGTTATGCATTTTTAATGACATGAAAAACTTTGAAAATCACTACACAAATTGGCAACTCACTCATGAGTCTGTGACGTATGGTCCTCACTATCCCCTAATTATTATCTTTATATTGATAATATAAATGTCCTATTTTCACCCTAAGAATCCTATTTCTTCACATCAGCATCCAAGTTAAATTGTTAGTAATATGTTTTTGTGTGGATGCACAAATAAAGAGTAATTTTTGTCCAGTTAAATCATAAAAAATTGAATCTTGATAAACTATAAGATATAAAAATCAATAATTATGAAATACAATATTCAGAAAATAGTATAAATTCTTCAAAATTCATAAAAGTTTTTGGGAAATGTCTTGCACGCAACATGATACAAATCATATAACCTGGGCAGAGGCATGGGGAAAATCAAGTTTTGGGGGATAAAAAGGGAAATTAATGTGATTAAACTATATAAAGCAATTGATAAAATGTGAGGACATGAAGTCACAAACTGATAATCATCTTGGCAATTTGTGTTGTGATTCTCATTGCTCCATAGTTTAACATACTTTTTCAAAAATTCATAACTTTCTTATTAGTTATCCGATTTTGCTCAAACTTTTTTTTGCTTGGTTTGTCTGATTTTTCTGCTTTTATTGAAATGGACTTACCCTTTAAAGCTTATATATAAAAATATACAACAAAGGCCTTAATTCAACAAGTCCACCTTTCATTCTTAAGTTACCAAAAACGCACAAAAAACACAATCAAATTTACAAGGGGTATGAATAATTTCGTTTCTATCTGTACATAGACTGCTATGTCCGCTGGCTATGTTCAGAGCCATTGATAAGGAGAGTTTGGCCAACCCGGTTCGAGTTTGGCACAATATGACGAATACTGCTTTATTGGGCAAGCACAAAACAAAACAAAAGAATATATGCCATGTTGTGACCAAGGGAAACCAAGTATAGATGGCTCTGGCCTCTGGCTATATAATGAACTAAAGGGCGCCAGCACAGCACTGGAGTCAACAATGTTGCTATTCTTGAGTTACTTATATCATTGTGTTGCAAAATGGTCATTGGTTGTATGTGCAGCAGTGGCGTAGCGTCGGATTATTGACTGAGGGGCACTAGCATCGGGGGCGACTTGGTAAATGAAATGCAAATTAATAAGGGCACCGAATTAAGGAAGGGTGCGTAAGGGGGTCCAAACAATTTAATTGGGGTGGGGCACACGACCCCAACCCACCCCACCCCTCCCCGCCCGCCCCGTTTCACGCCTTGCAATGTCGTATGGATTAGAGCAATGTAATCAATGTTTATGAATGAAACCTTTTTTAAAGAATGAAATTAATATGGTAGTTTCAAAAATAAAATTCAATTCATAAAAACCCACCGCCCCTCTTTGTTCTACACGTTCATTAGCTTATCCTTTTCTCTTTCAGCCTTCCTTCCTTTCTCTCTCATTATACATTTTCTTTTCAGTCACAATCCCACTTTACTCCTATATATCACGGATTATTAACGGTACCTGAAATTGGAGACAAAATAAATTATAAGAAACAACACTTTATATAGAAAATGGTATTCGATTTAATAAACTCATTCGTATAACAAAAGCTAACAATATAAACAATAGAAACATATAAAACATGAGAAGCTTAACAACAACTACATGTAAATAGAAAACGGTTTGGAACAAATTACAACAAACATTTTATCATTTTGATTAAAAGGTACTTTGTCAGTTAATACATGTGTGTTGCAAAAGATTTCACTTTTTAGAATTGCCTTATTGTTCGATCTTTTTTTGCCATTGCTCAATATCTAGTTATATTAAATACTGTGAAACAAAGGCCTAATATGTATGCATACACGTAAAGTAATTTCCCCTAAAGTGGTGTAAAAAGCTTAGTGAGAGACATGATGGTATTGGGAACCGTAGGCAATTAATACAAATAAAATTCCTAATTGTTCGTTGACATAATCAAAAGTATAATAACATAAGTGTTTGACCTGACTGCATAATATCACTCCAAAGAAATTTAACCAAAACAGTAAAATGAAACCAAGTTTACTTACACGATTCAGTAACCATGGTAAGGCCTGAGGATTGAACTAAAGCCCGCAAATAACATACTGAAGAATATTTTTTTCACTGGATTAAGAAATGATGAACCACGCTTAGTAAGTATGTATTAATTAGCATGGCATTGTTTAAATATCATTTCAATACGTCAAAATTAAAAGTTAATCGTCATTTTACACTGCTATGTATACCCTTTAAAACCAGCATAAACGATTTTGATATCATTATAGCTCTTCATTGTAATGAGATCAGAGTTTGTTTAAAGCCAAAATTCGCCCACGTAAAGTAATAGAGTTTCAGTCGTAATATATCTCTCTCTCGCTCCTCTCCCCCCTTTTTTTCTCTCCCTCTCTCTCTCTCTCATTTATTATCACGTATCTGGCAGCTAGTGGCGGATCCAGGGGCCGGGGCCGGCCCCTCCTAAAAAACAGGTAGAAACACCCTTTTTTTGAAAAAAAAAGAAGTTGGGCCCCCTCCCCTGGCGCCCAAGGGGGGGGGCGGTGGAAAAAATTAACCCTTCCTTTTTAGGCCCCCTCCCTTGCCGCCGGTTGGATCTGCCCCTGCTGGCAGCTGTCCGTGATAGTAACAAGAGTGTGTTTCTCCGAAAGATACTCGAACCTGAGGCTGACACTACCAGCAATAGTTAATTTGGAAGGTTACATGCAAATAGAGCTGCGTTTACACGGCCATTTATATTCTGACTCAAACCGGTTTCATTCTTGAATCATGTGTATAATGTCCTATAGGGTGTGTCCATACGAAATGAGATCTACGTAATGATGTTTCACGTCGTATGGACAGCATCATGTGAGTTGACATTATCAAGTTAAATGTTGTAACATTTGCATCTCATAGGGGATGTCCATACGAATGAAGATCCTATCCCAAGATGTCCCATATCGTATGGACAATAATCGTGCGCCGATGAACATCGCATGAAGATACCGTATGGACACATCATCATGGTCACGTCGTATGGAAAGCAAAACGCTATTAAATGTAACCCTATATACAAGTCAGAATATGAGAGACCGTGAAGACATGACCTAACAAGGACAAACAAAATCGTATACACACTATTATCCGATTCCACCATTACTTGCGATAGCCAAAAAGACTGTAAAGAAAATAGGTCTTTACAACTTGATATAACCAGTAATCTATCTTAATGTCATGAATGTGTGCACTATAAATTTCACATCACTTTTGTTCGGTACAATGTCACTCTCAGATGGCGAGTCAAGGACCGCATCTGTCGCTAACCTAGTCATACGTCAGGCAAATAGGGACTTTTAGATTTACACGACGAGAACGTGGACTGCCACGTGTGCCATTCTTTCAAGGCACTGGCCCGTGCCCGGCAGTGCCTTAAAAGGACGTCACATTACCTTAAAAGGATGTCACCGTGGCAGTCCACGTTCTCGTCGTGTAAAATCTAAAAGTCCCTAATAACGCCTCATGTGCAACGGACATAATGGGCTTAACAACGCACCTCTTATTTTCAATAAAGCATATTTTAGGGTGGAAAGTGTTCTCAGTGCACTCTTCCAAGTACAGTTAAGGACACTCAGTAACCATGTTGTTGTTCAACATTATACAGTCAAAAGAGATTAACGTCTTTGTAATCTACGAGGCGTCATTAATTTTGTTTGACGTAGGACGGCGTCAGTGACCGATTTGGTCTTTGACGCGTCATGCGAGAGTAACATCGTACAACAGAGCGTATTCAAAAAAATTCTAGCAAGGTATTCATTTCAATTACTGACGTTTGAGTCAACTGTTTTCATAGTCTCGATTAGCACGCATGTAATGACGCAATCGAAGTGACGCCTCGCAGTGTGCAATGGGCATGAGTGTTTAGCGGACTATAGCTTTGGAGTGACTGAAGCCTTGAAATTCAAAATATGAATGGGGAACGAGGTTCGAACCACGTTCCTTGTGGGCACTCAACCTCTGTCAAAAGAATCTTAACTCAAGATAGACTACTTTAGAAACCAACCACTTTGAAGAAAACAAATCTTGACTACAAAAGGATGTTTGCCTGGCAGAAGGGCGCTACCAATGTCCCAATAGGTTGGGAATCGGAAATCATCTTCTGACAGCCTCACACCATACCACAGTTCCAAATTCGAATTAACATGCCTTGTTTTACTTTTGCAATGACAACATTTTAAGATGCCATATTGTTTAAGCGAGAAATTTGAAACTCGAAATAAGACATTGCAGAATCTCTTAGAAGTACTATATCAACAATTTTCACATGATTAACGGCAAAATATATCTTACGATTAAGACTTTTTTCAATTTTTTTTCTTCATTTTTTTTCTCATTGAAAAGATTATACGTATACACATATGGTATAAAAACGACAATTTAGACGAAATTGAAAACAATACGTCCTACAAATGTAAATAAAATGAGGTGTTAAAAATATAGATTGCTTCGCGCATTACTAAGCAAACCGTAATATTGACTTGTATGTTGAGGACCTAGGATAGTCCCCGGGAGAGAGGGCTGCTCAAAACTGTCAATATTTTTGTTTAATTCAAGCAGATAGTTGATGTATTTTTGGAAGGTTTTGATTTTGTGCATAGTTTGTTTTGGTAAACCGATCATTGTATTGAATTTGAATTCGAATTACATTGAAATCTGCTCTAGAATTTTATCCCCAAACATATGAGTTTTCTTTCGATAAAGGGTCGATTTTAAAGATTATTCAGATATATTGCATAGATAAAACATTCCCCCCTCAAAATCCCTCTTCAAAAATTAAAGAGCAGGTACGAAAACAAATGTTTTATACTGATACCAAGATATAAGTAGACAAAGTAGTATTACTGTAAGCAGCATCTCTCTCTAAAGTGAGATATGAAAATGAATGAAAAGGGAGAGTAAACGAATAAGCATGGTCAGCCACCAGGGTCTATACTATTTAGATTTTAAAAATACACGAAAGTGATCTGCTGTAGTGCCTAAACTGCAAGAAATGGTGTTGGAAAAGAAAGACGGAAGACATATAACCACCATAAAACTCGAGAGATAATCGATTTTGGAAGACTTAAACCTTAGGAAGACATAATTTTGAATACAATATTAATATTTTGTATAATTCAAAGGACAGATTTACAAAACAGGGTAAGGTGTTGATATTCTCATAGTGTTTGGGGCGCCTCTACTAGTTGTTTTTAAATACAGTAGTCAATGGTAACATAAATGATCTTTATGGAATTCGACATCAAATCATTCATGTTAGTCATTATCACAATCAAATATGGAGCACTTACTGAAGTGGTTCATATGAAAACCGGCCCTAATTGTGACGTCATGTTTTTGTATTCATCACGATAAATATGAAATAGATATACCCGGATTCGCCCGAATCTGCCGGGTGCCTGCTTGTTTGATCGAGTGAATTCATTACCGATCTTAACACAAATCTTTGATTTTTCACACATAACAACAATTAAAAATCTCTCTAAAGAGAAGCGTAATTTATTGAGTATACTTGGGGCACTGCACACCAATACTAAATAGTACTAATATGGCAGTTATCAAGGAAGGGTGATATCATTAAAAACTCGGAACGATTAGCTAATGAAATGAATGTCAGTGAATATGGGGACCTTTAATGTCATTAAAGTACAATCGATTGATACAGTCATCACAATAAAAAGATATTACATTGATAAAAAACGTTTTACCTCAAATTGTCTAGGATGAGGTCGTATAGGCCTGCGCAAGTATATTGGAGAACCAATAGTATTTTGGAGACCCAAATCGCGGTTGACGACAATGTGCAGTTCAATAGATGTCACCGGATGAACTGCAACTAGCCAAAGATGGCATCTCAAGGATGTCAGATGCGACGATAAAATCTTGCTCTAGAGCACCAAACTTCAACCATCAATTAGCTGACATTCACCAGCTGGTAGATGGGAGTTCGGTTGCCGGCACAATCGTTCAAGCGACGTCATCCACACCAAGTCGCATCTCCAGCTCTTTCAGTATCTCCCTGGCAGTCGGTCTGTCTTCGGGTTGCTTCGGCCAGGCCTTCGTGATGAGACGACGATACCAGTTGTTTTCCGTCTCGTTCTCGTTGCCGGGAAGCTTCGGGCGCATGTCCTTGGCGACGACGCCGAAAATGACAACGTGATGATTCTCCCCAGCGTATGGCGTCTCTCGCGTCAGCATCTGCCAAAGTGTGATCCCGAACGAATAGATGTCGGCTTTGGTCGTCGGCGCGTCGCCACACAAGAGCTCCGGCGCACGGTACCCACAAGTGCCGGTCAAGTACGACCGATTAGTAGGGCTTCGAAGACCTTTGCCATTTGATCCAAAGACTTGCTGAGAGCATCCATAATCACACAAGCGACATACGTCATAATCATCTACAATGATATTCGCTGGTTTGACGTCCAAGTGGGCGATGTTATGTGCGTGGGTGTATTGTAAGGCACGGATAATGTAAAGAGCAAAGTTTGCACGGCGTGCCAGCGGTAACCTTTCGGATGGTTCATTGATCAGTTGTTGCAGATTCCTCTTCCCCGCGTACTCCATGATGATAAAAGCACCAGCCTCGAAATCCTCTACGGCACTTGTGGCTAGCACGTTGACGATGTTCTCGTGCTTTAAGTACAGGGCGTTTACTTCTGCGCGAAAGCTCTGCAGCATGGCTGCGGCGTTTGTCCGGCGTGGTCGTAGGACCTTGACGGCCACTCGTCGACCGCAGTACTTCCCAACAAACACCGATCCAAAACCGCCGCTGCCGATCAAACCTTCGACCTGAAAGTCATCCGTAAGAAGATCTCGCGGCCTCACTGAAACAGTATCATTATTGTTATCCGAGACACAGTGGTATGTTGTCCTTGAAGCATGCTGATGCGTTATGATCCTAAAGTTTGTATTCACCATCGACTCCTCCATTTGAAATTCAGTATCTCCTTTTAAAATAAAAGCACTCTGCAATCCCACCGGTTTATTCCTCTTATTAGAATCTCGACAATATACCTCTGCTGAGTGATATTCTCTGGTCTTTATCACACAGTCGGTATGTCTTCTTCGTTTGAGGCCAAACGTCTCTGAATCACAATCCCTCTGCGCGAGAAGATTTTCCGTGGATATTGTCCGCTTCGAGCGCTGAAGGTATGCCTGGTAGATCCGCAGAAAGGCGAAATGCCGAGATAAAAGCCTCAGTATCACCTCGAATATTTTCGTCATTGTTCTTGTCAGCTGCGAGCTCCAATAAGTCGAATAGCAAGGCACAGCAATGCCCTCGCAATTGTCATATCAATCAAGAGAGAGAGAGAGAGTGTAATTGATTGTTTAAGAAAATCTCAAATTTTGCTATGCAAATGTATGCTTCTGTTCTGCATAACGAGGTAAACATCGACAGGTGCATGAAGTGGTCTAGACTCAATTGATTTATTTAAGCCTGACCTGGAGAACCGGGTGTTATTTTGTTCGAGAGGGAGGTTCTTTGTCTATTATCATGATTGCTGCGTAGATCGAAGAAGAAAATATGAAAATATTCCGCCACAGTGTATGAAGGCAGATACTGTAACCCATGCAGATATTGTCCTTTGACAATATACAGCGATGAAAGTTTGATCACATCCAATGGTTCTCCAGACAAAGTTGAGGAATAAAGTCAGAGTGTTTCACAGCCCCAGTGACATTTCGTTACCCTCACACATAGCTATAACTTGCCAGAACATGGGAGCAATAATCCACCGGCATAATCCATGTTATTCCAAATATAGATCTTAAGTTAAACTGGTATGTCTTTTTCCTAGAAAACAAGGCCGATCTGGGTGAATGTTATATGAATAATACAATGTTAAAAATAGTTAATGAACTGAAAGGGATATTTCTCACGTGTGCCGTACTTCACTATCACACGTGTAAATGAGGTCATTAATATTAATAAAATTTAATGTTGAGTTTGAGATGTCAGTAGTATTCAGGTTTTTACAAAATATCGCACTTGAGTCAAGAAAAATCCCTTATGGAAGAATCCCTCAAAATTCATTGGCGACCAAAAGTTACCAAAAGCATTCAATGTTTTAGTAGACTTTGTCCGAGATTCCATTTGCACAAAACTAAAGCATTAATTTCAATGGGATCATAACAAATTTGTTGGTGCATCCTGCTAGGTGTATCCAAAGTAAATGACATCCGAACTCGATCTTTCTTGAATATGAAGAAAGGAAGTCGTTGTGCAAAAGCGAACCACTGTGAATGGTAAGAGAATGATGCCCAAATCCGTTCCGGGTTAAGAGTTTTACAGATCCGATCTAGATTCTACTTTATTCTCAATTTCAAAGAGTAAAAAATATCATATATTGTCACGAAGACTCATAAATGTTACGATTTTGAAGACATGCTCGTTAATTTCACGGTCATCGTCAACTGATGTATGTTTGGAGGAAAGCTCATAAGGTGGCGGATTCCTTTGAAACTCTAACCTGCATGATTCCGACAGAACAGTCAATATGGAGCTGAGTTAGATCCGCAAGGCAGGTTCCACCTATTCCCAGATCCGAAGAATATCTTCCAACAGAATCCCACAAATTAGACCTTTCATTTTCGACAAACGACGAGTATTCAACACGGAAAACACGAACTTATATTTTGTATTGGTTGCTGAACAGGAGTCTATTATAGTCTGCAGAGAAGATACTTGCTGCATCACTATAACATGGATAATATTCACTTCATCATACCGGTACCACACATCCAAACTCACCAGCTGACTGGAGTCTAATAGTATACAAGGAGATCGAGGCGCGTTGTTAGTAATGCGTGTGAATATTTTCTTTCTCATGCGGTGTATTTCATTTTAGTATTGTTCTCGCCGGTGTAATAGTAATAGTGCTCAATATTAGCAAAACCCACATGACAGGCATACCAGCATATGTTATTTTTTTCAACGAGCATATGGGATCAATTACAGATAGAGTATAAGTGGCATGTGCTATATCAGTCTTGCTTGGTAATCTACAATGATTTTTTTTACGAAGATGTCCCAACATGCGTCAAGAAAAGTGGACGATTATATTTGGCGATTATATAATTTCAGTTCATAATTATAATAAAGAAGCTGAGTGGTAACTTGGAAGGTAGAAGTTTTGATCGAGAGAGAGAATTGGATAGATGGATAGATATAGAGAGGGAGAGAGAGGGAGAGAGAGAGAGAGAGAGAGAGAGGGAGAGAGAGAGAGAGAGAGAGAGAGAGAGAGAGAGAGGGAGAGGGGGCGGGGCGGCTTTGTCCTTCTAAGGTGCTACCACTCACCACTGGTATATACATTAAAGTGACTCGGTAACATCGTTAAAGGTTGATGAAAAAAAATGCATAATTTGTGTATGAAATGTTACTTATTATACTCCTTCTACTGTACTAACCCCCTAGCATGCAAAAAGTCCTGAAAAAATTCTCAAATCACCAAGATATTTTTAGTTTTCTTTGAAGGCGTCACTGGTCAACATCATTTAACAGTAAATTCTCCAAACCGTTTTTGAATTTTCCCAACCGTTTTTCCATGAAAATAAGACATAAGACAGTATTGTAAAAATCTTTCAACACTTAAATGTCTGGAATGATATTATATAGAGCCAATTCATATATAGCTTTGTTACGATTTAACATTCACCTAAAATGTGATTAAATTGTAATAATAATTATAGTTGGGAGAATTAAGGAATCGATCAGATCAGTTTTTCCCAATTTTTATCGTTAATAATGGTCTGTTTTCACTCAAACTTTCAGATTATTTTTAGTTTTACATCTAGCATTAAAGTCACTACCTTAGCACCATTTTCTCTCAATGTTACCATGTCACTCTAAGACTGTATTTTCAACAACAAAAATTGTGTGTGTGAAAATTCTCTGAAAACAGGGGCATCACATTTCTTGGGTGCCTACTCACTCTAAAATGTAGAATTCTAATAATTTATTTTAGCAGAATAAAATTAATGACCAAAATCTTGATATTATGTCCTTCTTTCCAAATCTTTGGGGACACGCCCCCTCCCCTGTCCCCGGGATTTACGTAAAATCATAAGCGGAACACCCCCCCCCCTCCCCAATAGAAATGAGCGGTCAGTCGTCCCAAATATTTTAGCATATTAACATTTTTCATGTTGTTGGCATATTCATTGGCTGGGTCGTCAATTGTGAGCGCATGCATCGTTCCAATTTCATTTGATAGCGCACTTTCTTATAGGCTGCATTCTCCTCCCCCACCAAACATGCCAAATAAAGCTAGGACGTTTGATTAAGTATGATATACCGCGGGTACTAATGATCTTTCATGTTTCCTTCTCTTTGGGTATTTAGGGCATTTGTACAGGCGGATCCCTGCTGCGAAACAGCGCCCGCGCCCTTACTTGAAAAGAGTAAAATTAAGCCGGTGAGGGAATATTGAGGGGGAAGGGGTAGTTTATTTTCATTCCTTTCCTCGCCCGCGAGTGTATCTGGAAGGACCCAAGCACTCGCCAGATTCCCAAAATGATACTCCCGGTGAAAAATATATGTATGTCCATCATTTTCTGATAATAATCATGATTAGGGATTGCCTTACGTCGTACCATCCTAATTTCCTCTTAATAATGTTGTATTAAAAAAAAAAAAAAAAAAAAAATTACCTAAAGTGGAGTATATAGAGGAATATGTAGCTAAAATTGTAATGACATGAAAAAGGCCGTAAGTGTAAAATTCTTCCAAACCGAGGAGTTCATAAAGAAGAAAGAAATACAAAATAAAACCGGCAATTTAGCTATATCCTCTTCAAACATTAATACTCTTTCCGTCTAGCAACCGACCTCGTAAATATCTTTTGGCCATGACAGCCATTTGGAAGAACAAAAATATTGCACGGTATCTTCCAGCTTTGTCGGTTGGGGGTGCAGGGGCGGATCCAGGATTTTCCAAGGGGGCGTGAACTTAATGTACACAATTGCGAGCGCGAAGCCTTTACTTTTAAGATGCTCTATGGTATTTCTGAATGCGTAAACTGAACATTTATGTGAATATTTCTTAGCTTTTTCGGAAGGAAAAAAAAGGGGGCTCTTTTTGAATAATTTCCATATGCAGCGCAGGGATAGGTTGTTTGCAGACGGTCAGTCGCCTGTAACACATTTTTCGTGCAAAAGGTACGCGCGCTTCATTGGACCAAAGTTTTAGACTAAACCATTATTTTATAGGGGTGCTATTTCCTGAGTAGTTAGAATCCACCCAACTTTTGAGTCATATGGATTTTATCAGATACTGTAATTTCTATTTTTTATTCATAAATTTGTTTTCTTTATTTGATATATATATTTTTTAAATATAAAGTATCATTTGAAATAAAGCTTCAATGGCATATCCCTTCAGCTCACATAAATTGATCTACCTTTCTCAAACGAAAATGTTATTAGCCTATATTATATCTCAAGATGGCCGTCTATGAAACTTTGAGTCAACTTGTCAAGGCTCAAGATTTGGTAAGTAAATCCTGTCGTTAATAGTTAATGTTTTGTATTGATTTACTTTACGATATTTCTTATCAGTCAAATGGGAGATTTGTAAATGAATAGGAATATTGTATTTCTGTTATGCGGGTATCACTGCACGTACTGCTGACTGTCGTGAGATGAAGGGAACTTAGCCGAGCTGTGATTGGCAACGGGGTGTGTGCATGGAGCACAGCCAGAGTTTCGCCCAGGCCAGGCGCATGCTAGCTGCAGATGGTTGTTGAAGCCGCTGTGTGTTGTGATATCTCTTTGGTGTGATGGAGTCAAGCGCGAACCCCCTCTGGCTCTGCACCCATGCACAAACCTCGCTTGAGCATAGCATAGCTATAGAAGAAGGGAAAAAATCCACACAGGCATCAAGTTTGGCTTAAACAAAAGCATACTGCATAGGCCTAGAGTCTATAAATGAGACTGAGAGAATCAATTCAGTGAAAGTTTAAGGAAAAACGGGCATTACCAACCATGTCCATAAATATTACTCAGAGTCAGACATTAGGAAACCATTCTGCATAAACAAAAATCAAATGAGTCATTCTTATATAGTCTATTATCTTAATTCTTTCTCAAGTTTCTGTGCAGGGTGAGCTGAGAATGAGTGAGACTGAGAGGGTCAGCTTTCAATTTTTCATTAGACCCTGGCCTAGATCTAGAATCTATCTACACTGTAGGTCTAGAGGTAGAGTCTAGAGAGTAGAACTAGAGTAGAGAGATCTAGTCTTACACTCATCGGGTGGTACTGGTATTCTCTTATTTAAGTTAAGCCGGGACTAAGTCCAGACTAAACAAGAATTTTAGTTCACACTTCTATTACGGTGTCTGATCGCGCACCTGGTTTTGTGTGCTAAAACCCTTCCCATATACATTGCACACATCCCTATGGCTATGCAGTCTATGTGCATTGCAAAGTTGGTCAACATTTTTGTCTCGCCTGCGTAGCAAAAAGCGAGACATAGGCGCCGCTTTTCCGGTGGCGGCGGTGACGGCGGCGTCAACATCAAAAACTTAACCAAGGTTAAGTTTTTGAATTGTTAATATAATTTTGAAAGTATAAGGTCCTATTAAATGAAACTTGGACTAAAGGGTTATCAAGTATCCCCAATCATGTGAGGAAAATTTCAGGTCACAAAGTCAAGGTCAAAGGTCATTTCAGGTCAACAAACTTAGACTATGTTGTGGCATCATCATCAAAAACTTAACCTATTTGTAATATAATTTTGAAAGTATAAATTCTTATTCAATGAAACTTAGACTAAAGGGTTATCAAGTATCCCCAATCATGTGAGTAGAATTTCAGCCCACTAGGTCAAGGTCAAAGGTCATTTCAGGTCAACAAACTTAACTATGTTGTGGCATCAGGCTAAGATTTTTTAATTGTTATCATAATTTTGAAAGTATACATTCCTATTCCATGAAACTTGAACATAAGGGTTATCAAGTATCACCAATCATGTTATTAGTCTTTTAGGTGACAAAGTAAAGGTCAAATGTCATTTCAGGTCTGGAAACTTAGACTTTGTTGTGGCATCAACATCAAGATTTTGAAATTTTAGCATAATTTCAAAAGTGTTTGTTCAAATTCCATGAAACTTGTACCCAAGGGCTATCAAGTATCACAAATCATGTGACACAAATTCCAGGTCACAAAGTCAAGGTCAAAGGTCATTTTAGGTCAGTAGACTTGGATTATGTTCTCAAAATTTAATATGAGAATTAATAAATAAATTGTTGTTATTTGTTCATATTTCATGAAAGTAAATATTCGAATCATTCAGTACTTTCCCATGAATATTCTAATAGTAATTTTAGTATTCGATCCCAGGCCTAGTATGTACATGATCAGTTACAGCTAGGTGACAATATTGATGTTTGGATAATATATATTGGAGTATATCTCATAATAATGTTCTCATTATGCTAATGAGACGTGATGTGATGTAGATGGGCTCTACCTTCCAATTGTTTTTACACAAAGTGCTGAAAAATCCTCTTTTCTTAAAAAGTTTATTAGATAACTTTATTTGTAAATTACTGACAAGCATTGAAACATTTATAGTCTTACCCATACACTAAATCTCATTATATTGTATTCTTATGATACAGTAAATAATTATTCTGATGATTCATAATCAATATTCACTTCAAAATGCTTATTATATTCAGAGGATTTCATTTTTCGGGGGTCTGCAAATGGGCCACCCTGCCTATACAAATAATGTCCCAACCTCAATTTTTCATCATATCGAATTGCGTAATGCTGAATTGCGTAATGCAGGCGAGACCGCCGAGAGCGTTTCACTTGTTAAAAATAAATTTAGATTCAAACCTCTTCTGTTGTGATCCTGAAGGTGATACTCAATAAATGAGGTGTCATATGAAAGGGCAGATTAATACCCATATTTCCAAAGGGGTGTCATTTCAGATTTCTAAAAATATCTTGGTCAAAACAGCGATTTAAATGTTGTTTCCATGGTAACTCGGAGATTTCCCACTTTTGAGAATCGACCCCCCGAGGGATAATTAGTTCAAGTCGTAAGGAATATGTTGATGTTCTTTTTATTTTGCTAGCCCCAAGGGATCACATACGATTTAAGTTTGAAAATACCCTTCCCCCACTTTTTGCATATCGCCTAATGCATTAAAATGCAGCTGTTGAGCAAAAAATGATAACTCGGCGTGAACCACTTTTTTGTCCATTCTGACCAAAACACTATGAATATTGCAGAGTTTTTGAGGGGCTGTATCTTTTGATAGAAACATCGGTGAGTCTTGAAATTTGAAGTGTATTATTCTGATTACATTTTTTATTCAAATATCCAACAAAAATGGTGAAAAAAGATCCCAAATTGAAAATTGAAAAATCGTTCAGACACCCTACTTCTATGGAATGCTAGGTTTCATCTTCCTCCTTCAATATTCATGACAAAGATAATCTACCAAAGACTTTATTGAAATTCAGTTCATACTCGTATTATCTTTTTCTTCCCATTTCATTGCAAAATTAATTTCTTGGACACTTTTCATTGCAGAATTAAAATAATCTGTACAGGGAAGATGAGTTGGCAACAGGCACTCCATAAAAGTGTGAACTAGTTATTAAGCCAAGCTTAACTTAGTTCGCGCTATCGGAATACCACCCATCATCTTCTTTCCATCTCCAAGAAAAGTCTTTGCAAGCATGTGTGTGTCTACCTGCATGCCAAATATAAGTTGTTCCTAATCCTATCTTCTCTTCATGATGTAGCCAAAAATGGAAATATTAAAATGGATCTAGACTAGACAGTAGACTAAGTAAACTAAGTGACAGTCAATATCTACTACACTACAGTACTAGAACCTACGGTAGACTACTACTAGTACTACTAGATCTAGATCTAGGTCTAGAAGTAGAACCAGTCTAGTCTAGACCTATCTACTAATAATAGTAATACTATCTAGATCTAGATCTAGATCTATAATAGACTCTCTATTCTTCTATTTCTAGATGATTTGCAATTATCTTCAAGAATCAAGATCGAGCTTGAACTTGAACTTTGAAGGAAACAGACTAGATCTAGGCCTACACCAATGGTGAAGAAGAAGATGAAAAGAAGATCTAATTCTGAAATGAGAGTAATTAAATTGGATTTGAGAGCCTGTTTTAAGTTCTAGATTCAAGTGTAAAAAATTAATGGATCTAGAATCTAGACCAAAGTTTTTAAAGTTACAATTTTTTTTGAAGAAAAAAAGAAGTGTCCTAGGGTCTAGTATGACTTGACTTGAGTGTGATGCACAATTTTGAGTACCTCTAGTCTAACTTTACCTCAACCTCTAGACTCTTGTAGAGTCTACTCAACGAGAAAATACTAGATTCTAGATTCTAGACCGTCTCCAAGATAGACTAGATCTATTGAATTTCATTTTTGAAAGGAAAAAAAGGTGTAACGTTGGACCTAGAACCTCCAGAGTCTACTCTTAATTTGTCTTCTCTTTACTTCCATAGACGTTGACTGTGGCTTTCAACTTGCAAGTGAATGAGGAGTTTTCTATGTCACCTTATTTGCCAACAAGATTCTAATCTAGAGTCTGTATTTGCTGACAGATTTTCATGTAAAAATGTAGGGGAAGGGGTGGTAAAATGCTCTAGCTATGCCCCTGCTTCTTTACAATAGTTGAGGACATATTTGTATATTTACCCCTTTACAGGTGCTGATATCCGCATTACCCTTTTCTGACTCACTACCTCTGTTTTGTAGCTCGATATACTAGAGAGCTCTTCAAAATGCCAGTTAGCACTACTTCATACAAGGCTGGAACAGTGGTAAGTGGTCTATGCAGTGTTGAATATCAGACATGTAACCGTATAGGTCTACATACATAGTACATGTACTCCATAAATGTTATGATTTGGTATTTCACCATGTCAGATGATAATAAAGGCCCATATCATTTATGAAACATCACATCTGCAAATTGTTATAAGGTTATTTTTACATTTAAAAACCATTTTCATTTATTTCAAAATTAACAAATGTAATAAAGAAAACAAAATGAGAAGAATATTATGTGGTTAAAGGTAAAGACCAGTTTTGGAAACGCCCCTCTCTCAAAAAAATGAAATGGAAGCTCTCATTACCAATCATGTGAAAAAATATGTTTTGACTAATGCGTGATGATACAAATTTTGCCGGGAAAGTCGGGAAACCGCCTACTAATTGATATATTAGGTAAATTATTATATCTATTTGGACCAAATAGATATCGCGCACATGGTCGCGTAGTCCCATATACATCTTTCTTTGTACAGTGCTTGTAACTTTACCAAGACTGGGCCAAATTTCTTATCATTTTGATGATTCCAGAACCTTGCAGTACACACCAATACTTACATGTATATGCTAGATGATCAACCTTTTCTGATCGATTCCACAACGTTTCTTTCACAATGTAATCGCATGACCAGAACTGGTCTTTCTCTTTAAAGACAAAATCTCAGAAAATTTAGAAATTTGCAGATGTTGAGGACAAATTTAGATTTGCTTATCGACATATCCACAATAAAAAAGATGGTAAAAGCACATAACTTGGAATTGAATATGGGAATTCACACTTTTTTTCTCATGTAATGTGTTCAATACACTAGTCAGATTATGACAATTTTTATATACAGAATTTTGCACTGTCTGTGATAATGAATTTCCAATTGCTGATGGGACGGTTCTATCCAGTTACCAACGTTCTCTGGGAATTTTTGTAAAGAATGATTTTGAAAGTGCATTTTTATTATTATTTTTATATATGTACAGAGCTGCCAACCATTCTTTTTCCTGGAATTATTCTGTTTTTTAATCCCAATTACGTTTTTTATTTTTTTATTTTTTTTTAATTTTTAATTTTAATTTTAATTTTTTTAATTTTTAATTTTTGTTTAACATACCGCACGTCAAACAACTGCCCTAATATGTTATTTTGATCACAAATTCAATAGAAAACTAAGGTTAAAACATACTTGAGGAGAAAAATATTTTCAAAAAGAAGCATTGGAAATGTGTCGCGCGTGGTTGTAAGTTTTGTTTTAATGAATTCCTTTTTTTTGCTTGAAATTCCCTGTTTTGCCATCATGATTCCTTTTTTGCCATCATGATTCCTTTTTTTGGTCGCACAAGGTTGGCAGCTCTGTATGTATATTTAAAAATAAAGTAGTTATCTATCATTTTATGATATTATAGGTGTTCAAAATTTATATTCACTTAATTAGATAGAACCCTGTTCTAATTAGCGTATTCTACTGGAACCTTTTTGAAAAATGAAGTTCATTGTCATCTGATCAAAATTCTGTAGGTTTTTGTATAACGAGCACATGCTGTTGTCATAGTAACACTTCATTGATATAAAGAGTAATGATAATATTAATGGAGTCTTGTATAGGGCTCATGTCTGGCACATTGCCACTCATGGTGCTCCATTATTATTACCCTGGCTTTAGCACGGCTGCCACTACAGCGCACAATCATTTTTTTGAGTACTTTTTAGTTGAAGTGATGATTGCCCCCTCCCCCATTTTCTCACAAGCTGGAGGCTGCTGTGCTCTGTGACCAGCATGGTCTCTCCTACTTCAAACGCATCGAGAGCACGTTACAAGATCTGAAAGGAAGCAGCCAAGATCAACCCAATGAACAGACATGCAGTGTGGAAATGATGAGCAAACTGATCACCACTATACAGGAAGTATGTTTACTTTTGTGTTATGATGTGTATTAAACTCGAAAGCGATAATGGTGATCTGCCATTATATAGCTCTGGTGACAATTGCTCTGGGCATTGTTTCATGAAACTGTCATAAGTACAAGTTTGCCAACAACCCATTCAAATGCGTGTTAAGTCTAAAAACACATGTTTCAATGGGATGATGGCGAACTTGTACTTATGAGGGTGTCGTGAAACAATGTCCTAGGCTTTATTTCATCAAAGATATAGGGTTAGGGTTAGAGTTGTGTTTTATGTTATGTTTAGGGTGAGGAGTTTAAGTAAGGTATAGTGTTTGGTTCATGTTGCATTGATGCTGAACTGTGCTATTGCTTCTTTTTACTTGTTTTGTCAACTGCCATGCCAATGTTTGTGACAGGTTCTGGCATAATCGACAAAGACAGTTGTGTTGATGATTTGCTGAATAATGCCAGGTTTTCTCACTTTCATTGTAGCAACCAAAGGTTATACAATGTAGCAGAAGTAATTTATCTTCTTAGATAGCTGTTTGAATCATCAATGACTTCTGAATAATGCTATTATTTCTTTCTATTTGTTGTAGCAACTGCCATGCCAGAGGTTCTGGCAGGTTGAAATCATGGTGTTGGTCATCAAACATATTGCAGTTTCTACCCAGGAGGGAGAGTCAGACAATCTCTCTGTGCTCTTGGACAATGGACTCACTGAAATGCTAGGTAAATGTACAGATAACAAACTAGAGCTAGTAAGGGGTTCAGGGGAGATGGTAGTCAGTCACACATGAATGGTGTCAAATTCTCTTTGAGAGCCCACTAATATGCGTCTTTAACTCCTACAATTGAACACAGAGTTAACACTTTTCTGACTCTTGAGTCCAACAGACAATTAGAAGAAGAAAAAAAGAAGTAAATTTCTACATAATACTTAATGACTGCATTTAGATTTCATGTGTACCATTGAAAATGAAAACATTCAGATTACAAGATCAAACATTGTTATAACCTTTATCAGTAATAGCCTTGTCTTGATTTCTTGTTTTACTTCAGGTAAATAATTTTTCTTTACACCTGGTAAATACATTTTTTATACTCCTAGTAGCTAAGGGTTTAAACTGTTGTCACTGTATATGTCCCTACTTTCTAAACTTAATTATAATAGTGAAGAAAATGCCACTGGCACTTTCATTAAAAATATCTACTGTAACTCTTTAAACTTTAAAGTGCAAGTTATTTTATTTTACAATGCATTGTTTTGGTTTCAGTGTTTGTGTTTGAAGAGAACAGGAGACATGTTTCCCAGAATGGGAGAGAAGCTCGTCCTGAAGCTGATCACTTGATGGAAGTCTTGTTCGAAACTATCAATGTCAGTACTTTGTTTTGATCAAGTAGGCAATGTCACAGACATGGCTTCTAGTTTCAAACAATTTTAAATAACTTTGTAATTTAATGGTGATCTTTGAAACTATCAATGTGAGTGAGTGCTTTGATCAAGTGAGAATTAAAAAGAATATCCTCTCGTTTTTAAGCTCAAAATATATTTGGACTAAACTCATCAGAAATGCATGTGAAAATTATCATCTGATTAAACCGTCATGTACTTATTTTTGATCAAGTGAGTTATTCCCAGTCTCATCTCCTTGCTATCTAGGTAATCCTGAGTTATGGTTGTGACAGAAAATGAAATGTTAGATTAAAACCATGCTTACCCTGAATGTTCAAGGCAACAAATATATGATGCATGTATTTAATTTGCCATATGCATTGGGTAGAAATGTAATATGAATGAGTAATGAGCAAAGAAATAAAAGGACTTTGAACTAGTCATCTCAACCACTTCATCTGAAACACAAGACCATGTTTTCAGAGAATAGGCCAGTTTACTGACATATTCAAATTTGTGGATGTTTCTTTCCTGGGGACCTACACCTAGTGACAAGTTATTCCATTAACCTGTTATTAATGAATGAACTACAATACTCCGAATCCAGTCTGCATACATTACTTGTTGCTATATTGGGCAAGCCTCATACAAGTTTTCATATTTTGTTTAAAAAGTATGCATAAAATTTTAATATGTTAGTAAGGCAGTCTAATGAGGCTGTGAATATTGGTTTGTTCCTGTGTTGCTCTTACAAACAACTAATCTACTTGCATTTTAAACAGCTGAAACAGAATTTTCAGCTAGGGCAATGAATTGCCATTACCAGCTCTCAACTATAGCTTTTCACTCTGAACAATTGAAAAATAAACCCTTTGGAAATTATCTTAAATGAAAATCACAGTTTTAGTGCTTTTACTAAATTATGTCATTGGCTATAATTCTGAAATATTTTTGTATACATGTATATAGTGCAGTGGTCAAGTGTATATTTATTGATGACTTGTGTGATTGAACAAACATACTAAAAAAAAAAAATCCTGTATTGAGATGTATTTACTTCAGTGATCATATAATTAATGTCAGCCCTCCCATCTCCATTTTGTTTTTATAGGATGTTGCTGAATACAGTGGAGCAGCACGAAAATTAACAGTGGAAGCCTTTTGTGCAAGATTGATCAAACTTGTTATCAACATTAAAATAATTTTCCATACAAGAATGGAGGTACATATTTCAACTGCGTTGACAATTCATGATTATTGATGAAAACCTGACAATTCTTTATTGGTGAAAACTGCAAACATTTATACAATTTTGTAGTATCACATATTTCATTAAGTTAGTCCTCAAATATCACAGAAAATTAGTTCTATTCATTAATGCTCTGTATTAAAGGTAATGCACGGTTTAAAATGATGGAACTTTAGATGACTGTCCTCAATCATCAACTTTTATGACATTGTCATTTTTTCCATTATCTAGGTTCCTACTTTAAGTGATTCATAAACCTACACTGCAAAGAAGAAATTGAGTAAATTTCAGGTCGTTATGACATAGGTTGAGGCCTTTGGTCATGGAGAGAGTGGCTTATCTTGACTAGAATTGTTTAATCTAGTATATCTCTGGATTGTACAATGAATATAGGAGACATTAACACTTTGGTTGCTTTCTTCGCCTCTCTGCATGGTCGTTCATTTGCCACACATGCAATTCAGCACAAAAAATAGAAGGTATCAATTGACAGAAATCTTACTCTGTGCAACACAATTGTTTTGCAATATTGCCCATTCCCGCTCTTGATTGGCTTGATGACAATTAACCCTTAGAACACCGATATATATTAATATTGCACTGGAAACAGTTACATTATCTTGAAGCCTTTGATATATCTACCCCATGATAAATACATACAATGTCACACAGGAAGGTTATTTGTGTGGCATACAAAGGTGAATGCCTGTTAGGTCTATAACCAGTTTGTCTACTACCCAATTGGTCTACACCCAGTTTATCTACTATCCACATGGACTAATAATGATTTTGTCTACTTATCATTTGGACTAATGACCATTTAGGCTAATAGTCATTTGGTCTAGTTTCCATATGGTCTAATCTCCAATTAGTCTACTGCCCATTTGGTCTATTGTTCATTTAGTCTAATAACCAGTTATTCTAATTCCCAGTTTGTCTAATGCCCATTTCGTCTACCATCCATGAGGTCTAATTATCATTAGATGTTTATTATTATTTATGATTAAATGATTATTATACCATATGGATAGTAGACGGGTTGGGTGTAGACCATATGAGAATAGACCAATTGGGAATTAAACGAACTGGTTGTAGACGAAACGGCAATAAACTGCATATAAAGAGTTAACTACTTGTTTAAGAAAAGTTTAAGAAAAGTGAATTGAATAAAACTGATATCTTCATTCATACTCTTAGGCGGAAAGGACCTTGAACCTGTTGTTAGAAGGATGCGAAGATGAAGACCTGAGCTGGGTCGGCGAAGATCCCGTCATAGCAAAGCTAATGTAAGGATATATGATAGCTCACTGTGGCGTCAACAATGTTACAAGTTAATTCAATTATCATATCACATCTCTATTCAGAATTATTTAATTTTTTTCAGAGCTTCCCAAATGGTAGAAAGAGCACTTATTATGGCTGGTTATCTTCCATTCAAATGCTATGATGTAAGGAAATGATATCTCACCATGGCAATGACGATGTTGAATGTTCCAAGGGAGCTTGCCAAAACCTAGCGGCGCAAACGTGTGTCTGTATTCTTAAAACTGTAAGATTCCTACAACATACGATAGGTTTGGAAATTCCCAAACAGTAAACCAGATAAGTCAATTTAAAGTATAAGCAACTTCTGTGTCATTAATTCATCACTTTTACTTTACAGCTCATTTTATATCTTTCGAAAGTTTGTGAGGAGATGTGAAATACATGACTGTCTTTAATATTTAATAAAATGAAGTTTTCCAGAGCTTTCGAAAAGTCTAATAAATTGTGAAGAAAATGCAATGCTTGATTTGAATATTACTGCATGATCAGAAAATATAATTCTTTGCCTTTTGCGAATTTAAACTATTCTTCTTTGTTTACATCTTACTGCAGGCAGCATCTAGCTGAATTTCTACCAGTAGCGGGTGACTTTGAGATGCAAATTGCAATCACAGAATCCTTAGCGAGGATGGTGACAAAAAGTGAACGCAAGAGAAGGTCTCCTGCATGGTTTCCTTCAGGGGCCATCAGTAATGCTTTCTTAGCCATCGATGACCAGCAGTTTGATTCAGTAAGATTCAATCTTCTTGATAGGCCAATGTCTATTATCATATCTTTGATTTGTATCTATGCAAACCTACTATAGCTCCTTCCAATGAGCATATAAAAAGTGCATCTGATTCTGTGTTCGCAAGAGATCTATGAAGCCATGATATATATCTATGATCGACCCTTAGTTCATCATGTCGAGCTAAAGATCCCTTGATCTCTGTATTTGAACTGCTTGTGACGATATTTTGTTTTTATTGTTTTATAGGACTGCCGCACATTTCTGAATCTCCTGAATGAAAGTTACCCAGGTAGAAGGTGAGATTAGGCCAAAAAAAAAAAATCATTTGGTTGTCCTCGACCGCCCGCCCCTCATTTTCGGCCCGCTCGTATTTTTTTTTTTTTAAAGATTTTTTTTTTTTAAAGAATATACATTTATTTTGGAGCAATTTTAAACGCCAAACATACCATTTTATGCATGTTGCAAGGATCAAAATGTGTCCGTCGCCAATTTGGTCCTTTTAGTACGCAATATTATGTCTTTAATAGAGAAGAGGAGGAGTTTTCGGCCGGGTGGCAGTTTTCGGTGGGTCCGTTGTATGCGTGGTAAAATCACTTTAAAATACATAGCATAATACACATATCACACACATACAAAACATATCAGAGTCACAGGAGAACCACATTTGCAATAGAAAATGTATCCTTAAATATCACATTTTAGCGATGTAATCGGCAGTCCCGCTACCTGAATCTGAAAAATCGAATATCTTACGCGTGTCTGTAAGGAAGATGGGTACCAAAACCTGAGCTGTATTTCAAGTATTTTTCAGATTTAGATCACTATTTTTCGTGTATCGCAAGATCAATAGTGTCTCCCGCACGTATTAAATCATTGCAGTCGGATCACCACACAGGGATAGTTTTTGGCGCCGCGAGCTGTGGCGTGGGATACCTGCTCGGCCGCCGAACAAACGGCGGGCGAGCGAACGAGCGCAGCGTGCGTTTACATACAGACGAAAACTGCCTCGCTATAGCGAAAACTACCTCGAAACAGCGAAAATGAAAATGAATATTGACATGGCAATTCATGATTTTTGGTCGGGATTCTTTTGTGTTTAAATAATAATAACATTGGCTTCATGATTTGAACAAAAATGAAAATAAATAGGAAGAAATGAGTCCATATGAAGAAGAAAACAAATGGAGAAAAAAAAAAAAAAAATCCGCCCGCCCGCCCCTACTCCAGAAAAGCAATCGAGGACAACCAAACAACTTTTTATGCCTCCGCCACCGAAGGTGGTGCCGGAGGCATCATGTTTTTGGGTTGTCCGTCCGCATCGTGCGTCCGTGCGTCTGTACGTCCGTCCGTACGTCCGTCCCGTTTGACCGTTATCACAATATCTCAAGAACCATTTAAGATTTAAACTTAAGACTCGGGAATAGTATTTATCACCATAGGAAGACGATCTGATTAGATTTTGGAGTACGTAGGTCAAAGGTCACAGGTCACAGAGGTCAACTTATGAAATTCCTTGTATTGAGTTTGTTAGCGCGATATCTCAAGAACCATTTGAGATTTAAACTTCAAACTTAAGGATAGTATGTATCACCATAGGAAGACGATCTGATTAGATTTTGGAGCACGTATGTCAAAGGTCAAGGGTCACAGAGGTCAACTTATGAAATTCCATACATTGAGATTGTTATCATGATATCTCAAGAACCACTGGAGATTTAAACTTCAAACTTAGTGATAGTGTGTATCACTATAGGAAAACAATCTGATTATATTTTGGAGCACGTAGGTCAAAGGTCAAGGGTCATAGAGGTCAACTTATGAAATTCCATACATTGAGATTGTTATCATGATATCTCAAGAACCACTGGAGATGTAAAAACTTCAAACTTAAGGATAGTATGTATCACCATAGGAAGACGATCTGATTAGATTTTGGAGCACGTAGGCCAAAGGTCAAGGGTCACAGAGGTCAACTTATGAAATTCCATACATTGAGATTGTTATCATAATATCTCAAGAACCACTGGAGATTTAAACTTCAAACTTAATGATAGTGTGTATCACCATAGGAAGACAATCTGATTAGATTTTGGAGCACGTAGGTCAAAGGTCAAGGGTCACAGAGGTCAACTTATGAAATTCCATACATTGAGATCGTTATCGCGATATCTCAAGAACCACTGGAGAATTTTCACTTCAAACTTAATGATAGTATGTATCACCATAGGAAGACGATCTGTTTAGATTTTGGAGCATGTAGGTCAAGGGTCACAGAGGTCAACTTGTGAAATTCCATGTCTTCAGCTCGTTTAATATGACTTTACATTTGATATTCGATATGATGTAATTTTAATGGAATTTCTGAAAGGATTATGCTTTTATTGCAAGACTTTTCGCCTGTAGAGTATGACGTCACTCGGTGTTGAGGCTGGTGTTGAGCTATCGATAACGCGATCGGTATCGTCCTTCTAAACTGACCGTCGGTGTTGGAGCTCGGTTTAGCAGCCTTTCCATGCTCTCAACACCAACACCAACACCGAACACCGTACTTGAAATCACTCAATGTCTTATGGGTACACAGTTCATGAGAAAAGCAAAAGGCACTGACAATTGAATTTCATATGCAGCGCATGTCATTCTTTAAAAAAATCAAATGAAAACGAGCTTTAATTCTTTATAATGGCAATACATGGTTACTTTTTATGCCTCCGCTACAAAGTAGCCGGGAATTATGTTTTCTGGTTGTCAGTCCGTGCGTACATACGTGCGTGCGTGCGTCGCGTCTGTGCGTGCGTCCCGTTCGTGATCGCGTTATCTCAAGAACCAATTGATGGATTACCGCCAAACTCAGGTCATGTATGTATCTTGCAGAGCTAATGAACTGATTAGATTTTGGGGTCACGAGGTCAAAGGTCACAGGGTCCATTATGTATGCAAAAATAGCTCGTGATCGCGTTATCTCAACCGATTGATGGATTACCGCCAAACTTGGGTCCTGTATGTATCTTGCAGAGCTAATAAACTGATTAGATTTTGGGGTCACAAGGTCAAAGGTCACAGGGCTCATTATGTATGCAAAAATAGCTCGTGATCGCGTTATCTCAAGAACCGATTGATGGATTACCGCCAAACTTGGGTCATGTATGTATCTTGCAGAGCTAATGAACTGATTAGATTTTGGGGTCACGAGGTCAAAGGTCACAGGGCTCGTTATGTATGCAAAATAGCTTGTGATCACGTTATTTCAAGAATCGATTGATGGATTACCGCCAAACTTGGGTCATGTATGTATCTTGCAGAGTCAATGAACTGATTAGAATTGGGGTCACGAGGTCAAAGGTCACAGGGCTCATTATGTATCCTAAAATAGCTCGTGATCGTGTTATCATTAGAACCAACAGATGGATTACAATCAAACTTGAATTTTAAAAATTGCTTCCATTTTGGTTTGTAAAATTGCTCTATGGCGGAGGCATTTTTCGACTGCGCGCAGTTGAAGTTCCATCTAGTTTTTTTTGGCCTTACATATAGTTTTATTTCAAATACATATATTAATGTTACAAAACTCATACATATTATCGGTTTTCACTGTATTTAATCATCTCAATTTGTAGTGAAATTGAATGATCTTAATGTATGGAACCCTTAATCATACAGTCAAACCTGCTTTAGTGACCACCTGTCTACAAAGACCACCTGCCTACAAAGACCACATTTTTTGTTTCCCTTGAAAATGGTTTCCCATTGAAACATGTACTAAAGGAACCTGTCTACAAAGACCACCTGTCTACAAAGACCACTTTTTGTGTTTCCCTTGGGTGGTCGCTATAGACAGGTTTGACTGTATCATTTTTATTGAATCATGCATTCTCAAGCTCTCCTAAAGAGCAGTTTTATTCTGCTGAACAGATCTGTATGATTAAGAATAATTTATGTTGGAGGGGGAAAAATTAAATAGCATTGCATATTTTTTTCTTCAAATTTCATGACACTTTTCAAGGCCAACTTGCCTCTATAAGTCTTGAACAATTTTGTTCTTCTGTAGAAATTACTTTTTCCTCCTTCATCTTCTCATTTCACAGTGTTTATTCTTTCTCATGTAAGAAGGCATTCTCGGGAGATTATGAGGTGAGTGAACTCTGCTCTTAACTTTCCCCATGAAAAAAAAAGTACAGGGCCCTCCCTGTTGCATAACACTTAGCATCGATGGTAACTTCCATGGAAGGAAACATTGACTTGATTGGTTGTTGAGTGATGTTGGTAGTTAATATGGTAGTTAATATTAATGACCAAATTACCATCACTGGTAGGTGTTATGCAAGGGGGCTGGTATGTTATAGACTAGACGAACAGGTGCCTTCGGAGAAAGTGGAATGACAGTACACGTAAACTGGCAGTTGGTTTAGTAATTTGATAAGATCAATCGTACAACCCATTACAGTGGTTAACAGCCGATTATAATTGGACTGTGGAATTTATTCGTTTTTTATTCATGACAGTTTGGTTGTTGAGGTCTGTATGCAGGTATTTCAATATAGTTGGCAAGCCATTAATTAAGCAATGATGAAAAAAATTTTTTACTGGTTGAGTGGAGTAGTATTGCTTAAGATTAGGGAAATAAATTTGATTCTGTCAGTGCTTTTAGAGAAAGTTGTCTATGTGAGCTCTTGACTTCAAGTAATTGTAATTAATGATTTAACTGATTTTAAAAGAATTTCACTTTTATATATTAATTTACCTCTTTTGCATATTGCTTACAAGTAGTACAACGGTAATCATAAAAATACAATTTCAAGAGTCAAAATTATGAGGTTCGATATGTTTCATTATTGATTTAACATTTTAACTCTTCCTCTATATCATTGTTTCTTGTACTATCCTTTCTGTCTCGTATCTCCCTTTCTTTCTCTCTCTCTCTCTTTCTCTCTCTGTTTCTTTCCTTTATATTATTGTATTACTATGATATATGTATAGATTTTAAAGAAATTTTGTCTTTTGTCATTTTACCTTGTAAACTCCATGTAATTCAGCCCCTGGGCTGCCATGTGGAATTCTTTGAATAAAAACCTATACTAGACATTACAATACAACATGGAATATTTACATATACCGCATGAATAAACTAAAAAAAGCAAACTAAACAGTGTACATTGTACATTTATTCATTTCAAATGTAGCTGACAAATTAATATTGTGGTACAACATTTATATCTTTGGGGTAGGATTTGACATCATGGCATAGAAAGATGTCAATTTACTCTAAAACTGACTTCAGCCTTTTGGCTGTTTTCAGCTAAGCCCTTTTCTAAACTGTGTTTAAACTACAGTAAACTCTATTTTCAGAAATGAATAAAATACAAAAATTATCATGATAATTTCACACTGAATAATATATATTTTTTATTGTATAATAGTTGAGGACCCTAATGAAGATGAACTGATCATAACTTTATTTTTTATTGTATGATAGTTGAGGAACCCCAATGAAGATAAACTGAATGATAACTTAATGTTTTATCGTTTGATAGTTGAGGAACCCCAATGAAGGTAAACTGAGTGAGTTCTGGGTAGACTTCAACGCAGTTAGTCAGTCTATCACCATGTATGTAGCTGATGAAGACACAGGATCAGATGAGGTAGGGACAAACAATACACTGTGATTCCAACAATTTTCCTGTTAAGAATGTCTAATAGCATAAAATAGCAAGAATTCTTTCTATAATCACAATCAAAGCCAGAATGAAAAATCTTTGTAAATTTAGGATAGCTCACTCAATATACTCACTGACAATGTCTTGCAGCTATCCTTCATTCATTTCTTTTTTAACCTAGCTTTCACCAAAAAATGCATTTAGACATTATTCTTAGGTATAATATGGTGCTATATTGTTCTATTATTATTTTAATCCGTTGAGCTATGGATGTCTTTTTAGCTGCACATAGTTATTTGTAGGCCTTTTATTGAGTCACTATATATACACCTGCACAGCACCTACATCAGTACAAGAATACACCCGACGGTGGCCTGTACTTATAGCGAAGAAGAAGAAGAATCCTAAACTCTGTTCTGTTGTATTGTAAGCATTTTCAAAGTATATTTGTCAGGGCTTAAATTAATCCAAGGCCACCAAGGCCATGGCCTTGGATGCCCTTTAGATTGGCCTCAATGCCCCTCTCATTGGCCTTGGAGATTTTTTGTACCCTTTCCAATTCTTCCTATTTGTGCTGTAATATAGGAATGTGCCCTACAGAAAAGTGGCCTTGCCCTAAAAATATTGAAATTTAAGGCCTGTTTGTCATTACATTGAATCTGTTTATTGTAAGTTCGTTGAGCACCATCAGATTGGATATGTTGCGCATTATAAATGTCTGCTTTGTTATCAATATTTTTGTTGTTGTTGATGTTGTTGTCGTCGTCACTGTTTTCTTCTTTGTCGTTGTCATTATGATCATCCTTTAATATAATTATTACCTATACCTTCAGTTATGCAAGATAATTTGATTGATCCTCTGCCGCATTCTGTGGTTTTTGTATTTGATAATCATCTGTTTTTCTCTTTAGGAGGGTGGTTTGTGGGAAACGGTGACCTTCTCCAAAGAAAAAGTCAAGGAATACCTCGTAAATGGTAAGTCCCTGGGGGCTGTGAATAATTGAATAATTTATGCGCTTTTTCTCCGGGCTAAAGAATGCTGATGTAAAGATCTAGTCTGTTGAGATCCAGAATGTGTTAACTCACACACTTTTTTAGAGAGTTAATGTAGTTCGGGCTCTCACTGAATGCATTAACGTCCGTGAATATAACCTGTTGACCATTTAAAGCAGTTTAAACTGCCTAGATCTGGTAAAAACTGGTCAATTTTTTATTAAAATCACATATTTATTGAAAATAACAAGAGAAAGCATGTTAAAAGGAACATAAAGGAACATTCAAGCCTTAGCTGCTGCCTGAATACACAAGACAGTACAAAACGGAAAAATAACTTGTACACATGTTCAGAGGAAAAAACCATGAAAACAGGATAAACATACAATGGAAAAAATAAAACTGAAGGAAAGGAAAATATACAATTTGTGGGGCCCAGGTGGTTTCATTTTGAACAAACTCTGCTGAGAGCCAGAAGGGCATTAACTCATGTATACGTCATGCTCTCCTTGCTTTCTGCAGACAAAATGCTTTATACAGTACAGGCTTTTGTCCTGCAGTAAAACTTAACCTGATGTCTTTGACAATGCTTTGCATGCAGAAGATGAGAAAGGTCACATGAACCTTGTCATCACCCTAACGGAGCCTCCTTCATCAATCCTTGCTTTCTGTGGCAAGGACGGCCGAACAGCTACCATCATATTCAAGCCCAGAACAGACCTGGCAGACGCCCTGGCTACCTCCATCGGACTAGAGAAGAATGGTGCTCAAGTCGAGGTAATTGCCCTTAAATGACCTGGTGATACTACTGAAAAATAAAACTTAATTTTCTTTGTACTGCTTTTGATATCTGCCGGATCCCATACTTTAAAAAATAATTAGTTTTATGTTTGCGGGTTGTCTTCAAGGACGTTCCTTGGGATCTTATGGTCTTTATTAGGATCATTTAATAAAACGTTATTTCTTTTTGAATTGTAACAGTTGCATTTCTGCAGGAAACGAAGCACTCCTGAAAAAAGTGGGAATGTTGGTGAACCATGCTAGAATCACTACTAGCTTGGGGCAGAGTAATATGCCCCAGTCCTTCAACAATGGCAATGTTGATGTTGGACTCAGTAATTTAAATAATACTTCTCTTACAATTGTACATCTTTATTTACTTTTTTCAAGGTTTTAGCTTTCATGGATGTTGTTTCTCTTTCACAGACACCGTCATCGTCTCGTAAAAGCTCTGTGAGTAAAATCAATGTGTTGGTGAACCGAGCTAGAAACACAAGCTGGGGGCTGAGTAACATGCCACAGTCCTTCAACGATGGCTACGTAGATGGTGGAGTCAATCATGAGGCGCAACCAGGGAAGGCTGCAAGACCGTCTGGGGTAAGAAGTGGAATAAAAAAATAATGAATAAAATGATTAAAAGCACTATCCTTGAATTTTTAGCAAATGCAAGGTATCCCTGCCCAGCACAATAATTTGTGTGTGAAATATTTTCAAATGTGTTTAAAAGGCAAAAATGTGTCTTGCTAGCTACAATACAGTAAAGTCTTGGATAAGAAAGGGGAACATACTGTCTGTTCAGAGCCCGAAGGGCATTGACTACATGTAAAAGTATATGAGTTAACATCCTTCTGGCTCCAAACAGATGGTATAATATCTGAATGATTAAATGTGGATTGAGGATGTGATCGTGGTTTGGATCTAACATGGGTCTTGAGCCAAAGGACCATGTCATAATGACATATTCCCCCAAACATGAACAAAATATCTTAATAATCTTTGCTTGCTAGATAAGTAAAAAGTGAACATTTATTTTTCAGGGCTCACATGCCAGTGAAGCTAAGGCCACTCCGGTCAGACGGAAGATATCAATACCTCTGGTTCCCATGACAACACCTACCCGGACATTCCTCCATTCTTCATCATCTTCCAGGGTGTGCTCCGTAGACAAGACTCCTAAGAGCAAAGCAACAAATCAAGGTAGGCTTATCTATGAACTGATGACACCCACTCCTTCCTCCTCCTCCTCCTCCTCCCCTCTTCCCCCTTCTCCCTCTCCTCCCCTCCCCTCTTCCCTCCTCCCCTCCTCCCCTCCTCCCCTCCTCCCCTCCTCCCCTCCTCCCCCTCCTCCCCCTCCTCCCCTCCTCCCCTCCTCCCCTCCTCCCCTCCTCCCCTCTTCTCCCTCCTCCCTCTCCTTCCCGTCCTCCCCCTCCCCTCCTCTCCTCCCCTCCTCCCCTTCCCCTCCTCCCTGGCCTCCTCCCCTTCCCCTCCACATCCCCTCCCCTCCTTCCCTCCCCTTCCCCTCCACACCCCTCTCCTCCTTCTTACATTCCATCCCCTCTTTGCATTTCCACCCTCTCCCTCCCCTCCCCCTCCCCCTGGAGAAGAATTTCACCCATGCACTATAGGTTGATCTTCATATGACCTTTTTATGTCAAATATTCTGCCCATAAACAAATCATTGATACTAAATCTACCAGCACAATCTCTGATCACGGTTCACCTATAGATTAGAAACATAAAATATATTTTTAGATTTATTAAATTGTACTAAATCTTATATATTCATGTGATACTTGATGAATCGTCGTCTGTCACAAATCTACAATGAACAAGACAAATTGCGAAATGAGGGTTAGGTAAAAATAGGCAGGATATTATTATTTTATCATTACCAAGAAATCGTACTTGGCCTCTCATTGAACTTTTTGAACGATGGATGACTAGCTTGAACTTTTAGAGGATAGAAAACAAAACAGTTTAAAGACCTCCACATGCTTGTTTATGTTACTGGGAGTATTTCATAAGAACTTTTCAAAATGGATAAATATTAATTTATTGAATATAGTAGACTGGAAATAACACAACACAACACCTTTGATTTATTGAACATGGAAACATTTAAGAACAAACTTTCTTGGTAATCACATTCTTTCACATTTCCATAAGAAATCAAAATGCACTGTTTTGTTTACTCCAAGAAAAGTTTTATTTTTGTATAGTGTAATTGCTATTCGACTTTAAGGAAATTTTAAAGTCACAAGCACTAAACCCTTGTGCTTTTATTTATTCTTAACCAAAAGTGAAGAGTATAGTATTGCAAAAGAATTTTGTATCTTGCAAAAATGAGGAGTTCAACCATTTCATCAATGTGAGGGGGGCGGATTTGTGTAAATAAGGATAAAAAATGAGAAGTTTGGCACTGTTATTAAGGGGAGGTCATTGGATCCAACCACAGCTCTTAACCCTATGTTAACTGGGGGGTCAATTTGACCCCTGTAGTAATTCAGTGACGACTCCGGAACCGCGGCAGATATAAATTTTTCCTTTCATGACTTTTTTCTTTCGAGTCTTACGCATCTTTTAAAACAATTTTTTTGAAAATCGGACGTATAGTTACAAAGTCACGTGACCTTTTGTCTTTGCATGTCGGCCCGAAAATCGCTCATTTTGTGATTTGTGTACAAAACATATGGAAATATCATTTTTCCTAAAAAGAGATAAAACATTGGTTATTTGGTCTTGTTCAAAGTTTAGGTGTTTGTTTTGGGGTCAAAATAGATGAATTGTAGTTAGGAATGAAATAAAACAAAAACAATGAAATACATAAGTTAAAAAAACAATGAAATACATAAGAAATTATCAAAACAAGAGATAACATAAGGAATAACCTGGCTCTTCCAATTTTTTTTTGTCGTATTATTATTCCAAATGGTCTAAAGAATATATGTAAAGAAAAAGAATGCTTAAATATGAATAATATATGATTTATGGGTAAAAATGTGAATGCTATGACCTTATTTGCATAAATTACCATAAATATGCAAATGAGTGGATTTTTCAAAAAATTGAAATTACCATAGTATTCTATACACTTAACTTGACATGCATGCAAATTTTCGTGGCGATCGGCTGTGAAACGACCAAGATCTTGGGGGGTCAAATTGACCCCCCCTCAGTAATAACCTGGTCTGAAATAGCCCAGTTAGAATAGGGCTAAAACCCTTGTTTTCATCATCTACAGGTTTTGTGCAGCCTAGGACACCAACAGGCCACCATGGTAGCACTAAGAAGGTGAAGACCCCCCTTCAGGTAACAGTCGCCGACAAACCTAGCACCTCGGGCACAGACAGCAATCTAGAGCACCCTAAGCCCCAATCAACAACTCCTGCCAAGGTGTCTGTGACAAGGAACACCATCATCTGCAAGTCACCAGTGGTCCAGCGAGAGAGAGACGGGGAATCCCCAAGACTTGTGCCTGACTCTCAGGAAGGTACCGGAGCTGATTCCCTTGGGATACTACAAAAAGGTGCAGTGCAGAAGAAGATGAGAAAAGGTAAGAGTAGTGTCACAACTGGAGAGGGAGATAGAGACTTGGAGGATCAGTCAAAGATCAGCTCTGCTGCAAAATCAGCCAAAGAGAAGAAAGGGTTACAAAATATAGATCTAGGAAAGGCTTTAAACAAAGATGGGAAGGCAGCTCAGTCCAAGAGAAGCAGTAGAGAAGATTCCTCTGAGGCAGTTGCCGTAGCAGCTCAAGACATCGCTGAAATTCCAGATACCCAGTCTGAGAGCCTAATCAGTCATGACAGTGAAGCAAGTCAAGAAAGTCACCAGTCTAAAGGAAGAAAGAAGGGTCGCAAAGCACCCACCAATCCACCAAGTGAGGGCTCGAAGAGGACAACACGTAGCTTCAGAGCTAGTCAGGCACAGAGTGCGGACAAGGCTAGTGGTTTGTCTGGGCCATTGCAACCTGAAAATAAATCCAGACGTGGGAAGAGGTTCAAGCTCTACTCAGAGACGTCCTTACTGATGGACAGTTCTGAGAGTGAGGACATGAATGGCAGAAGCAAGACGAGAGGAAAGGAAAAGAAAGCCAGAGGAGGAAGTGATAAAGCATCTGATACAGTCAGAGAGACAGGAGAATATGCCCTTACAACTTCAAAAGGGAAAGGAGTGTGCACCAAGAAAGGAAAGAAGAGAGATGTGCAAGAAGACCTTCAGGTTACAGAAAAAAAGCACAATTCAGATAACCAAGCAGATAGTACACAGATGAAGCCAAAGGGTGCTTCCAAGAAGAGCAGAAATGACATAGCACCGCTCGTGATAGAGGATAACCTGTCGCAAGATTTTGCTGTGCCAAAAACAACGGCAAAGGGGAAGCCTACTCAAGGGGTCAATGACCTTAAAGAAGATAAGATGACCACTAGTGGACTGATGTATAACCCTGACCCACTAGAGGAAGAAGAGCATATGACATCTCGCCTACCACAGATTGACGAGAGGGCTGCTGCCCAGGCTTTAGCAGCTGAAAATGCAGGTAGATACCAGATATGCTTTCTTCATTTATTAGGACAAGTGGTTTGTGTGTCTAGTGACCCAACATTTGTTCCGGCAACAATTGCTCTGGGCTTTATGTCAAAAGTATTGGGTTAGGTTAGGGTTAGGATTAGGTGTTGGGTGTTAGTGTTGGTTAATGCAGGAAATTACTCCAGTTGTCGCTGGAGCATGTGTAATACAACCCTGTCTCTAGACACTTCACAAAAAGTGGGAGTGTCGTGGTCGAGTGGTTTTATGGCGCTTGACTGGAGAGGCGAAGGTCGAGGGTTTGAATCCCGACACGGCACTAATATCCTTTGGCAAGATATTTACCTGCACTTGCTACTCTCCACCCAGGTGTTAAGTGGGTACCCGGTAGGATGCGAAAGTTCATGTGGTTGGATAAGCAAGTGTGCGCTTGTAAAATGGCGACTGGCTGGAATGCTCCCCAGGGAGTAGAAAATGTGCATACATTGTGTGCGGGTAAGCCTGAATTCGATGACCTGGGTAATAATATATCTGTAAAGCGCACATCGTTGGATCGATGTATTTGGCGCTATATAAAAGCGGAATATTATTATTATTAAAAATGTAGCTGTCGCGTTAGCTGTTTGGGTTTTTACAAAGACATGTATCAAATGAACAATAATCTTAGTGAATATTTGCCATTCATGAAATTGTCAACAGCCTTTTGAAAGTTTCATTAAAAAACCTACATGTAAAGTTGTTTGATTTACTCTTTGAATTTGATTTGTTCATGCTGGATAATCAACATATATCCAGACACTCATTATACAGGTATACACTGTACTTGGTCCTTTACCCGTTTAGATAATAAAATTCAAAATAATTATTCTCTACTTATATGATGCACAAATCTGCCTGAAAGAGGTACCCTTGGTGAATTTGTGCACCATATAAGTAGAGAATTATAATTATGAATACAAGCATGAACAATTAATGAGCGTACAACTTAAAAGAAACCCTCAACTTAGGAAAGTACATTTTAAGGAAAGTACATATTGATATCTACATGTAACTAGTGGTTTTAATAGCTATCCTTTTCTACCTAAAACAGGAACAGTCATACATGTATGCACCATACATTTTAAGTGTGATATATCTTATGCCCATTTAACAGTTGAAGGGCAATCCAACCATTGTAATAAATTCATTTGTATGAAAGCATAAAAATAAGATGATCAGAATGGCGAAGTTTGAAATAAATCGGACCAATAATAAGAAAGTTGTGAATGCTTGAAATACGAGATCACTATTATATGCGAATCTCAAATTGGCAGTTTGGTCAGTGGATTGTGATGTAGTTGCGAATAACTCTCCTGTTTGCCGTGTACAAAAATACTATTAATTTCTGTTTTTCTTCTAAGTGCTTTCTGCCTTGAGGCACTTCTCAAAATATATGATGGATAGCATATTATTATAGATCCTCTGCATGTACATTTTTGAAAAATTGAAAATTTAATCATTTTATGTGTTGGAAAAAATAGGAAAGTTGTCTGCCACCCCATCGCAGAGGCATTACAAATTCAACCAATCTATGTATAGGTTATACTTGATAGAACTCTTGCCCTACTAAACAGGTGGTCTTTCTATGAAGGTAATCAATTCAAAATTTATCAAAGAATTGCTATGCATTCTGTTAACAAAATTATGAACAATTGCTGATTTATAAATACAACAAGTATGATATGAACACATGTGGAGCACGGTCTCATCACTTCTGAATACTTATCTCGCTAGCCAATTTAAAGAGCCCATACCTATAGTGATTATAACTTTTAAAAAACATCATAACTTGTACATTTATTGTCTAATTTCATTCAAAATTTCACCAGTCTACATTTCTGGTTTATATTCAGCTTTTCTCTAGAGTAGTGTGCTATCAACATTGGATTTCCCTTTAAACATAGAATTCAGAATTCAAATTATGACTGTTGACCACTTATTGATGATAGTACATGTATATCATGATCTTAATGGATTGAAAAGGGGATGGTTACTATTACAAAATCATTTCAGTATTCAATCATTTTGTTCTTCAATAATAGCAGTAATAGCTGAGAAAAAAAAGGAAATTTGAAAAGAATCTGATACTTTAAGGTTACCAGCCAAATTCCATGCATGATGAATTTTGTTCAAAAATTCTACTACCCGTTCATTTATCATACTTTATTATCTAATTGAGATATCATTCACTTATCGCATAATATGGTACCTGTAGTAAAATGTATTCAAACTTTGATGTCTACATGTAAAAGAATTACATTTCAGCACATTCACATATTAAGTTGCATAATCTGATACCTGTTTTAAATTAATTCTTTTATATTCAATAGACTGTAGCAGACACTCGTTGCATATTAAGTAGCATTATCCGATACCCAGTAATGTAGTTGTACTTTGGCATCTCATAGAGATAGCGGGTACTTAACCCATCTTCAGTGACCCGTTTATGAATTCCTATTTTGCTGTTTTATAAGAGAGAACTTATGCACTGAGCGTGTGTGTGGTTGCATTAATTGATACCCGTTTATGAATTCCTACTTTGCTATTCAATACTCAGCTTATGTTCTGTGGCATAATTTGATATCTTTTCAAGGCTGTCTACTGTAATTTGAGAGAAATTACGACAACCAGTTATGTAGTTGTACTTTGGCATCTCATAGAGATAGCGGGTACTTAACCCATCTTCAGTGACCCGTTTATGAATTCCTATTTTGCTGTTTTATAAGAGAGAACTTATGCACTGAGCATGTGTGTGGTTGCATTAATTGATACCCGTTTATGAATTCCTACTTTGCTATTCACTACTCAGCTTATGTTCCGTGGCATAATTTGATATCTTCTCAAGGCTTTCTACTGTAATTTGAGAGAAATTACGACAACTAGTGCTGTAAGTCAGGCGCCATGTTCTGATTCAGTTCGGTTCGGCAGAGTTCGGCAATTTTTTACATGAACTTGGTTTGGTTCGGGGTTCAAGAATATTAATAGCAAGCAGCGTCATAGCTACGGTGGTTGGCACTGGGCGGGCCGGGTGGGCCCGACCAGCACGGAGGACTTCTGCCTACCACTATTGAGGAAAAACACTGCTTTCGACCGGCACGAATTTCACATAAAAAAACTGCTTTAAACGTAACTTTTTGTAAAGAAAAGTAGTACTTACATTCATATTTCCGTCCTCAAACGTGTTTTATTTGCAATTTTACAAGAATCATGTTTTCAATTTTACAATAATTGATATTTTTTACAGATTTGCCTAGACGGTTATTGTCTAACGTTACAAGTCATGTAAATTGCCATCTTGAATTTACCGATGTATACGTTATAATACACAGAGATAGCAGCCCAGGCTCTTTCGTTTACTGTTCTTTTAAATGTTTATTTTCAATAAGGTAAATAAAACAATTCATACTTTTCCTGAAGAAATAAATTAAAATACTATAATATACATTTATTTCATTATTTAAAGTGTAAAATTTGTCCGATATTTTTACAATTAAAATATTAATTTTTTTATTGATTGGGTTTGAGCCGAACTTGTTTTGATCAGCCCCTAGTACACACGTGTATTCTTGTTTATAGCTTGCGATCGCGACGTTGCAGAGGTCAGGATTTAGGATTTAACAGGCGTCAGCAAAGTCGCGCGCCCCCCACTTGAGAGGCATAATTCACAAAGAAGGAAAATCAGAACAAAGTATATATAGAATGAGCAATTATGACATGAAAATTAGATACAAAATGACAAGTTAATTAGCTTGGGAAACGTTTACATTTTTCTGCCGAACATCCGAACCAGGCCTTTGCATTCGGTTCGGTCGGTTCGGTTTGGAAGTGCCATGTTCGGCGAACTTCCGTTCGGTTCAGCGGTTCGGCTACAGCACTAACGACAACCTTCCTTCTATTCATAGGTCTATGCATTTTATGACCCCAAAACCTTGTTCGCATGTCTTGTTCGCACAAAATAATTTACCTGCAAAATAAACCCCTGAAACAACAGTGACATAAGAGGTGCCGCAGTGTTGTGGATATGTCACTGGACTGTGGATCACATGGTTTGTGGTTCAAGTCCTGCCACTGCACCCATGTCCTGTGGCAAGACATCAATCTACATTTGCCACTCTCCACGCAGGTGATGTAAATGGGTACCCTCAAGGAAGAAATTTCTTCAATGCCAGAGGTGAGAGTGCCTTATTAGGGTAGCTCAGCTAATGCAAGGGGAATGGTAGTACAGTACTTAGAAACATTTGTATTAAGCACCCTATTAAATGTTGATATTATTATTACTAAAATTTTGTGTATTAATGAATGGCAAGTTAGGAAGAGAGAAAAGAAGCTACACCCCTGTGCATGTAAGTTGAATGAGGGCTCATAAAGATAATGTCTAGGCTTGAGAACTCTTCATGCATTTTGATTATGAAAGAAAGTGTCTCAAGTTACTCTAATCTAAATATCAATTTATAGTGAGTGAGAATAGTTGTGAGTTATGGGGTTTTGGAATCACCAAGATTGTATAACAAATTGATTAACTCTTTATGAAAATGACAATGAAAATCATTGGCCACATACAGGATCACACAAACCTGTGGCATCAGAATTTTTCTTCCAAAGTTTTCAACTGTTTTCAGTCCCACGGATTATGAGAGCATTCAAGAGCTTTCCTTTTTAACGGGACATTGCTCCTGCGATATCTTTCCACTTTTCAATTTTGATTATTTCAGAGTACTGTGTCCCAAGCTCAGCTCCAATGACAGCTTTCAAGAGCAATCCCTTTTCATGGGACATTGCTCCTGTGATATTTTTCCACTTTTCCATTTCGATTATTTTAAAGTACTGTGTCCCAAGCTCAGCTCCGATGAGAGCATTCAAGAGCTATCCCTTTTCATGGGACATTGCTCCTGTGATATTTTTCCACTTTTCCATTTCGATTATTTTAAAGTACTGTGTCCCAAGCTCAGCTCCGATGAGAGCATTCAAGAGCTATCCTTTTTAACGGGACATTGCTCCTGTGATATATTTCGTCTTTTACTTTTTGATTATTTCAGAGTACTGTGTCCCAAGCTCAGCTCCAGAAGAAGGATGTGCCTCTTCTCAAGGAAGAGAGGAGATCATCCCAGACTCTCAGCCAGAGAAAAACTCCTTTAGAAGAAGGTATTTTTTTAATCATTTAATCCCTTGAATACAACCTTAAGATAGAGTTTAGTACCGGGCCCTGTCTTATAAAAAGTTTGCGAGCCGCTCAAACGATTGTGAAATAAAAAAAAGTTGCAATTCTGTATTCAAGAGATAGGACTGATCGGAGGACTTGTGATCAATCCAGATCAATTGCTGCCCTTTTTAAGATGGGGCCCAGGATCGTATGATTGCATTGTGAAAGAAATAATGAAGAAGTTACCAGCAAAGGTTGATTATGAAATATATTAGAACAGAAATGTGGTACAAGGTTTTGGAATCATCAAAATGATAAATCACAAATTGATTCAATATGGCTGAAATTACATACAAGACCACTGTTCTTGCATCCATTTCATATTCATGTACAGGTTAAATGTAAGAAGAAGTGTTCTTGTATGCCATCGGATGCCAATATGCCTATTATATTCATTATCTTTATTTTACAGTGGTAGATTCCCAAGTCCTTTGCTGAGTGACATCACAGAAGAAAGTACATTGAGTAAAGGCAGCAGTGGGCCCAAACTTGGTATGTACAGCAAGAGGGGTCTCCATATTTTTGTAAGGGGAGAGAGGTGGGGTAATCTAATAATATGACCTAGCAACACCACAACAACAGCAAGAGCAAGATCAACACAAAACAGTTACCACATCTTCCAAGTGCATTTTGGTTGTAAATTTGAAAGGGGGTGGGAGGAGAGTGCACATTTTTCTTATGTGTACTTAGGTATGCCATGGGTCAGTTTTGCCCTCATCTGCCTGTCATACACTGTGAAACCTGATAAGCAACTACTTGTATAGAGAGACCTCCTGTTGATAGAGACCTCATTTTCTGTTTCCCTTGAATAATGTCTTTTTCTGAAATGTATCTGAAAGGAACCCTTAGATACAGACCACCTGTATAGAAAGACCACATTTTCATCTGACTTGACTAGATACACAGGTTTCTCTATGAAAGCTCCTCAAGGTTTTGATGTGAACAATTCCCTGTAAAAACATGCTCTGGCACATCATGAAACATACTTGATAGTTTCATAAACATTCATTGCATGCAAATCTTTTTCTTGATTTTTTTTTCTTCTTCCCTTTTACAATACAGGAAAACGACTTCAGTCTCCTCACACTTCTAGTCAGTCAGAAGATGCTTCTGAGCTCATCGTCATAAAGAGTAGAACCAAGCCGGAGACTGCCAAAGCGGATTCTACCTCTGTGAATCAAGACGAGAAAGACCCCTATGACTTTGTAGATTCCTCTACTGTCAGTAGTTTACCAGTTGTCTCGAGAAAGACTCCTCCAAAGGATGGTGGAGGTGACGCAGATAGTGCAAAGGCTGCGAAAAAGCAGGGTGGAAAGGCAGCTGGAGCCAAAAAGGGGAAAGGTGGAAGTCTTATGACTGCTTGCCAAGATGTGGGAGTTGAAGAGAGCAGCCAGGATGAGTTTGTGAATCACAGTCACACATTTGGGTTCAAGAACAAAGGGAACGGTAAGAGTCAGAGCAGGGATCAAGGTAAAAGCCAGCAATCCGCCAAGGGCCTGAAGACGTCACCAGAGTCAGACCATCGGCAGGAAACTACTGAGGCTGAAGATGATGATCTAATGGCATGTGAGAAACCTCGTCAGTCGTCCAGGAGAAAGATGAAAGGAAAACTGGATAGTGATGATGCATACATTCGCCGCATACAGAGAGAAACAAAGGAGCTTGCAGAGTTTGCTAGTCGGATGCAAGACCAGGAAGAGGAGTATCCTGACATTGAGGTCGGAAGAGATGTAGCCCATGTGACTGAAGCTTATGAGGACACCAATATCTCTACATTTGTGAAGTCTGTCATGAAGAGCCTCCCTAAGCATAGGAAAAGTAAAGATATTCTCAAGAATGCCATCAATGGAGAAGGAAAGACCTTTGACAGATTGGACAAGACTCAGGATGTTGAGGTTGAAGAAGAGGCAACCCATGCAGAAAAGGAAGATCTAGAGGATGCTGAAGAACACACTCGTCATCGCAGCGGGCGAAGCTCCTCAGATTCTAGAAAGAGAAGTTTGAAGTCCATGTCAAGAAGTCGGGATGCTGAAGTAGGAGATGAACAGGAAATTTCAAAGCCTAAGAAGAAAGTAACTTCTAATGCTGATGCCTCAAGAAAAGAAGTACTTAAAGGAGCTGAGGACAAGTCTTCAAGAAAGTCCACCAGAAGAGCTAGTAGGGAATCTATGAAAGGTGATGAGGGCCTTACTGAAGGAGAGATAAGCGTGGATGACATGGTTAGTGCACACATGGAAAGCATCTTAGGGAACAGGTCAGATGGCATGAAGGAGAGTGCTTCAAGAAAAGCTGATGAGGATAGAGTCAAAGAGAGAAGAATGGTTTCACATATGGATGAGCTTGAAGTGAATGAGGAGGTTCTGAGGCGTGCGGAGGACAGCATCTCTAGACGGAGTAAGATGATTGTGGCATTAGAGCACAGCAGTGTTGACCTGAGTGACACTGAACAAGATGAGAAAAATTATACTGTTAAAGTAGAGAAGATACAGAGAAAGAGATCTGTAGAAAGGAAGGTGTCCCACACAGCTGATGGTGCAAGCAAAAGGGCCAAGCGATCATCAATGTCTTCCATTCCAGGGGATCAGGCTCCTTGTGCTCCTGCTACGACCAAGGTTCAGTCTCCAAAAGGTCACAAAAAAAGGCAATCAAAGTACAAGCAACCCAGATTGGACCAATCAGATGATGAAGACGCGTATGATTATGAACGTGACCTGGAAGAGCTTCAATCGTCCAGAAAGAAGACTAAGCAAGATAAATCTGAACAGCAGAAGGACAGTATTATCAAGAAAAGCAAGACCATTACACCAAAGACCACTTTTGATGATACCCCTACAAAATCTGCCAAGAACAGAAGAAGCATGAAGGATAGTGTAGACCTAGAAGAGGCACGGTCAGGAGGGGTCAAACCCAAGGCAGTGATCAACACACATGATGAGACGGAGCGGTCAGCAGTGAAGTCCAAGGTGTCCAAGGACGGCAGGAGACACTTTGGATCTCAGATTGAAGAGTCGGATTCAGAAGAGATCATGGAAACGGCTACCACCACTACTCCTGATGACACGTCTACAGTTGTATCAGTGGAGTGTTTCAGCAACATGTGCAAGGTATGTAATCTTAATCTTTCATCATCAAATTTATGGTTGTTTTGTCTATGTAAATCAAGATGTTCATTAAATTTGATAGCGCATTTTTTTCCTTTTGCTTGATGCAGCTGTCTTGAGCTTGGAATCAAATTTTGATCTGAAAAACAAAAATAAGTACATTGTATTAAAGTACTTACACATGGACTGTTCTTCAGTGCATTTTTTCCATTGAATTTTTTAAAGCAATTTTGTTTGTAGAGAAAACCAGGGTAAAAACAAAAAATCTCCAACTATCTATAGTAGATGTGGACCTAGCGCATGTTCAATGTCTGTATAGTATGTACCTATTAATACTTTTATTGCACTGTATGAAATAAACAATTTCTTTTGACAAATTGAAACCTTATACATTTAGAATAGTTTTCAATACTCCCCATACTCATATATATCAAACATTTACAAATAAGTATATATGTGCTTGATGTATTTGTGTGGTTGAAACATATTGTACATGTACATACTTGTGTATTTTATTCCTTTATGTTTTAGACATTTATATCTGTTAGAAAGTGTCTGTATTCAGACAGTTTTTGTAAAACAAATATTTAAAACAGATACAGTTTTACTGCATGCTCTTTACTTGCAGTACATGAGAAGTCACAAGATCTATAGTAGATGTGGACTTAATACATGTGTACAATACATGCATGTACATTAACTGAGTGTAAAATATAATACTTTTGTTTTACTTTTATTTTATTTAAATGAATCATACGTGTTAGTTCTTATACTTGGAGTTTGTGAATTTTCTAACAATAGTGGCTTTGTTTGGCCTGAAAGCTTGCCTTGGGCTTGGATGACTAGCAACAGCTTATTTACATCTATTGGTTAAATATTTTGTTTTCTTCCAGGACTTGTTAAAATCTTCTGGCAAAGGGATTGCCGCAGGTCGTAAAAGGCGAAATCTACAGACAGTGGATTACAGAGAGTCAGAAAAGTGAGAAAATGTGCCTTTCTTTGAAACTTATTCTTACTTTTGCAAATTTAGTCATTGTTTACATCCATTGTATTTGTAAATATGGGGAACGATTAGCCAGCGCACATTAACACATGCAACAAATCGGTCAATATGCTCATGTCATGTATTTTCTTTGTTCTTTTGTTGAAATACAGCATGTATTGTTGAATTATCTCCATTCACAAATATTCTTGCCAAACCTCTCTCGTCTTGAAGAGAGTGTTAAAGTGTGTAGGAGACTTAGTGCACCCCCATTATTCCTTTCCGAACAGGATTTATTTTTTAGAGCTTAATTGATCACATGTTGTTCTTCAAATTGGCAACAATAATGTTTTTCTTTTATTGCTACATTATTCTATTAAAATGTAATGTCTCTAAGAAAAATCTCTATGTGTATGGACTTTGTCAAAAAAAATTGAGAAAATTGCAAATTTTGATTGAAAATAATGATTCAAAACCTCTAGATGTGTTGCCAATTTAGGAATTTTAAAGCTTATTTTCCTTTTTTAACATTCCTGACATCGAATGTACATGTAAGATAGTCATGACACACAAAAGAAAATGGATGCAGTGTATGCAGACATTTTAGCTCTTTCTACTCCTGCATCTGGTATCTAAGTCTTTTATGGACATCTGTAGCCTTTATATATTCAAAAAATTCAAGTATTTTAGACTTTTATTAATTCCATATCAAGAACATGAAATCTCCTTGATAAATAGAAAATATGAATGATTTGAATCAACATTTTATGTCTTTTAAAATAACTTTTAGAAAATATTTTCAAAGATGCTAAATAACTTTCAAGTCCAACTTAGAGATAAGTTCAACTTAGGATCTTTGTGAAACACCCCCCTGGTATATCTTTTAGGGCTCTGAATCAAAAGATATTGAGCTAAACCACAAAATGTGGAATTATTGTCCCGAAAGGCTTAAATTTCATCTGTAACAATCCCTGTACTCTGGTTCAACTTGAACTTGCTTGCTTTTCATCATTGTTTTGTTGATAGCTCCTATAGTGACTCTGATGATCTCCTTGACCTTCAAACACCTGGCAGATCTACAACAAAGACAACATGTGAGGTAGGTGTATGTTGTGCCCTTCAGTGAATAAGCCAATTTGTAGATACAATCTGCACATGGCAGACAAAGGTCATTTGTACCAAAATCGTAAAACCCACCGCGACGAATACTGGATATCTGCTCATGCAATTTGTGTAATCATTATTCATTTATGTACCAACGATAATAGGAACACAGGTGGAAGCATTCTTCTCAATAGGGCAAACGAAACGTATTCATGAAGCACATCCACGCCTTCGGCAGTGATTATTCTAAAATGCACAAAGTGGGACTACTACATGTGCAAAAGATCTGTGGATATTTGGGGTCATTTGTACCATGTGCTAACTAAAAACTGTTCTATTGTGGCGATGCCATACCAAGCGCATGAATGGGCTGGTCATTTCATGGGCTGGTATAGCTGATTTGGCCTTTGTCTCCGACTGAAAGGCTTTAAATACGATGCAATCTTATATTAGTATGCATATGATCCTATTGGGACCTTAATGGGGTTAAAATGGGTCTGTGATATCCTTTCAGAACTATAATGGCTACATTTATATTGTAGAAATGTACTTGTACCCATCCCAGGGGATGCTGAAGGTGCTATCAAAAGTACTAATATTACCCAGGCTTAGCCAAACTGCTGCAAGGTGCTGAAAGTATACAAGGAATAACTTCCTACCCACTTACTACACCATTTTTGAGAGAGGGAAATTTCAATTAAAATCTTGCCAAAGACGTATTAGCCATAGCTGAGCATAAGATAATTATATGATGTATGTACATATCTCACTGATTCATCTCAGAAACCGACCAGAGACATCTATGAGTACCGAGAGGAGACCAGCTCCTGCTGCACAGCATCCTTCATCGAAGACGCTATCAGTGAACGTAGCTGGCTGGTCGACAGACCCAAACAGAAGGTGTCCACCTACTCCAAGACAAGACGGGAAGTCTTCGGCCTTGCCAAAATCACACAGAACCTGGACACTGTGAAGAAACCCAGACACAAGCCCCAAGTCAAGGTATTTGTAAACCGATATAGGATTTGCATGCCAGTCTTGTCTCTAGCAATAAATATTAAAGACCCTATCCGATGAAAATACAACTGTATATCAATGAAAAGCTGCATGAACGAAGAATGATGATTGCAGCATAATTCCAATGCTTCTCGAGTTATAAAGAAGATGTATAAGCCAAACAATCTATATAAAGATAGGGTACTGTCTCATTAAAGTACCAGAGCGAAGGTTTTAACATGCTTTTATCCTTAATAATATTGGTATCATTGCAAAGGTAATGTTACACTCTTTCTAATAATTCATATTTACTTTTCAAAAATTGTTACAGAATTGACTACTCTGCAATCAAAAATGATGAATTTGCTACCCGTTTTGTCCGCCCTCGATCAGCCCGCTGTTCGCTGGTACGATGTGTGACAGTGGCGGATCCAGGGGGGCCCGGGGGGCCCGGGCCCCCTCCCCTAGCCCAAAAAACAGATAAAAACACCCTCTTTTTGGAAAAAATAGAAGATGGGCCCCCTCCCCTGGCGCCCAAGGGGGGGTGGTGGAAAAATAACCCTTCCCGTAGGGGAAAAATTTCGGTGCCAAAAGAAAAAATTGTGCTCACTACCCCCACTGAGCGAAAATCGGTAACCGGCACGATTTTTTTAATTTTCGCACGAAGTGGGCCCCTTTTTAGGCCCCCTCCCTTGCCGCCGGCTGGATCCGCCCCTGATGTGTGACGTAATAGGTTGGGCACATGAGCGAGAGTGCTCCCAAGCCCCCTCACACAGCTCTGTCCGCTGCATGCATTATACGTATATGAAAGCCAGTCGAACGCGAAATATCCTATCACAATGTCCGAGCTTGAGGAAGAAGTTTTACTACATTTAGATATCGAAGTTGATGAGCACAGCTCCACAACTAGTGACAGTGATTTATTTGATTTTTTGTATGTTTTAGTAGGCTATCCCCACGCCGGAGTTGCGGGTCAAAAATGGATACGAAAGTACACTAGCGCCATGAAATTCCCAAGTTCGAACTGGCTGAGCCGAGCTGCCGCGCCGCACCGGCCCCGCTTAACTGGCGATCGATCCGTCATGCACTGGGGTGACTGACTGGGCGAGACATTTTCTAATTTTTAGAAAGTGTAGGGCTATTTTGGCAAATTTCACGTATAAAAAAACAAAAAAGAATAGATGTGAGATTACATCTTGCAAATACCATTTACATATATGCACCAAAAATGGAACTGCACGACATCATAAAAATGCAAAGCCAAAGGGACTCTCGATTTATCAACACTCAACAGCAATCACCAATCATCTTGCACATGCCAAGCCATGACCGAAAACTTCACAGCAAATTACACAAAACGGAAGAATATTTGGACAAATCGATCTGCACGATTCACCCCCTCGTATTACATTACATAATTTGCTTCATATGCAATAATAAAATGTAATTTCCTGATTTCGAGAGATTGTTATTCCACTTTCATCAAAGCTGGCTTAGGTATGAATCATTCAAAGTCTGGGTAATGTATACTGAATGCAAAATACTGCACGCGAGCTGAGCGAGAGCTGAGCGAGAGGCCTAGGAATTTCGATCGTGCCCAACCTCTGACGTCATAAGTCTGTACTCCGTAATTTTATTTTTCAAGCCAGGAAAAGAAGTTCTGAGAAGGGTCTTGGAAAAAGCATCTTATCGCGTTTCATTTATATTTATAATACTTTAGAGCAGATGATTTGTGTTCATATTGGTGTAAGCTTTCAGTACATGTATCATTTGTCCATTTTGTGACATGTTGTGACATTTCTTCGCTCAGCTACTTTACAGTTGTGAGTGATAAAAATTGATGGCCTATATGTAATTCTGTACTATTAAAGAGATATAAGTGAGTCTCCAATTGCTTGGAGGACCTCCAATCAATCCAGATCAATCGCCAGTCTATAAGACAAGGCCCTGGTCTGCATTTAAAGGTAGCATAAAGTCTTTGATTTATTGTTGATGATTGCAACAGAATGCCAATGCTCCAAAGAAAAGGAAATCCCAGAGTTCTAAAGAAGAGGGAGAAGAGGAACTCCCTCTGCATTACTATGCAGAAGAGGAACAGGAGGTTAAGAAAGCAAAGAAACAGACCAAGAGAGGGACCCAAGGGAGAGAACATGACGACGTTCCACTATCCAAAAAGGTAATAAAGAACATGGTCAATAATGTGATACCCCAGTCACCCCATTGAGACCGATGCCAGATCGACAACAGTCTAAACACATTATCACATTACTCCAAAATACCAAAAATTGGTCAACTTGAAGTTGGCGTCGAACCTGTTTGGCTGTGCGAGTGAGTTATTAGGATGATGGGTTCTTGGGCAGCTCCTGTATATGCCTCTGCCGAATGCTCATGATGTTTGCTCTAAAATTGCATATCGTTTAAGTGACTGATTTTATTAGAGATGTGTCTGCCATGTTTTAACAAATTCATGTTTGTCTTGTAATGATAATATCGTCGCCCGGCTGGCAAAAGGGCGTTAGCGCGCGAGCGACTCAAAAACTACTTTTTGAATTATTCGCATTTAAAGATTTGTTTTATACAGTCAAACCTGCTTTAGTGACCACCTGTCCACAAAGACCACCTGTCTACAAAGACCACATTTTTTGTTTCTCTTGAAAATGGTTTCTCATTGAAACATGTACTAAAGGAACCTGTCTACAGAGACCACCTGTCTACAAAGACCACTTTTTGTGTTTCCCTTGGGCGGTCGCTATAGACAGGTTTGACTGTATTTAAACTGCTTTCCGTCCCGAAAATTGGCTTAAAACTTAAAAGACTAATAGAAATGTTATAGTAGAACCAGCCACAATTTTTTTTCGGAAATAAGTCAGTTTTATAAAAGTTTGAGGCGATTTAGTGCTAACGCCCTTTTGCTTAGCGCTTCATTTTTGACCTAAAATTCGAGCTAACGCCCTTCTGCCACCCAGGCGACGATATGTCTTGTTTACCCAGGGCAGCCTCATCTGTATTAATACTGTTCTCCCTGATGGCCCTGCAATCATATTATTAGAGCAAACTTTCTGTACCAAAATTGATAAAGTCCTGATTCTGCACTTGTACAAGTCTATGGCAAGTTTTGTTGATTGCAATGCTCTTTGACTATGAACTCTGACTCTCTTTTACAGCCAAAGAGCAGTTGCAGGAGAAGCCTTGTGGAATGCATGTCCAGCATGAGCAGTAGCATCAACCACATGTATGACAGTTCTCAAGATGTGAGAGATGAAGATGATGAGGGAGAGGAGAATGATGGAAGAGAGGAGGAGGAGGAGGAGGAGGAGGAGGGTAGGATACCGGCCACGCCCGCTCTGACCATCGAGATGATGACTTCCCAGATGTCCACATGGAGTACTCCAGGGAGTGTCACCAGGACACCCAGAACACCAAAGGTAGGTCATAATAAATGTAAGAGATATGAGTTCTGCAACAGAATGCACCTTCTGTAGTCTTTTAGGCAGAGCTCAACATGAACAGGTGCCTGGGACACATGGATACTGTCTCTAAACAAGTGTGTATCGCAAGGGGGGATTTCCCTGGATACTGTCTCTAAACAAGTGTGTGCTCTTAGCGATAAAGGTTAGTTATTGATTGACTTCAAACCTCATAAGTGATGGATTACAGTAATCTGTAAGGGGTGTAGATAAAATAGATTGGAAAGGGAAGGAAGGATATATTAGGATATGGAGAGAATGATGGAAGAGGGGGGAAGGAGGAGGAAGAGGAGGAGTTTGTGGAGGAATTTAACCCATATTGCACCTCCTTTCTTCTTTGATTTGTATCTCAAGAAGGAATTTTTCTGTCTATGGTTTAATTGATGAAAGTGTGATATCGATCGACACCAAACCTCACAAATCATGGATTATTTATTGTAATGGATGGGGATGATGAAAGAGACTAGAAATAGAAGAAAGGATATGAGGGGATAGAAAGTGAATGATGAAAGAGTGGAGGAGGAGGTGGAGGAGGAGGTGGAAGAAGTGGGGGGAGGTAGGGAACTGGCCACGCTCGCTATGACCATTGAGGCGGTGACCTCTCAGATTTCTATAAGGACTACTCCAGTAAGAGGCACTAGGACACCCAAGATATGTCATGATAATTCCATGAAATGCACTGTGCACTGATAATGGTTGCCAGAGCTAAAGCCGGGGTTAATAGCTTCCAAATTTCTGTGGAAGCGCATATTATGTTGTACTATGTATTATTGTGTTATTAACTACCTGTGGTTTAATGTCATTTTAGAAAAGCAGGAGAGTTCATTTATAGAGGTCAGGGGGATGTACATCCATTTACATTACATGGTGAAATCTGATGTTAGTTGGAATATGATATGATATGGGGGAGGGTTGGTGGGGGATTTTTAGCTACCGTATTTGCCGGCGTAAAGGCCGCAGTATTTTCGGACGAGAAAATATGAAAAAGTCTGGGTGCGGCCAATGCACAACAACTAAAAATTCAGCGATCAAAACAGCACGTATTCGTACATATGGGACTACAATGACTATTACCACTATGGTACAGGACATTTCCACACAACTTACCGACTATTTTATGTTGCATTGTTGACATGAAGACGAAAATAAACTTCATAGAACAACATCTACCGATAGATCTAGATCTAAGTTCGTGCCAATGCATCGCTAAAAAGTAAAAGAAGGGACCGTTACGGAGCATCCAGCCGAAGTCGCACCAAGTCTATTTTCTTTGTATCCATGTCATGCAATTTTGCATTACACCGTACATTTCGCATTACACCGTACATTGTGCCTGCAATACAGTACTAGCTTCAAAATCAATGAAGATTTGCTAAATAAATATGATCATTTTTGAGGTAAACTTAGTTTTTTCCTGTAAACTTTTTAAGAATATTGATGAATTTGATATCAGTTTGTAGAAAAAATAAGTGTTTTACGAGAAAATTACGAATATTTTGTTTGGTCTGTTTTTTATTTTTCTCCTTTGGTTCTTTTTTTTTTTTTTTTTTTTTTAATGTCAAAGTTGGGGGTGCGGCCTTATCGCCGGCAAATACGGTATCTATTATTAGGCTGATCACAGTGACACACACAGATTATCTGCCACACACTGTGTACACTGCCAAACTTGAAAATCAGACTATTTACAACTCAAGAATTATAGACTTTTAAAGCTGGTAAGGGCTTAGTTTTTTCACACAATACTGTCAGCCAGATTTATGTGAATTTTCAATATCGTGCGTCATAGGAAAATATATATATATTTTTTGGAATATATTATACTGTTTTACAGTGCACCCCCTTGTATGTGTAGTGTCACCAAAATTACTACTTGCGCTGTGACATAGTTGGTTAAACACCACTATCAAAAATGGAATTTCCTCATATGTTCCATTCAATGGAGATCGACGACCTTACAATACAGGTTAGCTGTGACCTTTCTCATGTATGTGCAGTGTCATTAATATTGCAGTATTGTTTCGTTTGGGAGATAGACCAAATCTATATAAAAAATTATTTAAAAAAAATCAACAACAAAAAATCAGAGAATGCTTCAAGAGGCGTATAATAGTCTTTAAATTAATATACCAGATTTGAGTAGTTATATATATACAGTTTCAAATTTGTAGTCCATCGACTGAACACTTGAGGAAATTGCAACAAAGTTATATTGATGTCTGAACTATCTATCATTTGAAAAAGTAAACACATTATACTGCCTAAATGTCCCCTACTTGTAGATTATTGGTAGACAGATCAAATGGCTTAGTGAAAAAATAAAGGAAAATTTGCATTTTCAGGTTGCGAATATATAATTAGCTGGTAACTAGCTAATTTGCATATTTAATGACAAATTACTTATGTTTTTGCGCAGATACAAAATACTCTCCAAGATAAACATTCCTGTAAAGTTTCAGCCCAAACGAACATTTACAAAGTCCTGATATTAGATATGGGCATATTAATTAGCTGCTCTTAATCATTTTTTGGACATTAATTTTCTGCCCCTGCAGATGTGTAAAGTTGAACAAATTGGCATTTTTGGCAACTCTGTGTGTTAAAATACAACAAGTCTGGTCATTGATACTGACTTTATTTTCCAGCACCATAACCTTCTTTCATAAAATGCAAAATTTTTGGCTTTGCAATACTTATTTTTCTTTAAAAAAGCCATGCAAAATTGAAAAAAGGTTTTTAAATAAAAATAAAGCATTCAATGAGATCTTTCATACAAAATCAAAATTAAACATATGTGATGTATTCTTATTTTTGGGGTGCTCTACCTACTATTAATTATGTAATAATACTGTATGACATTACCTACTTCTGTTGGTTATCTTTTGTGTAGCTAAAAGTTTAAGTGAAATCTAATCAATGTTTTGAATCTTAAAGGCATTGTTTAACAATGTTAAATCTGAGATGCACGGCCCTATGTGTTATCAGTGTCTGTGATATGGTGTAATATTGAAGCCCCCCCAAAAAAAATCGTGCTTCAAAATGATCAAGAAGTGCCTCAAAAAAGTAAAAATCTTTGAGTGACCGGTTTTACCATACTCATTTTCCCCAATAGACTGTAGTGTTATGAAAACTGTTAGGAAAACGCAAAATTTGGTTTTGATTTCCAATCATAAATATCTTGATAATCGGACAGGTGATTGGCTTGTAAAAGTCATGGGGTTCCTGACTGACCTACAGGTTTATAATTATCATTGCTGCATGAGCTAAGTCTAGGATTTTGTTTCAGAATCTGAGACAAAGTTACCGGATCCCTTTAAGACCACTTTCAGATACGACGCGGCAAAACTGTGGCGTTATTAAAAAAAGGGTGACGTAAAGTGTAATACGTAACACCTTTCTGTATTTTATTACATAGAGCTCAGCTAGTGGATACGCACTGGATCTTTGTTTCGTGCAGTTGCCACTCATTTACATGTTGAGAAAAATGCACCGGTTTGGGTGCGGCAAGTTACCATGTCATATCTGAAAGCGCCTTAAATGTGTTACACTCAATATACTTAGTTGATAGCTGTCCAGGGTGGAGGAACGGTGATAGTGTTTGCATGGTGTGCAAGTTAGAGAAGTCAGACATTGGGTAGGTGAAGACTTGTCAAAAGGTATGTGAAAAGAATGAGGGTGTGTAGTGATGAATGACGGGCCTCATGGCTTTGACATGATATACACATGTACATCATTTTTCTAAACAGTTTAAATTGTTGGTTTTAAGAAAAAACGATTAGGGGTGGAGAACGTTAGTTTCTAGTTACTGTAATTACGTCATACTGTATTGGAATTACCTTATTCTGAGCTTTTATGGACAATTAGGTTTAATTTCCCGCTGTCTCATTGAGTGTGGGTGCTCTGTCATGCACGATTTGATACTTAACATTCCATGAACTATTTCAGTCTGCTGGTTCCAGTAATTACTATATGGTAGTTAATTAGTGTGGTGTCCTGTATAACTTAAGAGTTGTGATAGTCCCTGCACTCTTATCTTCTTGGTACAAAATTCATAACTTTTTTTGTCAAAGATACAGGGTAGGCCGGGTTAGCTTTGTGGTTTTTGTATGCGTCGTGATCACCATAGGGAGATAAAGTGTTCAAAGGTCAAATGTCATGAAGGCCATGCATACGTTTCTTATTCTTGTTTATTGCAATATTTCAAGAAGCAAAGAAATAGAGTTGTTGATTTAACTGAATCTAGGTGGAGGAATGTTGGAGACGCAGTCACATTCGTCTTGTTTATTCTCGTTATCGCGATATTTCTAGAAAACTTTGAGCCGTGAATTTAGGTGGCGGCAAAGTGGATATGCTTGTTTTTTTTTTAAAGTCACTGTGATTGCAATTTTCAACCATGTTCATTCATGTAAGTACCTGCATTATATCATTGCAAGGTTACTATTATAGTATTAATGACTGCTTTGAGAGAAATAGTTGTTTTTATACGCTCAAGGGAAGGTTACAATAGCCCAATTGTAACCTTCCCGAGAGCGTATAAAAAAAACTATTTCTCGAATATTAAAGCAGTCATTAATACTTTTATATGCCGAAAAAATAGTCAACTTACCAATCAACTGGTAGAACAGGAAGAGCAGAAATAAATACTAAATACACATAGAATCTAGTTAGTGTTAGATCTAATAATATATTCAAATCTGTTGTTGAGAGGCACTGGAAAACCCATCCACTCAAGGTTTCACCCTATCAGAGACTACCCAACGTGACGAGGGGCAAATAAGCTACAAGCTTTACGTCTCTACATCCAAGTAAAGTAGTCTAGACTACGTCTACTGCGGTGCGGTAAAGTTTAATACTCAGTACAATGTCAATGACAGTAGATCTCTAGACCCCTCTAGTACACAACAATTAATGTGTGGGACTCCACTGACTGGATTTGACTATCATATTAGACCTTACATTGGTGTGCTTGCTGTCAGCAGAATTAATCAAGTCTTGCATTTGATCATCATCAAGAAGTTGAAATCTTGGGAGAGTTTCTTCAGCCATTTTTGCCTTGTTTGGAATTCAGTACGAAAGAGATTGCCGTACGGTCGTCTGCGCTTCGATGTATTAAAAATTGGTAAATTAAGCTAGCGACCGATTATTCGCACACTTATGGTGTCCGTGCTCGCACAAACCAGTTTTTAACACGTAAACCAATGGGTATTTCAGCAAGACTGAACTAATTTCCTGGTAATTGGAATTTTGCCGGGATTTTACCCTCGAACTATTACATGGCTTTGGCATTTTTCGGGAATAGTTAAAACAACGACTGCAATTTCGACCAATCAGATGGCTAGATTTCTTAAGTGAGGTATATAAAATCATTTTAATCACTCTTCATTCAGAGAAAACACATAAATGACTCTGATCAAGTCTAATTTTAGATATAATGACCTCAAGGTGGCCTAAACAATTACATTGTACATGGTCTAATAATCATTTTGTCTACTGACCATTTAGGCTAGTAGTCATTTGGTCAAATTTCCATATGGTCTAATCTCTAATTAGTCTACTACCCATTTGGTCTATTATTCATTCAGTCTAATTCCCAGTTTGTCTACCATCCATGAGGTCTTCTAATCATTTGATGATCATTATTATTTATGATTAAATGATTTTTAGACCATGTGGATAGTAGACAGGCTGGGTGTAGACCATATGGGAATAGACCAATGGGATAGTGGATGAACTGGTTGTAAACCAAAATGTACAAGCTTCATGTGATTTTGCTTGTAAAGATGAACATTTCTTTTTCTTTTTAGGCCAACCAAACATGTAGGTGTTTGTAAGAGTACCAATGTCTATTTTCTTACTTCTTTAACATACATATCCAGGTTTCTGCTTAGATGTAAATTTCCTTGTGATAATAATAACATTATGCAACAAAACTTATAAAGCACTTAATACCATGTTTCTAAGTGCATATGAAGATTAGAGGAGTGAAAAAGGAGAGAGAAAGAGAGAGGGGGAGAAAGAAAGAGAGATCATTAGCAATACAAACATTTCTGATACAGTTACTTTTACAACTACTCCTACTACAGTCAAACCTGTCTATAGCGACCACCCAAGGGAAACACAAAAAGTGGTCTTTGTAGACAGGTGGTCTTTGTAGACAGGTTCCTTTAGTACATGTTTCAATGAGAAACCATTTTCAAGGGAAACGAAAGATGTGGTCTTTGTAGACAGGTGGTCTTTGTAGACAGGTGGTCACTAAAGCAGGTTTGACTGTATTACTATTACTATTACTATTACTATTACTATTACTCCTACTAGTACTACTACTGCTAATAAGAATTGTTGTTACTACTCCTACTATTACTTTTATATTCCACATACTAAGAATCTTGCTCTACGATTGGTCAAAAGTAAATCATGTGATGAAAGATAGTTCGCCCATCACTGATGGGAGAAGAAAAGTTTGTTGCACTGTGCAGATAGTAGTACTATCTGCACAGTGCAATGCACTTTCACTTAAGATAGAAGTACTATCTACACAGTGCAACGCACTTTAATTATATACGCTGCGTATTGCTCTTCTCTTTAAGCGCTTTTAGTGTTAGTACGCGAACTTTGGTCACGCGCGAACTATATGGTCACACCACCATACTGCATGCGCTGTACGTATCGTACACCGTTGGCTAGCTGTTAATTGATGACTTAATTGTTGCTCTAAAATGACGGAAGAAGTGAAATGTTTCCGATGTGGAATATAAATCACCTTTTGGTTTCAGGAGATGGCAAACTATCACTTCCTCGGCGATCTGAATGTATACGCTATCTTTCCTCAGCTTCGAAAGATAGCTACATCCAAATTGCCTCGGAAGTGATAGTTTGTCCCATCACGTACCTTCACCAACGGTAATTATTTGCTTACTATCGCTCCTACTATATTACTATTACTCCTACTATTATTATTACTATTACTATTACTATTGCTCCTACTAAAATACATAATCACAGACTTTGGTTTAACTTTATTACCGTACAAATGATACTGGAATGAAAGAAAATCACTGCAGAATAACGGATCCTGTACAAGATTATGATGTCATGTTGATTCGACAGGATAACAATCCCGTTGTTAGCAATGGAACAGCTGATCGCGGCGAAGGTGAACATGCATCTCCGCCGTACTAGTAATCTGTCCCGGCATGCTTTGCAGTGAAACAACCGTGAAGGCACTTATTACTATAAGAGTGGTGAAGTGTGACATCATCAAAAATCTATTTTTTGGAATTTCTCAATATTTTCTTCATTTTCCGAAAGACCACCAAAAATAATGTCCAAATATCGAAAACCAATTGAATAGGTTAAGTATTGGCTGAGATATGACCATCTGAATACAAAGATTGCCTATGGGAACTCAGTGTTATATTGCTCTGGTTCATAACATTAGGAGCCAGAGCAATATAACACTGCATGAGTTCCTATAGGAAATCTATTTATTCAGATGGTCATATCTCGGCCAATACTTTACATATTCAATTGGTTTTCGACATTTGGACATTATTTTTGATGCTCTTTTGGAAAATGAAGAAAAAATTGAGAAATTCCAAAAATAGATTTTTATGACGTCACAGCTTGGTACTCTATTACTCCTACTATTACTACTACTACAAGATTCCTATAGTCTGTACTCTGTAGATGCCAATTATAGCTCTTTGTTAGTGTCGCATTGTATTTTTTTTTGTAAATCATACTAAAGTGTGCTTTTTGTAAAATATGTCCATCGCATTGATACAATTTTGTAATAGAACTGAATAAAGTGAACTCCTTAACTCTATGCTTGTAAGAAACACGTACTATACTCTTGCTCATATATCTATGTGTGCTTTCTAAAATCACTGGGATTTAAAGCTTTGACCTTCCCATTTTGTTTTATCACATACCTGCATAGCAAGCTTTTATTAGCTTTTCTAAGAAACTAATGTTTGTAGCCTTGCACATCATCATCACCCTACCAGGTTACGTGCAGAGTCTTTCTATTGGACAAAATGTTGATTTCAAGCTAGGCCAATTTATTTTTCTAAAATAATTCTGAACACTCTATTTTTCTTGTTCGAACATTCTCTCATTTCAATATACACGTACATGTTCTACTTAGAGTGACTCGGTAACATTGTTGAAGGTTGATAAAAAAATTGTGTAATTTTTGTATGAAATGTTACTATTCTATTTCTTGTACTGTACTCACCCTCTAACATGCAAAAAATCCTGAAAAAATTCTCAAACTACAAAGATATTTATGGTTTTCTATGAAGGCGTCACTGTGCGACACCCTCTAACAGTAAATTCTCCCAACCATTTTTGAATTTTTCCAAACCGTTTTTCCATGAAAAGAAGACATAAGACAGGCTTTTAAAAATCTGTCAACACTTATATGTCTGGAATGTATATAGACCCAATTCATTGCTTTGTGACGATTTAGATTCACCTTATTAAATTGTAATAATATAATTGGGAGAATTGAGGAATCAATCAGATCAGTTTTTCCCAATTGTTATCATTAATAATGGTCTGTTTTCACTCAACTTTCAGATTATTTTTAATTGTACATCTAGCATCAAAACCTTAATTAGCACCAATCTAGCTGTCTAGATTGAAAGTGGAATTAATGGTCGGGGTGTGGTTTTCAATCCATACGAAATTGATATTGCAAGTAAATTCCACAGGGTGTATTTCCCAGGTCAGTGTGCATTACCAGGGATTATACAAGGGACATAACATTTTTCCAGGATATACCTTGTATGTGTATCCAGGGTATCATAAATTTCCATGGCTTATTGTTTTTCTTACTTAACCCATTCCATGCCGTTAGTGTCAAATTTCTCCCATGAATTTTAGTGTTGAACTAAGAGGTTCCTGGTCCGGTGGTTCGAGAAATGGGGACCTGGTCGGATGACGAAAATCTTTGTGTTAGTAGTGCTGTAAGTCAGGCGCCATGTTCGGGTTTGGTTCGGTTCGGCAGAGTTCGGCAATTTTTTACACGAACTTGGTTCGGTAATATAATAGCAAGCAGCGTTATAGCTACAGTGGTCGGCACTGGGTGGCCGGCCGGGGCAGGCGGCCGGGGCGGGCGGGCGGGCAGCCGGGGCGGGCGGGCAGGCCAACCAGCACGGAGGCCTTCTGAAAAACACTGCTTCCGATCGGCACGAATTTTGGCTCCTAATGTTATGAACCAGAGCAATATAACACTGACTTCCTATAGGAAATCGTTTTATTCAGATGGTCATATCTCGGCCAATACTTACATATTCAATTGGTTTTCGACATCTGGACATTATTTTTGATGCTCTTTCAGAAAATGAAGAAAAAATTGAGAAATTCCAAAAATAGATTTTTATGACGTCACAGCTTGGTACTCTATTACTCCTACTTATTACTACTACTACTACAAGATTGCCTATAGTCTGTACTCTGTAGATGCCAATTATAGCTCTTTGTTAGTGTCGCATTGTATTTTTTTTTGTAAATCATACTAAAGTGTGCTTTTTGTAAAATATGTCCATTGCATTGATACAATTTTGTAATAGAACTGAATAGAGTGAACTCCTGAACTCTATGCTTGTAAGAAATAGTACTATACTCTTGCTCATATATCTATGTGTGCTTTCTAAAATCACTGGGATTTAAAGCTTTGACCTTCCCATTTTGTTTTATCACATACCTGCATAGCAAGCTTTTATTAGCTTTTCTAAGAAACCAATGTTTGTAGCCTTGCACATCATCATCATATTTAGTTCACCCTACCAGGTTACGTGCAGAGTCTTTCTATTGGACAAAATGTTGATTTCAAGCTAGGCCAATTTATTTTTCTAAAATAATTCTGAACACTCTATTTTTCTTGTTCGAACATTCTCTCATTTCAATATACACGTACATGTTCTACTTAAAATGACTCTGTAACATTGTTGAAGGTTGATAAAAAAATTGCGTAATTTTTGTATGAAATGTTACTATTATATTTCTTCTACTTTAATTACCCTCTAAAATGCAAAAAATCCTGAAGAAATTCTCAAACTACAAAGATATTTATGGTTTTCTTTGAAGGCGTCACCGTGCGACACCCTCTAACAGTAAATTCTCCCAACCATTTTTAGCTCCGTCCGTCCACAGTATTCAAAATGCTTCTTCTTCGTTATTTTTCAACCGATTTTGATTCTGATTGTTTCATATGATAGGGCTAGGAGGGGGATTTAAAACTTGTACACAGAATTGTGAAATTCATTATCTATGCTAATTTATGCAAATTTATTCGAAATCACCAAAAATGCTTCTTCTCCTTCATTTCTCGACCGATTTTGATTTGGTTTGCTTTATCTGGTAGAGCTCACTTTGGTACGCTAAACTTCTACACAGAATTTTAAAATTGTTCTCTATTAATTAATTATGGTAATTTATGCAAATATATTCCAAAAATAACAAAAATTGCTTCTTATCCCTCATTTCTTGACCGATTTTGATTTGGTTTGCTTTATCTGGTAGAGCTTACTTCGGTACACTAAACTTCTACACAGAATTTTAAAATTGTTCTGCATTAATTAATTATGGTAATTTATGCAAATTTATTCCAAAAATAACAAAAATTGCTTCTTCTCCCTCATTTCTTGACCGATTTTGATTTGGTTTGCTTTATCTGGTAGAGCTCCCTTTTGTACGCTAAACTTCTACACAGAATTTTAAAATTGGTCTCCATTAATTAATTATGGTAATTTATGCATATTTATTCCAAAAATAACAAAATTGCTTCTTCTCCCTCATTTCTTGACCGATTTTGATTTGGTTTGCTTTATCTGGTAGAGCTAACTTTGGTACCCTAAACTTCTACACAGAATTTAAAAATTGTTCTCCATTAATTATCTATGCTAATTTATGCAAATTTATTCCAAAAATAACAAAAAATGCTTCTTCTCCTTCATTTCTCGATCGATTTTGATTTGGTTTGCTTTATCTGGTAGAGCTTACTTTGGTACACTATAATTCTACACAGAATTTTAAAATTGTTCTGCATTAATTAATTATGGTAATTTATGCAAATTTATTCCAAAAATAACAAAAATTGCTTCTTCTCCCTCATTTCTTGACCGATTTTGATTTGGTTTGCTTTATCTGGTAGAGCTAACTTTGGTATACTAAACTTTTACACAGAATTTAAAAATTGTTCTCCATTAATTAATTATGGTAATTTATGCAAATTTATTCCAAAAATAACAAAAATTGCTTCTTCTCCCTCATTTCTTGACCGATTTTGATTTGGTTTGCTTTATCTGGTAGAGCTAACTTTGGTACACTAAATTTCTACACAGAATTTTAAAATTGTTCTCCATTAATTATCTGCTAATTTATGCAAATTTATTCGAAATCACAGAAATGCTTCTTCTCCCTCATTTCTTGACCGATTTTGATTTGGTTTGCTTTATCTGGTAGAGCTCACTTTAGTACGCTAAACTTCTACACAGAATTTTAAAATTGTTCTCTATTAATTAATTATGGTAATTTATGCAAATATATTCCAAAAATAACAAAAATTGCTTCTTATCCCTCATTTCTTGACCGATTTTGATTTGGTTTGCTTTATCTGGTAGAGCTTACTTCGGTACACTAAACTTCTACACAGAATTTTAAAATTGTTCTCTATTAATTAATTATGGTAATTTATGCAAATATATTCCAAAAATAACAAAAATTGCTTCTTATCCCTCATTTCTTGACCGATTTTGATTTGGTTTGCTTTATCTGGTAGAGCTTACTTCGGTACACTAAACTTCTACACAGAATTTTAAAATTGTTCTCTATTAATTAATTATGGTAATTTATGCAAATTTATTCCAAAAATAACAAAAATTGCTTCTTATCCCTCATTTCTTGACCGATTTTGATTTGGTTTGCTTTATCTGGTAGAGCTTACTTCGGTACACTAAACTTCTACACAGAATTTTAAAATTGTTCTCTATTAATTAATTATGGTAATTTATGCAAATATATTCCAAAAATAACAAAAATTGCTTCTTCTCCCTCATTTCTTGACCGATTTTGATTTGGTTTGCTTTATCTGGTAGAGCTTACTTCGGTACACTAAACTTCTACACAGAATTTTAAAATTGTTCTGCATTAATTAATTATGGTAATTTATGCAAATTTATTCCAAAAAAACAAAAATTGCTTCTTCTCCCTCATTTCTTGACCGATTTTGATTTGGTTTGCTTTATCTGGTAGAGCTCCCTTTTGTACACTAAACTTCTACACAGAATTTTAAAATTGTTCTCCATTAATTAATTATGGTAATTTATGCAAATTTATTCCAAAAATAACAAAAATTGCTTCTTCTCCCTCATTTCTTGACCGATTTTGATTTGGTTTGCTTTATCTGGTAGAGCTAACTTTGGTACCCTAAACTTCTACACAGAATTTAAAAATTGTTCTCCATTAATTATCTATGCTAATTTATGCAAATTTATTCCAAAAATAACAAAAAATGCTTCTTCTCCTTCATTTCTCGATCGATTTTGATTTGGTTTGCTTTATCTGGTAGAGCTTACTTTGGTACACTATAATTTTACACAGAATTTTAAAATTGTTCTCCATTAATTAATTATGGTAATTTATGCAAATTTATTCCAAAAATAACAAAAATTGCTTCTTCTCCCTCATTTCTTGACCGATTTTGATTTGGTTTGCTTTATCTGGTAGAGCTAACTTTGGTATACTAAACTTTTACACAGAATTTAAAAATTGTTCTCCATTAATTAATTATGGTAATTTATGCAAATTTATTCCAAAAATAACAAAAATTGCTTCTTCTCCCTCATTTCTTGACCGATTTTGATTTGGTTTGCTTTATCTGGTAGAGCTAACTTTGGTACACTAAATTTCTACACAGAATTTTAAAATTGTTCTCCATTAATTATCTGCTAATTTATGCAAATTTATTCGAAATCACAGAAATGCTTCTTCTCCCTCATTTCTTGACCGATTTTGATTTGGTTTGCTTTATCTGGTAGAGCTTACTTTGGTACACTAAACTTCTACACAGAATTTTAAAATTGTTCTCCATTAATTAATTGTGGTAATTTATACAAATTTATTCCAAAAATAACAAAAATTGCTTTTTCAACCAATTTTCATTCCATTTCCTTCAATCTTGTACATCTTTCGGATGGTGACGTTAAAGGTCGGTCCCCAGTCGTAAATAATCATATCTGATTGATACACGTCTGTGAAAAACCCAATCACACACACATAAATGAAATTATGTCCCTTCCAGGGCATCAAATTTTTATTTTTTGACCAGTTCAAAAGTGTACCACATAAAATTTACGATATTTGTTATTGCGAGATGCGGATGAGCGCTACGTCATGGACGTTCTGGTTGAATTTTCCAAACCGTTTTTCCATGAAAAGAAGACATAAGACAGGCTTTTAAAAATCTGTCAACACTTAAATGTCTGGAATGGTATATAGAGCCAATTCATTGTTTTGTGACGATTTACATTCACCTAAAATGTAATTAAATTGTAATAATATAATTGGGAGAATTAAGGAATCAATCAGATCAGTTTCTCCCAAATGTTATCATTAATAATGGTCTGTTTTCACTCAAACTTTTAGATTATCTTTAATTGTACATCTAGCATTGAAGTCATTACCTTAGCACCATTTTCTCTCATCCGAACAATGTTACCAAGTCCCTTTAATATTCCTTGGATATACAATTTTTTATTTCTTATTTTTTATTTTTTAATCTGAGTGATTGCACATTTTTCTTAGAATTACTTTAACCTATTATATTTTCCAAGGTCTTTACCCGGAAAAGTTAAGTGATTAAATCTATGCAGTAAGCACATATATTTCTAACAGAATAGAGTTACCTAAAGTTACTTCAACATTGTTTCTTTAAAGAGAAAATTGTAGCTTTTTGTTTGTTTGAGACTCAGTCTTTATTATCCCCTCGCCGACGAAGTCGGAGGGGATATAGAAACGCCGCTGTCCGTCCTTCCTTCCGTCCGTCCGTCCGTCTGCCCGTCCGTCCGTCCGTCTGCCCGTCCGTCCGTCCGTCCGTTCGTAACAAATTTCGTTTCCGATCAATAACTTCAGTAATGTTTGACGGATTTTAATGAAGTTTGATATGAAGGTACATGGTATCAAAATACAGGCTAAGTTCGATTTCGGAGTATGTAGGTCAGAGGTCAAAGGTCATAGCTCATTAAAAATGCGAGAAAATACACATCTGGTTTCCGATCGATAACTTCAGTAATGTTTGACGGATGTTAATGAAGTTTGATATGAAGGTTCATGGTATCAAAATACAGGCTAAGTTTGATTCCGGAGTATGTAGGTCAAAGGTCAAAGGTCATAGCTCATTAAATATGCCAATTTGGTTTCCGTTCGATAACTTGAATAATGTTTGACAGATTTTAATCAAATTTGATATGAAGGTACATGGAATCAAAACACAGCCTAAGTTTGATTTCGGAGTATGTAGGTCAAAGGTCATAGCTCATTAAATATGCGAATCTGGTTTCCGTTCGATAACTTTAATAATGTTTGACGGATTTTAATCAAATTTGACATGAAGGTACATGGTATCGAAACACAGCCTAATTTGGATTTCGGAGTATGCAGATCAAAGGTCATAGCTCATTAAATATGCGAATCTGGTTTCCGATTGATAACTTTAGTACTGTTTGACGGATTTTAATCAAATTTGATATGAAGGTACATGTGTGTATTTTTTTGTGTGTGTGTATTGGGTTTTTACAGACGTGTATCAATCAGATATGATTATTTACGTCTGGGGACCGACCTTTAACGTCACCATCCGAAAGACGTGACTCAGTTTCGAACCTGCGTCCTCGGCTGAATCAGTTTGTAACTTCCATTGTTAGCTGGAATACAGGCGCACGCCACAACGCCTAGTTGAAAGGTCATAGCTCATTAAATATGCAAAAACACCTAATTATATATGTGAAAATGTGGTTAACTTCCTTGCCTAGTAATATAATAGTATAGTCTAATGGAGGTAACTTGTTCTGACATATATAGGCCATTTGTACCCTGTGAGGGGATGCTATGCTTTGCGTTGACTTTTCTAGTATTATTGTTATTTCTATATTTCTTGCAATACATTTATGTAGTAAATGATAGCACACTAGAATGAAAGATACTATATGGCAAATATGCCAGTCACATCCCTTCAAGTATACTCTACCACTCTACCATTATGTCTTTAAATACACTATATTAGAAAGAGACATTGATAAACTTAACATTGGATGACAGAAATATCAAAGTATGTACATTGTATGAATCTCATGGCATGATTGATAATATTAGAGCGACCGTATATGTTTATTTGTTAGGTTAAATATCCCCTGTGGAGAGCCAGAAGGGCATTTAATCCATGTTAAAAGTATATGAGATAATGCCCTTCTGGCTCCAAACGGATGATATGTTACGACTTTTGTTCTTTATTTGTGGGAAGGCCCCCTCCCCCTCCACCTCCTCCTTAGAAATAGAAAACAATGATAAAAGTTGTATAGTCACATCCTCAAGCACTTTTTCTGATAAACATTTGACAATGTTTTCGTCTTTCCTTTTATATTTTCAGCAAGTTTCGTTTGTTGATGAGCTGGAAAGTTTGGGATCTGAAGGAGGAGGAGACTTTGAGATGGAATGTCCAGTTTCAGGTATCTTGCACATCTTCGGCTACCCGCAAGAAGGCTACTCCTGCCATTGACAATGTGTAGCTCTTATGGCCTCCTTGTGGGCAGCCAACAATATATTCAAATTTTTCTAACCAATTTACCATTAAGTTTGTCTAGTTTTGGGCATCTGATAATAATGATGATGATGAGGATGATGATTATGATGATAATAAAAACACCAAGAACAACAACGAGAACAAGAAAGACGACACCAACAACAACAGTAACATCAACAACAACAACAAAAACAACAATCATAACATTTATATAGCACTTGATATAATACTAATGTGTCTAAGTGCTCTACTATTATTATCCTAGCATTAGCCGAGCTGCTCTGATATCAAAGGTGCAATTGCATTCGTGGAATTTCTTCCTATTGGGTACCCAATTACATCACCTAGGTTGAGAGTGGCGTATATAGATTAATGTCTGATATATTGCTTGCTCTATCTGAGGTCCATAAATGTGGGCCGTTCACCTGTTAAATAGCAAGTCCATAACAGCTCAGATCAGGTAGTGTCTATTAAAGATACTATGTCCCTTTTGCAGCCAACATCAAATTCTGTAGAACTTTGCAGGAATTATGAATATGTCATGTATGTCCTATCTATGAAATTTAAACGTTAGCAGTGTCCTAATATTCAAATTATGCAAGGAAACCCGTTTACTTGCTAGACTTCACTGTCAGACACTATTGAGTGACTGACTGGCTTTTTCATCTTTGGTAATAACATACATAAAATGAGCTGTAAAGGGTACATGAGCATTTGTCTACATCAATAACCCACTTCTTGTAATGGCCAAAATTAAACTGATTGAATCTTTGCGCAGCATAAAACGTACGACCATTCGGTACAATGGTCTGAAAATCAGACTATTACTTACTGGCTCTATAGCTCCTAAGTCGATTCGACAACTAATAGTCGTTATTTTCCCACTTAAAGACATTTTCATGCCCCCCCCCTTTTTTAAGGAAGTTCTAAATTAGTATTGTCTTTCAAATGCCGTTGGAATTTAACCTTTTCATTTTTTTGACCTGCAAATGGGACATAGTACCTTTAAGGGTAATGCATATTATACAAAAATCAAATATTATCCACCAGTTAAAATTACATCTGGCCCTGAATGCTCTGAATGGGTTAGATGCACCATATCCCAATGATATTATGATCTAAGCTACAAAGAGAAAAAAAAAAAAGAAAAGGAAAAAGAAAATATTTGGACATGATGAAGAACTAGGATCAAAGAAAACCAGACATGAAAAAGCTCATCCCATTCCATTAGGAGCTTTGTGGCATTATTCAGTAAGTACCAGTTACAATCCCAAATTGTCTACATATGTCTACATGATTGCAGTATGCGTGAAAATCTAGCTGTCTAGATTGAAAGTGGAATTAATGGTCGGGGTGTGGTTTTCAACCCATACGAAATTGATATTGCGAGTAAATTCCACAGGGTGTTTTTCCCAGGTCAGTGTGCATTACCAGGGATTATACAAGGGACATAACATTTTTCCAGGATATACCTTGTATGTGTATCCAGGGTATCATAAATTTCCATGGCTTATTGTTTTTCTTACTTAACCCATTCCATGCCGTTAGTGTCAAATTTCTCCCAAGAATTTTAGTGTTGAACTAAGAGGTTCCTGGTCCGGTGGTTCGAGAAACGGGGACCTGGTCGGATGACGAAAATCTTTGTGGTAGTAATTGCCATATGCCCTCACGGTGACCATATGCACTATGAAGCACTATATAAATCCAGATTATTATTATTATCATATCTTTGGACTATAGGGTTTTTTTTTTTTCTTCCAGAAAAAAGAAAAAATGCTCATATTCGTTTTTTACTTTTCATGATACTGTACACAGTGAAATATCAATAAAACAAGTTAAGTGAAGCAATGTTATATAGATGGTAGACCGGGTTGGAATTCCGTTTCAAATTTCTCATCTGGAACGAGTACGTGTAAATGCACTGTAAAGCTTATCCCACAGAAAATGTTTCATACCTTATTTCATAATGAAGCAAATTAAAATTATGTGTATGATCCACAAACATCAATTGGGTATTGATGATCAAATTGATGGCATGATGGGGGAAGATGTATGAGTTCTGGGGTGTTACAAAGATCCTAAGTTGAACTTATCTCTAAGTTGGACTTAACAATTATGGAAAGCCATTAGCGTCTATGAAAATATTTTGTACAAGTTATTTTAAAAGGCATAAAATGTTGATTCAAATCATTCATATTTTCTATTTATCAAGGAGATTTCATGTTCTTGATGTGGAATTAATAACAAGTCTTAACTACTTGAATTTTCGCTTTTGAATATATTTTTTTAAAGGCTACAAATGGCTCTCCATAATTTTTAAGTCCAACTTAGAGATAAGTTCAACTTAGGATCTTTGTGAAACACCCCCCTGAAACATGTTCCACTCTCAACCCTTTGGCTTCTGAAATTATCTCTTTCCCTATAGGCTTAATACCGGTACCCCCATATTCCTGTCGTTGATGGATTAAATAATGTGTCTACTACTGATAATAATTTTGTTTACCCAGGGAAGCCTCATCAGCAGCAATGCAATACAGGGGATCGAAATTATGGAATATAATCGGGAAATAAATAATTAAAAAAAATTTTAAAATGCTGTTCTTCCTGAGGGCCCTGGATTTATTATTACCCTAGCAATTGCCAGGGGTACCCATTTACACCATGGTGGAGAGTGGCAAGTGTTTATGAATGTCTTCCCATAGGACCTTAGTTGGGTCCTGGGGTGGGATTCGAACCCTCAAACATTGGATTGAGAGTCGAGTGAATGAACCACTATGTTTAGAATGATTGATGTATCATCCTTTTGAAAAGGGCATTTAATAACCATTTTTATTTATTATATGATATGTGTACAGGACCATCTAAGAGTGTAAGACCATCTGAATCTACTCTGAAAAGGAAGTATGCCAACCTTCTCTTAGATGACGACGATGAGGGCAATGATGAAGATGTCGATCTTGGGGAGGAGGAACAGGAGGAGGAGGAAGAGGAAGAGGCGGATGCTCTTCTTGATCAAGGGGATGGGCAAAGAAGTAAGGATAAGCAGCGTGGATTGAATCTAAGCTTAGGGCAGACCTCCTTCCTGGAACCCAAAGTACTGTTCAAGGCTAATGAACCAAAAGGTAAATAACATTTCTTTTTTACTGGCTTTTTTAAATAATTCCATGAATTTGTCTTGGTTTCATACCCCTGATATGGAATAGCGCAATAATTGAGAAGCTCTAGACTACATGGATCCCATGATTTATTATGTCATATGACTTTATTTTTGTATTCACCTGTTTTCTTAGGCAGCACGTTGTTAGATGAAGAGTCTTGTAAATGTTCCCCCTCATTCATCTTAAGATCCAAGTGATCTTACATCCATTTGACTTCATTATATGATACACAGGTACTGTAAAAATGCAGGCTGGATATGATTGTAAGCTGCTGGGATAAGAATTTACTCATTTTCGTAAGGCTATGGGAACTATTTCTCATCACAAGATGTGCTATGAACCAATCAATTGTATTAGGTTCCTTTTTATGACAGATATACAGTGAATCTTGTTTATAAAGACTAACAAGAAAGGTACGTGTGTTTTATCTTATAGGCAGATGGTGTTCATAGAGATGCCAACCAGTGCGATTAAATCGTATTTAGTACGATATTAAGAGTGAAATACGATAATACGATATCACCTCTTAAAATACGATTTTTCAACAAAAAAAAAAGGAAAAAAGACCCATAAAAACTCATAAAAAACGCAGAATCGCATAGAAACATGTACAAGTAAACCCCCGCAACCCCAACAAAAATTTTGCTTTACAATTTTCTCATTAAATTTTAATGAAAGAGCAAACATTTTACTTGACCATTCTTACCAGTAAAAAAAATTTCTGAAATTTTACTGTGGTCGAGTCGAGTTTTCGTGAAAATCTGATTTTTCTCTCCGAAATCTGATTTTGTAGGATATTCAGTCTGTTTTTTTGTGTCAACAGGTTAGCATCTCTGTGTTCATGTACACTGTACATGTTTTGATGAGAAACGGTGCTATTGGAGTATTAACAAATGTAGCCTTTACTGTAGAGATCAGTGGTCCTTTCATACAGGTGGTTGCTGAAGCAGATTTGACCGTTGTTGCATTCATCTTATCATAATATTGTCCCATTCTCACAACTATCTGTCACAGGTGAACTAGAGCAGAGCGAACACTCCGGTGAGGATGGCATCGGTGATCATTCCATCTCATCATCCTGGGGTCACAACATGGACTTCCCTGCCATGCAGATGCCCGAGATGTTTGGATTTATGAGAAACAGACTCAAGCAAAAGATGATGGTAAAAATCTTACAAAGTGCTCTTCGCATTGAACGAATGATAGTGGTGATGATGAGGACGATGATGTTGATAATAATGGTAATGGTAATGATGGTGATGATGATGGTGATGATGATTATGATGATGGTGGTGATGATAATGTTGATGATGGTGATTAATGATGAAAAAGATGATGGTTATGATAGTAATGATGATGATGAGGATGGTAATGGTGATGTCTGGGGTTGAGATGATGGTGATGATAATGATAATGTTGATGATGATGATGATGAAAAAGATGATGATTATGATGGTGATGCTGATGTCGGTGATGGTGATTATGTTGGATGAAGGGAAGGATTATGTTGATGATGTTGATGCCAATGATGGGTGGTGATGATTACTATGGTAACATAATTTGTTATTATTGATAACAAAATGTGTGTACTTTGTGTTATTGAATTTCCCAGGAGAAGAGGAACCAAACTCAGCAGCTCACAGAGTCTGCCATTCAATCGACTCAGAAGCAGATGAACAAACTCTTTTTGGAACTCCACAAAGCAAGGTCAATCAAACTAAATATTTGATTCACTGATTTTTCCATTATTATCAGTGTATTTAAATTAGCGATTTAATCAGCATAGATTTGTTTGCCGACCAGGGCCCCATCTTATACAGAGTTTCCATTGACCGAAATCAATCGCAAGTCCTCCAATCAATCATAAATTTGCAGTCTCCTATCTCTTATGTACAAAGTTGTGATTGGTATCACTTGCAAATAAGTTGCGATTAATATCAACTCTTTATAAGACGGGGCCCTGATATTTAGATGTATGTAAATTCTGCTCAAATATTATAAGGTGTGAAACAAAATAGAAATTGCCAAAAATGCTGTAGGTGTTCCTTTTATAGTGTAAATACTTGGTCGGTGAAGCAAGGGTTGTTGGTTTGAGTCCTAGCATGGCACTGTTGATCAGACATCATTTGTACATCAAGTGGTATCTGGTGCGATTATTGTACTTGATGCTGATAATTTGCTGAAACTATAGCTGGGGAAATAATTTTCAAAACTCTTTGGAAACACACAGGGACAATGATATCACAACATGATACAATCTCTACATGAAAGGAATATTGTTGTTATTATTATTATTATCATCATTGAACTTTTTTGTTTGTAAATCAGACAAAGGAGCCAGAACGAGTTCCAGGACAAGCTGCTAACAGAGTTGGTTGGCATGGAAGGTAGTCTGGAGAAACTTGCCAAGATTCAAGCCCAGAATGAACACATTCTCAAACAATATGCCAAGAAGTCCACACAACACGTAGAACAGCAGTAAGTATATTGTTTAGATTTCGTAGGTAGCTTAGCCAAATGTAGTCGTACGAAAAGGGCATCTGGAACGCATAATTAATAACTGTTGAAAATCATGATATTATCATGCAGAGTTAGAACCATATTGTTAGGTTATAGAGCTGGTCAAGATATGTACTGTCTTGTCCCGTTCTCGTCTCTGTTGGCACCCCCCCTTTTCTCTATTTTGTAGTTCCTTTTGTAGTTACGAACTTGTTAATTTAATTAATCATTATTCCTAAGTATCATTTGAGGTGTTCACACTTGTACAAACATTGCTTTTTAGTATACCCCTCTGTTTCCAATATGTATAATTAAATTGTTGAAAATGTTTAAAATTGATGTGTAATGTTTTGTTGGAAACATAAATAAGTTGAATTGAAAAATTGAAATTGAAATTAGGCTCGATTAGGCTTATTGTTATGTAGACTTTCATTAAGATGTGTCTGTATGTCATAAAATATAAAACTGTTTTATTTAATTCTCCTACATTAGTGGTTATTAAGAGGCTGTTTACCTCATAATGTAAGAACAAGGCTTTATATGCGCTTTCTGAAAATTGGATTGTGTAGAAACAGAAATATCAGAAGAAAAAGATTTAAACTTGTTGAAAATTTAAAAGTTGACCTCCCCAGTAATGTAAGCAATCTCTAATAACATAAGAAATTTGTTAATCTTGCAGCTTGGTTTAATAGGGAGTGTGAGATGTCATAAATAGAAAAATATCCTATTTACAGTACAAAAGAATATAATGTCATAACTCATAGATTTTTATTAAAAAATTAAATAGTTGTGAGATTGGTTTTGACATAGAAATGAAAAAGGTTACGATTTTGTTTTAATTGAAATATTCTGCATGATCTATTTATTTTTTCCCCCATTATGTAGCTGTCAAAGTTGTTCTAACCGCCTCCCACATCATACTTGATCTAATTTTATTCACTCAATGCCATAGTTGTCTAAAAGGTGTTATTAGGTCGACCACAAATCAATCCATTTGACACATGGTATCTATTGAATGACCAGCCCCTCCTTCTTTCAACTCCACCAATCAATATTCCTAGCATGACAGCTCAACTGTAGGCCTTAACGCTTTAAATGCCATACAAATAACCTCTCTGTGCGGCATGGAATTTATCATGGGATAGATATACCAAAGGCTTCAAGATTGCTGAACTGTTTCTAATGCTAGATTAATCTATGATGGTGTTAAATGGTTCTCATAGAGCTAATCAAAACAAAAAAAGAAGGGATTTTTTTCAAAGCCTATGTGTACAAAGCAATCCTTCCATAAATAGATTCCCTATTGCTTTGTTCAAAATCGCAAGTGTGGCAAACGTGTGACCATGCAGAGAGGCGAAGCAAGCAACCAAAGTGTTAATAATATTCATCATTTTAGATTTGTAAATCTGCCTATGATGGCACCAAAGATGCAAACAAAGTGCATGCAAAGTAATTCAACAGTCACGTAATCAAAACCGACAGATGGGCAATCAGATACATGTATATAACTTTGTGTTATCAAACTATTGTCAGTAGGGTGGATTCATAATTTTTCAGCTCGCAGGTCAACATCTTTCAACCAGTGCAGCACAAAATTGGAATCGGTGGAAAATTTTACTCCGGATAATCTATTCAAACCTTCCCCACCAAAAATTCTGATTAAATCCCCTGATCTCCGATGGTGTATAACAATGCCACAGCTGATATTTTTGTCAACTTTTTCCCATAATGCATCATGGGAAATCGACTAAACACTGGTGTCGCTAGATGGCGTTGTGGATTATGATTCCCCCTTATTGTAGGTAATTTCCATCAGAAAGGTTTAAGGTTCTTGATAATTGTTTAGGTCATGGTACTCTGTCAAGGTCAAGTGCAGTTTTGTAAGGACTCCAAGAGTAGTTCTTCAGAATTTGTTGAGTTTAGTTGATGAATAGCAAGATACTATTTTGTGGTTTTGAGGTGCATTGGCACATATTGGTCTCCAAATTTTGTAACTACGTAGAAAACACTTTATTCTATCAGAGAATACCCTCCGCCCCAAAATAGAAATGATAAAATCAGAAAATGCACCTTCATATGTTAGGTTATTTAACATCTTCTTTAGATCATCATTCTATCGATCTTCGTGTATTTTACTTTTCAGCTTGTCCAGAGTTGAGGGGTTGCATGCAGCCTTTCTTTAGAAGGATGATAATCTAGGAGAGAATGTGATAGGTTCTCTTCAATAGGTCATTAGTAAGGAGATGCAGAACACTTTATTTGATTGTTTTCCATCTTCTTTAATTCATCATTCTATCAATTTTCATGTATTTTACATTTCAGCTTGTACAGAGTGGAGGAGTTGAATGCGGGGTTCCTGGAGAATAGTGCCCGTCTAGGAGAGAATGTGATAGATTCTCTTTAATAGGTCATCAATAAGGAGACCAAGAAAATTTTGTTGGGTTGTTTTACATCTTCTTGAGATCATTATGCTGTCGATCCTCATGTATTTTACTTTTCAGCTTGTCTGGAGTTGAGGGGTTGCATGCAGCCTTTCTTGATAAGGGTGATAGTGTAGGAGAGAATGAGACGGATTCTCTTCAATAGGTCATTAATAAGGAGATAAAGTACATTTTGTTGGGTTGTTATCTATCTTCTTTAGATCATCATTCTATCAATTTTTGTGTATTTTACCTTTCAGCTTGTCCAGAGTGGAAGAGTTACATGCAGGTTTCCTGGAGAAAGGTGCCCGTCTAGGAGAGAATGTTGTAGAATCTCTTCAGCACATCGTTAATAAGGAGATGAAAAACATGCTCAAGAAAATGATGCAAGATATGGTAAGATACAGTCAAGTCCAAGATATCAAAGATGGTTTGTCCCTTTTGCAGACCTAAAAACCTGAAGTTCCATGAAGCCATTGGTATATTGAAGAGGTCTATTATAAAGAAACCTCCCAACAAATAGAAGAAAAAAAATGGCAACTGGCTTTCAATGAATAAATCTTGAATGTTTAATTCCAGATATATATATTTTCTAGACTAAAAAAATATTCCTACGTAATTCAAAATTACTTCAACCGTTATATCTGTTGATTTGAGAATAGCTCCCTCTGCGACAATTTAGCGTACAACAAATAAAAACAGCGTTAGATTTTCATTTCTTACAACAAAGTTTCAGAACCTATGACTATGAAATTTCACTCGCAATATCTGAAGGATATATTTTAAACACTGGCCAAGTTTCATGGAGTTTGCAAAAGGTCTTACTGCCTTTAAGTCATTTCTCTCCCTTATGTTATACAGAGTAGTGAAATTGAAAAAAAAAATACATTCAAAGTGTTATTTTCAACTTTAATATTAAAGGCTGTCAACATGATACTGTGTCATTGTGCATTTATGTATATTTTTCATTGGTTATTGGTTATCCTTTTTGACGTGGTATCTTATTGTATAAGCAATGTGTGAAGTGCTTTGTATCTGCAAGAATAGTTACTGTTGGCTGATGTTTCTTAAGAGTACAGGGATCAATGAGCAGTTATGCTCATTGATCCTCGCACTCAAGGAAACGTCACTGCAAAAATAAGACGTTATCAAATACCTTTTTGATTGGATTGGATTGGATTAAGAAAATGTTTCAAATGATATGCAGTCATACCTGTCTATTGAGCCACCTTAGGGAAGCTGAGAAAGTGACCACTTTAGACAGGTTGCCTCTATCTATAGAGAGGTTGCCACTAAGACAGGTTTAAAGGTATAGACCAGTTTTGGAATGCCCCCCTATCAAAAAATGAAATGGAAGCTCTTATTACCAATCATGTGAAAGAATATGTTTTGACTAATACGTGATGATACAAATTTTGCCGGGAAACTGCCTACTAATTGATATATTTGGTAAATTATCATATCGATCCGGTCTGGATAAATATCGCGATCGCGTATATAGTCCCATATACATCTTTCTGTGTACAGTGCTTGTAATTTTACCAAGACTGGGCCAAATTTCTTATCATTTTGATGATTCCAGAACCTTGCAGTACACACCAATACTTATATGCTAGATGATCAACCTTTTCTGATTGATTCCACAACGTTTCTTTCACAATGCAATCGCATGACCAGAACTGGTCTATACCTTTGGTTATTTTTCAAGTATAATGGAAATTGATGAAATCTTTTGTAAAAAACAAACAGCAACAATAACACTCAAAAAGAAGCTATACGGTTCAATAACTATTTTTGTTTGACCAATGTATAGTCAATATTTTTCTTTTGTTCCTATCTAGCAACAAGAGCAGATGAAGAAAACCATGCAGTCCCTCTTTCTCTTGCGATGATCAGCAGCTGAAGGTATCGATACTTAACACTGGAGGAAGAATCTCTCTCTTTATCTGTTCATAACCTTCAAACCTGACTTATTTCATCACTCTAAAATCGATGTACATTCATATGAAGATGGTTCATTATATCTAGAGTAGTTGCGTGTTTGAAGCTTCTAAATTTTGATTGAATTTTATTTCTATTTGTGTTGTGATTTGAATTGAATGACAGTCTTTCTTTCACCAGCGATGATCAACAGCTAAAGATATCAACTTTATTTTTGAGTACAAGAATTTTCAAGTATAATTGCTGTACCAGCATCAACTTGAAACCAGATTCATTTTCATCACTGTAAAAATTTGATGTACAGTCATGTAAAGATTTATTATATGTAGAGCATTTCTTTGACGTTTCTAAAGTTCTTGAGAAGGATGATTGTCTAGGAGAGAATGTGATAGATTCTCTTCAACAGGTCATTAATGAGGAGACAAAGAAAATTTTGTTGGGTTGTTTTACATCTTCTTTAGATCATCATTCTATCGATCTTCATGTATTTTACATTTCAGCTTGTCCAGAGTTGAGGAATCTATTAGTAAAGTATATAGTAAAGATTTATTATATCTAGAGCATTTCTTTGACGTTTCTAAAGTTACTTTTAACTTTTTTTCTACTTGCATGGTGATTTGAATTTCATGACAATAATGATGACCATGCAGTCCTCTTTCTCATTCAATGATCAACAGCTGTAGATATTGACTCTTTTATGTTCAATTTGTACTGTGGCTTTGTAGTTGTACTATCAAAATGTCAAACCTTTATTAATTTCATCACTGAAATTTAGTATATACATGTATGAAGATGGTAAATTGTATCTTAATCTTGTAAATGTATTTTGCTTGTTTGAAGCTTCATTTACTATGTTATTCAATTTTAGCAACAATTCAAAGTTAAAGTTTATTAATTACCATCACTGAAACTCAGTATACACATGTGTGAAGATGGTAAATAAAATTACCACATATTTTCTTGTTTGAAACTTTCATTTACTATACGTACATACCTGTACATTGTTATCTAAATTTTAGTGTACAGGTACATTCCAAAAGATAAAAAAATACTGAAAAATGCTGGTACTGTACCTGTGTGACATGATGCCATTATGTCATAAGTACCTATAAACCTGGAACTTGTTGAAGTGAGTAGTTTTTTTCCCTTTATATTTCTTTATATTTCAATGGTATACATCTGTGATTTTTGTTTATGTGTACATTTTTATAGTTTGTTACAAATACCTGCGTATGAAACTTGTTTATATGTGGACGTTTGAATTGTTGCCTACAGATATCTATATATGAAAATGTTATACATCTGAATATATATTGTGCTTTTGAAAAATATTTACAAATACATCTCTGATTCTTGTTTATGCCTACATTTTGATTGTTTGGTACAAATATCTATATATGAAACTTGTTTATTTTGTTGCCTACAGATATCTATATATGAAAATGCTATACAACTAAATATATATTATTAACTTGAAAAATATTTATTACTTTGAAGTGAAGATGATACATGAAGTATTCTTTTGTACAGCTCTTTGAGAATTGAAATAATATTAATTGGCCAACATGAGATGATATAGTTACGCACAACCTTAAGTTACATGTAGAGTTTTGAAACTGATTTATTTTACAAGCAATATAGTTGGACAGGTTCATACAAGTATATATTTTCGTTTCAAATACATAATTTGTAATGATATATAGTAATATATAATAATTTATACATTGAGAAATATGGGAAATTCACAGATGTATTTATTACTTTGAATCGTTGCTGTATATTTCTGTACATATAAGGTAGATTAATAGTGAAATGTAAAGGCACAACATGCCCACAAGAAAATTGCATGATTGTTGAAAATCCTTGTTCATTTACAAAGAGGCAAAAATACAGTTAACTACTAAGTTATTCATACCCCTTGTAAATTTTATGTTGTTGTTGTTGTTTTTATGCCTCCGCTACAAAGTAGCCGGAGGCATTATGTTTTCTGGTTGTCCGTCCGTCAAAGGTCACAGGGCTCATTATGTATGCAAAAATTGCTTGTGATCGCGTTATCTCAAGAACCCAAACTTGGGTCATGTATGTATCTTGCAAAGCCAATGAACTGATTAGATTTTGGGGTCACGAGATCAAAGGTCAAAGGTCACAGGGCTCATTATGTATGCAAAAATAGCTCAGGATCGCATTATCTCAAGAACCTGATTGATGGATTACCGCCAAACTTGGGTCATGTATGTATCTTGCAAAGCCAATGAACTGATTAGATTTTAGGGTCAAAGGTCTAAGGTCATGGGGCTCATTATATATGCCTATAAATAGCTTGTGAACGCATTATCATTAGAACCGACAGATGGATTGCAATCAAACTTGAATTACAAAAATTGCTCTATGGCGGAGGCATCAATTTCGACTGCGCGGAGTCGAAGTTCCATCTAGTTTTTTATAACTCAAGAATAAAAGATGGACTGGTTGAATTAAGAATACTTTTAGATGTAAGCTTTAATATGTCACATTCTCAAGAAAAACGGGACAAATCAATTTTTTAAATACTTAAAAAATTAGAAAACTTGGTAAGGGTATGAATAATTTAGTTTTTAACTGTATGTGTATAATAAGATCTAGAGCTATTATATGTACCTCTGCTACCTCTAACAAATTACATTGAACAGATACCGTTAGATAAAAGAGTCTGATTACACTTTTTGATGGAGTTAGACTAACATGACCAACAATTTGGCCTTTTGGATAGCAGGTGCGTTGTTATTTGCCACTGCATTTTTGTAACTCTCTATGCAAGTAACATTTATATATTCAGTGTTTATTCTATTAGATGACATGTTCTTTTCATATATCTGTTAGTTTTTAAAAACTATTTCTGGTTAAAAGTTTGCCACTAACATACTAAAAAAAAACTGTTTCTCTGTCTCTAGATTTAGGAATATTTTATTAGTTCCATACTAGAAGTGTTGAATGTAATTCTAAAGAGCAGACAGCACTTTTCTTTAGTGCTTTTGAAAAATGTAGAGTCCATTTTAATACATGGATCCATGAAGAATGTTTGCTAATTTCTAATTTCAATGATTTACTCTTGTTGTTAACATACATCCAAGAATAAAACCGTTTGAGTTCATCTTCACTAACTGTTGATAAACATACTGTAGTTGCACGCAAGAGTGTAAAAACGTGCAAGCAATAGTCTTTGAACATTTAAAGGTTTAGATGTGATTCCTGGGGATATAAGATTTGGGGTCATGATATACTGTGTTATTTTTTATGGATAACGTTATATCTGTTGTGGTTTTCAAAGATTTGAAAATTCATGTGTTCAATATTTTGTGAATACTTATGAAGTTCTTTGAGTTTACGAAAGATGCGATTTGGGGGGTTTTGCTATTGATGTGTAAAATCGGTGTAGATAAAATATATGTCTTCATTGGGTTTATGAAAGATGAGAAAGTTTGGGTCATATGATGTTAATTGTTTTGTCGATAACCTTGCATTCACCCAGTTTATGATATAAGTGGTTATTACTACATAAATCAATAGTTTCAATACTTCAAACATTCATGCTGGTAAGCCCGATATAGACCATACTAATGTCTTACGTAGCATCGGCTACCAGCAATAGTTTTGATACTTAGATTTTAAGACTTGTACAGACACCTCAAGATGAATACAATCTCTCCCTGTAGTAATTCGGCACCTGCATACTCAAATTTAATTTGATTTTTAAAGATAAAGTTGAGTTCTGGTCATGCGATTGCATTGTGAAAGAAACGGTGTGGAATCGATCAGAAAAGGTTGATCATCTAGCATATAAGTATTGGTGTGTACTGCAAGGTTTTGGAATCATCAAAATGATAAGAAATTTGGCCCAGTCTTGGTAAAGTTACAAGCACTGTACACAGAAAGACGTATATGGGACTACACAAACATGTGGTATAAAAATCCGTCCCGATTTTTATGCTGTTGCATGCCATATTTAAAATATTAAGGCATTTGAAGAGCCATGCTTTTCAGGGAACATTTTTTATCTGATGTTCTTCCACACTTGCATAATAACAATGATAACGCTCACAAATTATTTTTCACCTCTTCCCAGAACTCAACCTTCTCTTTAAGGATTACATTCCCATTTTATCAGGCAATATTGATGGATTGAGTACTTGCTAGACAATGACATGGCGACGGTTCATCTGTGACTCATCCACCTCAAAACCACCAAAAAGGTCGCAAATCCGAAAACAAAGCAAATGGGGAAAAGGGCAACGTTTTGTCCTAGGCATTAGGTACATATAGCTTTAATAGCAAAATGTTGTGGCACAAAAGATATGGCGTATATATTCAGTACTGAATGAACACCATAAAACTACTATAGTCAAACCTGCTTTAGTGACCACCTGTCTACAAAGACCACATTTTTGGTTTCCCTTGAAAATGGTTTCTCATTGAAACATGTACTAAAGGAACCTGTCTACAAAGACCACCTGTCTACAAAGGCCACTTTTTGTGTTTCCCTTGGGTGGTCGCTATGGACAGGTTTGACTGTACCAACAATAACAACAACATGTGGCACAAAAAGATGCATCCGGAATGAAAAATGCATGATTGTTCTAAATCTTAATTTTATCGTACAGAGGTAGAACCACATTGTTGGGATGTGTTGTTGGTAAATGCATATATAATGTACCATCTCAATGAGGCTACTTTTTATTGAGGTATGTCAAAAGTGAACTTATTAACGAACACCACTAACTATTAGCATTTTGTGTGTTCCGGACGTGTCTTTCCGTGCCACTACAGTTCCCTAAGCAACCTTATTGATGGCTCTTTTATATAACATGATATTTTCTGTTTGGAGCCAGAAGGGTGTTAACTAATGTACATTTGAACACCCTATCGTCTCTGAACAATATTCAAGATGGTTACATCAGAGAGAAATGCCAGTGTCCTGTCTCTCTGGAAAGCTTGGAATATCTTTATACAGTCAAACCTGTCGACCGCCCAAGGGAAACACAAAAAGTGGCCTTTGTAGACAGGTTCCTTTAGTACATGTTTCAATGAGAAACCATTTTCAAGGGAAACCAAAAATGTGGTCTTTGTAGACAGGTGGTCTTTGTAGACGGGTGGTCACTAAAGCAGGTTTGACTGTATTAGAAAATTGCGTAGTACCAAATATGAATTCTGTTGACTTATGACTGGTTTTGAGTCAACGGGTCACATTTTGAAAATGGGTATAGAATTTCTTCGACCCATTCCCACAGCTCATGGACAGGACAAGTCCATAATCTGGCCAATTTAATTTGTAATGATCTCCTCGACCGCGATCTCCCCCGACTTGCAAGCCGAAAATGACGTTTCCCTGGATTTCTACGCACGGCGAAAAAATCTTAGGCTGGGCGAGTTTGAGTTCGTTGATAACGCCATCTTGTGCGACTTGGTGAAGCAAGTGTAGGGAATACATGTTTATTATAGAGATTTAACCGGCCAGATTTTGAACTAGGACAAGACTAGATTCAAATGCCATTACCCATTAAACAAAGGACGCAGAATTAATGTTATCCTTGCCCTCGGTAAACTAAGACTTCAGGAGTGAAAAATGCTGGTATCCATACATATTCTCTGGTACAACTTCTTCCTGGATTGACTTTGTCAAAGATATAGGGTAAGGGTTAGAAACAGTTCTAGAAGAATATATATATATTTTTATACATGTATGTATATGGTGCTTGGGGGCTCTTGCATTTATTTCTACATTTGCCACACAACTTTTTTATTTTGTATTGCCCCCCCCCCCCAAAAAAAAGGGTTATTGTTGTTAAAAGTATACCGCTGAGAATTGTTTGATCTAGTCATGTTACCTCAACTACAATAAATGTCTTTATCAGTTTTAGATAGTAAATTATTCAATTTACAACCATCTATAACTGTAGATTTGTGGTCTGTTTACCGTATGTGGGACTTGATCACTTTAATTTTGCACTTTCTAAAGAAAAAAAAAGTATGGGATAACTGAATGACAAGTTTCAGACTTTAAGCATTTATATAGTACTGTTAAAAACAAATATGGATGTACATGCATTAATCTTTGAATTGTACAGTGAATTGTATTGTCTTTTTGATCTTCACTTTCATTTTGTTCTAAGCTGTTGCTCCGTGTTCCGTTCGAGTTCATGCCAAAGTTGCCACGTATGAACATTTCTGAATAAATGAGTTGAAGAAAATGAAGAACTGCAGTCGGGTCTTCTCTTATTTTGTTATGAAATCTGCCCCACTTCCCGTATTTTCACATTTAAAACCCTTGTTTCTGCTCTACTGTGAAAAAAAGAAAGCAGAAGTCAAATTCATTATTTATTAATCAGCCGCGAAACCACGCCTATGATGTAGTAGTGCCCCTTGGTAAGGCATTAATCCTCATTACCAAGTCCCTCAGAGAGGACCTAAAGCCGCTGGTCCCCTGGTTGCTTACTTACAACCATTCGCATGCTTTCTCAGCAGTTGGGTAAACCAAACAACAGATTTTTAACGAAATTGCTTTTTTTTGTCACAATAAAAATACACTGTAAACTAATGATGAAATACTTATTGCAATGTGAAATATAAACAGGAGTTTAATGCTAAAATTCTTCTAATTATAAAATATCTTTTGCTCCCCCCCCCATCCCATTAATTTTTGACAAATTTCACTTTTTTTCTTCTTCAGATGAGACAGTTGCCTCTGTTTGTCAAAGTAGGGCAGACGGGTTTTCTCCTTCCAAAATTGATAAACCTTGACTTAATCAAAAGCTTTACACATACAAAAACAACACTGTCAAAAGTCTTATGTGACATACAATATTTATTGAATGTATGTGAGAGTACATTGTAATATATTGTGCGAATAGAAATAGACAAATAGCTTACAGCTTTTCATCGACATTCAATGTGCGTAATTCACTGTTTAGTGTGGAACATTGTACCCTCATTGCAAACAAAATACATATCAAATTACATTCACATTTTTTTGTCTAGCCAGTACGTTATCATCAAAATTGAATATTTGATAGGCCCTTTCACATTTACATTGTTATACAAATATTCTCTTCTCTTGAACATTTGACGGGCTTTTCTGAGCTAATTTTGTCAAGCCCATATGTTATCATCCAATTTGAATATTTGATAGGCCCTTTCACTTTTACATTGTAATACAAATATTCTCTTCTCTTGAATGTTTTCTGAGCTATAATATGGATGCAGCACCAAATGGAAGAAACATGTTATGCCGTGTAAGCGTCATCTTTGCACATATATGTACATGTAATATAGGAGGCGCGATAGCTCAGTTAATATGAACGCAGCACCAAATGGAAGAAACATGTTATGCCGTGTAAGCGTCGTCTTTGCACATATACGTGTAATATAGGAGGCACGATAGCTCAGTTGGTAGAGCAGTGGTCTCGTAATCCGGTGACCTGGGTTCGAAACCAAGTCGATGCGCTAGTGCCCTTTGGTAAGGCATTAATCCTCATTACCAGGTCCCTAGGAGAGGACCTAAAGCCATCGGTCCTCTGCCTGGTTGCTTACTGACAAGCATATATGCTTTCTTAGCAGTCAGGTAAATAACCACCATTACGATATTGTTAGGGCAATTATTAGTACTGGTATAACCCAACACCGCTATTAAAATAATGATTGAATGCAAATAAATGAGCATTTGTCCAAGTTCTGGATAGGTGTAAAGAATGTTCCTCCTCGCCCAATATAATGCTTTTTACTTAAGTACAATTCCTTCCTTAATCTTTGAATTTTCTTTGACGAACTTTTGGCACTATCGTGAAATCGTAAACCACCATTCACTCCACACAGAAGTGCATCACTTCGTCACACTTACAAGCCACCTTATAAAGTCCCCTCTCCGAGAGACTTGGTAGTGAAGATCAATGCCTTACCAAAGAGCACTGGTGCATCGACAGGGTTTCGAACCCGGGATCTCCCTGCTACGAGGCCACTTCTCTACCAGAGCCATCGCGACTCTTCACTCGTGTGCTTGCGTGCAGACGAATGAATTTCAGAAACCGTAATATATCCGAACATTCTTTAGATTCAGAAGCATGGTATATACCTCGGTCAAACCACCAAACCGACGCCAGCCCTTCTCCAACCAGACTGATTCTTTGCCATTCACAGAAATATAAATTTTTTGTTTGGTCTATTTTCGGTACAGTGGGTGCGAATGGGGTATAACATGTATTTACAATATTTAATTCATTTTCAAACCAATGCTAGATTTAGACATAACTTTCAAATTAACAATTTTCTATTAATAAACTAAACAGATGCACTCTCTTTTAGATTTCTCATATTTCATGTACAGAAAATGAACTAACAAATAAGCTGCTTCTTTTTTTATCAAATTAGGAAAAAATCTGAATAATATAAAATTGGCTACATTTATTTTACAAATCCTGCACCACAAATATCAACATGGAACACATTATGTGATGGAAGCAATTGGTTAGAAGATTAACACAACAGCAGATAACGGCTAAGCAATATCTTCTTCATTTTGTGCACCTTTCAAAGGTTTCACAAATTGTGCACCCAGAAATATTCAAACATCTACACAAAACCCTCCACCAACTGTTATGACATACGGGTGCTCTGAAAATACAAATATAGGTACACATGTACCTTGTAGAGCTTTGTGCATTATCATGTCAATTTCTTTTTCAAAAAAAAATTTAATATGCAAACAAAGATTTTCAAATGTCCCGATGAAGAAAAACATAATGTAACCAATACCCTGTTACAGAAAGCGTTACAATCGACTGTACCTCTTTCAATTAATCATTTTACTATGAATATTAACTTAAGAATCAGTTTAGTGTTACAGATAGATACAATTCATTATAACGTACAATTAATTGTAGAAAAAAAAGGAGATACGATAGATTCTACCAGCAATTGTAGGCCAATTGTTATGTTACGGAGCTTATAGTATGTCCAACAAAGCCATGAATCTTACATGTACTTTTTTTAATAAGTTTTTATTTCTTTCTATATTTCCATGCACATAATCAGCCAAGAGAACAAAATATAGATGGCACACTAAGATTGTTTAACAGAGTGAAAAGGCACCATCTGATTTCTAGCAAGTGTCCCAAGGCAGTGTTCCACCAAATGAGAAACTTACAGACATCATGATGGATTCATTACATTTCATGAACAAATTCGTCAACACAATATTTCATTTTAACTTGTATTGATCAAATGTGATTCTACATTGCTATCTAGTTTAAAGGAAATTCAGTCCAACTTGATGAATAGTATTTATTTACAAAACAACGTCTCACAAATAATTTCTAGTCAATATTCATAATTTTCCTTGTCTCTCATTTTGTGTCATCGTTCAAATACAGTAACATGGATCATTGACTATTTCAATTTCAGCCAATAATAAAGTACATATTCTATATCTACATATGCTTAACATCTAGTCCACTTCAATTCATAAATGCACTTTGTTGTTCGTTTAGAGTCCTCTTAGCCCTTTAAAAATATTGTGCTTTTCTCACAACCTCATACATCACAGAAAATTGAAGAAGAAACAATGAAAAAGTCAAAAGCAAATTCTCCAGTGAATGTATCACAGAAAAATTCACAGCATCCTTCTATTAAAGTGTTCAGTACATCACTTTGGCCCATATCACCAGCAAAGAGAATAGACTTGTTCTCATCTGGAACATCCCCTGAGTCATGTCACATCACAAATGATGGGATAGATAGTACCGGTACTTGGAAAGAACCAATCACCTAATATAATGATTTGTACAATGTATATCATAAGAAGACACAATATTGTCTCGAAAAAAGAATAATTTTAAGTATGCTGCAACGAACATTGCTTACAATAATTGTAGCACTTTTCAAGGTGTATTAAAAACTTAGGAATGGAGAGAAAAATCAAGGATTTCTCTTGGTTTGTGCGATATTGTTCAAACAAACTCAACAAAACATATGTTTTGCTATATTTTTTTCACTTGCACTGTGAAAAGCCAGCAACTTTCCTTCCCATGAAACTTGCCAATTTTTTTACATATAGTCCTAGGACCCGTTTCACAAAGCCTTTTTTCAATGACAAATCTGCTGATAACCAATCAGAAGCAAGGATTTCACAAGCTTATAACAAAAACTGTCATTTGTCACTGATGACAAGATTTGTGAAATGGGGACCAGATTAACAAGGAATTAAAAAAATCCATGATATCATTAGGCTACAATTCGAAAAATACCATCTCGAAATATCACACAGATGCTTTTCATTTTACAGATTTAAGATTGTCAATTTAACATAATTTAAACGACTCATAGAGTCAACATTCATTACATACGTGGAATACCTGATTGCTTGTTGTGCCCAAACACCAAATGATGACCTGCAATTATGTTTAGCAGATAATGTTGATTTTTTAAAAATATACAACAAGTATCTACTACTACTAACCATTGTAAATGTTACACATTTCTTGGAAAACAGATTTGTTTTAACATGAACAACATGAATTCTACTGACCAGATTCTTCTTCAAGAAGTTAAAACAAGGATTGAAAAAAAAAAAAAAAATCACAGAATAATATGGAATACATGTACATGCATGCAGAATGTTTATTGGAACGATCAAAGGACCATACAGACACTACCAGTGGCCATATTGACACCCTGAAGACTATACAGACACTGCCAGTGGCCATATTGACACTCTCCAAGTCCATATAGACACTGCCAATGGCCATACAGACACTGCCTAAGGCCACATTGACACTCTCCAAGACCATACAGACACTGCCTAAGGCCACATTGACAGTCTCCAAGACCATACAGACACTGCCAATGGCCATACAGACACTGCCTAAGGCCACATTGACACTCTCCAAGACCATACAGACACTGCCAATGGCCATACAGACACTGCCAAAGGCCATATTGACACTCCCGAAGACCATATAGACACTGCCAATGGCCATACAGACACTGCCCAAGGCAACATTTTCACTGCCAATGACAACAATGATACTGTCAAAGACATCATTTACAATGCCAAAGGCCACATCGTCAGTACAGATCCAGAAGGGCTGTAAATCAGTGTCAAAATACATGAGTTAATGCCCTGCTGGCTCCAAATAGACAATATTGACATTGTCAAAGACATCATTTACAATACCAAAGGCTACATCGTACAGATCCAGAAGGACTGTAAATCAGTGTTAAAATACATGAGTTAATGCCCTGCTGGCTCTAGACGGTATCAACATTGTCAAAGAAAACATTGACACTGTAAAACACAGCAATGCTACTGGGCAAGGCCATACAGATGCTGTCCAAAAACGAAAAAGACATTGCCCCAAACCACACTGACAATGTCAAAGGCCACGTAGATACAGTCAAACCTGTCTATTGAGGCCACCCAACGGAAACAGGCAAACTGACCACTTAAGAAAGGTGGACATTCCATACAGGTTCTGCAATACATATATGTATTTCTTCTTTTAGAGGGACATAATAAAGGTGACCACTACAGACAGGTGGCCTTTACAGAGAGGTGGCCACTATGACAGGTTTGACTGTACTGTCAAAAACACACTGATACTGTAAAACTCCATGTAGACACTGTCATAGACCCACTGACCCTGTCACAAGACCCTAATGAAACTGTCAAAGACCATACTGATGCTGCAAAAGACTTTGTTGACACTGTCAAAGACCACATATGATCTATGCTTTGCCGAGTACCATGGCCAGGAGAGCCATCCTGACGTACATGCCGCATTCCGCTTGCCTGAAGTACGCTGCACGAGGGTCTGTATCAACAGCAGGACTGCAAGAAACAGATATGGATGAGAATTTTACCATCTAGAATACAAAGTTCATGTAAGTTTTTATATCTCTCTATTGCAAAGATCTTAAAGTAAAAAAGTACATTTTGCTAGGTTTATTTTAGGAGTCTCATTTACAACTGGAATTGACGGAATGTGACACGGCTACTACATCCCCTCCCAAATCAAAATTACTTTAACCATTATTAGAAACCTTTTCACACTTGTCGGCAGATTAGGAAATATCTTCTTTTGAAAAACAAAATGGCTGTAATTCTATGTTGAATTGCAGCAGATGAAATAAGAAAAATTTTCACCTCTAAGATTTTAGTGTTCTACTCTATTTCAAGAAAACATAGGCAGATTTGATCCCACACACCCCTGTTCATATCTTCCTACTGATGCCCCTAGCTGATAGTTGATTTGAACTTACCTGATTTCATTAACCCTGGGAAGTGGGTGAAGGACCACCATCTTTGCCTTGGCCTTGGTCATCGTGTGAGGGGTCAAGATGAATTGACCAGAGACCTAGTGGAAAAGAGAGTAAACGATACAAAACATAAATAAGGCCATAGTGTGTGAGCGCTTGATGAACTGACCACAGGTCTTGTGGAAAGAGTGTTAGGAAAGAAATATGCAGCTTTGGTCATTTGGCGAGACAGTCCTTTCGTTGCGGAAATAGAGTAAACAATTAATGTTTAGCTTTGGTTCTACAGTGACGTGCTAGATAAACTGAGCAGAGACGTACCTGTAGTAAAGGCAGATTAAAGAGATTAAACCAAGCTGGATTATTTGATTTGATTTGATGTTTATTTATTCCATATACATCAACATATATACATTAAGAATCTTATAACTTAAGATGTATGATAATGACTGAATATATACAGATCGTCTTAAGCATAAGCTCGAAGTGAATTCCACTAGAAAATGAAAATAATTAGGAGAGGAAGAGAGAAAGAAAGAAAAAGGGCATATGAAGAGAAGGGATAGAGAGGAACGGGGAGGGAGAAAAAGTTACATTCATGATAGTACCGGGAGGAGTACATATATATCAAGTCACCTTTTGACAGCTACTGTTCATGTACACTACTTTCATTAAAAAAAAAAAACAATAAAAAAACAATGAAAAACAAAACATGGCTTGGATTAAACAAAGTATTTCATACCTTGTCATAGTCTTCAACACTTTCAAATCTTTCTCTCTGGATCCTGGTCATGTATAAGACATCTGTTTCTGGCAAGGCCTCTTCAATGCTGCTAAATTCCTCCTGGATAAGGGTAAGAATGAAAACCCATCATGTATTTTTGTTGTTGTTGAAATTGCACTTTAAATGCTCATAAACAGTTGCCATAAATGTATTTCAAGAGATTACAAGTTTTAAGAATATCTCTCGGGGAATACCCTTCACAATGAGTTGACCACTTTCTGTTTGATATTAACAAAAAAGAAGACAAGTCTAGCTTGCAAGAGTTTAAAAAAGAAGACAAGTCAAGCTTGCAAGAGTTTAAAAAAGCAACAACTGTGGAATGTCGGATAGTAAAATACGAGAAACATCACACCATTGAACATCAATTACAATATGTTACCGGTAATTTGCATTTTACAGAAAGATTCAAATTGGAGCTATTTCACTCAGGAGGATACATATTTCGCTGTGCATGACAACTTTTCATGTCACAACAAGTTTCGTTTTTGTGGCTCACTCTTGGATAAATGTAATGGATTGCTGATGCTTTTGATCGGCTCACAAAACCAGAAGATTTAAAATTCTATGTCAACATTGTATCAACATCATGTAAGTTGGTTATAGACAAGTTGATCAAGAAAATCAATGTCTATGATGCCAATATAAATTACATATTGTACAACAGTATAGTACTAGGGCGAAGCCTTGAGCAGAAAGAATTGCATTTAAACACAATTTTGTTTTAATGTAAGAGGACCCTGGGCAGCTAAGGGGTTAATTCGATGGAAGTGTGTTGGGTAGCATAATATTTAATGAAAGGTTTACTTGAAGTTAACTAAAGAAGCATCCAGACTCTCATGACTACCTTTGAAATCTACAAGTGAAACTGACCTGTGGGATGCCTCTGCACCGTACATACTCCCTGACCTTAGCCGGCATCTTGAGACTGTCCGGCGAGACGTAGCGTAGATGGACCCGATAAAGGGTCAGGAGTCTAGCCAGGGAGTGGACGGTGCGACCGTGCTTCAGATCCCCGACCATCGTGATCTATATGGCACACGGTGAGTAAAACATACAGTTGTTAATTAATCAAATAACACAATAATTTCAACAATAGTTTTACAAAATTGATTCAATTTCTTTTGCAGCTTGGAATGCTTTTCATTAAATGTAATGATTATTTAAAAATAAAATCTGTAAGAATTTGTATATTGGCATTTCCCTTGCAGTATGGAATGCATTCATTCAATGGATGATTATCTTTAAAAGTATCAAATAATTTTTAGAATCAAAATCACTTTATTTCTTTTCTTGTAATATTCAATTATCCGTCTCAATGCAAATACAGATTTTGTTGGAAAGGTGTCAATACCGTAAGAAAAAATGTCATTGTTGCCAATTTGAATTAAAAAAACCATGTTCATTCAATCCTTCAGAGAAATTTTTTTCTTTTTAATTTGTTAAAGATTTTTAATGCCAATTTGAGGGGTCGACCATCTTACCGTAATCCCATTGACGGTACCGATTTCCTCTCTTATGGTGAAGACATCCAGCAGAGCTTGGGTAGGATGCTCTCCGACCCCGTCACCGGCGTTGATGATCGGCTTGCGACAAGCCTTAGATGCCGCTTCGACTGCCCCGGGCTCAGGGTGACGTAGGACGATCACATCGGCATAGCTAGCCATCATCTGCACAGTATCTGTAAACAAAAATATATTGATTTGATAAATAGGTATTTCATCACAATCAGTACAAAATTATGACATCGGCATAGCTAGCAATCATTTGCAGAGTATCTCTTATTAAAGCCCCTCTGCACTAGTTTGGCATGAAGGGATGAAGGGATTAGAACTCCCTGCAAGGTCACTGGCAGGTGGTTATCTCATCAAATCAGCTGTCAATTAACATAAGAAAAAGGGCATCATGGGGGATCAACGGGTACCGCTTAGGCATTGTTGGCTGTATAGAGGGCGCAAGTAGCGATACGTAGTGCAGTGGGGCTTTAAACAAAAAGATTCATTTGAGAAATGGTGATTTTTCATAATCGGTACAAAATCATCTGTTTCTGTAAGTTGTCATTTGCAGTGGTGCAAGCTTCTCCAGACCTTCGTCGTAGCTGGCGATTATTGCTCCATGGTTCATAGTCCACACTAACCCCAATCACAACTTCAAACCTAGGACCTACATGAATAACTAAAATTACACATAACCCTTATACAGTCAAACCTGTCTATAGCGACTGCCAAAGGGAAATACAAAAAGTGGTCTTTGTAGACAGGTTCCTTTAGTACATGTTTCAATGAGAAACCATTTTCAAGGGAACAAAAAATGTGGTCTTTGTAGACAGGTGGTCTTTGTAGACAGGTGGTCACTAAAGCAGGTTTGACTGTATTTGATGAGACATACCTGCAAAATGTTGCAAAAGCAAATGTTGGATCATCTTTTAAATCCAAGGAATTTATTTCATCGTACTTAAGCCCAGGTTGAACATGTTATTGCTTGCACACACCTTCGAACAAATCTTTCATGAACTTAAGAAAATCAAGACCATCTTCATAAAATTGTATATTCATGAGATATACATTTCATTTAAACTGAACCATTTTCATGATTTCAACGGAAACAATTTAGGTGGTTCAAGTCCCGCTGCGACGTTAATTTCCTTTGGCAAGACATTGATCTACATTTGCCACTCTCCACCCAGGTGAAGTAGATGGGTAGCCAGTACGAAGAAATTCCTTGAACAGTTTAGCGCCTTTACAGGGGGCTCATCTACAGACAATAATATGATACTTTGTATTGAGCCCAGTAGAATATATACGTAGTAGTGAATCCGGGCTAACTCGGCCTTTGGGCGAACTTGGCCTCGCTGTAAAAACCTTCCCCTAACCCTAAAACTAACCCTAACCCTAACCCTAACCCTAAACCTAACCCTAACCCTAACCCTAACCCTAACCCTAAACCTGCAAAAAATGACCTTTTTACAGCGAGGCCGAGTTGGCCGACTCCAGCTGCAATATATCATATAGCATCACTCTATATAAGTACATGCATTAGTGCATACACGCAGTAACATACCTGACAGTGATTCTCCTTTCTTGTGAGACGAGGTACTCTCGTTGAAGTTGATCACGCTACCTCCGAGACGTTGCATGGCTGCCAGGAAGGAACACGAGGTCCTAGTGCTTGCCTCGTAGAACATCAGACTCACAACCTTACCCTGAACCAAGGGAAGACAATGTAAGACAGGGCCAGTTTTAAACAACAACCTTTAATTTACATGGCAAGATGTCTCTATATTGGTTTCCTACATTAAAGGGGTGATAGTGAGCACTAAAAAAAACAAGGGATCCAGGGAAAAAAAATTGCATCTAAGAACATTCCCCTCTTTTGAGAAAGAAAATTGGGGGAAAATAGGGAAAAATAGGGAAAATAAGGGAAAAATCTGGAAAATAGGAGTAAAATCTGGAAGAAAAAATCGAAAAAAAAAAAAAAAAAAAAATCGGGAAACCGATTTAAATCGGGTAATTATCAGGCTTGACATTAATACCACTATTTTTTAGAGGGTCTATTTTTAGCTCTTATCTTTAGGTTCTTGAAAGCCTCTTAGACTACCAGACTCACAACTTTACACTAGATTAAGCACATATGATATAAGATTAAATGACATTCATCAACATTTAGCTGATCAGATTACCTGGAAGCCTCACTGCATTTTGCTAGCATGCCCTATTCACCGATTGCAATTTTTCTTATCAATAGACCGTTTTAGATAAATAAGTAAAATAAATATATTTAGAGGGTGTTCTGTAAAGGTGATAAGTATGGAATATTAAAAATGGAGAATTCAGAATCATCTAAATTGTAACAATTGGTCCGATTCTTGCTGAAGATCATAAACTTTAAAAAGCAATATGGTTACATGGGTGGTGTTTCACCCCTCAGAATATCAAATTGATCTTCTTATTGATATAATAATTTAAATTTCACTAATTATATAAACCCCTCAAAAAGTTTGGAAACTCAATTTGGGTCGATAATAGCTCTCTTATCATAATATATTCATCGCTTTGATTATCATCGTTTGAAAGTGTGTTTATTCCTCTGTAAAATGATACCATACTTGCATCCATGGAGTGAGCATTCCATTAAACAAGGGGCAGGGTCAAAGGTGAAAAGTTTCTCTGGTATTGTTATGCAGAGCACTCTTCTTTATTTGACATATTAAAGAGAGTGTGATTTTTGTAAATGATATTGGTGCTATTGTTCATAACTAGTCATCTATGAATGTCACTATGGTGACATGTCGAGCAAGATTGGCTACTGTTTGGCCATCAACCTTCTGGGCAATAGAGCAATTTGAATGCACAGTTGAACAAGAGCAGTGCATTTTCATTTTTGAGCTTGGCCCTTAGTTAAATCTACTACACATTCCATGACTGAGAAATCATAAGAAACGATACCAAACATAGTGATGATAATGTCATGACAAGAGAGATATGACCGATCATACTAGAATTTCCAAACTTGTTTGAGGGGTTTATTAAAGATAAAGTTGAGTTCTGGTCATGTGATTGCATTGTGAAAGAAACGTTGTGGAATGGATCAGAAAAGGTTGATCATCTAGCATATAGGTATTGGTGTGTACTGCAAGGTTCTGGAATCATCAAAATGATAAGAAATTTGGCCCAGTCTTGGTAAAGTAACAAGCACTGTACACAGAAAGATGTATATGGGACTACACAAACATGTGGCATAAAAATCTGAATATTAAGGCATTTGAAGAGCCATGCTTTTCAGGGAACATTTTTTCTCTGATGTTCTTCCACACTTGCATAATACAATGATAATGCTCACAAATTATTTTTCACCTCTTCCTAGAACTCAACCTTCTCTTTAAGCTTACCTTTAGTACATAATCCATGTGCTTCTCTTTCTGGACATTCATTCTCATGTTGTGAGCCACGTTGAATAGCTGATGAAGCTGTGAAATTGAAAATAGGTTTCAATTAGCACTGTACACAAGACAACATCAAGTCTCATTATCACATCATTGGAGGAGGAGGAGGAGGAGGAGGAGGAGGAGGAGGAGGAGGAGGAGGAGGAGGAGGAGGATTAACGATATAACTATAACAATAACTTTGTCAGTATAAAAATAACATTAAACATAATAAAGTTAAAATGAAGCAACAACATCAAACTTTTTGAGCCGTCAGTTGAAGAATTAAAAGGCAAAGCATTTTCAAAGAAAAAAAATGATATCAAATAAATGGCGATTGTTCAAGTTAAAGCCATACATTTATATAGAACACAAACCAACCTGTTCTTTGGTCATCTGTGCCGCACTGAGGATGTGTTTACCCATCAACGAGACCCCACCGGTCGACCCACCGGTAGACACACCAGGTACAGGGGTGAGAGGGGGTGGTGCATCCCCATAACCGCCGAAGGGGGACATGAGACCCTGCTGGGGCGAGGGAAAGATGGTCCTGGTAGGCTGAGGGGGGTTCATCGGGGGCGACATTAGGTTGGCATCTGAAATGGGAAAGAGGGTTGATGATTATTCATGGAGTATACAGTGTGTACTTTTTTTACTAGGATGCACGAGAAGCTGGAGGAAATGGAAAACGTAAACGGTTTAATTAATCTAGGTGATTCAACTTCTGTTCTTTCCTTTCTCACGGCACCATCAAATTTCATGGTACAAAAAAAAAACATTTTGAAATTTAAGGAAGTTGGACTCGATATTTCTTGAAGAGGAAAAGTCAAGCCAAGAAAACTAGGGGTGGCAATGGATATTGTGCTAATGTCACTGAAAAAAGAAAGAAAGAAAAATCAAACTGGTACCGTTATCACCCCATGCCTTTATAAAAAAGCCATCTTTTAAAGTTAAAGCCATTAATCTATAGCAACCTCCGATATCTCAAAGCAGGGCTTTGACACCAGCATGTGTCATGAATCCTCAAGCTGTTAGCATATTAACAAGAGCCTGGTATACATGGACATCTCACAGATGTTCTGGACCCCCCCCCCAAAAAAAAATGATAAGCCATGTCTTCAAGGCATTCTTACCGCCAGGTTCCGACAGGCGATGGATCCTCGCAGGCAGCAGGAAGCGCGTCTCACCCTCTCTGCCCAACCTGTGGGGCGAGGAGGGGCGTGATGTAGGGCGGGAGGAGGGCTGTCCCAACACCTGGGGGGCAGGGGCCACCTGGACCGACAAGGGTGCGGGTGTCGGCACGCCCTCCGGCATGGTACGTACGTCCTTCCCAAAGCCTGGTGACACCACCACCTGTTGTACAAACATAACAGGACCATTAAAATTTGGCTTTGTGTCAATCAAATCCATATCTGTTTGACCTATTAAATATTCTACATATCTCTTACATTAAAGTGAAAGTTATGGCCCAGATGTTACACCACATATTACATTGCCTATTCGGAGCTAGAAGAGCGTTGACTAAACTACTTTTAAAACAGAGTTAACACCCTTCTGGCTCTATAACAGCAACATGTACACTCCGCAGGTAATGTTAAGTTCATGCATGAAGGTATATAATAAATTGAATATGGTTGCACACATGATGTCATATGTTCTATGGCAAATCCCAGATAATTTGGTTCCATACGTGTATGTGACCAAACTTATCAAGTTTTTAGTATACCCACTGATTTTATCAAGTTGACAGCCCTACTAGAGCACGAATGAGACAAAATAACAAGGGGAAATGAAACCTGTAGTATCAATGTTGGCTTGTCTTTCTCAATTCTTGGTTAAATTTACAAAAGAGTAGATACCTTAGCCCTGATCTGTGACAATATTACTATAGTTTATTTTACAAATCATCTGCCAACATGAACAACTCCTAATGCCTAGGTCACATCATGGGCTTAAGCCCATGAGTTTCCATTTCGATGTGAAAACCCGATAAAGAATCTGGCATTGATCTGGGAATGCAAGATGAATCGGATCAGAAGTGACATCGATATAGCTAAGCTACCTTTCCCATGCTTATTAGGGGAAACTGATCGACAAGGCAAAGGTCTGATAATTTTTTGGACATGTTCAAATTTTCAAATTTCCTGCTGTGTTTCCACTTCGTTTCTCCACATCGAACCCGCATCGAGACGGTATCGAGGTGACATCGAAATTAAAATGCAAACTTTGAACCAACAATGCATTGTAGGGTAGAAAAGCCTGGGAAACGCATGCTTTAAAAAAAAAAATCGAGCAACAAACTGGCAACTGGAAATGAAAATGTTTTGGTGTGACGTAGACTAGCTATATAAATAGAACAATGTCAATCCATTAATCTTCCAAAGCTCTCCTTACCTGCCCGTCCACGTAAGCCAGCTCTCCTCTCAGCACGACCCTTCGCACCGCACCTTTGACCTTGCGACCTGCAAACGGGGTCCACTTGCTCTTGGTGTGGGCCATGGCCTCGGGAATGGTCCAGACCTGGTCCAGGTCTACCTCGATGTAGGTGTCCTTCTGCTCCGGGAGGCTGAAGATTTTCCGGGGGTTCGTGTGGAGACGGAGGATTATGTCCTTGAAACAGGTCAAATGTCAAAGGTTAGATATTGGTAACGAGAGAGAGAGAGAGAAAATATGAATACTTACAATGACAGCAACCATGAAAATACTTACATGTAGGTTCCAAAATGTAAGGAAACTTGGTATGGCCAATATTTAAAAATAACTATCTGAAATATGAGTTACGCCTTTATCAGCACATACAGCATAGTGGCTGCTGCATGCAATAGTGCTGTAAGTGACATCACTGCGGGACGTGTAGAATGCACTTTTTAAATTCTTCTACTTCCACTTCAACTTTAGAGACAATGCTGTTTATTTTGATACAAATGGTGGCGAGTTGTAATTTTTTTAACCAACTATCGTACAGTTCAGGGACTCAGGTTCAGGGACTCAGATTCAGAGAATGCATTAATCAATGGTAATTTCAAACCCTGTCCTGTTGTGTCACTTTTAGTTAAAATCTTTTGTTCCCATGTTGACTTTTTTGTACCCCGAATATAGAACATAATTTACATTATTGCCTGCAGAGAACTAGAAGGGCATTAACTAACATCATTCTACACAGACTTAATGCCATTCTGGCTTTCAGCAGACCACGTGGTACATGATAAGATTACTTACCTCGATGGTGAGTTTGCCCTCGTTGACAGCCGTCAGTAAGAGAGGTAGCATGGTCTCAAGACCTGGGAAGCCTGGTGGAGGGTTCTCGCTGTTCTTCTCTTCTACCGTATGGGGGGCTGTAGGAAATTAGAAGTAGTGAAGGTTTATGGGAACGATATGAAACTTTCTTATCTTGGAAAATTATCGAGATTATCACAGCAAGAAACTTCCGCAAATTTGCGAAATTCAGTGCTGTAACAATTGTAATAATTTTTTTTCTGGTTTTGTGAACCCAGAACATATTCTTGAACACATGAGTTTCTAGTTTTAGAGTATTGAAGGTAAATGTTCCCGTTTCGGGAAAAGGGAATAGCATGATTAGCTACTCAACATGCAAAGGATTAATTTACTCATAGTAGTACAGTGTCATCTTTCAGGGATGTTTTTGAATTATTTTTTATTCAGAATGCTATAAAATTACACATTCTACATGAGCAGAAAATATTGAGTCTATTTCCAATGCAACACATCGTGCTGCCCTTGAATAAGAGAAATTAAATTGTAACTAATAATTAAACTCTCTAAATTGGCAATGCAGTGTAAAATATAAATAAAATCACTGTTCTTGTGTACAAATTGGCAAGATTTTGGTTAAAATTGCATTCCCCGTATTGGTTCATTTAATAAACATTTAATTTTTTTACAAACTATTTAGGAGTGGAAAATAAGATCAATTGTTGCCAATTTGAGGAGGAGAAACTATGAACTGCTACGGGTCAACGGAGAGATGAAGGGGAAAAAAGGAAAAGGGCTTCTCTGAAACCTTACCATGGTCGGTAGCAAAGCAATCGATGATGTCCATGTTATCCCATAATGCTTGCTGGTCATCAGCGGTCACCAGACAAGGCTTGACCTGACCCCTGGCATGACCTATGACATCAAGGTCATCCTCGGTCAGGAAGAGGTGATGCGGGGTGACCTCGCAGGTGACCTGCATGCCGGATTCCTTGGCCATCCTGATGCACTCAATCTAAAGAGACAAAAAAAAAACACACCCCAAAAAACAAAACATGAAAACATTGCAAAGAGATGATTAAGAGGACCTGAAAAATAGAGGAAGATCTCCAAGACTTCAGAGAGGAGCGAAACCAAGATGCAGCATCAGAAAAACAAAGATACGTAATACATATACCTTCAAATGACATTAACACTTCACATATATCTTAAATTGTATCTACACCTCCAAATTTTCAATGAAGCCATAAGATTTCAAATGCACATGTATGTATCTGCAAAGGTTTCTATTCTTAAAATGAACATTGAGAATCATCCATAAAATTATCGAAAACAAGTGTAATCTTAATCTTATAGTAAACCTGGTAAAAACCTGAACTACACAAGTAGGGTTACATGCAAAAAAAAAGTTTTTGAAAAAAAATGACAAAGAATTAAGAGGTTAAGAGGTCATTTCATCAAATGATATGTGAACTGACCTCCTCTCTCCTGGCGACATGCGCAATGTGAATGGGTCTGTTGAGAGACTGAGCGATGAAGAGGATAGCTGCGGTTGTTCTTCCCTCAGCATGGGCTACCAGGGGCAGGTGACGTGGCCAGTTTTGAAGATGCTGTGAAAACAAATACATGTGTATACATGTCATGAGTGAATTATGGGCAACCATTGTCTCATTGGCTTGTCAAAGATTGTCTCAGATCAATTTTTCCCCCTCTACGCAAGCCAAACTGAAAAGACTGAACACTGTTTCTGTTTATCACGTTATATTAACATCTATCTATGTCATGTATCTACATGTACATGTATGTATATTATGTTATGTAAAGTTGTTTGTAAAATGTGAGCAAAGCAAATTTCCATTGGACAATAAATGAAATTTAATTGCAATTTAATAGAAAGTTTCATACCTGGTGCAACAATATAAATTTTACACCCAATTTTCATGTCTGAAAGGTGATGATGGGTATTGCTCATGCGAGTGAATTGTGAAATAAACAATCCAGACGTTATTCTGAATGGATTATCACGTAATAGAGAAATAATGGTGCATCATGAAGACAAATCAAAACAAAAAAATTATTAGTCACTAAATTTGGTAGAAAAAAAGACCATTCAAAGCACTGAACACAGATAATGAGACTTCACAAACACAGCATAAAAATTTGAGCCATTTGAAATGCAGAGCATTTTAGAATTAATTCTTACCATATGACATCGCTACCATGACATTCTCCCAAATGAAAGTACTGGTAAAAGAGATTGAGAAAACTCACATATTACTTTCACTTTTACCAGCACTCAACCTTCTCTTCAAATCTAACAAGATGAAAGGTAACACAAGAAAGTGCCTTGTCCAATTAAATTTGTTATTGTTATCTTAATAGATTTGGGCGCTTTAAACTGCAAACGGTAACACAAGAGTCTATACCTCAATCCAAGTCGATACACTATCCAATCTGAGTGATGTGAATGTCTTGTTGAGGTACATCTTCATTCCCATGGCGGCGTTACCGATGATCGGGACTTCGTTGAAGTTATCCGGTCCGGCTCCGACGAAGATGGCGTAGTCACAGCGGGCACCGAGTTGAGCAAGCTGCAAAGATTCAGATCATACAAAAGATAAGCAAACAATAGTGAATGGAGAGCAAACAGAGCTAAAACAAGCATTTCATTTAACGTTCCTTCTGAAACAAAATGAGGTACTGATGATCGGACCTCGTTGAAATTTCTGGTCCTGCTCTGACATAGATGGCGTAGTCACATCTCACACCAAGTTGAGCAAGCTGCAATGATTAAAATGACACACACACAAAAAATAGTGCCTGGAGAACGAATAGAGCTCACATGACACTAGCATCTAACCATCCCTTTCAAACTACTGGAGGTACAGATGATCGCTATCTCCTAGCAGTTTTCCGGTCCTGCTCTGACATAGATGGCATAGTCACATCGCGCACCAAGCTGACCGAGCTGTACATGTTTCAATTTAAAAAAGAACAAGATGAATTGAGCTGTATCTCCAATATGCTTCAGCTTATTTTCATTTTAAACTACAGTATTTGCACTGTATGTGGATCATTTTCAGCAATACATTGCCATAGTATACTTTTACATGTTTACCCATATACATGCAAGTTAATATCATTATTAAATTATTTCTTATCACAAAGGATGATTTCAAGAAATTTGATATTTTTGAATATTTTCAAACAACACCAACGAAAGGTTCCTTGCTGGTGAAATCGCAGAGTTGCAAAATTGCATAGGGATCATCAACATTTCGAGTCTCAATAACAATCGTTTTTCATTGAATTTTTTCAATTCTTTGATAAGATTATCAAATTTCTCTGCATTTATTCACATCAACTTCATGATAGAGGGGACATCCAGCTTTAAAGACCCTATCCGATGAAAATACAACTTTACATCAATGGAAAGGTGAATGAACGTAAAACACAAATATAAAGGAATACAAAATATTATTCCCTTTCAGTATTGCACAAAAGCAAATTAAAACCTCATTTTTCGCAACCCTCCAAATTACGCAGTTGCGGTGACGACATATCATGTGGACCTGATCAGCTCGCCTATATAGCTGAGGCGATGAGCTGTGCTTAATTAATGCAAAGTCTTGTGAATATGCATACTCCACATAAGGTGATGTCATCAAGTCGATAGCATGTTTTTAGGTCGACAACTTCTGATTTTCAAAGCTTTAGATTTGGATTTTTCAGAGAGCTGTTACTCCTCTGACAGATACTAAAATGGCATATAATTGATATCATTATAATATACGGCATATAAGCTTTCCGTTGATACACAAGTAATCTTTTTAATTTTTTCACTTCCAACAGGATCTTTAATAGTTTATACGTGAAAAACAGGAGAGGAACCGAATACCTGGCGGCAATGTCAAATCAAATTTCTCATGTGCTTACCTTTTTGACAAGTTGGAAGGAGGACAGGTCAGTGATGGCTGGCGTTGTGTTAGGCATGGCACCAACCATCGTGATTCCTCCAGCCAGAGCTGCGGCCGTACCAGAGGCAAAGTCCTCCTTGTGCGTGGCTCCCGGTTCTCGGAGGTGCACGTGGACGTCGATGAGACCCGGAAGACGAATTGTCCGGTTGGAGGTGAGACAGTCGATGTGGGTCTTCATGCGAGGAGCACCTCCAATGCGACGCAAAGCCTGAAAGTAGTCATGGGGAGATAAATGATTAACAATCATTGTTAATTTACCATAAGAGTATGAAAACAAACACGGCACGATGAGATTCTTAAACCCGACATACTCCACTTAGCCCCCAAATATCCTGTCATGAATTCATATAGATATCCCAATTTCAATGAAAACTTAACTTGGCAAATGCATGTTTAGAACAAACAGCCAGTAAAATTTCATGGTTAATTAATTCCCTTCAAGAGATTTCAAGAAAACTAAAACACCACATTCTGGTTCACACTCAAGCTGCATTGTATTTTAAACACCATTTGCATGCATGACGAGGCAACATTAAAGGTTCATAAAACTAATAACGTGAGGGCAATACCTACATGTACAAATATATTTTGCAAAGACAGTACCCCGGGGGCAGAACATAATGTATGGTGGGCATCAAAGTCAAATAAAATAGAAATGTGTGATCTTAGTCAACATAATTGCTCACCTCAATGAACATCTTAGCTTTCTTGATATCAGTAATAAGCGGAATCTCCTTATCAATGGCCATGCGTCGTGTCCTGTATCCCCTGGTTATGAACGACGAGGCTCTTCGAGCTCCGCTGTTCCTCATCGGCAGGTTGATGACCATGTCAAAGTGCTTCTCCGAGAGATAGTCCATCATGCTCAGAGGGGCGTCGCCATTGGCTTTCTTCTGCTCTGGAGTCTCCTCTTCAAAAGGCCAATCGACTGGTTTGATCTGGGGGAAGGTATGCAAGATATGATTTAATCTCATACATGTAAGTCATCTTAAATACTGAATACATAAATTCCAAAATCAAATGATCTTTTCCGAATACAGGTAGCCTGAATTTGGAGGTAAAAGAAATCTTCTTAGACCACCGAGCGAAAGACTACTAAAATTGTCATCACTATCTTTGTAACCCTTCTCATTTATCAGCATCATCAGCATTGAAAACCTCAAGTTCATTTTTCGACTACTCATTTTGATTTGCAGCTCGTCAGAATCTTCCTTACCACCATCATCACCACCATCAGCAGGTACTCCCCCCCAGCACTACCACAATTATGACCAGTTAACCCCCACCCAACCACCACCAAAACCAAGTCTAGTTAAGCTTACCTTGATGCCGTGTTCATTGTAGAAATCAGCTGTACCTATGCTGGCATACAGGCTGTAGTTCATCGCAGCCAGTGTTCTCACTGCAGGTAGAAGTTCCATTTTCCCCTGAAACACAAAGTAAGTTTTATTGAAAGTTTTTTTTCTTCACTTTTTGTCTCGATAAAAACAGTGTTCCAAGGTATCGAACGTCACATCTCATAAGGCCATTTTGATGTTTTATATGCTTTTATTGCACAATGATGTTAACTAACTTCCAAACATCCCATGCCTTATTTCAAGCTGGTGAGTCAACCACTTCCCTCATAAGACCATTCTAACTTCATTCAGAGTGCATTTTTTTTTAAACCTTAGCTTGCAATATCTTCTTACGCATGCAATACACAAAGCCCTAATATTTATTTTACAATACAAACATTAAAGGGGAATTCTATCCTGATAATAAGTTTGTTTTAATATTAGGAAAAAAATGAGATGAACAGATCAGTGAAAATTTGAGAAATACCGGACAATAAATAAGAAAGTTATGGATTTTTTAAGTCCATAACTTTTCATGAAATACTTCAAATATGTGAGTCAAAGTGGCAACGCGGTCTCTAAATATGATGTCATCCCCTAACATTTTATCCTTTGTTGAATGCAAGAAATGTCATTGAATTCCATTTTGATCAAGAGATATATTTTCTTCGTACCTATCTCGATCATATATCACAGATAACATGTTCTTTCATGCACCCCCATATAAGACAGGTCTACTATTCCATTAACATTCAGAAAAATGGAGATTTTGGGTCATTCTGTCATTCAGATCAGTGGTTAATTGTGAGGGGATGACATCACCACATTCTGACCGCATTGCCAATTTGTCTCACAGATTCCATGATTTTCATGATTTCGACAGATTCATAACTTTCTTATTTGTTGTCCGATTTTTTTAGAATTTGCACTGAATTGTTTCTCTAGATTTTCTGCTTCTGTTAAAACCAATTTAATGTCAGGGTGGAATTCCCCTTTAAAAATGAGTAACTCATTACAAAAATGGCCTATTGTCTGGCACAGGTGATGCCAAATATATAGTAACAATAATACTAATCACTGGAGACGGGTTCCCGTACCTTGAAGCTGCCTATTGACAGGAGGATGTTATTCTTGGGAATGCGGAATCCTGTGCTGAGCATGGCCTTCATGTAAGCCTCGAACCGGTCTTCACCGAAGCACGCCACCTCGCCAGTGCTCGCCATCTCGACACCCAGGAGCATGTCTGCACCGGCCAGACGGGAGAAGGAGAACTGGGGTACCTGGTGGTAAGATGGAGAAACAATGGTAACAGAGGGTAAGATGGTAACAAGTCAAAGGTCGCAACCCTTCCACAACAAAAATGATCTCCCAAGTATAAATAAATAACCCTGCGTACTTTAAATGCTTTTTACAAAGTAAAAACAAAGGTAATGTAAGGTTCAAAACATTAGTTTGAATGCTTGAAATAGGAAATATTGATCTAAAACAGGAATGGCTGGCAGCTTGATCACTTGCACAATATAAGGACGATTTTGTTTAAATTTTGCAGGGCACAACTGGTGCGATGTATCCACTGCTTGATAAAACCGTTGTACGGTTGGGTGATATACTTTCTACCATATGGAAATATCAAAAATGCCATTTCTTCCCATCGCTGCTCAAGAAAGATACAGATGGTGGTCTATGCAGGCAGATGATCTCTGTGTATAGGTTCATTTAAGATATATGTATCAATGAGAAACGGTTATCTTATGAGTCCAAATGTGGTTTTTGACAGGCAGATAATCTTTCCTTAAAGGTGGTTGCTATAGAAGTTTGACATAATTACATCTTATGGTAAACACTTCACATTAACTGATTTAGTTACACATACATTGACCCTGTCTTTCTTACCTTGACCCCCACCCTGCCTGTGCCATTAAGCTTGCCGAGGGCTTCCACCGGCACACCCAAGATGACCTTTGTTGCCACGGCGATCAGGTCAACATCCAAGGTCTTGGAGACGAAGGGGAAGGAGCGGGAAACTCTCAGGTTGCATTCTATCACCTTCAGTTGATTGTCCTGTGGATGGAAAGAAGATACGATTGGTTCAGATTTCACTTCAAATTATTCTTTTTTAGAGGAGCATTAAAGGCATTGTTTAACAATGTTAAATCTGAGATGCAGGGCCCTACGTTTTATCAGTGTCTGTGACATGGTGTAATATTGAAGTCCTAAAAAAATTGCGCTTCAAAATGATCAAGAAGTGACTCACTAAAGTAAAAATCTTTGAGTGACCGGTTTTACCATACTCGTTTTCCCCAATAGACTGTAGTGTTATGAAAACCGTTAGGAAAACGCAAAATTTGATTTCAATCGAAAATATCTTAATAATCAGACAGGTGAACAGCTTGTAAAAGTCATGGAGTTCCTGACTGACCTAAATGTTTATAATTATCAGGGAAAAAAATTAATATTTATTTTTCGGGGGCTACTTTTCAAGCTTGCCTGCATAAAAATAACACTCTAAAATTTGTTTTGCATTGAACTCTATGCAAATTTACGGGGGCTCTTTTCTGATTTTCGGGGGCCCTTTTGGGTATTTCGGGGGCTAATTCGCCCTGAGCCCCCGTGTATTTTTTTCCCGGTTATCATTGCATCATGAGCTAAATCCAGGATTTTGTTTCAGAATCTGAGACAAAGTTACCCAATCCCTTTAAGAAAAGGAATGACATGGTATACCCACATATTGTGCACAAAAATAGCAATTACAAAATTCTAATCAATGTTGCTAATTTAGAGACTGTAATTCTTATTTTCAAATAAATTGATCATGCATAACCGACACGATGTAACAAAAATAGACTTTTTTCAATGATTTTGGGTCTTTCTGCTCATGAAATATCAGGGAACATAGGAATAGAGATGTCATCTACTGATTCACAGCAATTAACCAATGATGAATCATGGATCTGTATTAGTATGTTAGTATGGATCTATAGTAGAGGTGTCGTGGTCGAGTGGATACGTCGCCGGACTGTCGATCACAAGGTCTGCGGGTCGAGTCCCGCCGCGGCACTAATGTCCTTTGGCAAGACATTGATCTACATTTGACACACTCCACCCAGGTGAGGCAAATGGGGACCTGGTAGGAATTTATCCCTTGAAATGCAGAGCGCGTGACAGCTGCACTGCTTAAGCCAGGGTAATTATGCTGCATTATTGTAGAGCGCTTAGAGACTTCTGATAAAGTAAGGCGCTATATAAGCAAATATAATTATTATAATTATAATTATATTTTCTTTCTAATATCAAGATGAAGTAATTCTCAGAACACCACCCATGACTTATTCCACAATGGTACAACTTAAACGACTCTTACCTTTGCGATGAGCTGTAGATTGTATGGGCCGTTGACCTCTAGACTTGCTCCAATGGCGGCCGTGATGGCCGTCATCTTGTCGATCGTCTCTTGGTTCAGATCCTGCGGAGGGGTCACTAGAGTCGCGTCTCCAGAGTGCACGCCGGCATTCTCCACGTGCTCCGAGATCGCTATGGCAACGATCTTACCATCCTGAGCAACAGCGTCCACATCAATTTCCTACAACATTGAGCAAAATTGAGGAAGCGTGTAATTGGGCTTTTACAGATGTGTATCAATCAAATATCATTTAGATCCACGGACCGACTTTTAACGTCTCCATCCTGAAGACGAGACTCGGTTTCGAACTAGGTTTCGTTAGAATTAGTTTGTACGTAAAGACAAAGAGCTGACCAGTAGACCACTTCATTATCTCCCTTGATATCTTGAATATTTACATGTAAGCCACTTTCTAAAAAACTTTTCTTCAGAAGAGGGGAAACTTCCAAATTGTCCAAAGCAATTTTAATGAAATATATTGGGGGGAAAAAAAAAAAAAAAAATCCAAATCACATTGGATCTTTTTTTTATAAGAGTTGTGCGCTTCATGTATCCATATCTTTAAACCAACAGGTAAGTATGCATAAGGGCCTTTGTTGTATGCAGCTACTTTTTCCTCCTTTACATACTTTTTACTTTTGCTAAAGTGTTTTTTAAAAGCAGTTTACCATGTCTAGTGTCAACGAGTCTTTACAGTAACTTACCTTAGCTTCCATGATGAACTTTGAGATAACGACCGGATGATCCTTGCCGAGAGCTACGGCGCTGCAGAGGTAACCCTCAAGGTCGTTGTCAGATTGAGCTACGTTCATGGCAGCACCGCTCAACACGTACGATGGTCGCACCAGGCAAGGGTAGCCGACCCTCTGACAGAACTCCTTGGCAGCCTGAAAGATAAGAAAAGAGAGATTAGGAATAGCTTTCAGGTCATTGTGTGTGTCTTGCATTCATGGCAGAATGCAGCACGTCACAAAAAGTGAGCTGGGATTTGAGCCCCGAATCCTTTATAAGTCTCTTAAATTAACTACAGCAAAACCTGTATATAAAGCACACTTCAGGAAGACAAGATAGGGAAGTGGTCTTTCAGTACAGGTTTCTTTAATACAGATGAGAAACACTATTCAAGGTGGGAAAATTTCGCCTTTAATACCAGATAGTCTTTTTATACAGATAATCACCAAATCAGATCTTACTGTACTATTCCCTAATAATTGTCACACTTGTAGCACTTTATACTATGTTTTTTTAAGTGCTTTACATTGTAATCACCCTGGCTACTGGATTAAATTACTAATCCACATTACACATGATAGTGCACACGCTCCGCTCCCTGGGGAGTATGTCCAATCATCTTACCTGAATGTCGGTGAGCTCCTTCCACTGTGGCTGGTTGAGCCCAATCTGATCCAGCATTCGAGAGAACTTGAAACGATTCTCCGCGTTGTCAATCGACTCCGGGGAGGTACCCAGAATACGACACTAAGGGGGAAAATAATTGAGCGACAGACATCAAAAGACAGCAAATATATATAAATGATTGAATCTTGTTGGGTATATTCCAATTATGTGTAAAAATAATCATTATTACCACTTTATTTTTATCATGACTTATACCATTGGGTAAACCTTACAGAACCAAGTTTAAATCAGTTACATGTACCACACATACATTTGTGATTGTGTGAGATTCTTGAAACTGTTGGTCATCATGTCATAGTTCATCTTAATACCATCCATGTTTTGCGATCTAAGTTAATGAATTCAAATTGAATGCCAACAAGAAATACAAGCTTTCCTCCATTTAAAATATTTCATAGGTTTCTATTAGGTAGTCATACAAATTGGACAATTGTGTGAACAGAATCAAAATATTGACGAAATGAATCATGTGCACCATCTCCACTCACCTGTTGCCTATGCAGAGCCATAGCAATGTTGTTGGGTAGCTGGCCTCCCATGGAGAGGACGATACCGCTGGGATCCTCGCTCGTAGATATCCATCACCGTCTCGAAGGAGATCTCGTCAAAGTAGAGCCGATCACACATGTCATAGTCTGTGCTCACCGTCTCAGGGTTGTAGTTGAGCATGATGGTCTTCCGTCCATGCTGCGATGAAGAAGAAATGCGGATGAGAGGTACGGGATGCAATTATTCTACATTTTAGACTAAAAGCTCCTCGAAGTAGAGCCGGTCACACACATCCTAGACCATGCTCACTGTCTCAGGTTGTAATTAACCATAACAGACATACAGACTATCCTCATTCTCCGCATAAATATAAATCTTCTATAAGTCTTCTCAAAGCCGAGACAATCACACATTTTACAGTCTTTGGGTGGTATTCTCGAAAGCGGACTAACTTTAGTCCAAGGTTCAATCCTCCGACTAAGTATGGAATGCCAAGTGTCCATATGAATATGTTTTTGAATAATTTAATCTGTCACTAAATTAAAATAAAATGTTTTCATTAAAGAAATATTTTGTAGTAACAAGGTTAATTACAACAGCATAACTATGAAATAATTATGCTTTCATGGTAATTTAGGGACATATCAAATTATTCAAAAATATATTCATATGGACACTTGGCATTCCATACTTAGTCAGAGGATTTAACCATGGACTAAAGTTAGTCCGCTGAAATACCACCCTATGTGAACAGTCTCAGGGTTGCCTTTCACCATGATGCTAGAAGATGGTCTTTCAGAGATGCTGATTACCAAATAATGCACACATTTTTAGCAATACTTCAGACGAGGATCACAGACCAAAAGGTGACAATTTACTTTGGAATTCCACAATGAATTCCATAATTGTAACAGAACCCAAATCCAGTCCAAATATCATGCATGATGAGTGTCTTATGACAGAATCTTGCTAAACCGACAGTTCAAAGAAAAAAAAAAGAGGTAAAAGTATCTATTTATATGCTACAAAAAAGTCATGAGAGCATCTACCCAAACTCTGTGGCTTTCACCAAAACCGCCAGTAAGAATGTAAAGTTCCTTACATTCCTCATTTCAGTGATGCAGCGCACAGCGCACCAATCAAACTCCACGCTGCTCCCGATGCGATAGACCCCCGACCCGATCACCATCACGTGACCTCCAGGAAAGTCAAGGTCGTGTGCGTCGCCGTTGTAGGTCAGGTAGAGATAGTTGGTGCTGGCGGGCCACTCGGCAGCGACCGTGTCAATCTGCTTCACAAACGGCTTCAGACCGTAGCTCTGTCGAAGCGTGCGGATTGCTAGCTCAGTGCTGGAAATGCATATCGAAAATATTGAAGCTATGTCAAGTTCTGGTGGTGAAAATGCTGAATCCATCAATATAGCCAATTTTACAGAGTTACAAATGAATATCTGTAAATGACTTTGATAACAACTGTATGTAACTGCTGGACTAGGCAAACCAATATATTGTGTGTGTAAAGTTTTAATAATAACGTTTTTCAAAATTTTGTGAGATAAATATATAGATATCCTTTACTACTGTACATGCCTGACAATGCCAGTTCCTTTTAGGCAATCCTGTGAAAAGCATTTCAAATATCTTTAAAATGCCATGTTACCCAAACACCAAACTACATTGTCATTAAAATCAACTATAAATCAAATGAATTCATCTACACTGGCAAGACATTTGGACAAGACCCTAAGAGGTCAAATAAATTATATTTCTGGATTGATCTCTCCCCAAGAAAGCAACCACATGGAAGATCCCAAAAAACAAACCTCAGGACGCATTTAGAGATCTGCTTATCCGAGAATCCCAACTTCTTCGCCTGGAGCGTGAGTTCCTTGGAAGGCTCTATAGGAGACGCCTCTAGGGCTGTGGTGCAGTTGATGATGTTGTTGAACTTGTGGAGGAACCAGGGGTCGATCCGGGTCAGCTCGTAAAGCTTATCGATGGTGTAGCCAGCCTTGAGGGCAGCAGCTACCACGAAGATGCGTTCATCAGTCGGAAGGTTGAGAACCTGAAGGGGTTAGTTATACAGATGCATGAATGAGCGATGAAAAGCACACTATAAAAATACAGTCAAACCTGCTTTAGTGACCACTTGTCTACAAAGACCACCTGTCTACAAGGACCACGTTTTTTGTTTCCCTTGAAAATGGTTTCTCATTGAAACATGTACTAAAGGAACCTGTCTACAAAGACCACCTGTCTACAAAGACCACCTTTTGTGTTTCCCTTGGGCGGTCGCTATAGACAGGTTTGACTGTACAAGACAAATGAGACTGTGTCTCCAATATGCCTCCTCATAGTTCCTTAAGAATCTAATCTCTTTGTCCTCCTATGGCGATACGTACTATCATCAAGTTTGAAGTGGTTCTTGAGATATCGCGATAAGCGTGACAGACGGTCAACCCCAAAACATAATGACTCCAGCACCACATTCGGTGGGCGAGGGCATACAAATTGATAAAAGTACAACGCTCTGATGCCAGCTGCTAATTTCATTCAAGCTACCTGGTAAGGAATCTAAAAGTCACTTCACAACTGATATAGACCCTAGTATTAATATGCAATACGTACTATTATACACATTTACTTTTACAGCAACCAGGTTGACAGCAACATAGAATGGTACTGACTTTAATCACTTTAGCAAAAAGGGAGTGACCAAACTTTAAGAATCATCCCCTGATAGAGAGAATGAGAGTAACATAAGATTAACCCCTACCCCCTCGTCTCTTAAGACAACAAGATTCAATTAGTAAATCAAGAAGTATTTCCTTTCTTATCACAAAATAGGAGCTTCGCAAATTTAAAATATTCCAGAAATAAAAATGCAAATCTAAAATGAATAATTTGATCAAAAAACTTCATTTACAAGGTTTACAAACTGGAGGATTCAAACAATATTCTGCTACTTACCTCTTCAGAGACTTTCTCTTTGTCATGGTCAAATCCTGTCACGTTTTCATCCACCATGCGAAGTGCTTTCTGGAACGCTTCTTCAAACTTCCTACCCACCGCCATCACCTCGCCAACACTCTTCATCGAACTCCCAATCTATCAGAAGAAAAGCAAAATAACTTTCAACTACATGGGTAAACTGAATTGCAAAGGAATGGGATGTGTAAGAAATATGTAAAAAACAATTTTTTTTTTTTTCAATAGGTTTAACTGTGCATACATTCATCACAAAATTCCTTTTTGGGGGACGTTTCTGGAATGTTTATTCAAACATCCTACCCACTGCCATCAGTTCACCGACACTATTCATCAAATTACTTTAGTAAACTTTGTGAGATCTCAGCATGATTACTAAGGCTATCTGAATTAATAATTTCTGATATCACAAACCCTTGCAGAAAATCTACTAACAGAAGTATATTTAATAACAACGATTAAATAAACCGAATCTTACGAACTTCAAAAATTGTTTGCTACCTTCTTGCTGACTTTGGTGAACTTCTTAAGGTCCCAACGAGGTATCTTCACTACGCAGTAGTCCAGGCTAGGTTCAAAGCAAGCCGTGGTGGAACCGGTGACAGAGTTCTTCAGCTTCGGCAGAGGGATTCCCAGGGCTAGCTTAGCAGCGATGTAGGCCAGAGGGTAGCCTGTAGCCTTACTGGCTAAGGCAGAGCTACGAGACAATCTGGCGTTCACCTCGATGATGAAAAACTAAGAAACAAACAAAATGAAACAAGACCAAATGAACCAGGAGAAAAACAAAGAAGAAATCAGATTTTAGTTGTTCATGTGCTACAGTCAAACCTGCTTTAGTGACCACCTGTCTACAAAGACCACCTGTCTACAAAGACCACACTTTTTGTTACCCTTGAAAATGGTTTCTCATTGAAACATGTACTAAAGGAACCTGTCTACAAAGACCACCTGTCTACAAAGACCACTTTTTGTGTTTCCCTTGGGCCGTCGCTATAGAAAGGTTTGACTGTATTTGTAATATTCTTAATACTCTGTAAATTTAACATACAGTTAAATACTAAATTATTCATACCCTTACTAAGTTTTGTAAGTTTTTAAGTATATGAAAAATTGAATTGTCCCGATTTTATGTTTCTCGAGAGTGTGACAGATTAAAGCGTACATCTAAAAGTATTCAACAAGGGTCATAATTCAACCAGTCCATCTTTAATTCTTGAGTTACGAAAAGCACAAAATATCAAAATTACAAGGGGTATGAATAATTCATTTGTTAAGTGTATATGTTCGACGTGGTACACCTAGTCTAGTCTATTTCAGGACAAGAAATTAAATTCTTAACAATAGGTCTGGACTACGAATGGCTATGTTTTTTATCCTCACACAGACACAGGTACCCCATTGTGATGCTGATTCCTATGAAACGGTTCTAATGCCAGATTCAAGTATTAAACAGGCATGTTAGGTCACAATTTTTAACACTTTTTTTTTGAAAGGTCAAAAGTTCATTTATGACATATGTTTAAACATTTGGTGGCAAAAAGGTATCAAATCTCTCTGCATCCTACCTCATGTGACTCTGGGTTGAGGGCGTACTGTATGTTGCACTCTCCTACGACCCCTAGATGTCTGATGACCTTGATGGCAGTCTTCCGTAGCATGTTGTACTCTATATTGGTCAGGGTCTGGCTAGGTGCTACCACGATAGATTCACCGGTATGGATTCCAAGAGGGTCGATGTTCTCCATGTTGCAAACCTGAAAAGAAGAAGCAAGTTCCACATGGGCATGAATTCTGTGAAATTTTTTTTTTTTTTCCTGTTGGGATACAAAATGCTTTCCTATGCATGTTGTATTCTATGTTGGTTAGGGTCTGGCTTAAGTGCTACCACAAAAGATTAACCACTATGGATACTAAAAAGGGTCAAAGTTTTTCATTTTACACACCTAAGAAAAAAACAAAATCATGAGATAAAACAACAGTTTTCCTCACAGTGTTAGCATCATCTGGCTCCAGATTATAATCCTGGATATTTTTATAGCACTCATACCCACCATGCAATGTACTCAAGGTGTTTTATATTACCCTGGCTCTGGATGCGCTTCTGATTTTGAAGCTTACAGCATTCACGGAATTCCTTCCTACTGGTACCTGATTAACACCTGGGTACGGAGTGGCAAAGTGCCACAAGACTGTAGTGCCATGACAGGGATTCGACCCTCGTACCCTGCACTTCATTGTCCAGGGACTTATCCACTAGACCATGTCTTTAACTGTCTTTAACTGTACCAGTTAAAAAGCACAAATTTCCACTGCTTTGCATAGATATGGGCTTTCTGAACTATTTAAAACTAGATGGAACTTCAACTGCGCGCAGTCGAAAATGATGCCTCCGCCATAGAGCAATTTTACAAACCAAAATGGAAGCAATTTTTAAAATTCAAGTTTGATTGTAATCCATCTGTTGGTTCTAATGATAACGCGATCACAAGCTATTTTGAGATACATAATGAGCCCTGTGACCTTTGACCTCGTGACCCCAAATCTAATCAGTTCATTGACTCTGCAAGATACATACATGACCCAAGTTTGGCGGTAATCCATCAATCGGTTCTTGAGATAACGTGATCACAAGCTATTTTGCATACATAATGAGCCCTGTGACCTTAGACCTTTGACCTTGTGACCCCAAAATCTAATCAGTTCATTGACTCTGCAAGATACATACATGACCCAAGTTTGGCGGTAATCCATCAATCGGTTCTTGAGATAAAGTGATCACGAGCTATTTTTGCATACATAATGAGCCCTGTGACCTTTGACCTCGTGACCCCAAAATCTAATCAGTTCATTAGCTCTGCAAGATACATACATGACCCAAGTTTGGCGGTAATCCATCAATCGGTTCTTGAGATAACGCGATCACGAGCTATTTTTGCATACATAATGAGCCCTGTGACCTTTGACCTTTGACCTCGTGACCCCAAAATCTAATCAGTTCATTAGCTCTGCAAGATACATACATGACCCAAGTTTGGCGGTAATCCATCAATCGGTTCTTGAGATAACGCGATCACGAGCTATTTTTGCATACATAATGGGCCCTGTGACCTTTGACCTTGGACCTCGTGACCCCAAAATCTAATCACTTCATTAGCTCTGCAAGATACATACATGACCCGAGTTTGGCGGTAATCCATCAATTGGTTCTTGAGATAACGCGATCACGAGAACGGGACGTACGTACGGACGGACGGACGGACAACCAGAAAACATAATGCCTCCGGCTACGTTGTAGCGGAGGCATAAAAACAGGCCAACTACATCACATTAACAGCCGCAAATATGGGTACACTATTTACTGATGTTTTCTAGTGTATGATCACAAAGAAAGAATGTTGAAAAATCACTACAAGACAACTCACAGTGATGCAATTGTCGAAAGCATCTCGTACGACCTCGTACTCGACCTCCTTCCATCCCTTCAGTGACTTGTCGACGAGCACCTGGGTGGTGTGAGCAAAGGCAGCATTGGCCAATATGAGGAGCTCATCGCTGTTGTTGGCGAATCCTGACCCCAGTCCTCCGAGGGCATAGGCGGCTCGGACAAGAACGGGATAGCCAATGTGATTGGCTGCCTCGATAACCTTTAAACAGTGGAATGTAGACAAAAAAAGGGGGGGGGGATGAATACATTAACCTCTCGCATCAGCAACAAGTGATACTTTCAAATCTCTTTACTTCTCCCATGATTTATTTCCATATACATTTTATACCGGCACAGAATGAATGAAGCACAAGACTACTTTGATGCCCTTTATCATGACAGAGGATAAAATATAAATTTCAAAAGTATTGTCGTTAAAACCATGGGATATCATTATAGGTTGACTAAATTTAACCATACATTACATTTTGTTTTACCTCTTTGAACAACACTTGCAATTTTTTTCTGTGAACAAACAGGCACTGTCTAATTGAATGTCACTGGAAATTTTTTTCTACCAACAGTGACAGCTGGGTGAGAAAATCCTTGCACCCACACTCAGCAAATTGTGCAAAACAATACACAAGACTCATTTCGACAGGATATGCAGTAGGATAACTCTTTAGACAGTACAATGATCACTCTTCTTCTTTTCAGGTAAGACTGCATATTCATACCTGGTCATCCTATATTACAAGAGAGCTAATGAACAGGACCTTTTCATTCGAGAAGAGGTGCATTACATGATACCACCTAAAACTTCTGTAGGTTGGGACTACATACCTCATCAACAGAATAAGCAGCCGAGCTAGGAGCCACCTGCTCCCCGATCTCCTGCATACGATCAGCAAAGATCTTTCTGTCCTCCGTGTCTTCGATGGACTTGACGGGGGTTCCCAGGACCTTGACGTTGTAGCGTTGCAGGACACCGCTCTTCTCGAGCTTGACGCCGCAGTTCAGACCGGTCTGACCTCCGAAGGTCAGGAGGATGCCGTCCGGTCGCTCACTCTCGATGACCTACAGGACGAACAATAGATATTCTGACAACTTCCCCATTCACATGTTACCTCACACATCAGCCATATCAAGGTCATAGAAAATGAGGATTATTCTCAAATCCAATTCATTTTATCGTCTTGAATAGTTGAATAAAATCAACCATTATAATGTAACTCTACCAAATATGGAGACCACAGTTTATATTTTTTTTCAGATTGAGAGCAAAGGGGTTTAGAATGCAAATCCAAGAAGACATCTAAATGTATGTTTAAGAATATTGATACAGTGTTTATCTTATCTCTTAGGATCTGTGTTGGCTAACTTGAATCTGGCATCAAATATGATAGAGGTTTATAGTAGTTCATTTCTCTATCTTTTACCAAGTGCCTGCAACTGTCCAATTGTATCAGATGACAAGCATGTCAAGAGAGAACGGAAAGCTGATGGAGATTGATCAAAACCAGAGAGATGAAGCATTATAGCCATGCAAAACTTTTTGAGTGAAACACTTCATTTTCAGTTGCATTCAACACTGGTATAGTTTCCTTGATTCCTTTGGATTCATTCAACACTGAACCTACACCGAACTTACCTACTACCTAAGACACAATTCATTTCATACACACTGTCCGATTACCCTTACACTTCATCGACACCCTACTCACCTGTGTCACATATTCTGGTGTTATGGGGAGAAAGTAAACCTTGTCAGCCAAGCCTTTAGACGTCTGAACCGTTGCAATGTTGGGGTTGATAAGGACGGTTTGTATGCCTTCCTCTTTCAGCGCTTTGATGGCCTTGAAGGAATAACATGTCAAGAAGAACAAAAAATGAAAGAAACAAAGTTTACTCATGTCATTTGGCAAGTAGCAAAAAGGGTAGCTTGTAGGAAGTGTTACAAGAATTCCTTAAATGCTTTAAGTGGCGGCGCTTTGGCTCAGTGGTAGAGAAGCGGTCTTGCGTTACCAGGAGATCCTGGGTTTGAAACGAAGTCAATGAGCTAGTGCCCTTCTGTAAGGCATTAATCCTCATTAACAACAAGAGGACTAAAAGCTGCCGGTCCCCTGGTTGTTTACTTACAAGCACACAGGCTTTCTTAGTAATCAGGTAAAAACAAATCAAACACAATAAAAACAAACCAGCACTCTGGGGCAACTAAGCTGAAGTCAGGGTAAAAGTACTACTCTGTAGCCACTGTGAGCATCTCTTTGAACATAGCTAATACTGTCATTGTAAAGGCACGTTTATGTGCCGCTGGGACTCACACCACAAACCTTTTAATCCATCGTGTGGCATCACATCCATTAGATCTTGCCAACTCACGTAAATTTTTTAGGGCTTCAATATGACACCATATCACAGACACTGATAACACGTAGGGCCATGCATCTCAGATTTAAAATTGTTAAACGATGCCTTTAAAATGGAGGTGCATGGAAATCTTACCTGTGAACCTGAGTAATCAAACTCTCCTGCTTGACCAATGGACAGACCTCCTGATCCCAGGATGAGCACCTTCTGAGGTTGGGTGTCTGGGGTCGGAGTACCTGGTAAGGCCTTGAAGTTCAGGATGTCTTGAATCCTCTGCTTAACAGTAACTCTGTGCAACAGAATAAGAACAACATAATAGTTTCTGCAAGTTAAGTACTACTCACACTGGCTAAGAACATCTCGAATTCTTTCTGAAACAGTCACTGGGTGTAACAAAATGATAAAGGCAGAGAGTTATCTACCGAAAAAAGAAAAAAAAAACTAGATGGAACTTCAACTGCGCGCAGTCGAAAATGATGCCTCCGCCATAGAGCAATTTTACAAACCAAAATGGAAGCAATTTTTAAAATTCAAGTTTGATTGTAATCCATCTGTTGGTTCTAATGATAACGCGATCACGAGCTATTTTGAGATACATAATGAGCCCTGTGACCTTTGACCTCGTGACCCCCAAATCTAATCAGTTCATTGACTCTGCAAGATACATACATGGCCCAAGTTTGGCGGTAATCCATCGATCGGTTCTTGAGATAAAGTGATCACGAGCTTTTTTTGCATACATAATGAGCCCTGTGACCTTTGACCTCGTGACCCCAAAATCTAATCAGTTCATTAGCTCTGCAAGATACATACATGACCCAAGTTTGGCGGTAATCCATCAATCGGTTCTTGAGATAACGTGATCACGAGCTATTTTTGCATACATAATGAGCCCTGTGACCTTTGACCTCGTGACCCCAAAATCTAATCAGTTCATTAGCTCTGCAAGATACATACAGGACCCAAGTTTGGCGGTAATCCATCAATCGGTTCTTGAGATAACGCGATCACGAGAACGGGACGTACGTACGTACGTACGGACGGACGGACGGACAACCAGAAAACATAATGCCTCCGGCTACTTTGTAGCGGAGGCATAAAATCGCAAGTAACCTGCTGATTACTGAATTCTCAGATTTCCATAGGCATGATACAGGAGTCACCTAGTTCCTATTGACAATGGACTGCTTAGACCAACAACACTAGCTGTAGCTCAAAATTTCTTGTTTTCTCTGTTGCACAGACGTGGATAATAATAATTGAAATACTCTAAAATTCTCTGAAATTTCTCCAGCCATGTATGGCAGAAGAGATACAAAGAAGACACCTATGACAGAAGAAAACTTACATCTCACTCTTGCCTGCCTTGAAATCCTTCACCGTATCCATGAAGACATCGAACAGAACCTCAAGATCCCTAGGCCCGCCCATGTGCTCCGGATGGAACTGAACGGTGTAGAACGGTTTGGTGTCGTGGATGATACCCTCGTTGGTTTTGTCGTTCTCGTTGGTGAAGAGCACCGACCAGCCCTCAGGGAGGTTGCTGGTGTCGATGGCGAAGCCATGGTTTTGGGTGGTGATGTAGCACCGGCCGCTACCGTTGTGGGTGCACGGCTGGTTGTGACCTCGGTTGCCGTACCTAAAGGAAACAAAAGTTCCACCAGATTAGCACTTTGTTTGCAATTGTTTGGACAAATACTTTTCACTTATTTGGGATGTCCTGCATAATAAAAATGTGATCTAAAGATAATTTAGGTTCTGGATAATTAGGTATAGGAGTCGCAAATTCATCTGGTTAAGTTCATTGTTAATTGTTGTCCATTGTGTATGCCAATCGGCCTTTATGAAAATAAAAGGTTAAAGACACACCCGAATCTGTACGTCTGGAAACTGTGCAGGACTTCTAAAGCAGAAAATGTTTTATTGTTTTCTAGTATTCGAGATAACTACACATGAATGGACAATTTATGAATCATCTGCTGAAAGACAGACTGGAGTTAGCCCTATGTAAAGTGCTATGGTTTAAAGCCTGTCTGCACTAGTTTGGCCAGGAGGGATTAGACCTCCCAGCGTGGTCACTGACAGGTGGTTATCTCATCAACTCAGCTCTCAATTAACACAAGAAAAAGGGGATCATGGGGGACCAACAGGCACCGCTTAAGCATTGTTTGCTATATATATATATACATAGAGAGGGAGCAAGTAGCTACAAGTAGTGCAGTGGGGCTTTAACATACTTCATCTTATAAGCCTTTGTTCCGACAGCGAGAGAGGTCAGCTGGTGACCCATACAGATACCGAAGACTGGCTTGATCTTCGTCGCGTTCAGGATGGAGCGGATGTTGTTGATGGTGACTTCCGCCATCTTAGGGTCGCCGGGACCGTTGCTGATAAACAGACCGTCAAAATCTGAAGAAAAAAAATTTGTGTACTACGGTTTCAATAAATTCTTGTTCATGGAGACCTGTTTTGAATTCTTGAAATACGACATTTTAAGCTAACTGAAAGGGTGGGCAATTGCAGAATTCCCTTCATCTTCTCTTTGTTTTCCCTTTTCTCCTCTCCCTTTCTCTTTTTGTATTTTATCTTTTTTTTTCACCAGCAGCTACACAACTGCATGTTATCAAGGTGGTCGACGATAAGGTTAAACATGTAACCTGTACATGTTTGAATATTCATTGTACAGGTTTGAATATTCATTGACAGGTTTGAATATTCATTGTACAGATTTGAATATTCATTATACAGTCAAACCTGCTTTAGTGACCACCTGTCTACAAAGACCACCTGTCTACAAAGACCACATTTTTTGTTTCCCTTGAAAATGGTTTCTCATTGAAACATGTACTAAAGGAACCTGTCTACAAATACCACCTGTCTACAAAGAACACCTGTCTACAAAGACCACTTTTTGTGTTTCCCTTGTGCGGTTGCTATAGACAGGTTTGACTGTATACAGGTTTGAATATTCATTGTACAGGTTTGAATGTCAGCAACAGGTTAATATTCATTCTCAAGCAAAATTATTTATGAATTATTAGTCATAAAATGTGTTTGAAAATGCTTCAAAATATCCCTCAGATTGCACCAGAGTCCATCTAAGAACCATAGAGCCCTTAAGCAAGACCTGGAGCCCGACCACAAGGGACTTTGTACTTCTTATACATCACTAAAGTCATACTCCTTCCACATTCCAATTTCACATGGTTTTCTTTGTGGACCACCCTGCAATTTTGCAGGCTTAATCAATAAGTTGGGCTTTTTTCCTCTCCGATTATGCATGCTTTTATCCAAATATCACGTATTTGACGGCTATCCCTTTATCACAGATCAAAGTCCAAACCTAACGCCTTCTGTATGCTCATAGAGCTCCTTGCTCCAAGGTCTGTCTGTAACAACAACAAATATACCCATTTGGGTCAACCCAATAAAAAACAGTGGTTTGAACCTATTCAGAAACCACCAACTGCTTATGGCCAAGATCTGACCGTTCCTTTTTTTCAGATAGTACATACAAGGAAGGTCTTTTCCTTGGGCAGGCAATGGAATAAACTTTGAAAGCTCACAAAGAGTTTGGTAGCAAGAATGAATTGGAAACTTACATGTTAAATACCGGTATAGTCTCACGTTATTCTCCTTGTATCAAAAGATATGTGTACAAAATAATTTGGTAAATTCAATTTCTTTCCATAATTTCCGCGGGGATTGCAGACCTGCCAACCTCTGAAGTTCAAAAACTGTATTCTTTAATCCCAAAAGTTGTATTTTACCGACAAAAGTTGTATTTAAAAAAAACCCCGGATCAATGCCTCTTACAGTTCCTACATCGAGCATATTTTAAGGAGCATTGGTTGAATATGCATGATTTCGTCATGACTGGTGTGTTCGATGAACCAATGAACATCCCCAAATTGCCAATGTGAGATGCTGGTAGGATACTTTACAACACAGAATGGGCATTTTTCCATTGAAAATGGCACACACACACACAAAATAAGATTTAAAAAAAAAAAAAAAAAAAAAAAAATCGTTTTTTTTTTTGTTTTTGAAAATCATATTTTTTATAGGAAAATCGTACTGTCGTATTTACTTCTAAAAATCGTACTAAATACGACTAAATCGTACTGGTTGGCAGGTCTGGGATTGTAGCTTAAATATCAGCAAGGACCACTAGATAACGGCTATACACTCCCCCACGCTAGGACCCTTCCTGGGGCATTAATATCATCTCTTTGCAGCATGTTCGAGACGATAGCATATGCACACAATTCTCATAGGTCTTACAAGTGTGTAGTACAGGTTGCCATTGTTAGAATTTGTGTCGCAGGATGGAATTAAAATATTGTTAACCTCTCAATTATTTAATATTTTTCACTTGAGGCAAAAAACTTCACAGCAGCATAGTAATGCTAGGATCTTCCTATCTCTCATTTAGAAATGAAGGAAACTTGACAAACAAATTTGAGGAGTTACCAAAACTGCAGATGACCTTTAAAGGTAAAACAGATTACTCCTGTTCATGTGAGAGAAAAAATGTCTACAAGTAATTGCAAATAGTTAAATATGTATTTAATAGATGAGAATAACTGTGTATTGTAGGGTTTTGGAATCATCAGCAGTATGACGAGTTGACTATTTAGATTCCTGAAAATCACTTAACAAAGATATGGGGAAATTAAAAACAATTTTTTTTTCGCATCAAAAGTGGGTCAGAAATTTTACTTCTTATGTTGATATTTCGAATCTTTTTTTATATGACCTTGCCATTGTGAATTTTCTTCCTTACCGGAATAAAATGAAAGAGAAAACTCATTAATAAATTTAATCTGTGCCAGAACTCACCTACCCCTATAAAGACTCTACAAATTTCCTGATTGCAACATCATTGACCACTAAGCAGTCAAACTGATAATGTTACCTGCGATATTGAGAGGATGATCCCAAGGTACCACTGTAACCTGTGCCCCACGCTGAGCAAGGAGGCGGATCTGGTTGTACTTCATGCCACAATCAATTGACGTGATTCGAATTGGTGCTCCCTTGTTGTACACAATTGGTTTCTTTGAAAAAGACACAAAGTACATGTTTATTGAAATTTATTGGTGAACATCAAGTTTTTTGGGGGTTTGCCATATCTTCACTGATTTTGATTTTTGGTCGCAGAAAAATCCAATACATCCCCAAAAAAATACAATAACATTGATCCTTTCAGGGGTGGATTGGAAAGGTATTCTTCTTATTTGAGGGTGAACTGAAGACCTGCATTACCATATAACCCACAAGCAAAAAAAAAAAATTAATTACAACAACAAAATATATACATTTGTGTTTATGAAACTTTGTGCTGTTCCATCATTAATTTGAGACAAATGTCTTGTGGAACCCAACCAAACTTACAGTAAATATTGCAGAATATAAAGATGGATACATACGGTCGTAGAAGCTTCGGCGATGAGATTGAGAAGGTTAGGATCTTCAAATGGAATGGTCTCTGGTTTAGTACCTTCAGCAATCACCTAAGAGAAAAAAAGGAGAGGAGAATTGGATGATAATCTTTCAAATGGATAATAAAAAATATGTTTAGCATGTAAAGTCTCTAGACCATTTACATTTCTTTGACAAATTCATTCACAGTAAATTTTTGTAGAAGGGGGCTTGAATTAAACTTTAGTCTGCATGTGTGAGCCCTATGTAAAAACTTCAAAATTTGGAAGACTCACGTAATTATATTATGATTTCTAGAGCCATTTGGAATGATGAATAATTCATGTTTTACTTACTATATATTGACCATTTTTTTTCTGAGAATAGATGTTTTGTGACATTCTAAAACAAACTACTTAAATGATTAAACTTCTATCATGCCCATGTCAAACTGATCAAGAGTACCTTTAAATTTGTTTCTTCTCCAAACTTATATTCTCGTCTCATCAAGAAATACCCCTTTGTCTCTCTGAGAATCTTCATGCCAATGTCAGATAAGGACTTTACCATATATGGGAAAATGACAAAGCATTACATAAAGCTTGTTGGTCATATTAAACACTGAAGGCTAATCTCAGTGATTGACAACACCTGTTATTTGGTAAACGCCTGAATGGTGTCAAATTCCCCATGCGAGCCCACTTCTATGTGTCTTTAACTATCTTCTTTCTTTTTTTTAATTGATGAAATAAATGCTTATGATTACCTTTCCCAACATAGTTCCATGCTCTCTGATCTTCTTTGTGAGAGCTCTTGTATCAATACCTGAAAGAAATAAAGGCAGGAATCACGATCAATTACTGGTTTTGCTAGCCCTTATTTTCACTGACCCCCTGCGCGATGCAATGCATCCAACACAAGGTTGGGACAATCTAATCAAGAGTGAACGTTGTGGCGTGGTGACTCGAGGAGAAGAAGACCATTATTTTCTAAATTGATCAGTTTTCCCTCCTCAAATTGGCAACAATGAATCTCAATTTTCACTCCTTCATAGTTTGAAGAAAAAAAATGTTTACTAAATGAATCAATGTGAAAGATGATTGTGAAATTTATTATCTCATTCCTTTGAAAGAATTACATGGTGTAACCCTGAAAACTTAACCTACAATTGGAAGATAATAATATTTTGTTCTTGTATAACGCATCTATCAGATAATGATATAACATTCCTATGCGCTTTCACAGAAATTTTGGAATTTATTACCCCTACTTTTGATAAATGCACACTTCACTCACCTTGTATGGCAGGAATGTTATGTTCTTTCAACCAGTCGCTGAGCGACTTGGCAGCTGCCCAGTGATTGTAGTACTCGGACAACTCTCCAACGATGAGTGCCGATACATGAATCTTCTCCGACTCGAACCAGAGAGGGAGCCCAAACTCATCCTTGTCGTTGGGCGGGATGCCATAGTTTCCAATGAGAGGGTAGGTCAAGATGAGGATCTGATATTTGTAGGATGGGTCAGTCAAGGACTCTGGATATCCTACCATGCCAGTCTGAAACACTGAATATAAAAAAGAAAGGAATCATTGACCATGATGCCTGAGACTTTGAGGGGTGGGATTAGTGGAAAAGGCATCTTATATTTATATATTCAATTATGTAAAATTGATTTCCCGAAAAGTGTTTTGTGCACTTTTTGCAAGAATAGAAGATCAGCACACATCAAGCTTGAACGTAATTCTCTTTCTGATCATGGATTAATTGTCCTGAATTTTGGAGAAAAAAAGTAGTCTCTAGGTCTTTCTGAAAAAAAGGCCATCACTTACATTGTGAAGTTTCATGCAAAAAGTGCAGTGCTTTTTTAATGTATATCGCATGTTATTATCATCAGGAACAGGTGGAAGGTAAGCAAACTTGCTGTCACTCCGGTATCAAATTTTCACATTTTGGGTTAAATTCTTGACCGACTTTCAAGAGCTTTGAGCCTTTGTACTAAGGCTGCGATGAGTAGTCGAATACCCGAATACTCGCACTGTTGACAGCTACTCGAGTACGATTTCTCGTACTCGAATACTCGGCCGCCATTTTTTTTTTTTGTTGCTATTTTTTCAGTGGTTTTACAACCATCTCTGTGTCTCAACATAATGCGAATAAAGAATACTATTTAAAGCTAACCTACCTTCCTGATTTCAAGGGAAGAGATTTAATAAAAAGTGTTGATTTATTACGCAGGAGATCTTTTCTGAGCAAGGTAGCTAGGCCTCCAAAGCGCTGACATAATTCCCTTCGGTAACAATGGCTGCGCGAGTCCAAAGGCCGCATTGCGACATAATCCTTTTCTTCGGTAGCAATGCCTGCGCGAGTCCAAAGTCCGCTTTGCAACATAATCCTTTTCTTCGGTGACAATGTCTGCCCTAGTCCAAAGTCCGCGTTGCGACATAATCATTTTCTTCGGTGACAATGGCTGCGCGAGTCCAAAGTCCGCATTGCGACATAATCCTTTTCTTTGGTGATAGGGGTGCGCAAGTCCAAAGTCCACATTCCGACATAATTCTTTTCTTCGGTGACATAGATTCTAGTCTTTCTAGATCTAGACTAGATCTAGACTAGATCTATTTGTATTACTTTTATCGGAGCGTCGGCTTCGAAAAAACAGTCGTGACTGTACCGACTCAGGCTTATTTGTGTGAGTAAAATCACCAAAATAAAGGCTAGCTAGGTATTAAGTTTTATTTTCAAATATTTATAAAAAAAAACAAAAAAACAAAAAAAACATGGCGTCCGCGTATTCGAGTATTCGCGAGCAAGACTGGGAGTGTACTCGAGTACCTCATTACACAGTTATGCACAGCCCTACTTTGTACGAGTAGAAAAAAAAAAGAGTCCACTCGCGATCTTCAAAGTTAGTTTGCAAGGTTCGTCAGGTGCGAGAATGGGTGATGTCAAACGCATTGAAGGTTTTGCTTACATTTTTTATCACGCAGGCAGGGGTATGGGTGCCAATTTGGCCATTAAGGCTAGGACCTAGACTAGGTGATAATAACCAAATATTAACCGACTACGAGGGTAATGGTACAAACTATCATCGCCGCCGAGGTGATCGATCGGCGCTACTATCATCACGAGCCGCAGGCGAGGGATGATAGTAGCCCCAAGATCACCGAGGCGATGATAGTTTGTATCCATTGCCCGAGTAAAGGAGGTTAACATTTGTTTTATATCCCACATCGGCAATAAGGTCTATTTAAAGTGAATTTTACATAATTAAAAGAACTAGGTTTTCGCTTCAGCAGCTATATTGGTAGATATCGATATCATTTCGCGTAACCTACTTTGCTATGCTTATTCAATGGGCAAGTGGGGCAGCAGCAAAAAATTGCTGTACAAAAGTACTATCACAGTACTATCACAGGAATATAGTACTAATCTATAATTGATCATGTGACCTCGTTTAGACCAATCAGATTGCAAGATTCTTAGTATGCGGGATATAATCAATTATAATATTTCATATTCACAAAGCCCTAGTCAGCGATTGTCCACAGGTGACAATGCGCTCATAAATATGACATCATTCTCTCACAGGAAGACATAATTATTAATTTCATAATTAAAGATGCAGAGTTTTCTAGCGAAATAATTTTTTTAAATGTCTGTAAAGTGTAAAACACATGTGATATAGATCTATAGATCTACATGTATATAGAAGTCTAGATCTATATATATATTTTTTTTGAAAATTGAAAATAAAACTCAACGCCATAACATTTTGGAAAAGACTGAGTGTGAGTGTGACTGTCAGTCACTCAGAGCTAGAGAGTAGAGTCAGAGGAAAACAAATTGCATGAGTCGGTATGTAGTATCTGCAACCTTCGTGAACAGATTTAAAGCCAGACTTGACAAACACTGGAACTTGGAAGAAATAGCAATATAATTCACCCTTCTCCCAGTAGACACTCCAACTATGACAATCCTGATATGACCCAGCAAGCAAGATACAGATGTAAAATGACCATGGTGCAAGACCCGGAAGCTGGGACATCCCTAGCCTCTTGTCGATGGCCCTGGCGCTGTTGCGAGCGAAGCGAGCCAGAATTAGAAAGCCGAGGCGCTTGCGCCGAGGGCCTCTTAACAAGTGATCTGAATTTCTTATGTTTTTCATTGTTTAGCGAATATTCCGACCCAACAGAAGTTCGGTGATAATCATCCAATCAGAGGGAGCTACTATGACGTAATATTAAATATTCATGACTGACTCGTGCATATGCATGAATTTTCATTACATCCAAAATGGCGGTTCATTTTTGTTTCGCGACGGATGACGCTATCTCGAAGAGCATCGAATATGCAGCCAGAAGGTTGAAAATTGACCAATTTAAAGATTTGCAAATTCATGCAATAAAATCTGCACTAAAAGAACAAGATGTCTTTGTAAATCTTCCTACTGGCTATGGGAAAAGTGTGATATTTCATGCGCTACCGCTCTGTGCTGATTTCCTCCGTGAGAGTGAGACTGCCGCTTCGCGAGAATCGGGCCGTCGATCTCCCGGGGCTTTGGCGGGCAATGAAGGGTTAGGTATACAGTAGGTATCTGTGCATGTGACAACGATTCAGTTACATCCTCCTCCAGCATTTCACTCGTTATCTCCCCTTTGGTGTCTCTAATGAGAGACCAGGTGAATTCGCTCAAGAATCGTGGACTTCAAGCCATCTATCTTGGGGATGCTTCGTCACAAGATGTGACTTTAGAAGGTAGGGGTCTATGAATATATGATTTTGATTTTGACTCAGCTGATCGAGGCTGAGCTGAGTTGACTTTACTTCTTTAGACTTTAGCTAGTTTAGTAGTTCGTTCCGTGCATGTCAATAAATGTAAGTTAGTCTCAATCTTTGTTCGTATTACCATTTAATATCTCACACTTACGTGTAGATAGAGCACTTTCTGCAAGCTTCGCTTGCGAAATGACTTAATCAGAGACTAAACAAACTTTTCAGCACTGATGAAAAGACGCATCTATTGTAGCACGGGAACTTTTATTCCCATTTGTGATTATTTGTAAATATATGATGATCTATGTTAAAAATGTGTACATTTGTCTCATTTTTTAAATATTTGTAATGTTTAAAATATCAAATATTTTATAATATACTTGGGTGTTAATATATTATGAGCGTGAGATTTACATGACTCCTCCAATAAATAAAAGACTATTCCAAAACTGGAAGAAAAAAATCATTGAGATTTCATTGGCCAATTTGCTGGGCAATCGCTGCGGTGTTACATTATTCACGTATACATGCATAATTAGTAGGAAATCGGGTCTCATGAATATATAATTCAGATCACTTGTTAAGAGGCCCTCGGCGCATGTGCTGTATTAACACTAAGTCTATACAGCACATTTTACGGGAGCAGCACTTTTACGGAAGTCCCATCAACACGAGTCAGAGGTCAACGTTATTATTATGTAAAGAGGAAACTCTCACGGTACATGTGGAGAAGCACCCGAGCTGTATCGCTCTGGTAAGATATTTGCTAATATTTCCTTAAATTTAAATATGATTTTTAAATTTCATAGGCAATTAGATGTAGAAGTGGCATAAAATTCATCGAGGCCACTGTCCAATTATTGGTCGGGTGTGGGAAGGGGTGATTTCGGACACATTTTGGGGTCTGTTGACATGCCTCTCCGCACGGGTCTATGGGAGCCAGTTAAGGCTTGGTGATATCAATATCAATATTTCACTTTATCACCAAGCCCTTAAGTTAGAGTAAACTGTAAAGTCAAGAGTCAAGACGTCTTTTGGCTTTTTGCATTTGCCACTTTGCCAGGCATTGCCAATTGCCAGTGCCAGTGGCATTGCAACTTAATGATAATATTATGATTGATAATTGATGAAATCAATTCTTACCAACTTCTCCCGAAACACTGCAATTAGCTCCAAACAATTTCCCAGTGTACTGCGTGCCATCTTCTAAGCAGAGAGTGGCCGACATTCTGAATGTGGAAACCGTCTCCAAACTTCACAACGGTCGACGAATCGAAGTGAAAAACAGGGCGCAGCTCAGTCTCACCAAACGGGAGAGTCTCGGCGGCCTGTCTGTGTTAATCACGTATCACGCACGTCAATGCACCTATTCAAAGTTTCCCGCGGGCGCGCTCGTTCCGATGTTACGTCAGCAGCGAGCTCAGCTGGATGTGTAGCACGTGGGCTCCAAAACGACGTAAATTTTCTTTTCCCGAGAACTCTACCACTGAATGTCACTCATATCATCAATGAAAGGCCAATCAGGTTTCCTCACTGACGTGGGATTCAAATATGTTGATACTATAGGAAAGTCCGAAATTAAAAAGATTCCAAAAAAAACGTGGGCCTGCTGTTCGAGATAGTGTTGATGGTGCGACAAGAAGCAACCATTTTGACCACACCGCGCGCGCGCCGCGCCTCGCGCGCGCGCCACGAGCGAGAGATGCACGATTTTTTTTTGAGCCGTACGCCCTTATCTGAGGTATGAATGCAGATCATACATGTTTGTCCATATACTTCCACCCCTCCCCAATAAATTTTAGGATCCTCTGGACTGAAGGGATTGGAGGGGGGTTTTTTTTCTTCAAGAGAATTATTTCCCTTACCCGAACGTAATTTTTGAATCCCGATATGAATTCACTAGTTTGTTTTTTGTTGTCACTTGTTGTTCATTTAAATTTTTCATGTTTTGCCTGTCAAAGATTTTTGTTTCAGTTCAGGCAGGGCTATCATGCCTAGATCTATGCCCCCTTAACTCTAACCCAAGAATCCTGGATTCGCCACTGTCGTCAAACTGTCAACAACAAATAAAAGAAATTTCAATTCCAATGGGCACAATCAAGAAATACCCAGTGTTTCTATATAACAAAAATGATATCCTTTATAAATATTTTCTCTCCTGTCTCTCTCTTTCTCTTCCTTCCTCTCACTCTCTTTACGTGCCCCTCTCTCTCTCTCTCTTTCTCTCTCACTATCATGTTCTCTTTCCCCCTATCTTTACTCTCTCTCTTCCTCCCTCTCTTTGTCATGCTCTCTCTCTCTCTCTCTCTTCCACCCTCTCTTTGTCATGCTCTCTCTCTCTCTCTCTCTCAGGCACTATCATGTTTCTCTCTCTCAAGCTCTCCCCCTCTCTCTCCCACACCTCTCCCTCCTTCGCTCTCGCTTTGCCTTCTCTCCCACTCTCCATCTTATCCCTTTTGCTCGCTCTCTCTCCCAGGCTCTCTCTCTCTCTCTCTCCCCCATCTTTGGTGCTTTATCATTATTTTTCACGTTATCATGCATATATCACAGAAGATAACACAGAAATGCACTTATTTTATTTTCTACTTCAATTTATTATAATTTACTCCTCAGACGAACGTTCAGCAAACTACAATAATATTATACACGTTTGTCATGGAATGTAAACAAACAATATTCCTTATTATTTAAAAAATGACGTTTCATGTAATTTGTACATATTTTTTTCAAGCTGCATTTTTAAAGAGTGCGGAAGCGGCGGGTTTTTAGATTTATATAGCCACGATGATCATTAAAACGTCAACCATTTATAGTTATCCCTTTCTCTGTTACGGTGAGCTATAAAAGATTATTGGAATAAAATAAATTTTATTTTGAAGTGAACAACAAAATGAATTAAGAACTTATTGCAGTGATTTTGCTTATCGGTAAATCAACTATGATCGGGCATCATAATAGGCCTATATAGGCTGAATGAAAGTGTATAAGTATATGAGAAAATGATAAACAGATAATTATTTTTGATGAATTTAAATGAGGAAGGTGAGCTTCAAGTGTTTCCATCCAATCCGAGTCCTTGTCCTCTTTGTTGTAAATTCTGCAATAGAGATATAAATAATGATTATCGATATTACTTCATGATCATCCGTGACAGGAGTGACAGCCACAGTCATGAATGAAAAAAATAACATCCAACATGTCCAAATAAAAAGTCAAATAATGAATATAGCCTGTAAAGACGCTATGATTATTGCTGCATAAAATCTAATTGATTTTGGAAACAAAACAACAGACTACTGATTAAGGTGAAATCACCGGTATAATACAATTTATTGATTTTTTTTTTTTTTTTTTTTTTGGGAAATACCGAGAAAGAACGGTCGGAAGGACGGGGAGTGGAATAGAGAGAGAGAGAGGGGGCGGGGGCGGGGGAGAGAGAGGGAGAGAGACGGAGAGGGGGAGTGAGAGAGAGAAAGCGAGAGAGAGAGAGAGAGAGAGAGAGAGACTGGGGAGGGAAAGAGAGAGAGAGAGGGAGAGAGAGAGAGAGCGAGAGAGATATGTCGTGACAGTGTGGCGCATAAATAGTATTTTTAATTTCTTTCTTGGCACTTGACTGTATTCTATATTTACACATATTAAATCAACACTTTTTAAACTTTGACGTCAGTTGCAAATAAAGCGTCATTTTGACTCCGTTATCAAGCATGACAAAGGAAAATTAGCCCGATACAAATACAAGTAAGATAATCATTTTTTTTTTGCTCTGTTCATTTACATTGTGACTTTGTGTATAGGATTACACTCCAAAGACTGCCGCATCAGGCACTGACGCAGTCTTGCGTCAGCAAAATGACGCTTCGTGTGCAACGGGCATAAATCTACTAATCATTAGAGACTTTGAAGAAGATGGATAGACTTACTGGTATTTAACCCACATGTTGGCAGAGATTCTTGAGGGTCTTGTAGCCCCGTAGACAGCGGCAACCTGGTCTTCACTGATCCCACGTTTGCGGAGGACCTCATCCCTACGCATAACTGTCGTGAAATCAAGAGAAAAATTATTAATTAGAACAGCTCTGCACCTATACTTTAAGTTTTAAAAATAATTACACTTTCTTTTGTGCCCCTCCCCCCCCGCAGGAAATTGAATCCCGAAGGGCATATAGAAATATGAAGACCTTTAACTTTTTTCAGATTTTTGTCTTTCCTCTTTCTTTGTTATAATCTCTCTCTCCCCCTCTCTCCCCTCTCTCTCGCTCTCTCACTCTCTCACTCTCTCACTCTCTCTCACTACTCGATGAATAAAAAACAATCTACCAACCAATCAATCAATTATTCATTCATTCAACTAATCACACACCCACTCACTCACTCAATCTACTTACTCAGCTCCTTTCCAGGCAGCGAGTTGACCACACCACATCCATTCTTGACAGCACCCGCAACATCACTGGCGGCTTTCTTGGTCCAAGACCCGGCATCTTGGGCCGCCTTTTTAGTCCAGGAACTGGCATCGTGGATCGCTTTCGAGAACCAGCTAGCAGCCAGGACGTCGTCTATGGCCTCCTCATCCATATCTAGAAATGTGTTACGTAATAGGGGGAAATAAATACAATGATTGTGTGTAATCTTGTTATAAATACACTAAAATAAAATCAAAATACAACACTCTAAAATATGACATGCTATAAAAGGACACTTTATTAATGGTGACAATACAAATTCTAACCTTTTATCAATATGGAGATTGCATGTTTTAAACTTAAAAGGTTTCAACATTAGTTGAGTAAGTTTTATTTTATTATGCTACTCCCAGTGTTCTGTAAAAATCATCATTTCCCCCCACCTACCCTCTCTAATCTCTCTCTCTCTCTCTCTTTCCCCTCTTTCGCTTTATTTCTCTATCCCTTTCAATGTTTCACATCCTTTTCTCTGTCTCTCTCCCTGTCTCCCTCTCTCTCTGTCTCTCTCTCTCTCTGTCTCTCTCTCTCTCTAATTCAATCCCGTCTTTGGAACTTACACGTTTGGAGGTCCCCTTCATCATCGAAGAGATGTTCCAAGTTGGCCGCAGTCACGTCAGGGATTACCAAACCAAGGACCACCAGGGTAACGAGTATTGTGCCTCTCATTTCGAAGATGATCTGTGAAAAAGTGTTAAAATAGAAATACCAAAATAATAATAAAAACGCGTTTACATCACAATATTTTATATCTTAGATTCATACCCTGATAAATAATATTTGTAAGAAACTTTAATGAGATTTAACTTTAATGGAAAGCTTGATCAAGTAGGCCTATTTGGCATATAATAGGCGTATGAGGCGGGGAGGGGTTGGAGCCGCCATCCAAGAATGTAAAAAATATTAATATCCGAGGAATCATCGACATACATAATGGCAGCAAGGTAGTCTATTTGTCATTTTTTAAAATATGTCTTTGATATATTCATAACAAAATTATGTATTTTTACTCGCTCGCATGCAAGATTGAGAATATGGAACGTTGATCTTCGAGCAAGACAGTCAACCCTGCTAATATTGGTGTTATATTCCCTTGGAATTGCACCTCGACATGGTGATAACAATGATTTCATGCTTATTTTTTTTTTTTTTATGGCGGGCGGTATGAAAATAATTCTTAAAACTCCTTTTGAAAAAGACTTTTGAAAATTTTCCTTACTATGCGTTTATCATGAATTATTTTCTTAACACTCCCCAAAATGTTTTTATCACAATCTAAGCCAATATGATTAACAATTCAATAATTCATGTTTGAAAGGCTGTACAATGTAAAATATCAGAATGAAAATAAGGTGGGCCAATGAAACACAGTTCCATCAAAACATCAAAGAGGTGAAGTTAAAAGAACATCGATCTGATGCTTGAAGCCCCCATGTTGTAGAGGACACTCTTTTATAACCCAACCGATTGAATTCTTATTTTTACACTTGCCACTTGATTCGAGCCCTCAACCCTTGGATTGAGTGTCAAGTGAACGAACATAACACCGCTATAACTGTTATCACTTACCAATACAGGAACGGTCAGATGAAGACTGTTGAAGACAATGGTTCAAATATCTAGAGTATGGTGCAGGAAATAATCCTGTTGGTTCTATTGCTCTTGTCGAGATCCAGGCTGGCGAATGATTGGTCTCCTTTGCAGGGCCCCCTTTTATGCATTTTCTCTCGGTGCAAAGGAGGTGGGACATGCAGGACCGTATGGTCACAGGTAAGGCGACCCTGCCTTGACCAATACGGTCATGATGGTCGGTCAGTCCCTACCATGCAAATCTTAGTCATTTATTTTCAGAAATCTTACTTTGTATAGAAAGAAAGAAGCATCTAAATGTACCTTTAATAATTACTTATGACCAAAAAAAATTAATACAAATGATCAAGAGAGATGAGCGAAAGATTTCATTTTCCTGCATTTTCTTCCTATGCCCCATGCCCATTGAACCCGCCGATGGCGATAGAAAATAGAAATACATTTACACTAACAAATATGTTTACAAGGGTCTGCCACAACTCTTTACTTATGTATCAATTATCATTCTATTTACACAGTAGGCTTACAGTTTAACGAAATATAATGTAGGGCGATCCTGTTTTAATTTCTAAAATGTTTATCTTGTTGATTTCCTCAGGTTTTTATTCCGTAATATTAAGAAGACATTTATTTGTTTCACTTATCAGATTACATTAGATGTCTTTCTTCAATAGTGATGGAGTAAATATTCACAGTAGCAGATTCAGGAGGGCACGTGTCCCCCACCCCCACCTGCAAAACCCAAGTTTGAATACCATAAGAACATCTAATACAAATGCGCAAAAAGTGTGTTAGTGAGTCACCCCGGCCAAATAGGGACCAGGGGGGTGTTTCACAAAGACTAAGATCGACTTTAAGTTGGACTTAACTATGGCAGGTCATTCATGCCACCGTTTGCTCTCACCATTTACTGGCATTGGTCTCTCAAGGGACGTACAAATCGTGGTCACGAATCTATAGAATTTACATTTTTTTGATAATTCATTATTGAAGGAAAAAATATTATATAAAGATCATAATTGAGAGACCAATAGTAAGAGCAACTAGTGGCATGAATGGCCTGCCATAGTTAAGTCCAACTTAAAGTCGATCTTAGTCTTTGTGAAACAACCCCCAGCAGAACCTGAAAATATGAAAACCTCTTCTTTTAATGCTTGCTTGCTTGACAGAGTTATGACATTTTCGGAATTGTGCCCCCCCCCCCTCTCCTACTTCGCAATAGAATCACGAGAGTGCCACTGAATTGATTCCGACCCCTCATTAAAAAAAATCCCTCCTCCTTTCTTATTAATAGTCCTATGCCTTATAATTCAATACCTCTTGCCGACCTGACTGTTATCCGGTGAAAGCGATATTCTTATCTATCAACATGGTGACGTAACTCGCGACACCATTACTGCATGGTATATCCTCTGTTATAATGGCAGTCTGCTATTTGATAACAAACAATATGGTTCAGTGTACTTTTACTCAATATGGTATTCATCCCGCTCTGCAACACTGCAATTCCTCATGGTTCTACATGCTTTTCTACATAGAGTTCAATATAAAATTGCAGTTGCGTTAATGACTATGTAAATGTTAGGATCAAAATAATCGACACTGATGGATCAATACATCAGTACCATCATTATTCCCCCTTCCACAGGTTTCTTTATTTTCAAAACAACTTCCATCATATACAGTATATCCATAAATTATATACAAATAATTAAAGAAATAATTTCCATACATAATGTCTAAAACAAAGATAATAATCATTACGACCGAACACTTTGTGACAGATAAAAAAAACTTTTATGACAGAAATAGTATTTTAAATATATAAAACAATATCAAACATAAAAAATATGTTCATGTTCGTGTTGGCACATTTCCAACACTCTCAAAATATTTTCTAAAGTGAAACCATTTCTTTTACAATTTATTCTCTCTGAGATTTGTTTGGTATATATATATATATATATATATATATATATATATATATATATTTTTTTTTTTTTAAATGGAATATGACATTCATTTCTTTTTCAAATCCTCCTATTTAGAAAAATAAGAAGAAATTGACAAGGTCTCTTGACTGAACACTAATATTTGGCTAAAGAGCTTGGCAATACATGATTGCACTTAAATAGTATTGGCAACTTTTATATGTTTGGGGCAGAGGCGGCAGAACCGGAGGGGGGGGGGGCAGGGGGGACGGTGCCCCCAATTTTTCGAGTATCCCTAAAGTACCCATTTTTACATAGGAATGGTGCCCCTTTTTAATTCGATAAGTGTCCTTTTTTATTTCTAATAGGTGCCCTTTTCACTTACCCCCTCTGATAAGTGCCCCTTCACTTCTGACTATTGACCCTATTCAAATCTGAGAGGTGCCCATTTTACTTCAACAACTGCACTTTTCTTTTTAAATAAGTGCCCCTTCCTCTTTGGATAAGTACCCCTTTTCATCTTTGATGAGTGCTACTTCTCACCTCTGATAAGTGCTCCCTTTTATTTTGACCCGCGCCCCTATTCTTTCTAATAAGACAAAGTGTCATTTTTCCTTCTGATAAATGTCCCTTTTCTGTTTTAATAAGAGCCAGTTCCCCTTCTCATAAATGCCCCTGCTGACACCTCTGATAGATGTCTCTATTAAAATCGCACAGGTGCTCCTTTTCCTTCGACAAGTGCCCATTTTCCTTTGTAATAAGTGCCCCTTTCCATTCTCACAAGTGTCCCTATTCATCTCAGTTGAGTGCCCTTTCACCTCTTATAATTGCCTCTTTTCAAATCTGAAAGGTGTCCCTTATATTTTGACAATTGCCTCTTTTAATTTGTATGCCCTCTTTTCATTTTTATAAGTGCCCCTTTTCATCTCCGATGAGTGTCCTTATTCAAATTTGAGAGGTGCCCCCTTTGACTCTGTAATAAGTGCCCTATTTATTTTGACAAGTGCCCCTTATCCTTTCGAATTAGTGCCATTTTCCTTCTGATAATTGCCCCCTTTCCTTTGTAATAAGTGCCCCTTTTCCGTTCCAATACGTGCCTTTTTCCATCTCTGGTGAGAGCCCCTCATCGGGTGCAAGAAGTGACCCATTTTCACCTCTGATAACTCTCCTTTTTACTTTTACATGTCCTCTTTTTCTGTTCTAATAAGTGTCCTTCTCCCATTGGATATGTGCCCCCTCTTCCTTTCACCATAAAATGTGCTCCTAATTTAAAGCGACTAAGAGCAATTTTTTCTTTATTTTCAAAAGCTCGCTCGCTACGCTTGCTCGCATTTAAACTTGATATAATTATGTTTCTTATTATACAGATCTTTTCAGTCTTTCATGATTAGATTGTGCTTTAAACCAAATCAAGATTGATTTTTCTTCTTTATGAGATGTAATTTTCGTAATGCGACCTCGTAAATCATAAAATTTTTGCACGCTAGTTTCGCTCGCTCGTAAATAAATATTCAGACCATCACATCCAACTGCATGGTAGTAGAGGTGTCGTGGTCGAGTGGATACGTCGCCGGACTGTCGATCACAAGGTCCGCGGTTCGAGTCCCACCGCGGCACTAATGTCCTTTGGCAAGACATTGATTTACATTTGCCAGACTCAACCCAGGTGATGTAAATGGGTACCTGGCAGGAATTAATTCCTTGAAATGCTGGAGCGCTGTATAAACGGCAGCTAGGCTAAAGCCGGGGTAATAATAAATGCGCCTCGGAATATAATTATCTAGATAGACGGCGCTATAGAAATGCCTTGTATTATTATTATTATGCTTAAGCAGTATCTTGGACCATGTAAAGTTAGAATTAAACATTTAAATCATCCCTGATAATATCATCACAATGTAGGGGTATATACCAATGTCTAAACAAATTGTATATTTTCGCTTTGCGGTTTGCCTTTGAAGATGCACCTTTTTCAAGAGAGTGCCCTTTTTTGTTGGTGCCCCCAACTTTGAAAGACGCACCGCCGCCCCTGACATGTATGTTGATCCACATCCAGTTTTAAAGAAATTTCATTATTTTAGGGGAAAAATCGGGAATTTCGAAAGTGTCAAAGAAACTGTTCAGGAAATTAAAGAGAACTAAGGGAATTCGTGGTAATCGAAAAAAAATAATAATTTAATGAAATTAATGGAAAAATTTATTTTTGCTCATTTTATTTATCATTTTGTTTAGCTTTAGAATTACCTCTGAATTAACTGTAATTTTTTGCTCGCTTGTTTGCTCGCTTGAAAAATTAGAAGTTTAAAGTTGATATTCTGGTGCGACAAACGACGTATGATGTTAGCCTCGCCTGTAGTAATCAATATTATCCTCCGATCACTATCATCACCATCATCGCTATCACTTTCATCCTCTTCAACATCATTACCATCACTATTATCGTCTTCATTACCATCATCCTATTAAAGGCGATCACTTTCATCCTCTTCAACGCCATCAATATCAGCCTCTTCAACGCCATCACTATCATCCTCTTCAACGCCATCACCATAATCCTCACTATCATTACCATCATCACTATCACCCATTACAGGCCATTACTATGATTCTCTTCAACGCCATCACCATCGTCACTATCATCGTCTTCATTACTATCACTACCATCATCTTTCTCTTTAAGGTCACCATCATCTTCTCGGCCTTCCTCTTCCTCCTTCCACTGCTCGCGTCATAATGTCTTTTACTGGTTTTTCTTCATCAGCCCCTCCAAGTGTCTAAACCATCTCAATCTCATCTCCCTAAGGATGTTAGCAACCTTCAGCTCCTTCATATTTCCTCGTTTCTTCTCCTGTCTCTCCATGTTACCCCTAGTATTTTTCATAACATTCTCATTTCTGTCACATCCAGTATTTTTTTTCTTTCTTCGTCAGAGCACACGTTTCAAGGCCAAACAGTAGCACTGGTCGTTAAGTTGTGTTAAATAACAATATGAATACTAAAATTCGAAATATCTCGGTGAAATTTAAGCTCTTTAGTCGGAGCAAATTCAACTTGACTTTAGACATTAGACTTTACTTGTTGAAAAGTAGGACAAGCATTATGGCATTATGGAAAAGTCTGATAATAATAGTTATGAGAATAAATTATATGGAAGTTGCGAAAGATCAAACACAAATTGGCAACTCTTCGATTTACTCGATCTTCGAACACCAGTCCTTTCCTAATTGCTTTGGACTAAAATGATTCTTAACTCATTAATACAATATCTTTACTTTGAAGATATATTCAATTATCTAGAGGCTCTAGATAATTATTGCACAATACATCTTGCAAGGACCCCGGCCCTTTAACAAATAGATATTATTTTCCTTCATCAACAACCGAAATGGAAATTCATTAAATTGTCTGTACAGAGCTATTGGGAGAAGGCCTCGCAAGATACGTCACAGCGTTGTCCCCTTGTGTTAGATTCAATACCGGTATTTTCACTGATGCGTTTCTTTAAAGATAAAGTTGAGTTCCGACCATGCGATTGCACTGTGAAAAAACGTTGTGGAATCGATCAGAAAAGGTTGATCATCTAGCAAATATTGGTTGTGTACTGCAAGGTTCTGGAATCATCAAAATGATAAGATATTTGGCCCAGTCTTGGTAAAGTTACAAGCACGTACTGTACACAGAAAGATGTATATGGGACTACACAAACATGTGGCATAAAAATCCGTCCCGATTTTTATGATGTTACATGCCATATTTAGAATATTAAGGCATTTAAAGAGCCATGCTTTTCAGGGAACATTTTTTTCTCTGATGTTCTTCCACACTTGCATATTATACAATGATAACGCTCACAAATTATTTTTCACCTCTTCCCAGAACTCAACCATCTCTTTAATTGTTCTGCTTTTATTTTAAAAACAACTTTAATATCACGGTAAACTTGCTCTTGAAAGAAAGTTTGGCATGCTAGGTTTGTATGCATTAGAGTGATTGGATGAGTATGTACACAAAGGAAACCGAGGCTACAGCGCATGAATAGATTCTGCTCGCTTCAATTATTTTGTTGTGCATTGTGTTCAAGATCACCTACACAATCAAAGATGATTTAAAAGTGTTTTTTTTTAAATAGGTAATCAATTTATTCAATTAGGATACGCGCCAGGGGATACACGTTGAATATCCTAAATTATTGAGACTAATTGGGATCGGGAGCACTGATTGAACTTGATGTAGCAATTCAATTGGAATTGCACTCTGCTAATACCCTCTCTCTCATCCTCCTTTTCTCGCCCCTCTCTCATTCTCTCTCTCCCCCTCTCTGTCTCTATCTATTCCTCCCTTTCTTGCCCCTATCATATTCTCTCTCTCTCCCTTCTCTCTTCTCTCTCTCTTCATCTCTTTCTGGCCCACTCTCATAATCTCCTCTCCCTCTTTTAATATCACTCACCACATTATAGATTTGACGGGAGACAAAGTAGATCAATCAATAAACATAGCGAATTAAAAACCTCACTCGGCCTGCACGGTTGGGGTCATACCAGAAGAGCTATATAGTCAATCATTGGCTGAAGCTTATTGTTTTTGGGGTAGCGTTACTTACAGGATGGCGACTGGCGAAAGAGCAGTGCTGGTAAGTCTTTTATTCTGATTATGACTATGATGATGATATGTATATCCATCGAACAGGGCCAACAAAAGAAGGATTTTGACAATGAACGTGATGGAACTGAAAAGGTGTTTTTTAAAGAGATTATTTTATTTTTCCTAATTGATTTATACGTCTAAAACATTTCAGTTACAGAGTATTAACTCAAGAGGTCTGCGCAACAAAGACAAACGCAGCCGAGCTTTCACGTGGTTTAAACGCCAAAAAGGGGATGTTCTTTTTATCCAAGAAACTCAATGGTCTAAAGACATTGAAAATGTTATTAAAAGTGAATGGAGAGGTGAATTGTATTTGTCTGCACGGTACAATAGTGCAAAAGGAGTTGTAACTTTGTTAAAAGAAACATTTGAAGCAAATATAGAAGACACAATGACAGATGACGGTGACGCAACGTAGGAATTGTAATTTTGTTTTTAAAATATATATGCACCAACAGAGAGAAGGCGCAAAGATTCCTTTAAAAAAAAATCACACTTGTATTGAATAAGCAATAAGAAAGAGTGAAAGGCACTTAATAATAGGAGGAGATATGAATTGGGTAATGAATCCGACAAAGGACAACAAGGTGCTAGTAGAGTATATTACAAGAAACCAACCGCTTTTAAGAATTTAATCGGAAATCTGAAGTTAGTACATGTGGGGAGGAAACATCAAAAAGATTTACAGCAATTTACTTGGAGGAATATTGCTTCAAAAATAGCTTCAAGATTAGATAATTGGTTTATGAGAGATGAATCTTTACCACTGGTGGTGTCTTCTGACATGATATGTCCAATGTTAAGAAGTGACCACAATGCCATTTTGCCTAATTTGAGAATGGGGAAATGTGTAAAAGGTCCTGGTTATTCGATACTAAATGTTTCTCTTTTAGAGGATGAATCATTCCAAGATGGAATTAAGAATTTAAATTAAAAAATTGTAAATAATGAAGAAAAAACTTTTGTTGAAGTGGGAAATGATGAAAATTAAGTGCAGAGAATTTTCATAAAAGTTTGCTGCTAGCCGGAAAGTAAAACAATAAAATTAACTCTTCAGATTTAGAAAAAAGATTAAAAGATTTGGATTTGAAATTAATAGAAGGAGATCCAAAAACTTTAGATGAATATATGTTAGTTAATGAACAACTAGACAAACAGTACCAAAGATAATGCAAAGGAGCTGATATAAGAACTAGAGTTATGTGGATGGAGGAAGGTGAAAAGAACACAAGATATGTCATGTGACTAGAAAAACGAAATGGTGAGAAAAAGTCTTAGCACAATTGAAGACACAGGATGGTAAAAATAGGTTGATAAGAAATCAACAAGAAATCATAAGTGAGGTCAAAAGATTTTTATAGCGATTTGGACAAGAAAGAAGAAATTAGTTTAGAAAGTATTGATGAATATCTGTGTTATGATGAATGTTCTAAACTTAAAGATAAAGATAGAGAAAGTTGTAAAGGATTAATGACAAACCAGGGAATGTTAAAAAGTAGTTTTTAGTATGAAAAACAATTAATCACCTGGTAAAGATGGACTCTAAATCGAATTCAATAAAACTTTTTGGATGAAATAGATCAGATTTTAGTCAATTTCCAAATCATTCATATTTAAACGGGCATTTATCTGTTTAGCAAAGAAAAGAGCTGATAACTTTGTTATTTAAAAAGGCTGTCCTGAGATTTTGAAGAATTGGCGACCAGTGACATTATTAAACTGCGACTACAAAATAGCCGCTGCAGTCTTAGCAAGTCGCTTAACAAAAGTCATATAGCATATTGTGAATGAAAACCAGGTTGGATATTTACAAAATAGATTAAGTGGTTTTCATATAAGGTTACCCTCAGATATGATAGATTACATGAATTTGAAAAATGTGCAAGGAGCTATTATGATGGTAGACTTCATGAAAGCTTTTGATGTGGTTAACATGGATTTCATAAAACGAACATTGAGTTTGTTCAATTTTGGAACACAATTTATTGATTGGATCTCTTTACTGTATGAGCACAAAGTTAGCTCTGTAATTGTGAATGGTTTCCTGACAGAACAATTTGAAACGCAAAGAGGTAAAAGGCAAGGATGCCCTTTTAAATGTATAGCTCTCAATTAAAACTATTGCAATATGCCGATGACACAGTTTTCTTTGTTAATGATAAGGAATCTAGGAAATGATTACTTACAGAACTAGAAAAGTGTGGGAGGGTTGCAGGTCCAAAATTAAATAAAGATAAACCACAACTTATGTCGATTGGTAATTAAATTAATAAACGGAGTTTGATAGGTCATAATTTGCCATGGACTAACGATCCAGTAAAATACCTAGGTGTATTAATTTGAAAAGATAAAGAAAAGGCTATGAATATTATGTGGGAAAGTAAAAGGCAAAAACAAAAAAACTTTTGGATAACTAGAGAAGAAGAAATTGAAAAGTGTTTGGAAGAGTACTTGTAATTAAAACACTAGGAAGTAGTTTGATGATACATTTATTAATGTTTGAGGTTGTACCAAACGGCTTTGTTAAAAGAATGAACACATGTTTTTTGTTTACATTTATTTGGCAGGGTAAGCGTGAATAAGTAAAAAAGCTTGACATGTCTAAGACTTGTAAGAAAGGAGGGGTTAATATGATGAATATTAAAAAAGACAGATAAGGAGTTTCAGGTTACGCTAGTTAGGGAGAATAATGGATGAGTCAGATACAATGTGGAAGTAAATGGCAAACTTTTGGTTTGACCAGTTAGGCGGTCTTAAACTACTGCTAAACTGCAGTTATGATGAAAGAATTTTGCATTATGATGCATCTAAAATACCATCATTTTATAGTGAAATTCTACTAGCTTGGTATAACATTAAGGAAAAAATTGTAAAGAACAGTTCTTTAGAAATATTGTGGTATAATCGAAATAATACGTTCAGAAAGAACATTATGTTTTGTAAACGCTGGTTTGAGAGTGGATTGGTTTTTGTAAATGATATTCTTATTGGAGGTACTGTTAAAAGTAGTGATCAAATTGTCAGCAACTTAAAAACCAGTCATGGTAAAGGAATTAAATGTTTGAACTTGCAAAACTGAAGAAAAAAAACTATTCCAAAACATTGTATAAACGGTGAAAAGGAAAAAAAAAAAGAACTTAGAAATTCCAAAAATCTTGGTTAGAGGTAAAAATTAAAAAATTGAATGAATTAACTGGAAAACAGTATTACAATTTATTTGACTCAAATAATGATGAACCCAGGTGTTGTTCATTTGGGGAAAGGGAATTGGGTAAAGATATAGATTGGACAACTTGTTTTAAAAGGTTCTAATTAATATCAAAGATAACAAACTAAGAAAATACTTTATAATCTTTTACCAGTGAACACAAAGGGAATTAAGAAGTGGAATTTGATTTCTGAAGACTTGCGTCAAACATTTGATGAGAGCGAAGATATCAATCATGCAAGTGTCACATGTAAATGCAACGACCGTTTTAAGAGGTATTTATGTTGGCTAATTGAAAACGCCTTTAATTTAAAAACAGAAATAAATGTAGAACTCCTCATTAAAATCGGTAATGAAAATTGCATAGATCATTTGATATCAGTTGCCTTTTGGTCAACATAACGTAATAGTAAGGACATGATTTCAGAAAATTAAGATTAAAATATTATTTTTATTTCAAAACTTAGGAAACGGATAAAAATAAAACGCAATAGCGACAATTAAAAAAACATTTGCATTATTTGCCAGACCAATTATCAAACTACAATTAAATGTGAACACTTGATGCAGGGGATCCTCGTCATTGCGAGCACCTTGGGACAATTGAGGTTGACGTGCAGTGTCAGATGTCTCATTGTTAAATGGCAATGAGGTGTAATAAATTGCCTTGTTGTGTCGGGTGCCTCGTTGTGACGAGGTTCCGATGTATTATATCAACTACCGGTACATGTAATTAAAATATGAATGTTAAAAGAAAAAAAAAATGATGATGATGATGACGATAAGTTTGTTTGTTTTATTTATTTCAATACGGTGATTAAAAACCTGCATTTAGCCGCCACGCTGTTTTTCAGCATGTCCGTATACAAACAGACAACATTAAAACAACAACAAAAAACATCAATAATGATTACAAATTATTTACAAAGAATAAATACCAAGAAAAAAAATTTATACTCAAATTAGTAAAAAAAGGAGGAAAGTTGTTCTTATTTTTGATGTTGTTATTGTTGTTATTATTATTATTATTATTAGTATTACTAGTAGTAGTAGTAGTAGAATTAGTAGTATCATCATCATTCGTCATAGTTATTATCATTTACTTCCAAAGGGACGACACGATTCCTATTTCAAAATGAAAATAACACAAACACATGGCATTTAGAAGTCCGTTACAATATTTTGCAATTCAGTTCTCCGTAGGTGAGACATGACAATTTTTTTTGTTAGATGTTTTGAATCATTGTTTATTTACAAATGAACTTACAACTTAAATATCGACTTCAAATTCTGACCTCACATCTATGCATAAACTTTCGCAGTATAAGCCTTAAATCATTTCCACAAACTCTTAATGGTGTACCCCCCTTGTTTTGATTCATATTAAATTGTTTACTTAAAAATAATTGATTATTTAAAAGAACATTTATCACCCTAATAGTGGGGGCGGAAAAATCGCCACGTGGATCCGCGCCTGGATTTCAGCAACATTTGTAAATCACTGGTATCGAATTAGTAATAAACCACGTTTGAATTTTATTTGGGGTGTCAACTGCCCAAGACCCCCGCCATGATCCATCAGTACGCCAGTGCTTCCTGGCTATTTGGGAATGTGTCAGAAATGGAGAAACGCGCATTTTGTTGAAAATCATGTGATATCACGAACATTTATAAATCACTTGTATGGAATTGAAAATAAGTCATTGTTAAATTTTATTGGGGGAAGTGCCCCCAAGGGCCCCCACACCAGTACGCCAGTGTTTGATACCATGGTACTACCGTGGTACTTTTTTTTATAAGGGATTAACTTGATTTTTGTGACTATTTTCTTCTTTACAAGATCTGGCTGTGTCTTTCCTTTCTTCTGTATGGTTCAGTACAGGGAGCCAATGGAGGTAAGTGGAATTTGAGCAATGGAGTAGCCGCATGGTGCACAGAGGATGGCGGGAGGGGAGACATGAGAGAAATAGAGAGAGAGAGGGAGAAAGTCTTAGTGAAAGAGAGATAGAGTGAGGGAGAGATAGAGAGAAAGAGAGAAATGCATCACACCAGTATCACAAAGGTAACTCCTTTAACTCCACTCCCTTTTCTAGAGAGAAAGAGAGAACGGATGCTGTTCGGTGATTAAATTCATAGAGACATTAGTATTTGTTATGATTGAAAAAACAAATTAATGAGATTTAAAAAAAATCACGGGTACGAAAGGGCAATCCTTTTAGCTCCGATGCTAGTAATAAAATAAACAATCACGAAGGTAACTCCTTAACCTCCACCCCTTTTGCCAGAGAGAGAGAGAGAGAATGGATGCTGTTTGGTGATTAAATTCATATAGCCATTAGTATTTTTTATGATTAAAAAAACAAATAAATGAGATTATAATAAAAATCTCGGGTACGGAAGGAAAACCCTTGAAGCTCCGATGCTAGTATTACAATTAACAAAATAATATCGTCACCATAGGAAACCATTGATGAGATTGAAAATATTGAAAATAATAAACAATCTCTGATTTTGTAGCGATGATTAGTTTGATGATCACCTCTGGTGCTAATTTATGTTTAAAAACAATACATTTAACACATAGTGCATGTATATAGATCATAACCAACCCTGAAAGTGTGACCGAGGATTACAGGATCTACCTCTCCTCGTATAATGATGATGATGATGCTAATCATGAAAATGTCCTCACTTTAACGGAAGCTGGGAGTGGTAATTAGTAAATGTTTGAATGCTTACTCCAGAGACATTTTTGCTCTGCAGTAATTTTATACGCTAAACTATTTCCTATTTCCTATTTCCTATTTTTCTATGTATTCCCAATCATTCAGGGTAGACTCCTTTTCAATTCTGAAATTATTCATGTGAACATTTTAAATAATACAAGATAGCAAGTGCTTTTGCACAGTCAACTACCAAGACCAACCAAGGAATTATTCAGTTTGAATTAATCTTTTGTCTACTTGACATGCTTGAGGCAATGGTAAATAATTAATGATTAATTGTACATGCCAAAGAATTCATCCCTGTATTTTTGATCACATCGCTTCCAGATCACAATTGACCACAGACAAGAATGATGCATACAATTCTACGTCAATTAACATGATTAAATAATTGGCTTGCAAGTGGGCATTGATATCATGATATTGCAAATTGTAAAAGGGCCAAAAGAAACTAATCATTAATTCATACGATCGTGCTGATGAATATTTTTGTTCATAAATTTCCCAAGCCGCAGTGGTGTAACTGTCAAGTTTAATATCATTTGACAACGAATATATTGTTATGTTGTTGTTGTTGTTGTTTTAATTTTATTGACGTCTATCATTCAATTATGAATAATTTGTTATGATTTGTCTCAGGGTTAGGTTATGTATGTAGTGCAATAAAAGCCAAAAATTGAAATTATTATTACTACAAACGTGACTACTATAAATATCATGATAATAGTCTGAGTTTAGATGTCTCTTAGCGCTTAATTACAGAAATATTATACAGCCATACATCATATTCAGGCTTGCCCGCTCACAATGTATGCACATTCCACACTCCCTGGGGAGCTTTTACGCCAGCCAGCCGCCATTTTACAGACCCTCACAATGCTAAGCAAACTACAATGCCTTTCGCATCCTACCGGGTACCCATTCAACTCTGTTGGAGAAAAGCAATGTCGATGAAATTGTCGATGAAAGTGCCGTGCCGCGGATCGAACCAACCTTCGCATCTCCAGTCAAGTGTTTAAACCACTTGACTATTAAACCTCAATTAACATGATACAGGAATAGCTTTAAATTAAGACATACTGCAGAAACTTTTCGTCTTGTAGTATCATAGTAAAGGAAACACGATGGCAACTATTTAAACAAAAATCAACTCAGGGGCAGTTTCTATACCCTATTTTATGTCCCATAGAAATCATATTTGGATTACGTGATACGTTATTGTCATGTTCGTTCATTTCAATAAACTATTAAACTTGTCTTAGGCTGATATTACGATAGTAGTTGCGATCATATTAGGATAAGGATGATCGGAAAGCCAAAATTTAACCGAAACTATACCTCAACTTCGTAATACTAATCATCTCTGTATATATATATATATATATATATATATAGATGAAGACTCCTAGGTTCGACCCTTGCTCGATCCTCCATCCTTGGACAAGGTGTTTTGCCCACATTTTTCTCTCTCGACACAGGAGTTTTTAATGGGTACCTGGCAATGATGGATGCTGGGATAATTTAATTGCAGGGATCCAGGAAGAGTAGTATAATTATGTCACTATACAGTGCAATGCAATTCCTGTTCAATCATGCATAAAAAGTTTGGTTTAATTAACCATGAAATTCACTCAGCAAATCATGAATGTATCATATCACCCTCAATGGTGTAAGCTCCTAAGGAGTTACCTCTCACAAATTGGAAGGCTGATTCCTGCGCAACCTAATTTTCATACCCTTTACAAAAGTGAGCAGTGCTCACCCAAGCATGAATTATTTTCGGACTTTTTGGTGTCATATGAAAGTTGAGTTTATGAGCTTTCCATACATATAAAACTTTCCCCCCAGAATTATATATTTTTTATTCGGCAGCCATTTCAAAAGTGTATAGTTTTTTTTGGGACGCACTGTACAGTGGGTATATATTGTTGTTTTTTGTAGTTATATTTATTATTATGATTACTTTTATTATTATTATTGTTATTAATGTAATTATTATGATTATTGTTTAAATTTTTGTTATTATTTTCATTATTATTATTATTATCACTATTATAATTGTTAGTATTATTAATTTTGATATTATCATAATTATAAAAATGATTATGATCATTATTATTATAATTATTAATATCAATAATGCTTATAATTATCCCCATGATTAACATTATTATCATAATACTTGATTAATTAATTTATTGTTAATATGATAGATTTATCGATGTTTTTATTACACGCGTTACAGACGTTCAGCAGCCTTGCCTGACAAACAAAAAATGCCCAACCCTGACCTCTAAGGAAGGCGATGTGATAGAGTACGTACTGAAAGGGGCTCCGAAAGAACTACAGACTCGATTCAGCCTGTTAGATACCAGGACCGTCTACCATTACGTTTGCAGAGAACCTGGTAGGAAGCTATCCATGTTAGAAGAGGACCATGGTGGCTGCTCTACCTTTAAAATACAATTGACGCCCCAGATTCGTATCAGATAATCACCATCTTCATAATATTATCGTCACCACCACCTTCATCACCATCTCATTATTTATTATCATTATCGTCATTATCATTGTCAACATCATGATCATGATCGTCATCAGCGTCATCCTCATTCATTACTGTATGACGATGATATATGTAGTGATTTGTAAGACATTTTGTTTTTTGGTGATTCTACTTTGGCTACCTTGTGGATTTTTACAAATAAATGCCATTTCAATTCAATATTACTCATCATCATCAGCGTCATCCTCATCATCATCGTCATTATCATCATCTTCATCATCAAAGGCATAGATTGCGTTATGACCTCTGCAAATCAAGCCTTTTATAGTGAGGCCTCACGTAGAACTGTGTCAGTGACTTGTGCGGTCTTTGACGCGCCATATGACGGTCAATGGTACAAAAAATGATTGCTAAATCAACAATTCACACACTAAAACTGCGAGAAATTGCTGGCGTATAGATTAAATTTCCTTGACAGGCTTCAACAGCGAATGTAATAACCCAGTCCAAATGACGTCTTGTGTGCAAAAGGCAATATTTTAAACTAGTATCCCTTCTCCCACAGAATGTCTCTACTACCCCTGCCTCAATGGAGGAACCTGTAACGAAACCGTTTTAATTAAGATGTATTGTAATAATGCAATTGAAGTGATGCGTCGGGATGTGTAGGATTTTACAGGCTCATTGGCACCAGGAAACGCGCGTTTGGGTTGACGCCCTATGTGTAACAGGCATATCCCTTTCCCCACAGCATGTTTCTACCATCCTTGCCTCAATGGAGGAACATGTAACGAAAACTTTATCAGCTTTACTAGCGCAGGTACTAACGCAACTGACACATCTTGTGCAAGATGCATTACATCACAACCATATCATTTCTTCCACAGCATGTTTCTGCAATCCTTGCCTCAATGGAGGGACATGCTACGAAACCTTTGAAGGATTTACGTGTTCCTGTCCAGACGGATATAGTGGCAACAGGTGCGAAACATGTAAGTTCCTTTTCCTTTTCATTCCCTGAATCAGGAACTTTCCATGCAGGGGCATAGACTTCTATGAATGAGCTTGTATGTGTGTGTGTGTGGATGAGGGGGGGGGGGGTGTCCTACGAAATTTGCCGGCAAGGCAAAAGGATGCTCTAACGAAATTTTAGTTTTCTGACAGAATTGATATTTTAAAGCTTGGGTTTGGAGGGGGCGTTCGCCTGGATTATAAATACCTCTGGTCACTTGGTTTCCAGCCCGCATACTGAAAAACACTTCACTTTCTTCTTTATAACGCTATATCTTATTTTCTTCAATTCAGTTTCTAATATCCTATCTGTAAGTTTACATGGATCTACTCAAAGCATCGGCGAAGGGAGAGTGGGCTTCACCAGCCATGATTCTCCATCCCAAGTTAAACTATTTACGAACGAGGCCTGGTCCATGAATACGTCCCATCTGGTCTGCCAGCACCTTGGGTATATTCGGGGAGCCTATGCTACATTGAGCGGCAATGTGTACAGCACCACTGAAGCCAACGCCAGTCCAGAGTACGGTGCTATACGGTGTGATCAGGATGCGAGGAACATATCAGAATGCTGGTACGAATCCAGACCAAGGGATGGTGTAAGCAGTGATATGATCATTGCAGTGGTTTGCTGTACACGTGAGTATTATGCTTTATAGCCGATGCACATGAGGCGTTATTCGGATTGTTTCACTTCCTATCCGAATCAAGCCTCCTCCTCCCCCTCTTCCTCCACATTCTTCTTCTTCTTCTTCATCATCATCATCATCATTATCATCTTCTTTTCTCTTTCCAATCTTTTTTTTTTAATAATCCAGATCCTATCTATAGAAAGATTTCCCTCAGTTTTTCACTTTCCTGATTGAATATGGCTTCATTATCGAACGCCCCCATTTTTACTGCATCTAGCAGCTCTACAGTCTTTTTACTTTTGAACTGTCGAAGTTGCAATGTATACTTTTTTAAAGTCCCAGTCGATATGATACTGACTTTATTAATTTATGATAAGTATATAACTTAACAAATATATATATAGGCATATCTTGGTGAGCCCCTCAGCTTCCGTAGATCATTCTAAATTGTAGAATTTATTCATGCATTCTGTCCATTACAAACAATACATTGCTTATTGTTGTTACACCAAAACGTACACAAGAAAATTGTTACTTGCTGTTACTCTCCAAACAATGTACGTACAGCTCTTGTATGCGGACCTGAAGGGAAGCCTCTGGGGATTAGTTCCGGCATTATTTCCGATTCGGCCATTACAAAATCAAGTTGTGATGCCGCGCTTAATTGTGACAGCACCGCCGGGCGCCTACACTCCAACGCGACCTGGATACCTGCTGGAAACGACTATGACAGCCCTTGGATTCAGATCTACTTGGAATCCTTGCACATGATCACCGGGGTTGTCACCCAGAGTCACCATTCCTTTTATAACAGTACGACTTCGTATACAATTTCATTCCGTTTGGATACCGACACCTGGTTACCCTATAGGGATGTTAACACGAATGCTAATTCTACGGTAGGCGAATATTAATTAATTTGAAGTTGGATGGAGGGGGTCGACAAGATTGTAAAGACTTTCGAGAAATCAACACGTGGGCAACAATCTTAAAGGGCCCATGACATCGAAATACAAGTGTATTCCTGTTGTTGTGCAGTCCTGCATACATCTCATATTTTGATATGTAAACTTCTGAATTTGTTTCATAGATTTTTAAATATTTTTTGAAATATTTGTTTTTCAAACTTGCTAAGCTCCACCCCAAAACCTCCAGATCTCATTCCCCTTGTGACATCATCTGTCAGTCATCAATGAGCCAACTTGAGAAAGTGGTATGTATCTTTGCCGAAGCCGACCACCTGTTACAATACGTAATACAATAGCAACATACAAGTTGCTATGTCAGACATGCTGTAGCATCACCAGGAAGACAAAGGCAATGATGATGTATTGTACGTATGTATGGAAGCATGCAATTCTATTATGAACGTGTGCTAAGCTGGGGGAAATTACATACCATTGTCTATTCTAGAATATTAGTTTAGTCTGACATGTCTGACATAGCAACTTATATGTTGCTATTGTTTGTGGTATTGTAACAGGTGGTCAACTTTGGCAAAGTTACATGCCACTTTCTCAAGTTAGCTCATTGATGACTGACAGATGATGTCACAAGGGAATGAGATCTGGAGGTTTTGGGGTGGAGCTTAGCAAGTTTGAAAAACAAATATTTCAAAAAATATTTAAAAATCTATGAAACAAATTCAGAAGTTTACATATCAAAATATGAGATGTATGCAGGACTAAACAACAACAGGAATACACTTGTATTTCGATGTCATGGGCCCTTTAACACCCTATTGTATATCCCGCAGAAATCGTGTTTGGATTACGTAATAGTCCACGTAATGTTCTCACACCAGAATAAGTGATTTATCTACATGGCTATTGAATTATCATGCGCTGACTTTTCGAAAATTTTTGCGATTGATCTGGTTTCTCTTTCATTTCACGGATTATATTCGTTATCTGTTTAAACAAAAATAGTTTTCATAGTTTTTCTGTTGAAGAGTTGATAAGCCCATACATACTGAATTGAAAAGATGTTTTAATATTTAAATATGAACACTCTGGGGTTCTACTTCACTTAGATACTTTTAATTTACACGTTTCCTTCTAGACCACCTTACAAATCAATCCAAACATTTCTTCCAAATGCAAGAACCAAAAAGGCCGATGAGGATTGATTCATTTCATCCTGTTATTAATGGTAACATCTGCTATAATTAGAAACAATCCTCTATGGATCGTTTTTGCAAAGCCGGGCATTTACAAAAAATTATAGTTCTTCACTATTATTTTTAAACTGGTGTCTCATATGAGCTATTCTGATTAAAATTTAAAAAAATCTCTGTTCCGATGTGTTTTTCCATTTTAATAATCTGGTTGAAAACGTTGTCAGGTATTTCAAGGAAATTTTAGACGTACGACCCCTGTTGAGCATTCCTTTCATCCCCCGTTGATGGCGCGCTTCATTAGACTTCACCCTCGGACTTACGTTGGGTCACCAGGTCTTCGTTTCGAGCTTATAGGTTATGGACCACTCGCTGATTACATAGGTAAAATAATATTTGTTTTCTTTATTAATACTTTTGTTTTCATATCCATTTACAGTGGCGTATCTATAAAGGAATGACAGCGCCCGGGGCAAGCAATGAAATTGAGCCCCCTCCCAACCTTATTTACATTACTATACAACCGAGCAAAGCGAGAAAAAAGACACTTTCAATATGGTGTAAAGATATTTACTTTGTCATATGAAAATTGTCAGTGCTTCCCTTTGTCAAGAACCATTCTGTTTTTAGATTTTGTGAACGAGCGAGCGAAATTGATAAACTGTTCTTCCTTTGAAATATTATTTCATCATGAAAAATTACTAGCTTAGATATCTTCGTGCACCTTGCTGCCCGAATAAAAAGATAACCGAGCATTTTGCTGCCAGAATATGAGGTGATGGTTGCTCGAATATTGGAACTCTAATAATCCTCTGGGGAGCTCAAACCCAGCGCCTACCCCTTCCCCGCCTCGTTTGCTTATGACTGGAGATCCTTGAGCAACAAATGAGAGAAAATTGTCGTATCTTAATCCTTCAAAAACTCAATTTCTAATACAATTTACTTTTCGTACTTTGGGCGCATAATCCTTAATGATCGTGATTTTTCTTCATTTTCTCTCCTGGTGCTCGGGCACGTGCCCCGTGCCCCCTTGATACGCGACTAACACATCGGATCGCAGAGAATCTTCGAAAAATGAACCATGGGAAATTTTCCTCCACATTTTGGAATGACTGTTACGTAATCCCAACGTGATTTGTAAAGGCAATACAACAAAATATGAAAATTGCCATAATGGATTTAAAAAAAGTTTTTGTGATCATTTTTCTGTATCAGTTTCCCGAGTTATTTCTCATTCTGTTTGCAAATCCGATGTTGGTTTATATCAATTTATATAAAGCGTCCGTCTTTTCCACCGATGTCAGAACATTAGGACATTTGAGAATCATGCTTTCGTCAATTTTTTGTTCGGCAACCACCCCAACCCCGTTCATCCACTTCTTTGATTGTATACATAAATCGCGGTTAATTAAGGGTATAAAAATCAGAGTTAGACGGTGTCGCCGTTTAGGGCAATAACAACCTTTCATAAGACAGTGTGAGTGCGTACTTTAAGTTTAGAGTGATTTACGCAGATGTATTTGTGTTCGATATGCAATTCCTGTGTACCCTTTCTCATTATCGGTATCAAGTACTAGCTTTTTTCTTATTCTCTAAAGGTGAAATCTACCAGCCGAATTTGAGATGTGCCCCACCCTTGGGAAACAGATTAGGAGTTGCAAATAGCAGCATCATCCCCGATAGTTCATTTTCTTCAACCTTCGTCAACTCAGATTATTATAGGGCTTACAATGCACGTCTTTTTGGAAATAAAGCTTGGGGCCCGGTTCACCCTCGTCATCCTGGTGGAAGGTAGGGAATTCACTCTTATGGTATAATTTGGTTTTTTAAACGGTACATTCAACAAAAGGTGTGGTGCCAGTCCAGTAATATGGGGGTTGGGGTGGGGTTGGGTGGAGGGAATTACAACACGGGAAATTAGGTAGGCCTACTTTGCATTTAGTGTTTACGAATGGAATTGACAGTCAGAGGTATTATAGAACGACTTATTGTTATTATTGTTGTTGTTATTATCATTATTATTATTATTGATATTATTATTTTTAGCATTATCATTATCATTATTATCATTATTATCATTATTATCGTTATTATTGTCATTATCATTAATGTTATCAATATTTTCATTATTGTTAAATATTATCATTGAATATCATTATTATCATTTAATATCATTATTGTCATTATTTACGACATGCACGCTCAGGTTAACCTCGGCACTGTGTACCAGGTGACTGGGGTCATGACCCAGGGGAGACCACCCATACTTGGTTATGGCGATTTCCATCAATGGACAACATCCTATACGCTGTCAATCTCAATCGATAGTTTGACGTGGGTCGGTGTTTCGGAAGAGCATTGTGGATTCTTGAAGGTTAGTTATAGTTTGGTCCCTGCCTGTCATCCATTCAATGGATAAGTTGTAATGATGACAGAAATAACAAAAGTAATAACAACAACTACAATAACACCGACTACGTACTATTACAACTAATCATTGGCGTCAATCGGGGGGGGGGGCACATCATATCAAATGTCCCCCATGTTTTGTCGGAAAAGAAGGGGGACCACCAGGAACAAAGATTTTGTATACATTGCCAAGGAGATGAGAGTTAAATTCTCGTTAAATAAAACTAAACTTTTCAATGCATTTTCACTTTTGATTTTGGGGGCACCAACAAAGGGAAATCTCAAAGCGAAAATATACAATTTTTTAGACATTGGTATATACCTTTACATTGAGATTACATTATCTGGGATGCTTTCAATATTTGTTTATCTTTATACATCATACAAGATATTGCTAAAGCATCATACCTTGCAGTTGGGTGTGATGGTCTTAATATTCATTTGCGAGCGAGCGAAGCAAGCGCGGAACATTTTAAAGATTTGTGAGGTCGCAGTGCGAAAAATTATATCTTATAAAGAGGAAAAACCCCAATCCTGATGGGGTTATAAGCACATTTTCATAACGGAAGACTGAAAAGGCCTTTGATATAAAGTAACGTAATTTTATCATCTATGAATGCGAGTGAGTGTAGCGAGCGAACTTTGGGGGAAATTGCTCTTAGTCGATTTAAACTAGGGGCACGTTCAATGATGAGAGGAAAAGGGGACACTTATCGAAAGGGATAAGAAACCTATTAGAAAATAAAAGGAGCACGTGTCAAAGTACAAAGGGTAATTGTCAGAGGTGAACATGGGGCACTTCTTATACCTGAAAAGAGGCACTCACCAGGGATGAAAAAGGCACTTATGAGAATGGTAAATGGGCATTTGTCGACGGAAAAGGGGCATCCATCAGATTTTGATAGGGGCATTTAGAAGAGGTGAAAAGGGGCAGTTATAAAAAGGGGATAGGTCCATTATTAGAAAGGAAAAGGGGCACGTATCATTTTTAAAAGGGAAATTATCACAGGCGAAAAGGGGCACTTATCGCACCTGAAAAGGGGGCACTGACCAGATATGAAAAGGGATACTTCTGAGAATGAAAAGGGACTTTTATGAGAAGGTGAAGGAGCTCTTTGTTTAATAGGGGCACTTATATGGAACGGGGCACTCATTAGAAAGGAAAATGTGCGCTTATCGCAGTTAAAAGGGGTAGTTATTAAAAGGGGAAGGGGCACTTCTTACAGAGGAAAAGGGCACTTGTCAAAGTAAATGGGGCCCTCTTAAATTTGAATAGGGTAATTATCAGAAGTGAAATGGGGCACTTCTCGTACCTGAAAAGGGGCTCTTACTAGAGATTTAAAAGGGCCCTTGTGAGAATGGAAAATCGACACTTATTGCAAATGGAAATGGAAACTTGTCGAAGGAAAAGGGGCACGTGCCAAAATAAAAGGGGCACTTATCATAGGTGAAAAGTAATATAGGGGCACTTTTCAAACTAAAATGGGCATTTTTCCTATGTAAAAAGGGGCACTTTAGAGCTACTTGAAAAGTGGGGTGGGCAATGTGCCCCAGCCCCCGGCCCCCCCCCCCCCCGGGAGCGACACCTCTGGCTCTGAGGCTGGCCTTATATATATCCACGTTACTATAGTCCTGTCCAGACGGAGAAGAGTTACCCTAGGGTAAAGGTGGTGTTAAGAGCTAGTCGGGGTAAATATGGCGGGGTATATGGCGGGCCAAGCATGCCACTATCCGTACAACTATACAACTATACGACTGTACGTCTATCCAGCCGGCCAATCAGAACGCAGGAAACTGTACATCTATACAACTATACCAGAGGCGGATTCGGGGCACAGGGGGCACGTGCCCCCCTTTCCCGGTAAAAAAACACCTTCTTATATTCATCCCCCTTTCTTTCTTTTCCCTTCTCATTATTCTCTTTTCCCCCTTTTCTCTTTCCGTCTTTCCCCTTTCTTCCTTTTCCGCCTTTTCTCGATCTCCCCTCTCTTCCCCTTTCTTCCTTTCCCCCTCCCTTTTCTCCTTTTCCCTATTCTCTCCTCCCTCTTTTCTTCTTCTTTCTCTCTTCCCTTTTTTTTTCTTCTTTTTCCCCTCCTTTTTCTTTCCCCTCCCTTTTCTCCTTTTCTCCCTTTTCCCTTTTCCCCTTCCCCCTTTCCCCCCTTTTTACCGGGGGCACGTGCCCCCTGAATCCGCCACTGGTATAGTTGTATAGATGTACAGTTTCCTGCATTCTGATTGGCCGGCTGGATAGACGTATAGTCGAATAGTTGTATAGTTGTACGGATAGTGGCATGCTTGGCCCGCTATACTTACCCTGACTAGCTCTTAACACCACCTTTACCCTAGGGTAACTTTTCTCCGTCTGGACAGGACTTTTGACACATGGGAAACGATTAAGCTGCTTAAATTCTTCGCCGACACCGTGGTTCCATCTCGATGCCGTCCTACTATAATACGATGGCTACACGAAGGCACCGGCTGTCATACGATGGCTTAAGATGCCCCCACGAATTGCCCGATGTCTTTACGATCAGAGCCGAATTTGAACATTTCCTTTATCGAGTGTCCAACTGGTGTCAATTTCGGGACAGTGTGACGCGGGCATTATGATTGCGATGATAATCATAATAATGATAATGGTATTTATGTAGTAGGCCTAATAGTAATACTACTACTACTACAAGGCCTATTCATAATAATGATAATGATAATAATAACAATAATAACAATAATGATAATAATAATGATGTACATAAATATAGTGCATTAATTAAAAAACTTCAGTGCACTTTTCGCTTCTTTTGCACAACAAATAAAGACACTTGATATAAAAATAATAATTTCTGTGTAGTTAAAGGGGGTGTAGCATGACGAGACTATGCGTCTTTCCCGTGGCCTGACTCTGGGCCAATCGGGTATACGACTACGGACGACGCGACCGCAGCGATCACGTGCGTGCAACATATGCGAAACCGAAGGGTGAGGAGAACTTCGGTCTGTTTCGCGAACTCTACCGAGCGCTGACCATGTAGAGATTAAGTCGCTGACTACCGTTAATCAAGGCCGTTCGTTTACGTGCAGTTGCCCAAAGAAGACGTAGATGGCGTCAACCAGTATTCGCCATGCTACACTCCCTTCAATACTATAACATGTAAAGCATATCACTCATCCGACCTCCATTTAACTTAACCAAACAATTATTATGGCCTATAAATCGATAAGACACCATAGTATGGATATTTGGAATGCTTTACCTGACAAAATTAAACCCTCTGCATCTCCCTTTTCATTTAAAGCCTCGATGAAAAAAATATTTAATATCCAAATATTTATAAACACTATATGGGTCTTAACAATTTTATTCAATTGTTTGTTTTTATAACTTGATTTAAGATGACAATTTCAGTTCATGAACAAAACGAATAGAACACTTACTTCACCTGTACACTCCCATATGCACACTAATTTCAATTTTCTTTTTCTTTTCTTTTCTTTCTTCCAAATTTTTAGTTAGTTACTTTCTGACCCCCCCAAAATATCCTTATATGTGACATTCCATTCTCCCACCTACTCCTATAACAGCGTCATGTGCCCCCTTCCCGGCTGCTATCGACTCAAGCATTCATGCTTATGATAGTTGGCTTCTGCATTTATCTTGATTCTTTGATTTACCTTAATACTTTCAAGTTTTCAATTATATCTATATATTTGTTTTTGTATTTAAGTTGTCACATTTCATGTAAATCAATTATATTATATACTATTTTTATAGTTTGAATATTTGGTATTTGATCATTTAATTAATGCAGAAACATCTGCTTAAAAAAGAGAAAAATCTTGGAGTATATAGGTTTTCCCGTCCATTTTAACCCTTTTTTCATTCAATTTCGTCCGAAAAACTTACTAAACGCACATATCTCATAGTCAATTTCGTCTTTGGTCATTCATTTTCGAACTTTTTTCCAATCAATTTAATAATTTTGCATCCATTTTCGTCAAGTCAAATCAAGTTTGTTCTCCTCGGCTGCCAACGTACAATTGCATAAATCAACTTCGTTCTGTTGCAATCGATTTCGTCAAAGCGTCATCTAAATTCGTCACTCGTTCGTTATAAGATACGACAAATTTGAATGAAACTCTCTGGAAATTGAGTGCACAAAGACAAATTTGATTATTACATTCTGCAGCGGACCACTAGGTGAGACAAATTCGAATGAAATCTGACGAAAATGATTGGTCAAGTGTTGAAATTTATTACCCATTGCCTAACTTGAATGACAAATGACTAAATTAACTTTGACATTTGCACGATTCCGGATTCCTGGGAAGAAGTCAAAATGCACAAAGATGATTTTTGGATGAAAAAAGGTGTAAAAAATTGAAGGAAAAATCCAATTCACAGAGGAGATGCATGTATTTATAAAAATGAATAAATGTGAATATTCTATTTTTTTCCCGTATCTCTAGGAATTTCCCGCCAATTTTGACGGGGGGACGCCTGTGACAAATTTACTTCCAAGCCCACTTTCTGCACGTTTTGTGAAGATTTACCCCATAACCTATAACGGTTATCCATGTATGAGATGTGAAATATTGGGGTTCAAACGCGGAATGGTCGTATAATTTCTTTATGGAAGAAACTGTTCATGAGCCGGGGTGGACGGCCATGTGGAGGTGCGAGTTTGGGGAATATTTCGCACTGGCTGTCAAGAGATGACTTTGAATATTTGTATGTATCATGTACAAAGACTATGTATCATGTAATAAGACTATTTATTGTATGCTATATGTATAGGCATTATTTTTATTAGGGGAATATTTCGCACGGGCTGGCAAGAGATGACTTTCAATATTTGTATGTATCATGTACAAAGACTATGTATAATAATACTATTTATTGTATGATATGCAAAGGCATTATTATTATTATTTATGTATCAATTATATCATCTACATTTATGTATATTCCTTGTTAGTAGGACTGTCTTGAGATAGAACATTCCAAAAAATGATAATTCTCAAGGGAAAAAAAGAAGATAACTTCCGGTAAAGGTTTTCCAAGTAAATAATGAAAAGAATGACGCTGGTCAAACGTCACAGTAGTCGTAAGTCAGCGTTCTTGTGATTAACCCTGAAAAGGAAGCATTATGCCCATAAAAGGTGAAGGGAAAGGATGAATGGGGAGAAAAGTAAACATCTACCGGTCAGACATTTCCAAGAAGAAACACATTTTTGTTACCTGGTCCTTCGGGCTGGTAGGAAATGAAAGTTTCAACCAGTCAGGTGCAGGCTGCAAAATGAGTGACCAGGCACAAGCCAATAACATTTGGTGGGGCATAGACTTCGAAACTATTTCTAAGAATGTTAGTCACCCAAAATCTTGACCATTGGGTCTATGGGGATAATTGTTATAAATTCAACTAGAAATTCAATTCCAATATAGAATCTGTTGCAATTCGATGGAGAAATACAACATAGGTGCTGTAGAGGAAAACCTGATAGTGCAGGTCTTGTGATTCCACATTGGACAAATTGGAAGCAGTGTTGATCAGTATACACCAACGTGAAGTCAGTATTTAGGACTTATGTAGCTGCACTGTAACTGGAACAGAGGGACAGGACAGAACCATTGTTCCAGGTCTATCCAGGGACAGGGGCTGACGTCAGACAGACAAGTTGTCCAGACATGATACTCCAGAAGCGGGAGATAATCAAACTAAAGACAAAGCTAAGGGTCTACTTTAAAGATACTATGTCCCTTTTGTAGCCAACATCAAATTCTGTAGAACTTTGCAGGAATTATGCATATGTCATGTAAGTCCTATCTGTGAAATTTAAACGTTAGCAGTGTCCTAATATTCAAATTATGCAAGGAAACCTGTTTACTTGCTAGACTTCACTGTCAGACACTATTGAGTGACTGACTGGCTTTTTCATCTTTGGTAATAACATACATAAAATGAGCTGTAAAGGTACATGAGCATTTGTCTACATCAATAACCCACTTCTTGTAATGGCCAAAATTAAACTGATTGAATCTTTGCGCAGCATAAAACGTACGACCATTCGGTACAATGGTCTGAAAATCAGACTATTACTTACTGGCTCTATAGCTCCTAAGTCGATTCGACAACTAATAGTCGTTATTTTCCCACTTAAAGAAATTTTCAAGCCCCCTTTTATTTAGGGAAATTCTAAATCAGTATTGTCTTTCAAATTCTGTTGGAATTTAACATTTTCATTTTTTGGCCTGCAAATGGGACATAGTACCTTTAATCAGTAAACTGTATTAATCTTCTGTTCAAGTCTCATATGTTTGAATTCATTTATGTATTCTGTTGTAACCGTTGTTCAGAATAGTTTGCATTAATAAAGGTTTATTCAACCTAATTAATTTTGTTAATTATTCTTCTGTTTGCAAGGTTACCAAAGTCTTAGTGGCAGTACCAACAATAGCAAAAGATCCCAAATCGCAAGGTGTTGCTAGCAGGGGCGGATCCAGCCGGCGGCAAGGGAGGGGACCTAAAAAGGGGCCCACTTCGTGCGAAAATTTGAAAATCGTGCCGGTCGATTTTTCGTTCAGTGGGGTAGTGAGCAAAAAAATAATTTTGGCACCCGAAAAAATTTTCCCTCCGGGAAGGGTAATTTTTTTTCCACCACCACCTCCCCCTTGGGCGCCAGGGGTAGTGAGCACAATTTTTTTTTATTGGCACCCGAAAAAAAATTTTCTCTACGGGAAGGGTGATTTTTTTTTTCCACCGCCTCCCCCCCCCTTGGGCGCCAGGGGAGGGGGCCCAACTTCTTTTTTCAAAAAAGGGTGTTTTTACCTGTTTTTTGGGGGGCAGGGGCCCCGGGCCCCTGGATCCGCCACTGGTTGCTAGATTCCACCTTGTGACACGGATCACGCACTATTTTGGCGTGAGGGCCGGTTGATATTAATCTTATAGATGCAGAAGGCCGGTCACGTCGAAATTTCCCGACAGAAAATCAGTTCCTGCTCACCCATCTCCAGAAGGAAACGACTTCGAGTACCCCTCCCTCTATTTATTGGATAAGAAAGAGAGATGTATCTTTCTGAGAAAATGTCTGACAAAAATGTGCATAATATGTGAGGTCTTGAGACCAGCTCGATTATTATATATCTTTGAAATAACTCCCTAATTTTACTGAACGGAATTTTTTCTTCTTCTTATTGTGGGGTAGGGGTAGAAATTGAGAAACATTTCATGTAAAGAGTTGTATAATTATTTATACAAGTGGATTCACGTCGTTTGTTCTTGATTCGAGGTTCAAACGAACCTGGAGCCTGCTCCATCTGCCTATAACAATCGATGAATTATGTTTAATCAAATGTCCGTAATACTTAGATGTGTTCACACATTCATGTCTCATGTTGCCCCCGCTTTTCCCAACAAGCCAATGTCCCTTATATATATATATATATATATATATATATATATATATGGTGAAGAAGTAATAATAAAAAGCCGTAGAAGATACCAAATATACGAATTTTCGGCTATATGCTTTTTTCAAGTCATGACAAATTTATTCAATATCAGCGTTCTTCACAACTGTTTTCGTTTTGTTTGTTTCTTCCTTCCATTCTTATTTTCTTTGATTCTTTGTATCGACATCTTTTCTAGCAGACTTATCCTTTTTGTTTTCTGAACTGTGCGCACTTAGTAACTGCTGTGCCCAATTTTAAAGTTTTGAGTAAATTTGTCATTACTTGACAAGTGCCTGTAGCCGGAAATGCGTATGTATGTTCTATATACGGTTATTTCATTATTTCATTATTTCTTCTTCACTTGTATATTTGTTGTCAACCGCCGCAGGACAATACATATATATATACATATATATATAGAGAGAGAGAGAGAAAGAGATAGAGAGAGAGAGAGAGAGAGAGAGTAAGGGAGAGAGAGAGAGGGGGAGGCAGAGAGAGAGAGAGAGGGAATGTAAAGCAATGATACCATAGAAAGACAGAAATAGAACAAAAAATAAAGAAATAAAACAATGACTCCTGTGTGATAATAGTCATCTCTCAAAGAGACCCAAAATGTCCAAGCAAGCAGGTGAAATGTAATTACATATATAAAAGTAACAATAAACAAACAAGTTAATAAACATATATGAACAATAATAATCATGAATAGTTAAATAAATAAATTATCAAATCCTTGCCCCATGAAACAGTTTCCTTGGTACAGTATTGCACTTTGAATGTTGTTTAAAGTATCTTGCTCTGTATCAACCAGAATAAAAAATAGTGATATTTGGTCACAACATAAACGACTTTTCACAAAGCACAAGTTATGATATTAAAAAGATATACACAATTTCAGCTCTATCGTTTACTTTGGTGATATTTCCAAAATGACTTCTTTGGAGATGCAAAACTTGAATTTGAAATGGTCTCAGAAGATTCATTTTCAATGTTCTCAATGGCATGGCGCCATCTTATCTGTCAGAGGTAAATATGAAGAGGAAAATGTACAAAATCCGAGATCAGTGAGAAACAGTCTACATGTCGTACCTGCAGTCGAAACCAAATATACACAACGCAAAATTTATTACATAAAGATTATACAAACTCCAGCTGTATCATTTTTTTTCCTTCCTTTGGTGATATATGCCTCTTTTCAAAATTTGAATTTGAAATCGTCTGAGCTAGATGATTAATTTTCAATGTTTTCATGACATGGTTCAATCTTATGATGATGATATTGAGAAAAAAATGAACAACATGAAAACATCAACATCCATAATAACTATATTGTAATTACAAAGAGAGGAATGATGATTTTGGTATTATATGAAAGGAAAACCAGTATCACGAGGTATACAGTATACACGGCGCACAAGCAGCGTCACAGCCATGCTGAATCAACTTCAATGGGCAAGTGTGCAGGAAAGAAGGGCGCAGCAGAAAGTATGCATGGTTTACAGCATACTCCACGGCCTGGTTGATTTTCCAGTCACATACTTCATACCAGTTGTTGGTCTCTGAACCCGTGGAAATCCACAGAAGTTCCAATGTCCCCTTTGCCCGAACTCTGCCATGCCAAACCACGTTCTACCCAGATACTATCCGACTGTGGAACTCCTGACCATCTGCTGTCGTCAATTGCACCTCTTTGGAACTTTTCAAGCAGAGGGTGCAACACATTAAGCTCCGTTGAGCTTCAGACTGTTTTTAGCTGCACTTAGAATTCTTATAGAGCCTTTTTACTTGCACTGTACACTCGGCACTTGACAAGCACAAGGTGCGATAATACATCAACGGCGGTCTGTACTATACTGGAAGAAGAAGAAGAAGAAAATACTACAATGTAAATGCAATACTAACCTAAATACACGTACATGTTGTAACTTATAATGAACCCCATTATACTACATTAAAGGACAATCCAACCTTAACAGACAACTTCTGTATTAAGGATATACTTCGTGATACTGGTTATCCTTTCATATCAAAATAATCATTCCCCTCTTTGTAATGACAATATAGTTATTAATGTTGTTGATGTTTTCAGGTTGTTCATTTTTTTTTCTCTCAATACCATCATCATAATCTCTGAGATAAAAGATTAACACATGTCATGAAAACATTGAAAAATGAATTATCTGAGACGATTTCAAATTCAAATTTTGAAAAAAGGCATATATCACCAAAGGAAAAATATAGATACAGCTGGAATGTTTGTATAATCTTTATATCATTACTTGTGCCTTTATGTTGTAACCAAATATCATTTGTTTTTAAAATTCTGGTTGATAAAGAGCAAGATACTTTAAAAAAACATTCAAAGTGCAATACTGTACCAAGGAAACTGTGACAGTTTCATGGGGCATGGATTGAATAACAATGTGTCTTTTTATTTACCATTTATTATATTAATTAATTTATGTAATTATTCATTAATTTATTATTTATGCTCATATATGTTTATTAACTTGTAGTGTTTATTTATTGTTACATTAATTTATTTCATTATTTATTTATTCATTTACTGTATTTACATTTTACCTGCTTGCTTAGCCATTTCTTGTCTCTCTCAGAGATGAACATATATATACAGGAGTTATTGGTATATTTATTTTTTGTTTGTTCGATTTTTGTCTTTCAATGGTATCATTGCTTTACATTCCGAAATGATGGAAGTGGTTCAAACCAGCGCCCTGTTTCATCAAACTTGTTATCAATAAATACTACCACATATCTATGACAATTCGTTTCCTAGCCAATCAAAATAATGAAAGGATTTCAGTAGCTTATAACAGTTATGGTACCTAGCTATTGATAACATGTTTTGTGAAACGGGGCCCAGTACACTGTACGTCTCAACTGCCGAATTGAATTGGAACAAATAAATCCCCTTGCTTTGTACATAAAATGAATAAATATATATAAATATATTATGGTTATGATGATGATTATAATGAATGACTTGTAATGTGTTTTATTCCTTGCTAATCCGTGTAGAGAAGGTAAAGAGAGGGATAATTGCTGAATTTGAAGTGAAAATGTTTTATAATTTATGAGAATGAATATTTGATGCACCCCCTCTTCTCTCTCTCTCTCTCCCACCTCTTTCTCTCCCCCTGTCTCTCTCTATACATATATATATATAGTCCTGCGGCGGTTGACAAAAAATAGACGAGTGAAGAAGAAATAATGAAATAACCGTAGGAGATACAAAATACACGAATGTTAGGCTACAGGCGTTTGTCAAGTAATGACAAATTTACTCAAAACTGTAAAATGGGGGCACAGCAGTGCGCACAGTTCAGATAACAAAGAGGATAAGTCTGCTAGAAAACATGTCGATATAAAGAAACAAAGAACAGAAGAAAGGAAGGAAGAAACAAACAAAACATAACAAGTTTTGAAGAACACTGGTTTTGAATGAATTTGTCACGACTTGACAAAGGCTTATAGCCGACAATTCGCATATTTTGTATCTCCTACGGTTTTTGATTATTACTTCTTCACTATATATATATATAGGTAAATGCAGCAGGCGAAAGATCGTTTGAACCTAGAAAGAAGAACAAACGGCATGAATCCACTTGTATAAATAATTATACAACTCTTTATATGAAATGTTTTCTCAAATTGCTAGCATTAGGCGTAATGGTCAGAGATTGGTTAGAACGTCGTAATACAATGTGTATTCTTTTCTTGTTGTTGTTGTTGTTGTCGTCGTCGTTCTTCTTCTTTTTAATTTTCTTGCCATTTTCCCCCTTTTTTCCCTTAAGAAAAAAAACTTTCCAAGATGTTGGCAATACATGTACATGTATCATCTAAATCAAATTACGCATGCATTTGGAAAATGCTAAGCGTAATTTGAAATCTCACCAACCCCGCCTCCCCCATCACACACACACACACACACACAATTAAAGTGACTTTTCCTTTAAAAAATAGTAGGTTATTCAAAAGTATATAATAATCGAACTGGTCTCGAGACCTCGCATATTATGCACATTTTTGTCAGACATTTTCTCAAAAAGATACATCTCTCTTTCTTGTCCCATAAATAGAGGGAGGGATTCTCGAAATCGTTTTCCCTCTTGAGATGGGCGAGCAGGAACTGATTTTCTGTCGGGGAATTTCGATTTGACCGGCTTAATGCATCTATAAGATAAATATCAACCGAACCTCACACCAACAAATTTTTACAGGGTGGGAATCGAGCAACACCTTGCGACTGGGATCATTTGCAATTGTTGGTCCTGCAACTAACACATTGGTAACCTTGCAAACAAAAGAATAATTAACAAAATAAATTAGGTTGAATAAACCTTTTTTAATGCTAATTATTCTGAACAACGGAATACAACAGAATACATAAATGCATACATGAATTCAAACATATGAGACTTATACAGAAGATTAATACAGTTTAAAGCTTAAAGTAGACCCTTAGCTTTGTCTTTAGTTTGGTTATCTCCTGCTTCTGGAGTATCCTGACGACGACTTGTCTGTCTGACGTCAGCCCCTGTCGCTGGATAGACCTGGACCAATTATTCTGTCCTGTCCCTCTTTTCCAGTTACAGTACAGCTACATAAGTCCTAAATATCAACTTCTTGTTGGTATTTACAGATTTACACCAATTCCAATTTGTTCAATGTAGAATCACAAGACCCGCACGATCAGGTTGTCCTCTACAACACCTATGTTGTACTTCTCCTTCGAATTGCAACAGCTTCTATTGAATTTCTAGTTAATTTTATAACAATTTTCCCCCATATATAATAGACCCAATGTTCAAGATTGTGAATGACTAATATTCTTAGAAATAGTTTGGAAGTCTACGCCACACCAAATGTTATAGATTTTACTTTATATATTATTATTTCACTCAAATATCTAAAATTTAAATAATATATATTAACCACACATTATTACAATATATTATAAAACAAATTAATTATACAAGTAAATACTAATAAGTATATGGAAACGTTTGCTTGGATTTGTCTCATAAAAGAAGTTGACCACAAACTAACTCCCACACATTATTGAGTGTTCAGGGGTCACGGGCCACTGGCTTCATCGGGCAGGTAGTTCCATTATGTGAATGTGTAAGTTTACTATGACACAATGAGGGGAGAGGCACAGTACATGTACAATAGGGACACACATTGTTTTTGTTGTACATAGTATTTTATTGGCTTACTAATTGAATGAATCTACAAAACCAAAATGCAATTTGCGTTCTGGCAATTGGAGTACAAAGAATTATAGCAGGTGAATGAAATGCTTCAACACCACAAACACATGGGAAGGAAGCATCCATAAATTTGTCTGAATACATTTAGTTGATAAACGACTCCGCATATGGACGTTTAGTGGAGCAGAAAAACATCACGAACTCATTTAGCAGAATGTCGGTACGTAAATGAAATTTGGCGTGGTTGGAAAATGCATCTTTCTACCCTACGACTTTAATAATATGAGCCAGTAAATTAAAACAGTAAAATGGCTCTTATTTAAAAATTACACATTAAATAAAACGCCCAACTTCAGTGGTATCAGACAAAATAATGTTATATTTTACTAAAATTTAAAAAGCTGTATAAACATTGTGAAAGTGTAGCATTTTACGATAAAAACGTCGATTTAGAGATGATGACGTCATTAAAACCTGTTTATTTGCGCGTGCATCCGGGACTTTCCTTTATTTCGACAAAAATATACAATCAATCAAAACAAGTTTGATACCAGAAGAAAGCTAACGATCATATTATTCATTAGCCGCTCACCCCAAAGCCGTCTGACCCCAATGGAACGAGTGAGAGCTTGCGAGAGCGGCCGAAGTGTGAGTGAAACTCGCTATTTTGCTCTTCTCCAATGCAAAAAGAGACGACATTGTGCTGGATTTCTATGTTTTTTCCGACAAAAGTACAGAAAAATTGCATATTATATTTTTATATTATACTTTTTGATTGAAAGGTTACCCAAGTGAATCTCGGGCACCCCTATACTGGAAAGAACGCACTTTTGAGAAAACTTCACTTTTTCATGCAAAAATGCTTATTTGCTCTATGCACGCATGTCAGATTGAGCGGATGATACAACGTTTCCAGATGATCTACAAAACAAAATAAGTCTACTGAGTACATTTAAGTTTGAGAATAAGAAAACATTTGTTGTATTGCTTGATTGAACTGAGAGGGGAAAAAAGGGAATCTCAGAAAAGCTAGGCTTGTAGAGCGAGATTCCCAGTTTGAATTAAATACAAGATCATCTTCAGCGTGCATTAAATCTTGCGCATGCCTGCTCCCAGAGAGACCTGCTTCCAGAGAGACCCAAGGCTTGTGCCTGGTCACTCATTTTGCAACCAGCATCCGATAGGTTGAAACTTTCACTTCCTACCAGCCGGAAGGACCAGGTAACAAAATGGTGTTTCTTCTTGGAAATGTATGACCTGAAGATGTTTACTTGTCTCCCTATTCATCCTTTCCCTTCACATATTATGGGCATAAGGCTTCCTTTTCAGAGATAACCACAAGAATGCTGACTTACGACTACTGTGACGTTTGACTAGCGCCATACTTTTCCTTATTTACTTGGAAAACCTTTACCCTAAGTTTTCTACTTCCTTCTCATTAAAATCATTATTCTTTTCGAGTGTTCTATCTCAAGACAGTCCTACTAAGAAAGAACATACATAAATGTACTTGATATATTTGATACATAAATAATAATGACAAGGCCTTTGCATATCATACAATAAATAGTCTTATTACATGATACATAGTTTTTGTACATGCTACATACAAATATTCAAAGTCGTCTCTTGACAGCCCGTGTGAAATATTCCCCAAACACCCACCTCCACATGGCCGTCCACCCCGGCTTCTGAGCAGTTTCTACCACAATGAAATTATACGACCATTCCGCGTTTGAGCCCCAATATTTCACATCTCAAAACGGGATAACCGTGATAGGTTAAAGGGTAGAGCTTGACGAAACGTGCAGAACGTGGGCTTGGAAGTAAATTTGTCACCGGCGTCTCCTCGTCAAAATTGGCGGGAAATTCCTAGAGATACGGGGAAAAAAATATTCACATTTATTAATTTTTTAGAAATACATGCATTTCCTCTGTGTTCTGGATTTCCCGTCGATTTTTTAGACTCTTTTTCACCCAAAATGTATCTTTATGCACTGCGACTTCTTCCCAGGAATCCGGAATCGTGCAAATGTCAAAGTTAATTTAGTCATTTGTCATTCAAGTTAGGCAATGGGTAATAAATTTCAACTCTTGTCCATTCATTTTCGTCAGATTTCATTCGAATTCGTCTCACTTAGTGGTCCGCTGCGGAATGTAATAATCAAATTTGTCTTTGTGCAACCAATTTCCAGAGAGTTTCATTCAAATTTGTCGTATATTATAACGAACGGGTGACGAAGGTAAGAATTATTGGAACGTATGAAGAGTGAAATTTTCAGAACAAATAAATCTTATCCATGATATTTTAAGCGATTTAGAATGCATAAAGATGTCAGTCACTTTAACCCCACGATCATTGTACAATCGGCCCATTTGTTTCCTACTTATTTTATCACGTTTGCCATGCCATATAAATTCGAAAAAACATCGATTGATATCCTTCATAATTTCTAATTTTGGTTCTGGAAGAGATAAAAAAAAATTTAAAGAGGTAATTCAATTTGGGTACAAATAAGGATTTTACTATGGTTACTCTTCCTAAGAGAGTCAATGTTCTTTTCAACCATATCGTCATCTGACGATTTATCTCTTGAATCTTTTCTTGAAAATTGTGATTAACCATTTCTGATAATTTAACTGAAAAGTCTATGCCCAAGTACCTAAAATATCCTTCAGATATCCAGTTAAATTTGTACTCGTGTAAAATCTCTTTTTTTAAAGTTCTATTATTCCCAATCCATATCTCTTGAGTTTTAGTTGTGTTGATTTTGAGATTGGACATATTTGCAAAGTCATTTAGTATTGTAAGGGCACATTGTAAATCCTGCATTGAACCGTTGAGTGTCAAAAGGGTATCATCTGCATATTGCAACAGTGTAAGCGTTTTTCCATTCATATGCAATCCAACTAAAGAATGTGAGTGTCGTATTAGGATACCAAGTATCTCACTGACTAACAAAAAGAGGTAGGAAGACAAAGATCTCCTTGACGATACCCTCGTCCTATTTAAAATCTATCTGTACAATGTCGATTAACTAATACACAAGAGGATGCATTTGCATAAAACAAGTTGATCTATTTTTTTATAGATAGACCAAAGCGAGAGAAATCCTGGACACTGAACAGAAAATTATGCGATACGGAATCGAAAGCTTTTTCAAAATCAAGACCAAGAAGCCAGCTATATCATGTAATTCAGTATAAAGTAGCGTATCATATAATAAACGTATGTTTTCGCCAATAAAGCGACCACTCAAAAATCCTGTTTGATTTTCATGTATTAAAAAAGAAAAAACGCCCTTGAGTCTGTTTGCGATACAACTGGATGCTAATTTATAAACTACATTCAGTAAGGAGATCGGTCGCCAATTTATGTCTAGGTTTGTTTCCTTTCGGAATCAAAGTTATTATTCCCTTTTTTGTGAGTTTGACAATTGCCCTGTGAAATACGCATAATTCAATGATCTTACGAGAAAGTATTTGATATCTTCCCAAAAGTAACGATAAAATTCTACAGTAAAACCATCCTGTCCGGGAGATTTATTGTTTTTTATTATTTTTAAAGTGGAATAGATTTCGTCAACACGAAGTGGGCCTTCCAGTAATGAGGACATTTGTGAGGACAATTTAGAAATGTCAGGATAGTTTAATAATAATTCCAGATTAATTCCATCAGTTTCTTTTTCTGCATAAAGATTAGAGTAAAAATTAAACACTTCCTTGAGTATGTCACTTTGTCTAATATATCACCATTTTCAGTGGATAACTGACGTATTTCTTCATTGGTATTATTTTGTTTTTCTAAATTCAAAAAGAATTTAGAAGTTTTTTCTCCAAACATAAACTCCAAACAGGTGATGGCGGTCTGTCCGAGCATATGTCACTTGGAGTTTCTGGTAATGTCCTCTTTGCGAAGCAGGTAGCAATGGAGTCAGAGCTGCCAGGGGCATGGAAATCAGCGAGCTTTGAATGCAAAACATCATCGCTACCTTCGCCTGGGCTCGCCTTTCTCGTATTTGTTCTGCTTGTTCTGTGATGGTCATTGCAAACAAAGCGTGCATATCTCCTCTAGTTTCCTGATGTTGGCTTGGATGAATGGATCCCAGATGATGCTTCCATATTCCATGACTGGTCTAAGCAAGGTTAGGTAGCAGAGCACTTTGACTTTACGAGGGCGTGATCTGATGTTCCTTTGGAGGAAGGCTCGGGTGGAATTAGCCTTTTTTGTTACTTGGTCGATGGGGTAAATCCAACTAAGCTTCTTGTGTAGATGGATTCCAAAATATTTTGCTGAGTCTGCATTTTCCAGAGTGTGTCTATGAATGATGACCTTGTATGACTTGATGATAGGCTTGCGTTTGTTGGAAACATGGAGGACCTGGCATTTCTTTGGGTTGAACTCCATTAGCCAGTCGGCTTCCCATCGCCCCAGTGAGTTGATGTCTTCCTGGAGTAATGCACTGTCAGCTCCTGATCCAATGTTGCGACAGACTAGGCAATCAGCTGCAAAGAGTCTAACAGTGGTGTCCAGGGGCGGCGATCCCGGGGGACGGGGACACGTACCCCTCGATTTTTTTAGGGGGGAATCGTCCCCCCGGAAAATTTGAAATGGTGCACACAAAAAATGTATAGCAAATACTGACTGAAGACTGCAACACACTTTTAGGCTCTGGAGGGCCCAGGAGTGCAGCGTTTAGACAAATGAAAATGCAAAAATCTTCTCACTCTGGAGCTACGCTCCCTCGCATAATATCCTTCAAAATATACAAGTAGGTATTGAAGAAAAGTGAAATGTGAAAAAAGTATATTGCTTGTTTTTATACTATAGTTTTTTCATACAACAAAACTTCAAAATCTGTGAGGGGTAGTCACTTCCGTCACCTTCACCCCTCTCGTTCACTATATGCTCCCTCGCGCTTGCGTACTGATGGGGTGGCATGGGGGGCAGTTGCCCCATAAATAAAATTCATATATATGACTTATTTCTAATTCGATACCAGTGATTACAAATGTTGCTGAAATGGCATGATTCCCTGAGCTTTCGGGGGCTCCGCCCCCTGGACCCCACCAGAGCCCGTAGGCGGGTCCCTGGATGCTCATCTGACCATTATTAAATGCCTAACCCCTGGGTTTCCGGGGGCTCTGCCCCCTGGACCCCACCAAGGGCCCTAAAACGGGCCCCTGGATGCTCATCTGACCGTTATTAAATGCACAGAACCCCTGAGCTTCCGGGTGCTCTGCCCCTAGACTCCACCAAGGGCCCTAAGGCGGCCCCTGGATGCTAATCTGATCGTTATTTAATGCTTAAAACCCATGAGATTCTGGGGGTCGGCCCCCGGACCCCACTCCAATTAGTGACCTGCATGCCAGTGACAAAAATAAGGTATCAAAATATGCTCATCTGCCCGTAATGAACAGTAGAAATAACATTGAGCCGTCGACGCTACCCTACGGAGCTCCAGATGTCACTTGGGACTTGGTAGAGTTGATGGTTCCTTCAAGGAATACCTGCTGCGTACGATCACGAAGAAAGTCATCTATCCATGCATGGGTAGAGTTTAGTATGCCGTAGTAGTCAAGCTTATGAAGAACCCTTCCACGTGGCACCTTGGCAAAATCGAGGAGAATGACATCATGTTGTTCCCTGTTGTCTATACCCGGCATTGGCAAGATCTTGGACGGCAAGAGTAGGTTGCGAGACACAGGATCTTTTTTTTTTTTACTGAATCCATGTAAATGATTGGACAAAGTTCGAAAATGAATGACCAAAGACGAAATTGACTATGAGATGTGCGAGTTTAGGATGTTTTGAGACAACATTGAAGGAAAAAAGTATGAAATTTAATGAAAAAAGTGTTAAAATGTACGGGAAAACCTATACTCCCAACTTGTTTTCATTTTTTTCAAGCAGATGTTTCTGCATTTATTGAAATTAAAATACCAAATATTCAAACTATAATTCGATTTGTTTTCTTCTTTTTTTCTGCATTTTTTCAATCACAATAACTGAATTAAAAAGAACATGTAAACGTAAGGTATAATACAAAATATACAAACAATAATTACTTCATGTCAAAATGTTATTCAAATTTATACATATAATTGCGAACTTGATATTTCTATGACATATAATTATAAATTTAAAGTATTATCCAAACTATCTGAGGAAACCGCAAAAGACCGCATTTATAAGCGACGCTTGACTACGATGGCGGTCTCAAAAAAAAGAATTAAGGTGAAATTTAAAACGAAAATGTGTAGTAGTAGTAGTAGTAGTAGCAGTAGTAATAGTAGGTAGTAGGTGCTGTTTTTGTTGTTGTTGTTACTTTTGTTATTTCTGTCATCATTACAACTTATCCATTGAATGGATGACAGACAGGGACCAAACTATAACTAACCTTCAACAATCCACACTGCTCTACCGAAACACCGACCCACGTATCACTATCAAGTGAGAGAAACAGCGCGTAGGATGTTATCCATTGATGGAGATCGCTAAAATCAGGTAGGAATGGTCTCCCCTGGGTCATGACCCCAGTCACCTGGTACACAGTGCCGAGGTTAACCTGAGCGTGCATGTCGTAAATAATGACGATAATGATAATGATAATAATGATATTTGTTAATAATAATAATAATAATAATGAAAATATTTATAACAATAATAATGGCAATAATAACGATAATAATGATTATAATAATAATGACAATAATAATGATTATTATTATAATTAAAATAATAATAATATCAATAATAATAATGATAACAACAATAAAAACAATAAGTCGTTCTATAATACCTCTGATTGCTTATTCCGTTCGTAAACAATAAATGCAAAGTAGGCCTACCTAATTCCCGCCGTGTTGCAACTCCCTCCACACCCCCGCCATCCCCCCATAACTGGACTGAAGCCACGCCTGTTGTTGAATGTACGATTTAACAAACCAAGTTATACCACAAGAGTGAATTCCCTACCTTCCACCAGGATGATGAGGTTGAAGAGGGCACCCAAACTTCATTTCCAAAAAGACGTGCATTGAAAGGCTTAAAATCATTGTTGTGGTCCCCGGCTGAAGAAAATGAACTATCGGGGATGATGCTGCTATTTGCCACTCCTAATCTCTTTCCCAAGGGTGGGGCACATCTCAAATTCGGCTCGTAGATTTCACCTTTAGGGAACAAGAAAGGACTACTACTTGATACCGATATTGAGAATGGTTACACAGGAATTGCGTATCGAACAAAGTCGCAAAGACCCCAATACAATCAAAGGGGTGGACGGAGGGGGGGGGGCAGGGGGTGGGGATGGGAGGCGGATTGTCGAGCAAAACTTGTCGAAAGCATGATTCTTGAATGTCCTTATTTTCTGACATCGGTAGAGAAGACGTTCGCCTTATATAAATAGATATAAACCAACATCGGATTTGCAAACAGTATTCAGGATACTAATACAGAAACACGATCACAAAGACTTTATAAAAATAAATCCAAAATATCAACTTTAGGGCAATTTTCATATCTTTTGTATTGCCTTTACAAATCAAGTTGGGATTACGTTACAGTAATTCCAAAATGTCGAAAACAAGTTTCCCATGGTTAATTTTTCGAAAATTGTCTGCGATCATGTGCTAAATGGCGTATCTAGGGGGCAGGGGGCACGTGCCCCGAGCGGCAGGAGAGAAAAGGAAGAAAAGTCACGATCATTATTAAAGGTTATGCGCCCTAAGTACGAAGGGTAAATTGTATTAGAAATTGAGTTTTTTAGGGTTTAAAATGCGACAATTTTCTGAAGCTCGGTCGCTTTTTCCCCTCTCATTTCTTGCTCACGGATCTCTAGTCATAAACGTCCAAGACGGGGAGGGGGAGGCGTTGGGGTTGGGTTTTGCCAGAGGATTATTAGAGTTCCAATATTCGAGCAACCATCACCTCATATTCGGGCAGCGACATGCTCGGTTATCTTCATATTCGGCCAGCAAGGTGCACGAAGATATCTAAGCTAGTGATTTTTCATGATGAAATAATATTTCAAAGAAAGAAAAGTTATCATTTTCGCTCGCTCGTTCACAAAATCTAAACACAGAATGGTTCTTGACAAAGGGAAGCCTAACGATCCTCATATGAAGTAAATATCTTTACACCATATTGAAAGTGTTTTTTTTTCTTCCTCGCTTTGCTCGGTTGTATAGTAATGTAAATAAGTTTGGGAGGGGGCTTAACTTCATTGCTTGCCCCGGGCGCTGTAATGCCTAGATACGCCACCGTAAGTGGATATGACAACAAAAGTATTAATAAAGAAAACAAATATTTGTTTACCTATGTAATCAGCGAGTGGTCCATAACCAATAAGCTCGAAACGGAGACTTGGTGACCCAACGTACGTCCGAGGGTGGAGTCTAATGAAACGCGCCATCAACGGAGGATGAAATGAATGCTTAACAGGGGTCGTACGTCCAAAATTTCCTTGAAACACCTGACAAAGTTTTCAACCAGATTATTAAAATGGAATAAGACATTGGAACGGAGATTTTTTATTTTCTTAAAATCAGCAACAAAAATCCGAATAGCTCATATGAGACACCGGTTTAAAAATAACAGTGAAGAACTATATTTGTTTTAATGCCCGGCTTGCAATGACGATCCATGGAGGGTTGTTTCCAATTAAAGCAGATGCTACCATTATTAACAGGATGAAATGAATAACTCCTCATTGGCCTTTTGGTTCTTGCATTTGGAATAAATGTTTGAATTGATTTGTAAAGGTGGTCTAGAAGGAAACGTGGAAATTAAGAGTATCTAAGTGAAGTAAAACCCTAGAGTGTTGATATCTGAATATTAAAACATTTGTTCAATTCAGTATTTATCGGCTTATCACCTCTTCACCCAGACTACCACCTTGGAAAACTATTTTAAAAACAAATTTAAAAAAGAGATAACAAATGTTTAAAAAAGGATAATCATTCCCGGACAATGTTCGCCGAACTCCTACTTACGGGCTACTACTTATTCGCAATTGAATAACAAACGCCGTAAACAAAAAGTTAAACTAATGGTATCATGGGGTCATTATTATAGGCCTACTTGTCCAACGGTATTTTTCCAGGGATAGGGGTCTGGGGATAGTTGTCCTATCCATGAAACGTTTTTAATTACCTTACAATTAAGTTCTGTTATTTCTTGGCATCGAGAATCTAGTGTGAGAACATTACGTGGACTATTACGTAATCCAAACACGATTTCTGCGGGATATACAATAGGTTGTTAAGATTGTTGCCCGCGTGCTGATTTCTCGAAAGTCTTTACAATCTTGTCAACCTCCCCCATCCAACTTCAAATTAATTAATATTCGCCTACCGTAGAATTAGAATTCGTGTAAACATCCCTGTAGGGTATCCAGGTGTCGGTATCCAAACGGAATGAAATTGTATAAGAAGTCATTATGTTATAATTGGAATGGTGACCCTGGGTGACAACCCCAGTAATCATGTGCAAGGATTCCAAATAGATCCGAATCCAAGGGCGGGCATAGTCGTTTACAGCCGGTATCCAGGTCGCATCGGAGTGTAGGCGCCCGGCGGTGCTGTCACAATTAAACGCGGCATCACAACTTGATTTAGTAATGGCCGAATCGGAAATAAGGCCGGAACCAATCCCCAGAGGCTCTCCTTCAGGTCCGCATACAAGAGCTGTACGTACATTGTTTGGAGAATAACAGCAAGTAACAATTTTCTTGTGTACGTTTTGGTGTAACAACAATAAGCAATGTATTGTTTGTAAAGGGACAGAATGCATGAATGAATTCTACAATTTAAAGTGATATACGGGAGCTGAGGGACTCACCAAGATATGCCTATATATATTTTGTTAAGTTATATACTTATCATAAATTAATAAAGTCAATTTCATATCGAGGCTTGATTCGGATAGGAAGTGACACAATCCAAATAACGCCTCGTGTGCATCGGCAATAAAGCATAATACTCACATGTACAGCAAACCACTGCAATGATCATATCACTGCTTACACCATCCCTTGGTCTGGATTCGTACCAGCATTCTGATATGTTCCTCGCATCCTGATCACACCGTATAGCACCGTACTCTAGACTGGCGTTGGTTTCAGTAGTGTTGTACACATTGCCACTCAATGTAACATAGGCTCCCCGAATATACCCAAGGTGCTGGCAGACCAAATTTGACGTATTCATGGACCAGGCTTCATTTGTAAATAGTTTAACTTCAGATGGGGAATCATGGCTGGTAAAGCCCACTCTCCCTTCGCTGGTGCTATGAGTAGATCCATGTAAACTTACAGATAGGATAATAAAAGCTGAATTGAAGAAAATAAAATATAGCGTTATAAAGAAGAAGGCGAAGTGTACTTCATTATAGTTGTTCCAAATCGAAGAGCAAGATTTTTGTATGGCAATGAATGACTTGTGACCTGTAGTTTTTCTTGGTTAAACTACCCAATTTTACCGGACGGGTATGGCACACTTTTGTCATCGATCTGGATGGGTGGCCGGTGCAGGAAGAACAGGACCATTTCGAAAATGGTCCTGAATTGGGCTATCCAACCGTTTGGCTATACGTAACACATTTACTTACTTTTTTATCATTTGAAATGTGTTTTATATGTATGTTTTTTTAAAATTTGTATGTATATATGGATTTCGGAAATAAAAACAAACAAATAGTGACAATTATGATAGGAATACTCTCTTTGACAATGTATATATGGATGGGTATACTTCAGTATGCGGGCTGGAAACCCGGTGACCAGAGGTTTTTATTATCCAGGCGAACGCCCCCTCCAAACCCAAACTTTAATGTATCAATTCTATCTGAAAACTAAGATTTCATTAGAGCATCCTTTTGCCTTCCCGTCAAATTTCGTAGGACGCCCCCGCCACCTACATTCACACACATACACACGCACACGCGCACACACACGCGTACAATCACACATACAAGCTCATTCCTTGAAGTCTATGCCCATGCATGGAAAGTTCCTGATTCAGGAAATGAAAAGGAAAGGAACTTACATGTTTCGCACCTGTTGCCGCTATATCCGTCTGGACAGGAACAAGTAAATCCTTCAAAGGTTTCGTTGCATGTCCCTCCATTGAGACAAGGATAGCAGAAACATGCTGTGAAAGAAGGGATATGGGTGTGATATAATGCATCTTGCACAAGATGCGTCAGTTGCGTTATTACCTGCGCTAGTAAAGCTGATAAAGTTTTCGTTACATGTTCCTCCATTGAGGCAAGGATGGTAGAAACATGCTATGAGGAAAGGGATATGCCTGTTCCACATAGGGCGTCAACCCAAACGCGCGCGTATAATAGGCTTGATTTGCAGAGGTCATAACGCAATCTATGCCTTTGATGATGCAGATGATGATGATGACGATGATGATGAGGATGACGCTGAGGATGATGAATAATATTGAATTGAAATAGTATTTATTTCAAAAAATCCACAAGGTATCCATCCAAAGAGCTGAATTACATGGAGTTTACAAAGTAAAATCACACAAAATAAAATGTCTTACAAATCCATACATATATCATTGTCATACAGTAATGAATGAAGATGACGATGTTGCTGATGATGGCGCTGATGATGATGATGATGATATTGACAATGATGATGACTTTGACAAAGATAATGACGAAACGATAATAAATAATGAGAAGATGATGATGATGTTGGCAATGAAAATTACGATAATGATAATAAATAATGAGATGGTGGTGATGATGATGATGATGTTGGTAATGATAATGACGATAATGATAATAAATAATGAGATGGTGATGATGGTGGTGGTGGTGACGATACTATTATGATGATGGAGATAATCTGAAAACGGTGTAGGGCGTCAGTTGTATTTTAAAGGTACAACAGCCATCATGGTCCTCTTCTAACATGGATAGCTTCCTACCCGGTTCTCTGCAAACGGAATGGTAGACGGTCCTGGTATCTAACAGGCTGAACAGAGTCTGTAGTTCTTTCGGAGCCCCTTTCAGTACGTACTCTATCACATCGCCTTCCTCAGAGGTCCGGGTTGGGCATTTTATGTTTGTCAGGCAAGGCTGCTTAACGTCTGTAACGCGTGTAATAAAAACATCGATAAAACTATCATATTAACAATAAATTAACTCATTAAGTATTATATTAATAATAGAAAATTATTATAGAACTAATAATGAAAATGAAAATGATGTTAATAATGGGGATGATAATAATCATTATTATTATTAAAATATTGATCAGAATCGTTTTTATAATTATGAAAATATCAAAATGATAATATTATCAATTATTATAGTGATGATAATAATAGTAATGAAAATAACAAAAATAAAAAACATAATAATAATAACAACAATAACAATAATAATAATAATACTAGTAATGATAATAATAATTATAATTAAACAAAAAATAATAATAACAATTTGGTCTTATATACCCACTGTAGAGTGATATAACTATATTCGTCTTCCAGGGGCGCTGAGACTATAATTACCCTAGTATCCATCATTTCTAGGTACCCATTAAAAACACCTTGGTCGAGAGAGACAAATGTGGGCCAAACACCTTGTCCAAGGATGAAGGATCGAGCAAGGATCAAACCTAGGAGTCTTCATCTACATGTATATATATATATATATATATATATACAGAGATGATTAGTATTACAAAGTTGAGGTAAAGCTTTCGGTTAAATTTTGGCTTTCCGATCATCCTTATCCTATTATGATCGCAACTACTGTCGAATAATCAGCCTTAGACAAATTTAATAGTTTATTGAAATAAACGAACATGACAATGACTTATTACGTAATCCGAACACGATTTCTATGGGACATACAATAGGTTATTGAAATTGCTCCTGAGTTGACTTTGGTTTTAATAGTTGCAATCGTGTTCCATTTACTATGATGAGTACGAGGCGAAAAGTTTCTGCAGTATGTCTGAATTTAAAGCTATTCCTGAAGCCGACATAGTAATAGAGGTTTTATAGTCAAGTGCTTTAAACACTTGACTGGAGATGCGAAGGTCCTAAGTTCAAGCCGCGGCACGCACTTACGTCTTTTAATAAGCAAGACATTTCATCTACATTGCTTTTCTCCAACAGAGTTGAATGGGTACCCGGTAGGATGCGAAAGGCATTGTAGTTTTCTCAGCAGTGTGAGGGTCTGTAATATGGCGGCTGGCTGGCGTAAAAGCTCCCCAGGGAGTGTGGAATGTGTATACATTGTGAGCGGACAAGCCTGAATATGATGATTGGCTATATAATATTTGTGTAATTCAGAGCTAAGCGACACAGACTATTATAATGATATTAGTAGTCACATTTGTAGTAATAATAATTTCTATTAATGTTGTTATTGCACTACATACATAGCCTATTCTTTAGACAAATCATAACAAATTATTCGTTGTTAAATGATATTAAGTTCAATGATAGTTCCACCACTGCAGCTTGGGAAATTTATGAACAAAAATATTCATCAGCACGAATACAATTTGCAATATCATGATATTCAATTAATCATGTTAAGTGACGTAGAATTGTATGCATCATTCTTTTCTTTGGAAAATTTGTGATCTGGAAGCAATGTGATCAAAAAGCTAAAGTTACAAGGATAAATTATTTGGCATGGCCAAGTGATAATGTTTCTACATCCAATTAATCATTATTTTATCATTGCCTCAAGCATGTCAAGTAGACAAAAGATTAATTCAAACTGAATAATTCCTTGGTTATCCATGGTAGTTGTACCAAAGCACTTGCCATCTTGTATTGAAAATGTTCACATGAATAATTTCAAAATTAAAAGGAGTCTACCTTGAATGATTGGGAATACATAACGGATGATTAATAATAATTAAAGCGAATAGAATAGAGTGTTTTAAAGTTCACAATATGGAAGAACTCTTACGCTCATTTGCGGTGCTCCCTTGAAATAATTCCAAAAGCCTGAAAAATTAAAATGTCTACTGCTCGATCCCCTTGCTCCCTCACGTTTACTATTCTACCATCCAATGTTAATTGCATGGGAAATCATGTTAACATAATTATACGATTCACTGAATTAAAAGCGGGAAATAATCTGGTTATGATTTTTTAGCTTATAGGTTTGCGAAAGGGAGCAAACTTTATTCTTTGTCGCGGGCTTCTTATTCCTAGATATGTCACCTATAGTATGTCACGTATAAATCAAATGAAGAATCCTGGCCAGATCCATGATTTATAATTTCCAACTGTTAATTGATAAAATTCGAGAATTTCGGAAGTCCTACTTTTATTTTTCAACCAATTTTTGAATAAATCCGGGCTTTATTTCGTCAAAACTATAGGCCTAAGGGTTAGGGTTAGTATTAGGTGTTCAATTCGGTTTTCAGTTAGGTTTAGGTTAGGGTTTCGATTAGTGTTAAGGTTCGGTCCAGGGTTGAAGTCAAAATATATAAATTACTGCAGAGCAAAACTATCTCGGGAGCAAGCATTCAAACATTTACTTATTACCACTCCCAGCTTCTATTTACGTGAGGACGTTTTCATGATTATCATCATCATCATGATGATACGAGGAGAGGTCGATCCTGTAATCCTCGGTCACACTTTTAGGGTTTGTTATGTTTCACATGCACTATGTGTTTAATTTATTGTCTTTAAACATAAATTAGCACCAGAGGTGATCATCAAACTAATCATCGCTACAAAATCGGAGACAGTCTCTGTTTATTATTTTCAATATTTTTAATCTCATCAAAGGTTTCCCATGGTGACGATGTTTGTTTATTGTATCAATAGCATCGGAGTTAAAAGGATTGTCCTACCGTACCCGTGATTTTTTAAAATAATATTTTTTTAATCATAAAAAATACTAATGGCTATATGAATTTAATCACCAAACAGCATCCATTCTCTCTCTCTATAGAAAAGGGGGTGGAGTTTAAAGAGTTACCTTCGTGATACTGGTTTTGTTGCACTTCTCCCTCACTCTATCTCTCTCACTAAGACTCTCTGTTTTTTTTTTCTCTCTCTCTCTCTCATGTATCACCCCTCCCCCCTCCGTGCACCCCGCGGCTACTCCATTGCTCTTTTCAAATGCCACTTACCTCCATTGGCTCCCTGTACTGAACCATACAGAAGAAAGGAAAGACACAGCCAGATCTTGTAAAGAAGCAAATAGTCACAAAATTAGGTTTACGGACTATTAGGGTGATAAAAGTTATTTTCAATAACCAATTAAATAAAAAATTAATTATGAATCAAAACAAGGGGGATGCACCCTTAAGAGTTTGTGGAAACGAATTAGGGCTTATACTGCGAAAGTTTATGTATAGATGTGAAGTCAGAATATGAAGTCGATATTTAAGTCGTTGGTTCATTTGTAAATATACAATGATTCAAAAAATCTAACCAAAAAGAATTTGTCACGTCTCGCCTATGGAGAAATGAATTGCAAAATCTTGTAACGGACCTCTAAATGCCATGTGTTTGTGATATTTTCGTTTTTAAATAGGAATCTTGTCGTCCCTTTGGAAGTAAATGATAATAACTATGATAAATGATGATGATACGACTTCTATTACTACTCCTACTACTACTACTACTACTAATAATAATAATACTAACAACAATAACAACATCAAAAATAACAACAACAAAGATCATAATAACAAAATTAAAATATTATTATTACAATCATAATTATAATCATAATGATTTTAACAATAATGATAATAAATATATCAATAATAACAATAACAATGATAATAACTATAATCATATCATCTTCATCATCATCATTATCATCAAAAGATAAAGAAATACCTTATTATTTTAGTTCCCTAGTTCCCCAATATATCCAGCTAAAATTGAAGTTAAACAAACTCACTACTCTCTCAGAAATATCGAACGGATTATTCTCCTTCCCAAACCCCATACTAATTTTTTGAAGATAAAACCACTTAATCTATTTTGTAAATATCCAACCTGGGTTTCATTCACAATAGTTGATATGACCTTTGTTAAGCGACTTGCTTAGACTGCAGCGGCTATTTTGTAGTCGCAGTTTAACAGTGTCACTGGCCGCCAGTTCTTCAAAGTCTCAGGACAGCCTTTTTTTTTAATAACAAAGTTATCAACCCTTTTCTTTGCGAAACAGATACATTCCCGTTTACATATGAATGATTTAGGGCATTGACTAAAATCTGATCTATTTAATTCCAAAAAGTTTTATAGAATTCGATTTAGAGTTCAATAGTATACTAGGTGATTTATTGTTTTTTCATACTAAAAACTACTTGTTTACATTTCCTGGTTTGTCATTAATCCTTCACAACTTTCTCTATCTTTATCATTCATCATAACATAGATATTCATCAATACTTTCTAAACTAATTTCTTCTTCTTGTCCAAATCGCTATAAAATCTTTTTACCTCACTTATCATTTCTTGTTGATTTCTTTTCGACCTATTTTTTGTTTACCATCCTGTGTTTTCAATTGTGTTAAGACTTTTTTCTCACTATTTCGTTTGTCTAGTGACATGAAATATCTTGTGTTCTTTTCACTTTCCTCCATCCACCTAACTCTATTTCTCATACCAGCTCCTTTGCATTCTTTTTGGTATTGTTTTTTCTAGTTGTTGTTTAACTAACACATATTCATTAAAAGTTTTTGATCTCCTTTTACTAATTTCAAATCCAAATCTTGTAATCTTTTTTCTAAATCTTAAGAGTTAATTTAAAAAAATAAACTTTCTAGCAGCAAATCTTTTTGAAAATTCTCGGCACTCAATTTTCATCAATACTCACTTCAGATCATTTACACATTTTAAAATTAAATTCTTAATTCCATCTTGGCATGATTCATCCTCTAAAATAGAAACATATAGTTTCGAATAACCAAGACCTTTTACACCTTTCCCCATTCTCAAATTAGGCAAATGACATTGTAGTCACTTCTTGCCATTGGACGTATATCAGAAGACACCACCAGTTGTAAAGATTCATCTCTGGTAATCCAACAATCTATTCTTGAAGCTATTTTTAAAGCAATATTCCCCCAAGTAAATTGTTTTAACTCTTTGTGATGTTTCCTCCACACATCTACTAACTTCAGATTTCCGAGTAAATTCTTAAAAGTGCTTGGTTTCTTGTAATATACACTACTAGCACCTCGTTTGTCCTTTGTCGGATTCATTACCCAATTCATATCTCCTCCTAATATTATTAACTGCCTATCACTCTTTTTCATTGCTTTTTCAATACATCTTTGCGCCTTCTCTCTTATGGTGTTAAAAAACAAAATTAAAATTCCACCATCATCATCGGTCACTGCGTCTTCTATATTTGCTTCAATTTTCTCTAAACAAAGTTGCAACTCCTTTTGCACTATTCTACCGTCAAACAAAAACACGTCACCTCTCCATTCACTTTTGATAACATTTTAAAGGTCTTTAGACCAATGAGTTTCTTTGATAAAAGAATATCACCTTTCTGGCGTTTAAGCCACGTGAAAGCTTGGCTGCGTTTGTCTTTGTTGCGCGGTAAGTTAATAGTCAGTAAATGACATGTTTTAGACATCTAAATCAATTAGAAAAAGAAAGAAAAAAATCTCTTAAAACAATTTTTTTCTTCTTCAGTTCCATCACAATCATTGTCAAAATCCTTTCTTATCTGGTATGTTCGATGGATATACATATCATCATTATAGTCATAATCAGAATAAAAGACTTACCAGCACTGCTCTCTCGCCAGTCGCCATCCTGTAAGTAATGATACCCAAATACAATGTGCTTCATCCAATGATTGACTAGCTCTTCTGGTACGAACACAACCGTCAAGGCCGAGTGAGGTTTTTAATTCGCAATGTTTATTAATAATTGATCTATGTCTACTATGCCTCCCGTCAAATCTATTATGAGGTGGGTGTAATTAAGAGAAAAAACGAAGTAGGCCCCTTTCTCGGCCCGGGCCCTCCCCTAAAAAAAAAACATGTAAAACACCCTTTGGGAAAAAAAGAAGATGGGCCCCTCCTGGCGCAAAAAAAAAAAATTGCTCACTACCCCCCACTGAGCGGAAAATCGAAAAACGAAGTAGGCCCCTTTCTCGGCCCCCTCCCTTGCCGCCTGCTGGATCCGCCCCTGTCCATGTCAATATAGTCTGCGTAGTCCCACATATACCCATTCTTAAAAACAGTGCGTTTGATTTTCAGCAAGATAAAGTCAATTCCTGATCTTTTGATGATTATAAATTTTCAGATTAATCACCAATTCTCATGACCTCACGTGTATATTAATCTTTCCCACTTGCTTCCATTTTCGTCATGATTGCATTTCCATTAGACCTACTCAACGTAATCTTTAAAGACAAAGTCCACTCTAGCATCAAGTAGGCTTGAATAAGAGCATGAAATTGAGAATATCATATTATTGGAAGCTTTAGGAAAAACAGATAAAGAATAGAAATTTAGAGTTATGAAAAAAAAATCGTACTTGTGATAGATGAAAAAATGGTTCTGTATAAGACTGACATTTTGGGGGTATCAGCGAAAGAAGAAAAAATACTGGATAAGCTATTCAAGCCTTACTCACCAAAACTTTTTGATTAGTTATTTCTTAATAGGGTATTCACCGCAGATCTATCTATATAGTTCAATCAGTGACCGCAATCCCAATCAGTCTCAATATTTACGATACGTATCTCCTGGCGCGTATCCCAATTGAATAAAGTAATCACCTATTAAAAAAAAAACCCTTTTAAAACATCTTTGATGGTGTAGGTGATATATAGAAGACAATGCACAAAGGTTTCATTGAAGTGAGCAGAATATATGCATGCGCTGTAGCCTCGGTTACCTTTGTGTACATAGTCATCCAATCACTCTAATGCATACAAACCGAGCATGCCAACGTTTCCACTTTTCTTTCGAAGGCAAGTCTATCGTGATATTAAAGTTTTTAATAAAATCAAAACAATGAAAGAAACGCATCAGTGAACGTACCGGTATTGAATCAAACACAAGGCAACAACGCTGTGATGTTTCTTGCGAGGCCTTCTCCCGATAACTTTGTATATAAAATTTAATGAATTTCCATTTCGGTTGTTGATGAAGGAAAATAATATCTATTTCGTAAAGGGCCGGGTTCCTTACAAGAGGGGGTATTGTGTAATAAGTATCTAGGGCCTATATAGACAATTGAATTCATCTCCAAAGTAAACATATTGTAACAATAATGGATTAAGAATTATTTTAGTACAAAGCAATCAGGAGAGGTTTTCGTAAAGTGAATCGAAGAGTTGCCAATTTGTGTTTATCTTTCGCAACTTCCATATATTCTCATAACTTTTATTATCAGATTTTTTTCTCAAACTTCCACCGATCTCTTTCTTCCATTCGCGTGATTAAAGTCATACCAGGGAGTTGGAATGGATGGAGATACAGTCTCGAAATAATTTCCCGAGGGAAAGATATTCAGGATTAACTTGGCTAAACAACAAGAAATGTAACCCTCTCCAGAACTGATTTCTTGATATCAAAAAATCGAATTCTTGATATCAAGAATTACCATTGCTTTACAATAGAAGATAATTTCTTGATATCAAGAATTAATTTCTTGAATCAAGAAATAGGAATAAATGTTAAAACGGCTTGCCATAAATACGCAGCAATACGCAAGCCAAATACGCAAAGGTGTGACTAAGGCATTACTCAGCGTAACTTCCGAAAATTAGGGCCGGGCGGATCCACGATTTTCCAAAAGGGGGCGTGAAATGTACGAAAATGCGAGCGCAAAGCGCGAAGGCTTTAAGGTGTGGGGTCCGGGGCCCGCTTAATGGCCCAGGACATTTTTAAAGATGCTGTATGGTACATTCTGAGGCATTTCTGAATGAGTAAACTGAACATTTATGTGATTTTTTTATAGGTAAAAAGGGAGGCGTGCGCCCCCCCCCCACGCCCCACTTGATCCGCTCCTGGAAGTGATGGCGCCCGCACTAGTCGACCTCAACCCACCTTCCGCGCGAAATCTAATTTTCGTTTTCGATTGTAAACAAGCAAACCTTGTGAAAGGTCACAGATACTCCGAGTGCCAAATGAGAGCATTCACACGGAGAACTTACGCTTCCCTCTAGTCGTGTTAGCGCGTTACTCCTGGAAAAATCCAGGAGTAAAACGGTCGGCGTAAAGGTCGGTGTAGCTAACACGACTATCGTTCAGACGGTCACTACGCCGACCTTTACGCCGACCTTACCATATTTACGCCGACTAGCTCCAACACGACTTTACGCCGACCAAAATTGCCATCGTGTGAACACGGCTATAGTCGTAACAGGTGAATATAAATAATTCGTATCGAGGCGTTTCACAAAGGCATATGCATAAATCTGGCTACATTGCGAAAATGGCCTATTAGGTATTGTTGATCGTGAGATGGCGCTGTGCAATAAGCAGAGCCATCTTTACACACAGTTTGGCCAACTTTGTTTCAGTCGGCCACAACATGGCGTATATTCTTTTGTTTTGTGCTTGTCCAACAAAGCACTAGTCGCCATATTGTGCCCAACTCGAACCGGGTTGGCCAAACTCTCCTTATCAATGGCACTGAGCAGTACGCTAGGGCAGAAACTTCATCAGTTCAGTATCGTTTTAGGCCTTAGACTTCCCTTTAGATGTTTATAGCCCACAGGCACAGCGAACTATACGACCCAGCTGCGATTCGATTTTAGATGTAATAGCGATACTTGTTATGAACACAAACTTAAAACCCTATTGACTGATGATTATTCAAATGAATGGTAACAAAAAATACGCTGTTTTGCGAGCATTTATGTCCGTGGAAACACCAGATCGGCTCTCAATCTGCAGGGACATCAGACATGTCAGACCAGCTAGTCGTGCGATTGTCTAAAGTCAAGTTGAATTTGCTCTGACTATAGAAAGCTTAATTTTCACCGAATTATTTCCAATTTTAATATTCATATGAACATTCAAACGTTTAGAAGCCTATTGATTGAGATTTAGTCAGATGAATGGTAAAATAAAAAATGACGCAGTTTTGTGAGCTTTCTTATCGATGGATCGAAATGCCAGATTGACACTCAGTCTTGCAGGGACATTAGGCATGACGTTAGACCAGTCGTACGATTGTCTAAAGTCAAATTGAATTTGCTCCGAGTAGAAAGCTTAAATGTCACCGACATATTTCGAATTCTAGTATTCATATTGTTATTTAACACAACTTAACGACTAGTGCTACTGTTTCGCCTTGAAACGTGTGCTCTGACGAAGAAGGAAAATGATATTGGAGGTGACAGAAATGAGGATGTTATGAAGGATACTAGGGGCAACATGACGAGACGGGAGAAATAACGAGGAAATAAGAAAGGAGCTGAAGGTGGCTAACATCCTGGAGAAGGCTAGGGAGATGGTTTGGACACTTGAAGGGGGCTGATGAAGGAAAACCAGCAAAGGAAATTATGAACCGAGATGTGGAAGGAAGCAGAGGAAGGCCGAGAAGATGATGATAGTGATGATGACCTTAAAGAGAATGATGATATGATAGTGATAGTAATGATGGAGATGATAGTGATGATGGTAATGATGTTGAAGAGGATGATAGTGATGGCCTTAAATAGTGCGATAGTAATGAAGATGATGATAGTGATGATACTGATGGTGTTAAAGAGGATGAAAATGATGGCCTTAAATAGGCTGATAGTGGTGATGGCGTTGAAGAGAATGATAGTGATGGCCTTTAATAGGGTGATAGTAATGAAGAAGATGATAGTGATGATGGTGATGCCGTTGACGAGGATTATAGTGATGGCCTTATATAGGGTGATAGTGATATTGGTAATAATAGTTATAGTGATTATTAGTAGTGAGTGAGTGACTTGGGGCGCGTCACAGCTGCTCTATGAGGCTGTTCAGTCCGGCAGAGATAGCGCGGTCTAGCGCGCGCTAGACCGCGCTATCTCTGCGGTGTGGAAGGTACAACGTCGTTTCGGTCCGCCCAACTGCGAGCCACGGCGAGCCAAAACGGCGTGCCACTGGACCACCGTCCTCTTGGGGGTGGTCCACTAGACCGCGCTATCTCTGCCGGTGTGAACCCGAGCTACGATAGCACGCCGAAAGTCATCGTTCTACACGCGGGGAATTTTATACTCATTCTATTAAAGTCCCTCTTGTGTGAAAATATGCATCAACTCAACTACGGGTTCGTAATAGCGCGCGAAATCTTTGACCGCTCTGACCTCATGAAGTCACGCGTCATGGCAACAGGACCTCTCAAAAAAGGGTGTGCTACGATAGCCCGCGCTATCTCACTGCGGTGTGAATCCGGCGAATGCCAATGGGCGGACCGTGGGTCGCGCTACGATAGCGCGATCCACGGTCCGCCCACGGTCCTCCCTTGCGGTGTGAACATGCAGCCTCGTAGCTCGGGTTCACACCGGCGGAGATAGCGCGGTCTAGCGCGCGCTAGACCGCGCTATCTCTGCGGTGTGGAAGGTACAACGTCGTTTCGGTCCGCCCAACAGCGAGCCACGGCGAGCCAAAACGGCGTGCCACTGGACCACCCCCAAGAGGTGGTCCACGAGAGATAGCACGGTCTAGCGCGCGCTACACCGCGCTATCTCTGCCGGTGTGAACCCGAGCTACGATAGCACGCCGGAAGTCATCGTGTGTGTGTGTGTATTAGGGTTTTTACAGACGTGTATCAATCAGATATGATTATTTACGTCTGGGGACCGACCTTTAACGGTCTACACGCGGGGAATTTTATACTCATTCTATTAAAGTCCCTCTTGTGTGAAAATATGCATCAACACAACTACGGGTTCGTAATAGCGCGCGAAATCTTTGATCGCTCTGACCTCATGACGTCACGCGTCATGCGAACAGGACCTCTCAAAAAAGGGGGTGCTACGATAGACCGCGCTATCTCACTGCGGTGAGAATCCGGCGAATGCCAATGGGCGGACCGTGGGTCGCGCTACGATAGCGCGATCCACGGTCCGCCCACGGTTCCCCCTTGCGGTGTGAACAGCCTCCAAGAGGTGGTCCAGTGGCACGTTTTGGCTCGCTGTTGGGCGGACCGAAACGACGTTGTACCTTCCACACCGCAGAGATAGCGCGCGCTAGACCGCGCTATCTCTGCCGGTCTGAACAGCCTCTATGAGGCTGTTCACACCGAAAGGGAACCGTGGACCGTGGATCGCGCTATCGTACGTAGCGCGACCCACGGTCCGCCCATTGGCATTCGCCGGATTCACACTGCAGTGAGATAGCGCGGTCTATCGTAGCACCCCCTTTTTTGAGAGGTCCCGTTGCCATGACGCGAGACGTCATGAGGTCAGAGCGGTCAAAGATTTCGCGCGCTATTACGAATTAGGAGTGTTAAGTTGTACCGATTCAGATTCAGATCGCACCAAAATAGAATGAGAATAAAATTCCCCGCGTGTAGAACGATGACTTCCGGCGTGCTATCGTAGCTCGGGTTCACACCGGCAGAGATAGCGCGGTCTAGCGCGCGCTAGACAGCGCTATCTCTCGTGGACCACCCCAAGAGGTGGTCCAGTGGCACGCCGTTTTGGCTCGCCGTGGCTCGCTGTTGGGCGGACCGAAACGACGTTGTACCTTCCACACCGCAGAGATAGCGCGGTCTAGCGCGCGCTAGACCGCGCTATCTCTGCCGGTGTGAACAGCCTCTGAATCTCGACGCTCTGATCCGTTCCACGTACGTAAAGGTGCAACGTCGGCATCACTGATATTATGTTGAAAAGCGCCACCTTTAGGCTGAAAAAAAGAGTAGAATATATTTTTCTAAAGAGTCAAATGCTTTTCGAGGAGGAACGTATATTTTCGAGAAGAAGAAAGAAAGAGAGAATAGAGAGAGAGAGAGAGAGAGGGGGGGGGAGAGAGAGACAGATAGAAGAGAGAAGGGGGGTGCATTTAACATTCATTCTCATCATATATATCATTTTCACTTCAAACTAGCCATTATCCCTCTCTTCACCTTTTCTACACGGATTAGCAAGGAATAAAACACATTTCGAGTCATTTATTATAATTATCATCATAACCATAATATATTCATATATGTTTATTCATTTTATGTACAAAGCAAGAGGTTTATTTGTTCCAATTCAAGTCAGCAGTTGAGGTGGACAGTGAACTGGGCCCATTTCATCAAAACATGTTATCAATAGCAAGGTACCATAACTGTTATAAGCTACTGAAATCCTTGTATTTGATTGGCTAGGTAACGATTTGTCATAGCCATGTGGTAGTTGATATTGATAACAAGTTTGATGAAACACTTCCATCATTTCGGAATGTAAAGCAATGATACCATTGAAAGAGAAAAATAGAACAAAAAATAATGAAATAAACCAATAACTCCTGTATGATTATGTTCATCTCTCAGAGAGACAAAAAATGTCTAAGCAAGCCGGTGTAAATGAATGAAATAACACTGAATAAACAAGTTTATAAACATATAACAAACAAAAATAATCAATGAATGAATAAATAAATGAATAATAATCATGAATGATTAAATAAACAAATATGAATAAATAGTAAATAAAAAGACACATTGTTATTCAATCCATTCCCCATGAACTGTGACATAGTTTCCTTGGTATAGTATTGCACTTTGAATGTTTTTTGAATATTTTGCTCTTTATCAACCAGAATATATAAAAGGTGATATTTGGTCACAACATAAACACTTTTTCACAAAGTACAAGTTTAAAAGATATACACAATTTCAGCTCAATCGTTTACTTTGGTGATATTTCCAAGTTGACTCTTGAATTTGAAATGGTCACAGATGATTAATTTTCAATGTTTTCATGACATGGCTCCGTCAGAGGTACATACACTGTATGAACAGGAAAAAGTACAAAATCCGAGGTCAGTGAGAAACAGTCTATGTTATGTCGTACCTGCAGTCGAAACTAAATATACACAGCACACAAGTTATGATATAAAGATTATACAAAAATTCCAGCTAGATCTATCTTTTTCCTTTAGTGATATATGCCTTTTTTCAAAATTTGAATTTGAGATCATCTCAGATGATGAATGTTTAATGTTTTCATGACATGGCTCAATCTTATCTCTCAGAGATTATGATGATGGTATTGAGAAAAAAAATGAACAACATATAAACATCAACAAATTAATAACTATATTATCATTACAAAGAGAGGAATGATGATTTTGGTATGAAAGGATAACCAGTATCACGAAGTATACAGTACAATAATACAATTTAAATGCAGTACTAACCTAACTACACGTACATGTTGTAACTCATAATGAACCCCCATTACATTAAAGGACAATCTAACCTTACCAGACAACTTCTGTAAAGGAAAGCAGAAAAATGAGAGAAGCAGACTGGTTAAAGTCTGAATGAAAGTGGACAAAAAATAGACAATTATGAATTTTTGAAAGTTATAATCATCACACCTACATGTATGGGCAATTCAAATTAGCTGAAAATGTAATGTCATGGTGCTGGACATTTCTCCCATTTTTTCAAGATTCAAAATGACTAAAATGTCATTTTTTTCCCTCAAAATGTGGGAGAGATTTTCTTTCAGAGAACCATTAATAATATGATAGCCATAATATGTTTTAAGTAGTGCCCCAAGGATGAAGGCACCTAGGAGTAAAACATCAATTAGTGGTATTTTTCATACATGACAAATAGGAGAGTTATTCATCCACTGACCAAATTACCAATTTGAGATTTGCATAGATTTAGTGATTTCAAATTCCAATTTCCAAACATTCATAGCTCAATTATTATTGGTCCAATTTTTTTCTTCAAACTTTCGACTTCCTGTTGCTCTTATTTTTCTGCTTTTATACAAAATTAACTTATTATAAGGGTGGGATTGCCCTTTAAATTTCATATCCTATTCCACGACAACTACCACTACCTTTCAAGATAATTTAAACACCATCCTCTATGAAGCATTCTGTCCCCCCTGTTTGGATACGCCACTGATTTGCTGTCCAAAGGAATCACAAATCGTGACAATTTCTGCAAATGTTTGGTTTGTGTGATGCAAATAATCCCTGGAACATAATAGAAAACATATGATTTGGCTTGAAAGCAACCCAAAATATCACATTTGGCCCTTAGTAAATTGGAATGACAAGAGAAAAGGGGCTTTAAAATTTATTAAACCCTTGCTGAACCAGTGTTTTCTGCCACATTCATAATTATTTACAGTAGTTTCACCCCTTTGCAAGTTGGTGCAATTTTATAGGAACTTAATGCTCATCTTCTATGATACTGTAAAACCAGGGATTTTCAGGTGCATGAAACTTTCGTGAATTTCGCGAGGTGTCGAGACACGTGAAATTTTAAAATCCGCACAAATTTTTGGTATCCAATGCATTGAATTGAATGCCATTAAAATAATGTACACCGTACAAGTAAATCAACTCTTCCCAGTTCATGTCCAGTGTGTTTAGATAATAATAACAGTAGTCACATTTGTACAGTGCTTGATACTCCATTTCTGAACACTTTACATTGGAATTATTATTACCCCTGTCATTGGATTCAATTGCTAATCCTCACATGATAGTGCACTTGCTCCGCTCCCTCTCTGGTCAGAATTTCCAGCCAGGTGCCAATTTACACACATGCCAATCCAACTGCATTAACGTTTGCATCCTACCGAGCACACATTTAACACCTGGGTGGAGAGTGGTAAATGTAGATTAATGTCTTGCTAAAGGACATTAGTGCTGCAGCGGGACTCTAACCACAAACCATGTGATTCACAGTCCAGTGACTTATTAACTAGACCAGGGGGGTGTTTCACAAAGACCAAGGACGTACAAATCATAGTCACAAATCTACAGAATTTACATTTTTTGATAGTTCATCATTGAAGGAAATTTTTTAAATCTAAAGATCATAATGGCGAGAGCAAACAGTACGTGACATGAACGGCCTGCCATAGTTAAGTCCAACTTAAAGTCGATCTTAGTCTTTGTAAAACACCCCCCTGGCCACTTCTACTATCTAGCATGATCACATCCTAATTTAATGAAATTGTTTTTCAAAAGCATAAAAATTAATGGTTTCTATATTTGTCATGAGGTTTGATTTAATAAAGATATAGTATAAATAATTTCATAGTCGGCAATTCGTAAACATTTCATGGCTCGAAAAAAAGGCCATCAGCTCCAATTCGTAAAAGTTTCATGTCACAAAGTTTGTGCTTCTACAGTGTACAATATTCCAATACCATGCATGAAATTGTAGCTTGACCAAGTACCCTCTACTAATACTTAATTCTTTATTTGTTTCCGATTCAACATTTCTGCAGAAGCAATTAAGATTGCTTGTTGAAGTAATACTGTCTGCTTAGATCAAGGAGGGCATTGACTCTTATCATTTTACATCAGTTAGGATGCGTTCAAGCGACACTTTTTCACCCTAGAAACACGGTTTTCAAAGACGTTTAGTTTAAAACACGGTTGCGTTCAAGCGATTTCAAGCGAGTTTTCGTCGGTCGTAAAAATAAACGTGTTTAAAAACGCAAACATGAAACGCTGAAAGAGATGCGTTTTGTAACGTGATTCTCCAGAATCACGGTCGCTAAAAATCACTCAAACGCAACGGAGATCTCAATCATGATTCTATGACGTCGTTATCTATTATATATTATTGCCATCTATATCGATTCTCCCTGGATGGGCTTGAAATGAGGGAGAATCAGCGTTGATGGAAAATCGCTTGAACGATCTCCCGCAGTAACCGTGTTTTGTAACGGCGTTTTGATCTGTGATTCATGTTTGTGATTATAGCTTCAAAAATCGCTTGAACGCACCCTTAGTACCCTTCTCGTTTTTATCAGACATTACTGTCTACCAAATGAATGTCACACTGGCAAAGTGGGAAAGCAAGCATTCAATACCCCACAGCTGGAAATATTGTAAAGATCAACCAACAATCATGAAGCCCCGATATTTATCAGCATCTTTATCGAAGGTATTCATACAACGAAAGAGATCCTCCGCCTTGACCCAGCAGTCTACGGTATTGAACCACGTATCCAGTAATAGGAACCGATCCGTTGTTTCGTGATACGCAGCTAAGACACTAAAGTGCCCATGGACAAAATCGTCCTGACCTAAATCGTACTCGTCGTAGTTGACAATCACTCCCTTCTCCGAACACACCTGGGATAGCGCCTCTGACGCGAGTGTCCGGAATTCTTTGACGCTGCTCACGTTAATGTGGACCTTCTCGACCGTGAATGCATGCGCACATAGGAGGCCATAAATCTCATCCATTGTAGCACCCTGAGTATCGCAGGATACGAAGTCGAGGGCACCTTTCGTTTCCTCAAAGGTGAACATGTTCTCCTCCGTGTAAGGGACATTATCTAGGGTGCACTTTGCCTGCTCCGAGGGGTCTGGGAACTTCTGTCCAAGGTGATTGGCACTCATGATCAGGGCAGAGGAATGAATGCCACAGAACGTGTTGTTTTCTTGTTCTTTGAAGAGGCGTAGAAGCAACGTCTGTTTGGCCGATGCATCTCCCAACATCCTCTGGCCCTCTGGAGAAATGAGAGGGATCTTGTCTCGAACACGTTCGACAGCCATCTTTCCACTACCTGCTGGAGGAAACAAGAAAGAGAAAATTAAAGCTTGGTCAGATTTGCAATGGAATGGATGAACACACTCGTATACGTATGTATGGAGTTACACTTCATTTATAATCATTCAACCTCATGCGGCAGTCAGCTAGAGAGGGGGATCAGTTTGCTGCAATAGGTAACTTTTTGATCAGCTAAAAAACACAAAATAACACATGCCCACATGAAGATTCTTCACAGGAAGAAAAAAAAAAAGGGCAATCTAAACTGTTCATCTTGAAACCTTACAAATTTGTAGCAAAGTTAATTCAACCACAATTATCACTCATGGAATCAAAGCTATGTGAGACTGTGTTGCGAATTCACTGAATTCAATGGAAGCAGATTTTATTTTACTTACAAAGTTACATGTACATTTGTGAGTCTACTTGTTTCAGGGCTCTTCAACTATTTCTCTGCTACATTTGTGTTTTGTTTGTTTGTTTGTTTTGTTTTGTCTTGTTTTGTTTTTTATTTTTTTAAATGAAGTTTACATTTTTATTTTTTTCTCTTCTCATGTACGATCTACCCTGAACCAATCTGCGCTAATACACACACACTTGTAAGAGCCAATTCTATTCATAAAGTTATGCAGGAATACAAAGATTGTTTCCAACAACCTTGTAGTATGTGTAAGTGCCCACATTCACAAATTACATAGCAGCATTACTATCCTGGCTGTGTATAAAGTTGGGCAACACTGTTCTGCAGCACATTCACGCAATATTTTGTAAAACCTGCTGCAGCTACCGTCCTAAACTTTTATCATACATATTAACCATCACTCAATATTGATGACTGTTTTTTTTTGTCGCCCTCTGTGGGCCGATATTTTTAAGTTTTGAATTTTTTTTTTTTTTCCCGCCCTCTTTTGGCCGATATTTCTCAGTTTTTAATGCTTTTATACATGTGTTTCAGTGTCATCATTCAATTCATATCTTTTTCACCTCATAATAATCCATGGTTTGCAATGTTGTGTTGAGACAACACTCTGTGCTTCCCAGCTGACGAAGTTGGTTTTCAACACTGCGCATGCGCGGCATTTAATTCACGGGCGGACAGCACTGAATGACCACCAATTGAAAAACATGTTAATATCCACTTTTTGAGAGCTCGATTTGAGACTGTCAGGCAATATATCAACGGATCCCAAATTGATGAAAAATTTAAAATTTGTCTCGATGTATATGTCCTTTCATCTCGTCTTTACGTAAATTTTCAATGTTTTTTAGTGCCTTCAAAATGTGTCATGAATATAAAAGTGTTGTGAGACTTTCCGTAGAAAACTCTAAACAGCGACCGCCCAAATCTCCTTGGTTTCTATAGCTGGTGCAGTGCATGGTATACACGTACACGAGGCCGGGTCTACTTGCATGTTTACGCTAGTAGGATTTTGAAACAAGGGCAGAAGACGAGTGAGAATTTGGGAATAATTTGATTTTATGCATTTATATCCCATTTAAACAAACAAAATACATATTTTTTTTTATTCATAAAAAAAATTCTAAAAAACGGTTACAAAAAAAAACTTTTTTAAAATGCCGACCTTAGATTTTCAGATTTTTGGGTCGGTCGCAAAGGGCAATACAACAAGTTTTTATTTTGGGCCTTACATTATTATGTCTGAATTTTCAATGTTTCTTTGTCTGCTCCTTTTTCTTCCTACGTCCTCTTACTTTTTTCTCTTCTCTCTCTCTTTTTTTTTTGGCCGGTGTTTTTTTGGGGGGTGCGACCGCCCCCATCGCCCCCTGGCTAACCGCTACGCGCCTGGGAGTGCCCACATTTAACTCTCTCTCTCTCTCTTTCTCTCCTACAATCATATGTCGGTCAAATTAAGTCCCTGACAAAGCTATTGAATAGAAGAGGAATAAAGACGAGTATACAGAATTATAGATATTGTAATTATCAAAATTATTAATCTTGAAATAAGTGATGATAAATTAAGAGGAGGAAGAATAGAATCTAGACCGTAAAGAATAAAAAGAAGAGTTCTGTAAATTGCCATTAACCGACTCATGTCCAAACAGCACACACAAATTTGCATGTGGGACTACACCCGAAGGCCGAACACGGTGGAAATAAATTTAGCCTTCATACAGTACATTGTTCGATTTATTACCTGGATAATGTAAGATTTGTATTCCTCTGGATGGTATACTGCATATACTGTGTGGTAAACAGTAAAAGACTCCCTCGAAAACTACAAACAGGCCTGCAAGAAAACACAGCAATGGGGAAAACCAACTCGCTCAACTGGCAGATATTACATCGGTCATCGCCACGCCCCTTTCTTGCGTGCTCGCGCTCTCCATCCACTGAACACTTCGCCCGGGTGGCAGAAGGGCGTTAGCGCGCGAGCGACTCGAATACTACTTTTCAATTTGCATATTATGACGTCAGCATATTTTTGGAAAATTGATTGTATCTCTGTAAATATTGATCGATTTTCTTCCAAATTTTGATATGTTCTAGCTGAGACAATTGTCTACAAAAAAGTTGCCACGATTTTTCATTTTGACAAAGGCATCATGGCGTATTTTTGCGATTAAAGGAGGCATGTCAATTTTTCACATTTTGCGTGTATTCTCTATGGGACATGACTTATCATGACTTTTTTCAAAACTGGATTCTACATTCCCGTCTTTCGCGAGCAATATCTCCGTCGTTTTAGTTTTGTTTTCGCTGAGCTTCGAGTATGTTGTAGCTGAGACAATAAGCTATCACAAGTGTGCCCTTTATTTTTCGATCAGATGCCGGGATCATGCTCATATTTCACTTGCAAAGTGGGATTTGAGAATTCCATTTTCCGTTCACGTGTAATGTCTATGTGGATTATTTTGGTATAGTGGTCATAGCACTTGCCTCCCATTCCGGCGACCCAAGTTCGATTCCTGGTGGGTCAATTTTTTTTTTTTTTTTTTTTTGCCGTCGTTTTAAATTTGATTTTATGATCTTCTTCGACTATTATAACATATTATCATATACAATCACAAACAATGTAATAAAATGCCTAATTTTGCGTGTTATATCTATGGGAGAAGAATGTCAATCGTTTGAGTACAACCCTATGGGAAATCTGAGTCGTGTATTAATTTTTTTATTCATAGTTGGATAGAGTATGAGTCAGAGATATGATTTCTTATAAAAAAACAAAATCTAGAAAATGCATATTTCATTTTGATATTTAGATTTGAGGGTCAAAGGTCAAATATACTGTACATGGTTTCTCTAAAACCATGCATTGTATAGACTTGAAATTTGGCACACTAATAGACCTGAATAAGAGGATTATTTCAAAAAATAAGGTCAAATCATGCCAATGTTATCTTAACTACATAGTATGTCACTAAACATGTGTGGCATGCACTTGGAACAGCCCACCTATACTTGTTATTAACAAGTATTACATGTCTAGTATTTAAACTGCTTTCCGTCAGGAAAATTGGTATACAACTTAAAAGACTAATAGAAAAGTTATAGTAGAACACGGCCACAATTTTTTTTTCGGAAATTAGTCAGTTTTATAAAAGTTTGAAGCAATTTAGTGCTGACGCCCTTCTGCTTAGCGCATTATTTTTTATTTGAATTTCGAGCTAACGCCCTTCTGCCAGCCAGGCGATATACTGTCTAGTTCAGACTCGGTTCGCATGCATGTTTTGCAGGCCGGGCGGCCGCGGTGTACGGTTCTTGGCGATTGATTTCAGAGTAATGTTCAGACCATAGTGTGTTTTTTTTAAACAACAACAACAACAACAACAACAACATTCAAACCAACCAACCAATCAACCAACTAAACAAACAAACAAAAAAACAAAGGTACAAAATATGAAGCAACAACAAAAAACAGAAGAAAAAAAAACTAATAACAACTCTCCGATTTCTCTCTCTCTCTCTCTCTCCCCTTTACGCCATTCGAGGGAGGGGATCAGGGACTCCAAGGGAGTACGTGCTTCACTATATAATAGCACAGACCCCATTCCCTTGCCCTATTCCCTACTGCTCCTCCTTTCTTCGCTCCCCTCCCTTTCCTCTATATTATCTTCCCCTCTATTTTCCCTCCCCCCTGGCCTTTCCCCTCTCTCCTCCCTTTCCCCCTCCCTTTCCCCTCTCTCCCTCCATTTCCCCCTCTCCATCCCTTTCCTGATTTCCTCTTTCCCCTCCCTTTCCCATCCTTCCCTTCCTTTCCCCCTTCCCCTCACGTCCCCCTCCCTATTATACAATTATCCTCCCCTCTCTTTTCCCCGCTCCCTACCTTTCCAATTTCCCCCATCCCTTTCACTTTCCTCTCCCTCCCTCCCTCCCTCTCCCTCCCTTTCCCTCTCTCCCTCCCTTTCCCCTCTCCCTCCTTTACCCTCTCTTCCTCACGTTCCCTTTCCTCTCCATTTCCTCTCTTCCCTCCCTTCTTCTCTTACTCTTCATTTCCCTCTCCCACTCCCTTCCCCCTCTCTCCTTTCCTCTTTCCTCTCCCTTTCCCCTCTTCCGTCCCTTCCCCTTACTCTTCATTTCCCTCTCCACTCCCTTCCCCTCTCTCCCTTCCTCTTTCCTCTCCCTTTCCCCTCTTCCGTCCCTTCTCCCTTACTCTTCATTTCCCCTCTCTCCTCCGTTTCCCCCTCTCTCTTCCTTTCCCTCTCTTCCTCACGTTCCCCTTTCCTCTCCCTTTCCTCTCTTCCCCTCCCTTCTTCTCTTACTCTTCATTTCCCCTCTTCCACTCCCTTCCCCCTCTCCCTCCCTTTCCTCTTTCCTCTCCCTTTCCCTCTTCCGTCCCTTCTCCTTACTCTGCATTTCCCCTCCCACTCCTTCCCCCTCTCTCCCTTCCTCTTTCCTCTCCCTTTCCCTCTTCCGTCCCTTCTCCCCTCTCCCTTCCTTTCCCTCTCTTCCTCACGTTCCCCTTGCCTCCCTTTCCTCTCTTCCCCTCCCTTCTTCTCTTACTCTTCATTTCCCCTCTTCCTCTCCCTTCCCCCTCTCCCTCCATTTCCTCTTTCCTCTCCAGTTCCCCTCTTCCCGTCCCTTCTCCCCTTACTCTTCATTTTCCCTCTCCCACTCCCTTCCCCCTCTCTCCCTTCCTCTTTCCTCTCCCTTTCCTCTCTTCCCTCCCTTCTCCTCTTACTCTTCATTTCCCCTCTTCCACTCCCTTCCCCTCTCCCTCCATTTCCTCTTTCCTCTCCCTTTCCCCTCTTCCCGTCCCTTCTCCCCTTACTCTTCATTTCCCCTCTCCCACTCCCTTCCCCCTCTCCCTCCATTTCCTCTTTCCTCTCCCTTTCCCCTCTTCCCGTCCCTTCTTCTCTTACTCTTCATTTCCCTCTCCACTCCCTTCCCTCTCTCCCTTTCCTCTTTCCTCTCCCTTTCCCCTTTCCGGTCCCTTCTCCCTTACTCTTCATTTCCCTCACCCACTCCCTTCCCTCTCTCCCCTTCCTTTTCCTCTCTCTCTTTCCCTCTTCCGTCCCTTCTCCCCTTACTCTTCATTTCCCTCTCCCTCCATTCCCTCTCCTCCATTTCCTCTTTCCTCTCCCTTTCCCTCTTCCGTCCCTTCTCCCTACTCTTCATTTCCCTCTCCCACTCCCTTCCCTCTCTCCCTCCATTTCCTCTTTCCTCTCCCTTTCCCCTCTTCCTGTCCCTTCTCCCCTTACTCTTCATTTCCCTCTCCACTCCCTTCCCTCTCCCTCCATTTCCTCTTTCCTCTCCCTTTCCCCTCTTCCTGTCCCTTCTCCCTTACTCTTCATTTCCCTCTCCCACTCCCTTCCCCTCTCCCTCCATTTCCTCTTTCCTCTCCCTTTCCCCTCTTCCGTCCCTCCTTCTCTTACTCTTCATTTCCCTCTCCACTCCCTTCCCCTCTCTCCCTTTCCTCTTTCCTCTCCCTTTCCCTCTTCCGTCCCTTCTCCCTTACTCTTCATTTCCCTCACCCACTCCCTTCCCCTCTCTCCCCTTCCTCTTTCCTCTCCCTTTCCCTCTTCCGTCCCTTCTCCCCATACTCTTCATTTCCCTCCATTCCCCCTCTCCCCTTCCTCTTTCCTCTCCCTTTCCCTCTTCCGTCCCTTTTCCCCTTACTCTTCATTTCCCACTCCATTCCCTCTCTCCCTCCATTTCCTCTTTCCTCTCCCTTTCCCCTCTTCCTGTCCCTTCTCCCTTACTCTTTATTTCCCTCTCCCACTCCCTTCCCCCTCCATTTCCTCTTTTCTCCCTTTCCCTCTTCCTGTCCCTTCTCCCTTACTCTTCATTTCCCCTCTCTCCCCCTCTCTCCCTCCCTTTCCCTCTCTTCCTCACGTTCCCTTTCCTCTCCCTTTCCTCTCTTCCCCTCCCTTCTTCTCTTACTCTTCATTTCCTCTCTCCCACTCCCTTCCCCTCTCTCCCCTTCCTCTTTCCTCTCCCTTTCCTCTCTTCCCCTCCCTTCTCCACTTACTCTTCATTTCCTCTCCCACTCCCTTCCCCTCTCTCTCCCTTCCTCTTTCCTCTCCCTTTCCCCTCTTCCGTCCCTTCTCCCCTTACTCTTCTTTCCCCTCTCAACCTCCCTTTCCCCTCTCTCCCTCCCTTTCCCTGTCTTCCTCACGTTCCCTTTCCTCTCCCTTTCCTCTCTTCCCCTCCCTTCTTCTCTTACTCTTCATTTCCCTCTTCCACTCCCTTCCCCCTCTCCCTCCACTTCCTCTTTCCTCTCCCTTTCCCCTCTCCCCGTCCCTTCTCCCATTACTTTTCATTTCCCCTCTCCCACTCCCTTTCCCCTCTTTCCCTATATTTTAGTATTTCTTATTCATTAGCAATTTCTCATGTTTCTCAGCTACTTGGGGGTGCATAATTTTTATGCGAAACTAAGAAGTTGATAATTTTTTTAGTAAGAAGAAAAAAAAAAATTTCATGGGGGAATGGTGAATATTTTGTAAAAGGGGAGCATTACTAAAGAGGGGACTCATTGACAAGTAGGCAATACAAAAAATAGCTTATTTTTCAGCCGACATTAATTGCACCGTGTCAAATGTGTAAAGGGACATTGAAACACTAAGAGGAAGGGGCACTGTTTTTGTTTGTAATTTAATGAATACGCGATTGGTTATAAAGGTTATAAAAGGCCAGTACAGCAGAGATTCAAGAATGTTTTTTTTTCCCTGGGGAGGAGGGGCTTTGGTGGTTCTAGCATTTATTTCGTCATGCCTTGCTTAAATTTATTTATAACCAAAGGGGGTGGGAGGGGTTCTTGAAGAATACTTTGTGTGTGTGTGTGGGCCCGGGGGTGGGGGGGCTTTAGCCCAAGCACACTTCTAGAACCGCTACTGGGTTAGTGGTTCTAATTATTCAAGTCATTTTAAATAACACCGAGACGTACGTGGTCTACTTTCTTCCAGTAGAGCATGTCTCCGACCCTTAACAATTCAAATATCTGAGATCGATATAAGCTACGCCTTTCAGAATGCCCATAATAAGTCCCTAACTCCCGCCCCAACACACAACGTCAGCGAATCGCCCCTTTGTCCTCAAATAGGACCAATCGATCGCTTCGATTGTCAAAACTCTCAAAAGCAATGAATTATTCATGTCTTCAGCATATCGAGGTGTTTTCCTCACCTATGCATTCACTATTATGATCGCACAATAATAGACTCGTGTGTTAAAAAAACGACAGTTTTGGCATTTCAAGTTTGTGGCGTTAGTTTTAGTGACGTGCAGCGTTCTGTTTTTTCCAGACTTCACCTAAGTTGGTGAGAAAAGCCACTTTATCAAATTTGACAGCTAATTTCGGACAAAATTAGGAGGAAAGTGACTGAGGGGAAGATTTTTTCGAACCTAGTGCGTTTATTATTATTATTCTGACTAAACCAAACGTAGCGGCTACGTACGGTCTTTTCAAGCATAGTTTTGGACTGGCAAAAAGAAAGAATTCGTTCGATTTTGAGCAGATGAAACGACAGAATCACAAGGATACGGTTTGAATTTATAGTTTTAATTTGATCGTTTAAGGGGAAAAATATGTTATAAGAGCTCGGCATTTTTTTTCCTGCACAGGAGCATCCGAATTTTCCGGAATGGGCAAACACGATGAAATCCATGAGGTAAGTAAAACATATTTTGATTTTCTTTGCAAAGTTCTGTGTTTTTGCTTCCAAGTTTATGAATGTCATGTATGATTTCGATTTGTTTGTGTGGTTACCGTATTAGATGCAAACAAAAATTGGCGTGCATTTTTTATTTACAATCTCTCAATATTTTAGTTTTCTTGCTCGCGATTCTCCCATGCATGGGAGTAGCCAGCTCAGGCGCGTACGCAGGGGGGTTTGGGAGTTAAACCCCCCTCAAATTTATTTTATGTGTGTGTTTCGGATGAAAGGATGAAATAAAACCTTACCCCCTGAACACAATATCGGTCGGTATTATTTTCCAATTTCTGGGACAAAAAAAAAAAATATACTTTCAAATTTAACCCCCCTGTTGAAAAAATCCTGCGTACGCTACTGAGACAGCTTGATGAAAATAGTGATGTTAGAGTTGTACAACTTATGAGATACCCGACTGACCTTTATTTTTAGGAACAATGTAGGACTCACAACATGAAATACAACATGGTTTCCGAAATGATAAATGATAGACCATTGATGCATTCAAATGAATGGAAATTCTTCCATATTATATTCCAACAAGATAGTTCACCTGTTTCAAACAATTTGAGTAGTTTCTTTTGTTAAGTTACAGTTTGTGATAATGATGGGATAATTTACTTGTTGATATCAAAATGTAAGTAGAAAAGGTAATATAATAGACCAGACAAGACGTGATTTCTTCACTTTGGACGGCATTTTTGGGGTAAAGCAATTGAATATTTTGCTAGAGCCTTTTTTAATGTTTGGCTGGTCTACGATATAGGCTAATGCAAATATACAGCGGTCTTTGTCAGTCATTTCGATATGGAGGCAGCAAGGAGCTACCCCCAAAAGAGGCAGCATAGGTAACATTTTATTGTATTGAATTTATATCTGGAACCCAATCTCTTTTTTCCCCTCTATCTCTATCGCCCTCACTTATTTTATCTCACTCTGTCTGTCTGTCTGTCTCTCTTTCTGCCTGTCTGTCTGTCTGTCTGTCTCTCTCTCCCTCTTTCCTTTTACTCCATTGATCCCTGTCTCATTTTCCTTTCGGTTTTTCCTTTGAACTCTGCCTGCCTCTCTTTCTCCATGAATTTCTGAATCCATCTCCATCTCTTTCTTTTTCTCTCACTTTCTCTTCCCCCTTCCACCCATCTCTCTATATCTCTCGCCCTTCCTTTCTCCTCCCATCCCTCTCTCTCTCTCTCTTTTTTTTTTATCTCTTTCTCTTTCTCCCTTACCCATGTTTAAATATTTATTTCTCTTACCCTTCCTTTCCCATATCTCTCTGTTTCTCCCTCCATTCCGCTCCCAAACTCACTCCGCCACTCTCCACCTTCCAATCTTCCTCTTCCTCTCCCTATATCTCTCCCCTTTCTCTTTCTTTCTATCGTATCCTCTCTTCCCACTCTTTCTCTCTCTCCCTCTCCATGTCTCCCCTTCCCCTCTCCCTGTTTATCCTCTTCCCATCTTCCTCTCCCCTCTCTCTCTCTTTTATTCTCACCGAATATCCCCACTCCTTCTCTTGTCTTCTTTCCGGTCTTTCTCCCTTTTTCTCTCATCAGGTGGACGATACCAGGTCTCCTCTCCTCTCCCGAGACTCCTCGCCCACCGATGCGTCTTACCTCATGTCCATCCGCATCGCCGAATCATTCTCCCCGCCGACCTCGCCTACAGCGACATCGTCGACCACCGCCAAAGACACTTTCGGTCATCACGCCCCTCCCTCGTCGCCGCGGCGATTGTCTCTACTTACGAGATTGAAGCAGATCGAGAATATTCGAGGCTGGATGGTGTGTTTAGCTAGTAGCGTCATCAATGTTCCATTTTTCGGCATCATCATGAGTTTCGGCGAGCTCCTACCCTCGTTCCTCGAGCTCTACAAGACAGACAAAACAGCTACCCTTAGTGCGTATTATGTTTGTGCCTTGTATCACATGATTGTGTCTACCCCCAAAAAAAAAAAAAAAAAAACGAATAATGGCAAAAAGAAGAAGAAGAGAACTGTTTTTTCTTTTTACAGGATCTATGGTAATGTGCTTTCCATGATATACATATTTTGAATAGTGCACCAAAGGAGATGGAACTTAAGAGCGGGAAAAACGATAAATTAATGATATATTTTTTTTCAAGACAAACGGGAGAGTTGTCCCATGACTACGTCACAATCTACTGAATGGATTTAGTGATCTCATATTTCAAACATTCATAACTCCCTTGTTATTGGCCTGATTTATTTAAAACCGTAGCCTTTCTCTTTCTCTTATTTTTCTGCTTCCATACCAATGAAGTGATTAAAAGTGTCGGATGGCCCTTTAATATTTGCACAAATTATTTGAAAGCTAATTATAGCTCTATAGATTCACTTAACCCACACACGTGTACCCCTGTACTATTCGATCAAAATAGAGTCACTCTTATTGCAATGGCTCACCACCGCCTGTGTTAACAGTGCATTCAGAATGTTACGGTAGGGTCCGAAAATCTGCGTGACCGAGTATTTTTTTTTGGGGGGGGGGCAAGATTTACAATTGCAATTTTCTTAAAACCTACCGTATAAAATCGTTTTTACAAAAGGCTTCCATATCTAATATTTTTCAAGTTTGGTGCCTGTTTAATAGACAAAAGGGCTCGATTCTGCCAAATGTGTGAGCTATGCCGCCGTACTATTTACGAAAGTCGAAATGCTAAATTATGACTGAGTAATGAGGAAGCTCAATCAAAGCTAATTGAACAGGTACAGGAACACCTGTTATCGACACCCGGTAGTATAGGACCCTATTAACTGCGTGTCATTTCTCTCTCTCTCTCTCTCTCTGTGTGTCTCTCTCTCTCTGTCCATCCCTCTCTCTTACTCTATCTGCCTGTCTCCCTGATTGTCTCTCTCTCTCTCTGCCCATCTCTCTCTCTCCCCCTTTCTCTGTCGATCTCTCTCTCTCTCTCTATTTGCCCATCTCTTTCCCTCACTCCCGCTGTCTCTCACTCTCTCCCTCTGTCAATCTGTCTTTCTGTCTCTCGCTCTGCCTGCATTCCCTCCTCCTTCATCTGTCTCTATATGTATGTCTGTCTGTCTGACTCTCTCTGTGTCTGTATGTCTGTCTCTGTCTGTCTCTCTCTCTCTCTCTCTCTCCCTTCCTCCCTCTCCCTCCATCCCTCTCCCTCTCTCTATCTCTCTCGATGTACACCTCTTCCTTATTTTCCTCTGTTTGTTAATATTGTGCACTTGCATTCATAACTCTATACTCACTTTTTCATTTTCCATTTTCCATTTGTTTATCCTTCACGAGAACACATAGAAAGTGAATGGAGCCTTCACTTCCAAAGATTTTTTTTTTTTGCATCTGGAAGGGAATAACTTCATCTTAAAGGTACTATGTCCCATTTGCAGGCCAAAATAATGAAAAGGTTAAATTCCAACGGCATTTGAAAGACAATACTAATTTAGAACTTCCCTAAAAAAGGGGGCTTGAAAATGTCTTTAAGTGGGAAAATAACGACTATTAGTTGTCGAATCGACTTAGGAGCTATAGAGCCAGTAAGTAATAGTCTGATTTTTCAGACCATTGTACCGAATGGTCATACGTTTTATGCTGCACAAAGATTCAATCAGTTTAATTTTGGCCATTACAAGAAGTGGATTATTGATGTAGACAAATGCTCATGTACCCTTTACAGCTCATTTTATGTATGTTATTACCAAAGATGAATAAAAGCCAGTCAGTCACTCAATAGTGTCTGACAGTGAAGTCTAGCAAATAAACGGGTTTCCTTGCATAATTTGAATATTAGGACACTGCTAACGTTTAAATTTCACAGATAGGACATACATGACATATTCATAATTCCTGCATAGTTCTACAGAATTTGATGTTGGCTGCAAAAGGGACATAGTATCTTTAAAGGGATAGTTGAGTTTTTGTTTAAAACCGCAAATGCATTCAAAGTGCATGGTAATTGCTCTTATTCTCATTTACGACATTTCTAGTGCCCTTTTAGGACCTGAAATTGCTATGAAGGTAATTTTAGACCCCAAAATGTGTGAAATTTAGATTAAAAACGATTAACCCAAATCACCTCCACTTTCAAAAAAATACGGTGACCGTTAATTAATTAATTAATTAATTAATAACAACAATACACGGGCCGCGTCTTATTTTTTCGTACCACAGCGAGCCCAGATTCCAGTATGAACTCATTTTCATACACAACAAGCTACGAAAGCTTGCAAACAGCGGGCCGGCCGGCTGGCTGGTTGTGCTTATAACCAACACGAAAAAGCCAACAAAAAGACAACATTGGCATTGGCTGGAATAAAACATATAAGGCGCTATCACATTTTTTAAACGACTGGTTCAAAATTGTCGAATATTTGTGGTGTCCCACAAATATTAGAAATAATAATAATAATAATAATAATAATAATAATAATAATAATAATAATAATAATAATAATAATCTGTTATAGTCCACTCCAAATTTTATTAAACCGAAAATGGAAATTCTTTATGCCCAATTGATCGTGAGCCCGGCAGCCACTGAGCAGCGACAGATCGACATTGCTCTATCCCCTTATTGTTGAACGCCAAACAAGGTAGCAGCGACTCCCATCTTTTAACGTCTTTTGGTATGACGCGGTCGGGGTTCGAACCCACGTTCGAATGGTTATATTTATGGATATTTCAGCCGTCTCTGAACCGATTTTGATCAAACAAAGATGATTTTGTCATTTGAATTATATGCTCTTTCAAATTTGACACTCAGTTTTTCATTATCTCACACACAAAATATTTTGTGTAGCGCCCTCTGCAACGTCCTCTGGTTGTTATACTAACAAGTATTTATGCTTTCTTAGCAGTCAAGTAAAATAACCACCACCACCACCACAAAACTCAACTATCCCTTTAACTGACAAACCAACTTTTATCCTCTCCTTGATAATTTTATGTTAAAACAATATAATAGAAAGAAGTCATTTCACAATTTAACAATAGACCTGTTTACTTATGTTATGCATACTTCTTAACGAAAGGTTTCCCTCAAAAACATGCCAGAGTCTTGCCAGACTTGGCAACAGTTAATGTATGCAAAATGGATTCCATATATAGAGATGTCATTGTGTTACAGTATAGCAGATGCATTAAATAGTAACAAACGATTCTGGCGAGTAACATGAATTTAAAAACATCAGTAACAGGTCTATTACGCAAATATTAGTAAGTCATTGAATTTTCATGTATCTAATTATTCAACCGATAGTATTGCAAATATGATATTCTTTTTTCCGTCCCGTATACCACCCTCCCCCTACCCTGCAGGTTGGGTCGGCTCGCTCGCCTTTGGCCTGGCCTACGTGTGCAGTCCGATCTCGTCGCGTCTCTATATGCACTTCGGATGCCGCCCTGCGCCTTGGCCGGGGTCGTCCTCGGGTCCTTCGCCCTGTTCGTCTCCTCGTTCGTTCGTGACATGTGGTGGATGATGGTTACGTATAGCATCATGTTCGGTTTCGCCACCAACCTGACCTACAACACCCCGCTGGTGTTGACAGGGGCGTGGTTTCCCGATCGGCACCACGTCTTGGCAACCTGTCTTGTGACCGCGGGCATCCCCTTTGGTAAGGAGACTTAAGTATACCAAAATAAAAATAATCCCGAATACGGGTAATGAAGAATGCCTTTTTTCCTAATCGTATAATAAAGATATTTTACTAAATAAATACGTTGTTCTGAATTGATTTTTTTTCTTGTCATATTGTCATATATATATATATATATATTTCATGTATTTTTGTAGGTTGCAGTGCTTCCTTCGAAAGAGGGCCATCAAAATGTATATTGTTGGCATAAGTTTGATATCAAAATACCTATGAAAGTTACAAAACCCTTTCCACTTTCCTAGGTTCACTGACGATGAATCCCGTGGTCGAATCGCTGGTCAATGCCATTGGTCTCCGCAACGCCTTCCGCGTCATGGCCGCCCTCACCTTTGTCATCGGTCTTCCTGCTGCGCGGTCTTCAGACAACCCGACTTCGACGCGTACGCCAACGACGACGTCGACGATGTCGATGATTTAATAATGAAGGACTGCGACGACGAAACCGTTCTCGTACATCGGAACGAGGACGATGTCCAGAGCGTGCATGAAATCGACGATGCGGGATCAGAGAGTAGTTGGTTGGCGGAAATGATTCGAAAGGAGAAGAATCCGCCGTCAAAGATTTGTGCTCGTTTCAATGTAGATCTTTGGTTGGATCCTATTTTTATTATCCTCATGATCGGTTATCTCTCTAAAGGAGTGGGATATGTCTTTCCTTTTATTCATTTGGTGAGTACTAAAATCTCCCCTCCATCCCCCATCGATCTCTCCCACTTCTTTCCCTCTCCCTCACTCCGTCCCTCTCTCCCTCTCTCTCCTATCCTCTAACCGCTCTCTCCCCCTTCCCCCTCTCTCTCTCTTCCTCCCTTTTCTTCATCCCCATTCCCTCTCTCTCTTATTCAAAATTATTGAATCACGGTAAATACGGTAATAATAAACATAGTAAATTAAAAAAAACATTGAAACTGATGGAAAAACTGCATAGTTCTCAAGTTAGCATGAATTTAGTTCACTTTGGAATAAATCTATATTTACATGCTTTTTTGAAACAGAAGTGTTAAAGATATTAATTCACATTTACCTATCCCCCTTTATGATCATTTTCACATTTCATAATATCATGATAACATAGTCAGTGTGATGTGACATTGGTGGCGAATAAAGAAGGATTACACAAGCGTTACTTGAACGTGTAAAAATCCTCTGGAAAACAAATTAAATCTTGTTTTAAAAAGAAATTATTTATTCATAATGATAACGAAAAAGATGCATGATGATGTAAACGGAAATTATTTAAGAAGAAAACAAAGTCAAATAAATAAATCTACATTTCTTTTCAGGTAAATTATATGACTTGGCTCGGCATCGAACCAGCGAAGGCGTCCTTAGTGATGACGGCAAAGGGGGCGTCCGACATGGTGGGGCGTATGGCTGTAGCGGTGCTCGGGGACCATCTCCCTTCCCTCTCATCCACGTCTACGTTGTCTCTTGTGGTATTATGGGCGTGGTCACCTATATAGCCGTCTTTGCACACCACGCCTCCCTCATGCTCTTTTATGCTACTTGTAAGTAATGCCAATAAAGCCTCGTTCAGATATGAAGCGGTCAACCGCAGCGCGTTCCTTTTTATGATGACGTTAACGTGTAACACGCTTCACGTTTCTGTATACTATAACACAGAGCTAATAAGTCAATACACGTTAAACTTTTGTTGAAAGCAGTTGCAATTCATTTACGCCTAAAACCGCGGCGTTTTTTGTGTGTGTGTGTGTGTGTGTGTGTGTGTTATTTTTTGCGGCGGTTTACCGCGTCATATCTGGACGAGCATTAATACAGGGGTGGTATTTGGAAGACGATGTTAAATTTTATATTGTCTTTTGTCTTAGTAAAACAATGTTAATTGTTAAAACAAAACAAACTTATGACAATTAATTGATTCATGTAGGCGCAAACCTCTCTGCGTTTGCATATTAAAGTTAAAGGAAACATCATTCCGCACATTTTTTGTTAAAGATAAAGACCAGTTCTGGTCATGCGATTTCATTGTGAAAGAAACGTTGTGGAATCGATCAGAAAAGGTTGATCATCAAGGTTCTGGAATCATCAAAATGATAAGAAATTTGGCCTAGTCTTGGTAAAGTTACAAGCACTGTACACAGAAAGATGTATATGGGACTACGCGACCACGTGCGCGATATCTATTTGGTCCCAATAGATATAATAATGTACCAAATATATCAATTAGTAGGCGGTTTCCCGACATTCCCGGCAAAATTTGTATCATCACGTATTAGTCAAAACATATTCTTTCACATGATTGGTAATGAGAGCTTCCATTTCATTTTTTTGAGAGAGGGGCGTTTCCTGAAACTGGTCTTTACCTTTAAAATGACAATTAAAACAACGTTTTCCCTAACATAAAGATAAGTAGCGTTTTCAGAATACGGCCCCAGTCTTCTTAAGAAGTAGAGGCCTGGGGGTGGGTTGGCCGGAGATCATACAAAATAAAACCAGCATGGTGTTTTTTTCTTTCAAGCCTTAATGATCGGTTTTAGTGACCCTCTACAGATCTACGCCGCTTTCTGCTATTATTCTTTGTTTTTATGTAGGCCTATGTTTTTTTCCTTATGTAGCCGTTGAATCATTTGTAAAGGTAACCATTGTAAAATTTTACACATGTTTTGATAAAATGATCAGTGTATATACATTATTATTATTATTATACGAAAACGCTCACAGGAAGCTTATCTTCATGAATACGTTTTTCTTCAAACTGTTTCAGGTATTGGTTTCTGTAATGGAATTTTCAACGCCCTGTTGTTCCCGATAAACACCAGCCTCTTTAGGAAGGATCTCCGCCAGCAGGCCTGGGCGTTTTGTCAGGTACCCCCCGGTGTGGCCATCATCGTGGGACCCATGATAGCAGGTACGAGGTTGTAGCCCACTTGGCGGTAGGCTTGACTTAATCCAGGAGGCGCGATGGCTCAGTGGTAGAGCAGTGGTCTCTTGGCTGGGAGGTCACGGTTTCGAAACCAAGTCGATGTGCTAGTGCCCTTTGGTACGGCATTGATCCGCATTACCAAGTCCCTCGGAGAGGACTTAAAGCCGTCAGTCCCCTTGTTGATCACTTACAAGCACACACATGCTTTCTCAAGCCGACATCACACCAAACTAGTTCTCACTACGTTCTGGAACCGTCCTAGAAATTCGTAAAACGGGTTGTGGTCGGCGTAGAATGTGTAAATAATGTCTATAATACGATCCTAGTTCGTTCCTAGTTCGTTTCAGAAGCTCATAACAATTATCGTAATCTTATCTTGTTAATGATAACAAGTTTAAAGATACTATGTCCCTTTTGCAGCCAACATCAAATTCTGTAGAACTTTGCAGGAATTATGAATATGTCATGTATTTCCTATCTGTGAAAAATTTAAACGTTAGCAGTGTCCTAGTATTCAAATTATGCAAGGAAACCCGTTTACTCTCTAGACTTCCATGTCAGAAACTATTGGGTGACTGACTGACATCTTTTTTCTTTGGTAATAACATAGGCCTACATAAAATGAGCTGTAACAGGTATACATGAGCATTTTTCTACATCAATAACCCACTACTTGTAATGGCCAAAATTAAACTGATTGAATCTTTGTGCAGCACAAAATGTACGACCATTTGGGACAAGGGTCTGAAAATCAGACTATTACTTAGGTGATTGCAATCCCTTATGGCGATTCGACAATTAATGGTCGTTATTTTCCCTCAAAAAGCCATTTTCAACCCCTTTCGTTTTGAGGTAAGTTCTAAATAAGTATTGTCTTTCAAATGCCGTTGGAATTTAACCTTTTCATTTTTTTTGACCTGCAAATGGGACAGAGTACATTTAATGAAACAGGGCCCGGATCGAAAGCCCTTCAGACCGATCGTCATCAAGACGGACGGCCCTCGAGACCGATATTTTGGTCTCGTGGACATTTTGACATTATTTATTCTGAGGGTACCTCAGACCGACACTATCGGTCTCTTGGGATGTCGGTCTACACGCATATTCCGATCATCTCTAGCCTTTGAATCTGTACTAGTATGTAATCATTGATACTGATTGAATTTGCGATCGAATAGAGAAAACTGTTTGATAGAAAAATGACACCATCTTTAATTTCTCTCTTTCCCCGATAGGCGCCATCTACGACGCAACGCATTCATACTACAACGATTTTTACGTCAATACTTTTGTTTTCGTCCTCGCCATGCTCATCTTCACGTTGATCCCTATCATACATCTTAAGAGGAAAATCGAGAAGAGGAGACAAGAGGCAGGAGCACCAAAAGGTTTAGGAGGAGCATCAAACATCATCGAGATGACGAGACTATTTATGGGAGGAGAAGTAGGCGCCGCCAACGACAGAACGGACAATAATAATTATGGGGCAACGACTGAAGCGAGAACAGTAGTAGATAATCGCTGACCAATGCATTGACAGTCAAGTAACAATATGCAATGAAGTTAATTAGTCTTAATTATTTATTTTCATGGTATTTATTAAAAAGAAGTAGACTTTGAAACAACATTTTTTTTTGACTGAAGTCAAATTCGCGTTCAGTGGTCATCGTTTTTTCTTCTTCGACCCCTCCCCCTCCCGAAAGGCCAGGAGGCACATCTCGGTTTATCTGCTTGGTGCAAAATAAAAACATCAATGACATTAAAGTGCAAATGTGATCTACAGTGGCATGCAAAATCAGACGTCAATTATACTGCGTCAAACGAGGAGATATAGGCACATAAACACACTTGACATGTAACTTCGAAATTATTTAGTGTAAATGCAATACAACTTATGCTGTGTAGATGTCTTTATTGCTCACGAATATCAATTTTGTAAATATGCTATGCTTTGTTGATGTATTTTTTTTTGTTGTTGTTCATGTGAAATAAAAGAAAGTAAACTGAACTGAAACTGAACTGACATGGTAAGATGTAGCCTCTAGGCACTGGCGCCAATAATTGACGCAGGGGTGCGATGTCTTACTGCAGGGTTTCCTGTCGGCATTGGCGGAAGGCTGGCTTAGCAAATGGTAAATTAACAAAAAGCAAATGATTCCGTTGCCCGTTGCACGCGAGGCGTCATTTACTGAAGTAGGAATGCGTCAATGGTTTGCGCGGTCTTTTATTGACGCTTCATGAGAGAGTGACATCATGGAAAACAGAACAACCAAACTATATCACCCACAGTGAATTGTTAACTACTCATCCATTATGTGAATATACATTCAAACCCATCATGGTGTCCACCTGTCTAGAAAGGCCACCTGTCTACAGTGGCCACTTTCCATGTTTCCCTTGGGTGGCCTCAATAGACAGGTTTGAATCTAGGACTAATAATAATAATAATTATATTTGCTTATATAGCGCCTAACACTTACTTTATCAGAAGTCTCTAAGCGCTCTACAATAATGCAGCATAATTACCCTGGCTTTAGCAGTGCAGCTGTCACGCGCTCTGCGTTTCAAGGAATAAATTCCTACCAGGTCCCCATTTACTTCACCTGGGTGGAGTGTGGCAAATGTAGATCAATGTCTTGCCAAAGGACATTAGTGCCGCGGCGGGACTCGAACCGCGGACCTTGTGATCGATAGTCCGGCGACGTATCCACTCGACCACGACACCTCTACAAACTGTTACTTTTAAAAACTATAAACCCACTTCATCATATATGATGGAGACACGAAATAATCATCGACCCCAAACTTGACACTATGCTTACAATCGGAAGTGTTTGAATAGTTGTGTTTTTACTAACGTGTATCAATCAGATCAGAGTATTTACATCTGGGGACCGACCTTTAAAGGGCAATCCAACCTTACAGCAATAAGTTCATTTGCATGAAAGCAGAGAAGTAAGAGAAACTGGATAGTGAAAGTTTGAAATAAATCAGACCAATAATAGGAGAGTTATGATTTTTTTTGTTATGAGATTTATTATGAGATCACTATTAATCTATACGAATGTCAAATTGGCAATTTGGCCAATGGATTGTGACGCAGTCATGGACAACTCTCCCGTTTGTCGTGTACCAAAAAAGAATTTCATAAATTTCTGTTTTTGCCTCCTCCCTTAGGACACTACTCAAACTATATTATGAATAGAAAAGGAAAGGCCCTCCTGAGCATACATTTCGAGAAGAAAACATTTTTTAGTCATTTTTTTTTAACATCGTCCGAAAGACGCGACTCCCGGGTCGTACGACACATGCTCCGGCGACAATCGCCCAACGTCAATTTCCTTCACTATATAACCGAATTCATAACTGCAACCTTGGATCCAACACTATAGCTAACCCTAACCCTCAATCTAACTTAAAACCAAATTACAACCCTAACCCTATACGATACCTGTGACGAAATAAAGCCCATATCTGTTTTGTCGCCGGAGCAAATGTCGGATCAACGACTCGGGATCAAAACCAAAAGTCATTCTACAAGCAGCCTAGATCATGTAGATACGGCCCCACCACTAGACCCACTCAAAGTATATTTTGATGTAGCTTGATTTTGATAGTTGCATTTATTAGTTCAGTCAAAGCCTATATACAGATACAGTTAACACAGATAAATATTTACGGAAAATCATAAATAATTTTACAGTAACTTAAGTTGCACTTCGACGTCACACAAAAGAGGATCAATGTTTTATGACAATGCGACAAGATTAAAATCTTTAATTTGTTGTAAACCAGGATGTGTGTCCGGACAGGTTGTGTTTCCGGACAGTTGATTTAAAACGGTATTGAAGAACTTTACACGCAGTATTTCATAAATATTTAAAGACTTATGATAGACAATATTATAAAGGATAAATATTTATGATGGCTAGTGCTATTTGATGCATACATTTCGTTAAATCCAGAGACAAAACTCTTGGCTTTATTTTTGGTAAGTGGACCGGACATTCAGCCCCCATCATACTTGTTGCTGTGCGTTGCTTAAGCCGTGTGATCTAGAAAACAAGGAAATCCAAATATGTCCTAAATATACTAAATAAACCAATAATTGCTTAATCAACAAATCACTTTCTTGTGAAATTTATTTATTCATAATTATTTCAACCCCCCTCTCCTGAAGTAGAAAACGTGAACAAAAAATCACGTGCAAAGTGGTCCATTTATAGCCCTAAATTGTCATGTAAATATATTAAATTTTCAGAAATTTAAATCTAAATTAATATTGGAAATAATCCATAACCGTATTTATAATAGTTAATTTCTATGCAATGTGTCCCGTTCGAAATATTAGTCAGATTTCCACCCCTTTATTACATAAACAATTATATTAGAAAGTCTCGATATGAAAAATTAACATTTTTGGTAGTGAGTGATATCAGAAAGAACCATTAAGGCTTGTTTAGATATGGCGCGGTAAACCGCCGCAAAAATGCCGCAGCGGTTTTTTCTTAACGCGTGAAATGAGTTGCAATTACCCATAGAGATCTATGCAACTAACGCAGTAACGCGCAGTGCTCAAAAGACTTGCGCGTATCCACTGAGCTCTGTGTTATAAGATTCAGAAATGTGAAGCGGATTTATACACTTTACGACATCATAAAAAAAAAAAAAAATTAAAAAAACACCGCGGTTTTGCTGCTTCATATCTGAACAAGCCTTTATAGTCTATTTTGTTGTTGTTGATGGAATAATGGATCAAATGTGACGTATCAGACACACTGTACAGAACCGCCCAACATTTGTTTTTCTATGATACTGCATAGATATGTGATTATATATAAAAATAGAACTACATAAATCTAACTTCAAATTTGCGACATTGCAAATTGTATTTGAAATAATCATGAGATATGATATGTAATCATCATATTAATGTAATAATGCATATTTAAAAAAATTAAATGTTATAGCTAAAAAACTTTATGCAATTTAGAAATTTAATGTGGCAATTAAAAATCAGAAATTAATTTGAGTTAATATTGATATTACATTTTCTTTATCTTTTTTAGTTGTTGGATCTGCTAAATAATTATTTATAGGCATATTATGTAGGAAGAGGAGGGAGGAGGAGGAGGAGGATCACCATGGTGATGGTGGTGGTGGTAATAATAATGATGATGATGATAATAAATTATAATGCAGAAATGTGTTATGCGCAACATATCCACCCAGATGGTGCTCAAGGCGCTTAATTATCATCATCATCATAATGATGATGATGATGATAATGATGAAAATAATGATTAGATGATAATGACGACGACGACAATAATGATGATGATGATGATGATAAGGATGATGATGATGTTGATAACGCAAGAGCAGGATGATGATGAAGAAGAAGAGAAAAAGTGAACGAAAGAAAAGGAGAATGGGGACCAACAAGAGATTAAGATGGACACGTACAGTGCTTGTTAATCTGGGCCTATTTGCCAATAATCAAAAATATATAATATTTGGTCCAATAACAGCCTAGTCTCTTGTGATTGAACCACTATCATACTCATAAAACGTTCAATATTATTTAACATTAATTTATAAACATTATAAACGTACGCGAACGCGGTCATATTTAAAATTATGGAGCTCCGAATAGTTCCCTCCCACGTGCAATCCCCATGGCCGGGAGGGAACAATTTGGAGCTCCATGAAAAAAAATCAGAAACGACTTCGATATAGTGTCTCGACTCTCTGTAGAATAAACTAGCTCTGATTTAATACTTACAGTGTCACCAGGTACGTTTAAACACATGTACCACACACATATATTAGATACACACAAAGATCATTTCATGGAACAAGTTTTTCGTGCTGTACCACGTGGATTGAAGGTTGATGACAGTGTGGAATAGAAAATATTTTTGGTTTATCACCACCTATCTACTTTACATAATTTAGATACAAAATACATAAAGGCCTTTATAGTATAGACACTAATGAATTGTAATCATTTCATTAAAGTAGTATGTACGACTTCTGATTAGGTGATTGTTTCTATGGTTACGAGTCAGTTGATGTGTAAAGTTCATTTTCCACCATGCAAGTCTCATCAAAACTGTCTTCTTTCACAACCTTACGATGTTCCTTCTTTAAAGGCTTTGCATACAACTCATCCAGGTTCAAACTTGTCTCGAAATCTCCGCCATTTTGTATCGTGGAATATCCAACATGGTTGTCCTCCTGCACGCCATCACCATCGGCAATGTCCCGAGCACCACTGAGGTAACTCTTCGGGTCGACTCGTAAGTCTTCGTCATCGATCGTCTCATAGCCCGTGTCGTATCTCGGAACGCGCGATGTCTCCTTCTGCGGCTTCGCGTACAGATTACGAATGGCCGGAGGCGTCTCGGGCTTGGTTCGGCCGTTCGGTGCTGACGAGCTCACTGGTGCCACGTCTGGGACAGTGCAGTACATTTCGGAATTCCTTTCACCGAGTGAAAACAGCTCGGCGTGTTCGTATGTATGGTCCGAGGGTGTGACGACTAGAGGTGTGTTTAAAGGGACATCCCCGGTTTCACAGTAAGCGTTTGGTGCCGTTCCAGGGCTTTCCATTTCTTTGACTTCGAGGGTTATCTCTTCGTAGGGCCGGGTACTCGGTTTTCGTTTAGAATCAGGGGGAGATGATCTGTTGGGCATTAAAGACAATTCCTTGATTTAAACAGAGAAGTCCATAAGACGACAAAGTTTACTCTATCCAAAACAAGAACATTACTATAGTGGACAAGCAATTTAGGGTATTATTAACATTACTTTTAGTAACAGGGCTTGGGTGCATGGGGGTGGCAAGCCCCAAAGGGTGTATTCTTGAGAGACACGTGTAATAGATGAAGTAATGACTTGAAAATACATCACAGAGTAACATGCCGCACCTTGTTTCAAGTGTAAAATTATGATGCAATATTGAGAAGGACAAATTAAAGGTAGTACTACGCTTATTAAATGAACATAATATTCTCTGGTGAATATAATAAGTTATCATGTATTAAGATACTATGTCCCTTTTGCAGCCAACATCAAATTCTGTAGAACTTTGCAGGAATTATGAATATGTCATGTAGGCCTATGTCCTGTCTGTGAAATTTGAACGTTAGCAGTGTCCTAATATTCAAATTGTGCAAGGAAACCCGTTTACTTGCTATACTTCACTGTCAGACACTATTGAGTGACTGACTGGCTTTTTTTCTTCTTTGGTAATAACCTTACATAAAATGAGCTGTAAATGGTACATGGGCATTTGTCTACATCAATAACCCAACTTCTTGTAATGGCCAAAATGAAACTGATTGAATCTTTGCGCAGCACAAAACGTACGACCATTCGGTGCAATGGTCTGAAAATCAGACTATTACTTACTGACTTGGTAGCACTTAAGTCGATTCGACAACTAATAGTCGTTATTTTCCCACTTAAAGACATTTTCAAGCCCCCCTTTTGTTTTGTTTAGGGAAGTTCTAAATTAGTATTATCTTTCAAATGCCGTTGGAATTTAACCATTTCATTTTTGGGCCTGCAAATGAGACATAGTACCTTTAAAATAGTTGCTATCGTGTTATTGTGATCTTACCTTCTACGAACAAGGAACACGACTATCAAAATCAAGAAGATCATAACAACGGACAATGATATCACTACAGCTATACCGGACGGCTGGCTGATGAAGTCTGTGAGAAACATGGAATGAGAGACAAAGGAGGAAAGAGATGTGCAAATTGATGATGAAAACCTAACTGGCCAAAGTACACACGATCCCCCAAATATACCATTCTTTTCAAATATCCGAACCAAAAGGCACCTGAAAGTGTGATAGATTTTTTGGTCTTATCTGAACAGTGCACTTTTTTTAATATCCTGAATTCTCCTCTGGATTAATTACTTGGTTTACCGGTCCCTGAAAATAACATGAATTGCAGAGAAGGTAGCCACTTAAAAAAAGGGGGAAAACAGACATTACCGACAGAGTTTTTAATTGGGATGTGGTGGTCATATCCCCCTATAGCTACGACAAGATACTTTCTTTTAAAGGTAGTTCCTATATATTGTATGGTTCGGTTCTCTTCAATGGTAGGACATACATTTTAGTGTTAAACGTTGACATAAAACCCACCTAAACAGGATTAATGAGATATTTATCTATTCATATTTAACGACACACATTTATGAGAGACGGTTGTGTTTGTATACGTACTTCCTTCTTTAGCCACCATCCTGACCGTCACCGCAGGGGTGCTTGGGTAACCACCAGTGACTTCCGGTCTTGTGTGATTGTATCCACTGCCTATATTAATAAAGTAGGGATGTACGGTCAACAGGCAATCAGGAGAAGAGATAGGATAAACAAGCACGATTAAGCATTCGAATTACTACTATCACTACTAATGATAAGAATCAATGGTATATATATATATATATATATATATATATATATATGACAAGTTATTTTGAAATAAAGACTTGATGAAACAACTTGGTCAAGTTCCGCGAGTAAAACCAAAATGTAACATTTCTGTTCATGTTATTAATAATTAAGTTCACGGCTCGAAACTCAAGCGAATCTCGACCTATTCAAAGTTTGATGCAAGCGAAAGAAGTCTTTTAAAGAGAAGGAAGACAGGAAGAGAGAGAGAGAGAGAGAGAGAGAAGTGAGTTCTCTGGGGGGTGTTTCACAAAGACTAAGATCGACTTTAGTTGGACTTAAGTATAACAGGCCGTTCATGCCATTGGTTGCTATCCCAATTGGTCTCTAAATTATAATCTTTAGATAATATTTTTCCTTCAATAATGAATTATCAAAAATGTAAGTTTTGTAGATTTTTACCATGATTTGTACATCCCTTGAGAGACCAATGCCAGTAAATAATGATAGCAAACAATGGCATGAACGGCCTGTTATACTTAAGTCCAACTTAAAGTCGATCTTATTCTTTGTGAAACACCCCCCAGGAAGGAGTTTAGACCCTCTTTCACCTGCAAGGCTCTTAATTTACCACTAGCAGCAACAATTTTGCTCATGTCGTATTTCTTGAAACACAAAACTCTCACCTTGTGTTGTAGTCCTTCTGGAATTGAAATATGACGTCGTGGTTGTCATAGGCCGAGTGGTGACCGACGTGCTTGGAACTGTAGTACTCACAACTGCATGGAAGAGTATACAGATATCATGAAAAACTACGAAATGAGAGATCTTTGAACACCTTAAATATTTTTTAATAATTCAAATCACTATCAAATCACAGACTTAACTCCTTTAAATCACAACTGAAATCTTTACTTGTTCAATTATGCTTTCTGATGTCATTTAAAAAGCATTATTGTATTTCATCATAAATTTAAACTACTTACTGTATTTTTTCATAATTTGCTTTCATTTCTCTATGATTGATGTTGATAAGTGTTATTTTTTTATATTGTTCTTATTTTGATATTTCCTTAGCTCATGAATTAGTAGTTATCTGTAACTGTTTGTTGTTTTATTATTGTAAAGCGCATTTATATTTTCTCCGAATATGGAATACGCTATAAAAGCCTAGGTTATTATAATAGTATAGATATATTGACTGATATGTGTGTGTTTGTGTGTGTGTGTGTGTGTGTGTAATTGGGTTTTTACAGACGTGTATCAATCAGATCTGATTATTTACGTCTGGGGACCGACCTTTAAAGATAATGTTGAGTCCTGGTCATGCGATTGCATTGTAAAAGAAACAGTGTGGAATCGATCAGAAAAGGTTGATCATCTAGCATATAAGTATTGGTGTGTACTGCAAGGTTCTGGAATCATCAAAATGATAAGAATTTTGGCCCAGTATTGGTAAAGTTACAAGCACTGTACACAGAAAGATGTATATGGGACTACACGAACATGTGGCATAAAAATCCGTCCCGATTTTTATGCTGATACATGCCATATTTAGAATATTAAGGCATTTGAAGAGCCATGCTTTTCAGGGAACATTTTTAATCTGATGTTCTTCCACACTTGCATAATAACAACGATAACGCTCACAAATTGTTTTTCACTTCTTCCCAGAACTCGACCTTCTCTTTAACGTCACCATCCGAAAGACGTGACTCAGTTTCAAACCTGCGTCCTCGGCTGAATCAGTTTGTAACTTCCATTGTTAGCTGGATTACAGGCGCACACCACTATGAGAGGCACAGCTGTTTTTATAGGCTCAATGGGGCGTTGCATCCTGCCATGACCCCGAGGCGCGCCGCGGTGGATGCAACGTCCCCGAGAGCCAGAATAGAAACAGCTATGCTTCGAATATTAAAGCAGTTCATATATCTTTTATGTACCGAATTCACAAAAAAGTCTACAAAGAATTCTTGCCTTATCCTTTTCTTGAGTAAAGATTGGTTAAAACATCACAGAAAATCTGAGACACTGTCTGTTAATCTTCACTGGAAAGTTGCCTGAATGTTACGATCATTCGGGAATCGCACACACTAACCTACCATATCGCACACACACTGTATGGTATCCGCGCTCGCACAAAGAAACTTTTAACATTGAACTATTGACCGTTACTGGCATTGTTCGTTTCTTTACGGGCATGGCTAAAATCGCGACTCCAATTTCGACTAATCAGATGGCTATAGATTTCTAAAGAGAGGTATATAATTATTCAGGTAAAGGTTCAAATCCCTGCTGCAGCACTATAACGGCTTATGGCAAGAGATCAATCTACATATTTTGTCACACTCGACCCTGGTGTAGAGTAAGTGGGTAACTGGTATAGGTTCATTCCTTGAATGCACTGTGCGCTACGGTTGCCGGAGCTAAAGCATGGGGGTAATAATATCCAAAGTCCTTTGGAAGCTCATCATAATGACATATGCGCTATACAAGTGCGGATTCTTCTTATTATTTTTCGCGCATTATTGCAGGGCATCAGGAATTGTATTTCTTTTCTTGGTTTATTTTCTTTTACGTTTATTATAATTTCTGTCAAGCCTCGTTTGCTTTTACTTGTCATATTTGGGCCACACTATAATGTATACATGTCAAGCTTGTTGTTAATGTGTAACCTTTTGTCAAATTTTCTATGGAGTGAGAATTCCGAATATGGTTATGATGAATATATACATTCTAATCTTCAAGTTTTCAATTCCTTTCCAAATCTTCCAGAAATTGCACGGAATATTTCACACTAAACATACAGGGGTGGGGGCATTTCCCTTTCCCTTATAGAGGTCATAGAAATACAGTTGCTGCAAATATACTTTTTTAAGACTTTCGAAAATCAACTCAAGAGAAATTTAAATAATCTTTTGTATATCCCCATATAAACCATGTTCGGATTATGTAATGCATTATTGTAAATGTTCCTACACTTATTCAATGGGAACGTGATAGGTGATGGGCTAATAACCTGAAATTTGCTTTAGCTGGATTTTTCTTTGCGATCATTTTTGTCATGCTTACCTCTAAAAACTGCAGTTGTTTCGTATCCACCGCAGCTTTCGGAACTAGATCCCCCACACCGATAATGGCATTGAGAATCACTAATTTTCCCGTATTTGTTGTAAACAGCGTTTTCAGTTCCACAAGAGCACTTTGTCCCGAACTTCAGCCCCGCGTACGTAAATCTGTTGGTCTGGCAGAAGTTCACACATCGAGATAGTGTCATACTCTGTTCCACGACAGCCGCCCCCGTCAATACCGGATCGGCGATTCGGTCATTAAAACACCCCAAATATCCGCTATCTGATGGTAGAAAGTGATAACTCATTTATGAAATGAAAATAATTACCGTGCTTATGAAAGAGGATACATTCTAGTCAACAAGGACATTGACATATAGGGCCTACATTTGTAATTTTATTTACATTTTCGATTTCATATTCATTTTCAATTACAATTCAATTTTCATTTACATTAACATGTACAGTACATTTACTTTTACAGTACATTTAATTTTACTTTCACATTCAAATTCTTAATCAAATTACCTCAATAATATGTATATTGACACTTTGACAGAAACAAGTGGAGTTATAGAGAGAGAGAGAGAGAGAGAGAAATAATAGTTTGAAGAGAAAGGAAAGCGGGCATAGAGACATAAGCTGGGAAAGAGGCAGACAGAGAAGGGGAAGATGATTGAGAGACAGAGAGTGAGTGAGTGAGAGAGAAAGAGATACAGAGAAATATAGATAGATGGAGAGAGAGAGGCTGAAAAGGGATAGAGAGAGAGAGACATACACACACACACACAGAAAGACAAAGATAGAGAGAAGGGGGTGGAGAGAAAGGGAAAGAGATATTAAGGAAAAATATAGAAAAATGGAGAGATAGAGAAGAGAGAGAGAGAGAGAGGGGGAGTAGACAGCTAGAGGAGAGAGACAGAGAGGGGAGAGAGATAGAGATAGATAGAGAGAGAGAGAGAGAGAGAGGGAGAGAGAGATTGGGAGATTTTTTTTTTTGGGGGGGGGGATGAGGAGAGATTTGGAGATTTATACCTGGCCTGTAACAAACGGCGCCCGCGACCTGCCGCGAAGCACACTGTCTTGTGGTTTGGCTGCAGTAATTAAGATGATCTTCTAATAAAAATGAAAACAAACAAACGAAATTAATTATCCGACAAAAACACAAAAGTATAGAAGAGAATTGCAACTGTCTTCTATGTTAGACACCATAACACAGACACATGTCATATTATCCCCTTATAATTTACTATGTTGAATAATTTTATATGATTAGGAAATAAAGTGACATTATTCGAACTTGACGGAAGAGAACAGGAATTAAAGTAGCAAAGAAAAAGAAGAAGAAATGAGATGAGACAAGTGAAATAATAGCATATAGGAAGAAAAAATAATAATCGAATTTTACCGTTCCCTGAGCAACTAAAAGCAATCGCAGACATCGGGTATTCGCCTGCCTGATAAGGACTCCTCACCAACGCCCGGTTAGCACCCGGATAGCCGAGCTGCCGACAAATCACGATGACGTCAAGAATGTCGAATTCGCTGCTTCCACAGATGATTTGCCAGTTGTAAAGATCTGTAGTGATCTCCACGCTACCTTCGTAAGCCCCTTTTCCATTCTCGAGACGTACATCTGAAGATTATGAGTAATAAAAAAGTAACATAATGTTGTTGATGATGATGATGACGATGATGATGATATTGATAGAAATAATAAGGATAATATTAATTATGATAACAATATCAATAATAACGATAATAATAACAATAATTATAATGATGATAATAACTATAATAATAGTAATAACAGTGATAATAGTAATAATAATAATAATAATAATAATAGTGATAATAATGATGAAAATGATAATGATGATGATCATGAGAAGTTAAGTTGTAGTTGGTGTAGTTGTTGTAGTTGTAGTTGTATATAGTAGTGGTAGTAGTAGTAATGTCATATCAAAAGAGATTTTAGCAACACTATCTCTGTACGTAGGACAGCTGACTTTTTGTAATGTCTTAGCGACGTTATGTACAAGAACTTAGATTACGTACAAAAACATTATACGCACCCATATGGACGCTGAGAACAGGGTGGGTGAATTCGTGGGGTGAACGCACTCAAAATATTTAAAACATTGAAAACGGCCAGAACCTGGTCTACGTACTTTAATGACGAATGTGTAGTTTCCTCTTCTGTCAACAACGGTGTTGCTTTGAACAATACAGAAGATTCCCTTATGAATCCTTCATACTAGATGTAAAATATGCAATATCTTATATAGGTTTTCCCGCCCAATTTCATCAGAGTTGCATTCCAATTCATGAATAGGCGTTCAAGTTCGAACGATTTTCGTCAATTACTCTCTGCTCTCATGGTTCATTTTCATTCTTTGAGCATTCAATTTTTGTTTTATATCATTCCTTTTAAATTTTATTTTACTCAATTTAGAAAGAAATCCATTCAATTTTATTTATTGACGATAAGTTGTCATTCAATTTCGCGCCAGCTGGATAGACGTTCAATTTCGTCCTTGATACCAATTTCAATTTCATTTATAGGCACACACCTTCGCACTTTGAACGTTCGAATTAAATTAACATATTACAAGTTCTGTAGTTCTATGTAATTCTTACCGCAATTTGTTCACGGCATATTTACTTTTTTCCACTGTTTTTTATTATATAATTTCATTCTCATTTTTAAAGTTCATAATGTTTATTCTAATCATATTTTATATATTTCTTTTCTTTCTAATCTTCTCTTCCAGTTTCACTTTATTCCCTAGCAGTATGGATATAACACTTACAGAATGGTTATAACTCATATTTTTTTTGGTTTTGCTTCGATGACGGTTTGTCAGAGGAATGAGATATTTTGATATAAGGCAAAGATCACATTTTAAGGTATATGAAGTTTGCATAGTCTATTCAAACAGATGCAGATTGCAAAGATGATAATCAGTAAAAAAAAGACTGCCCAAATGCTGTAAATGCTTGCCTATTAGTGAGTTTGAATACCTTAAAGTTCATCAGGGCGGTGCAGGTGCGAATTTGAATGCATTTACATGCATTTTTAATTTGAACGCGCTTTTTACACGTTTATGTGAGAAAATCATGAAATCGCATGCTAATACAATTAAATTGAATGAATTAGTTATAGAATTTTGAATGTTGATCTCGGTGATCATTCAAATTCGCTCGAAATTGAATGATCGCATCGTTAAATCGGATGCAACGTTGACGAAATTGGGCGGGAAAACCTATAGTTTTATCATAGCATATTTTGACAATAATCAATGTCAAGTAAGTATCACAATCAGTTGAATTAAGTAGGATATTTTCTTCTGTGTTTTGGAGACTTCAGATCGAATTCCAGTATAGACCATGTAAACGGGAAATAGAAAACCTAAGCAATTTCATTACGTGAAATCTGATTAATATTGAACTTAGCTATTAATTCTCACTTTCTGATTCAGTAGCCGTTTTTCCAGGTAATTCCTACTTTTTAAAAGCATTTTCAGGACTGGAACGCTCGAAAAATCCAAGCGTGCATGTCATCAAAAGAGGTTGGGCACATTAAGAGATTTAATGTAGTAGATTAGCGATGGATCATAATAAGCCGTGTACACGTTATGTATTATGGCGATGAGTCATTAACGATATCAGTGTGTAGTCATGAATTGCTGTACCAGCACCTGGCTGTGTTTCCACGTTGGAATTTTCAGTGAGTATTTATGACAGTTGAAAGTGTGCTCCCTGTATACATGGTGTGAGATTTCATGTCGTGTTCATACAGTACGCTTCAAAGTATATAACAACGTATGAACATCGTATTGGAGATAATGCGAATTGTAGCGTGATATTCCAGTGTGTGGACACAAAGACTGATCAAAATCCGAGCTTAAGTTAAAGATTTCCACTCAAGAACACAGGCCTATGCCCAATAAAGCACTAACGAAAGGAAATAAAAGAAAATAAAAGAAGAAAAATGGAAAGAAAATAAAATAACAGAAAGAAAGGAACAGAAATCGGAAAAGTACAGTAAACGAATTAAGAGAAAAAGAAAAAGGTAAGAGAAAACAAAGCGAAGAATCAAACGTGAATATAAAATTATTTCTTTTTTCCTAGAATCACCGAGATATTCTTACGTGTGAACGCGGCCTATGTCAGGACTCAGGGGATAGTATTTGGGCCGTGTTTCTTCTGCGCATGTTTCTGATATCACCGTATCGCTTCCTGTCTCGGAAACCTTTGTAATCTGTAACCTCTTCGTCTTCCTCTGACACATCCATAGCTTTATCCCAAACATTGATCATCGAAAATCCACCAACAAAAAAACCTGGAAAGATTGAGCATGATCAACAAACGCAGTCAAGGGCGTACGGGGTCCCCTTAAGCCCCGCGCGCTTAACAGGGAGAAATGCCGATTTCCCGCGCGTAAGTACAAATTGAATGATGAATTCTTTCAGAACATCGAGCTATTGGGTATTACGATGTCTTAGTGTGGATCATTTTGCTGCGTTACTCATGGCCTGCGTCATGATGACATCATGATGACATCACACCTGGCTCAGGTTGTTGAGTGATGTTCTCAAGTTTGAAAGCTCAGAGTGGATTTTGGAGGGTAATATTGGCAGTTATCATGTCTGAGCCCTGTATATTCATTTGTTACATTAAGGGCATGTCAATGTGCTACTTAGTTTTTAAAGGCTACTTTTTGTTTTGGGAACGGATAACAATGTCTCACAAAATCTATTGAAAGTTTCACTGTCTGTTCAAGCCTACCAATGGATGATGTCTATCGAACTGGTCAAGAACGAATCGGCCCCATTAGAGAAATGTCCTATTAAATAGGCATCGGGAGATAATAAATTCGAGCTCGGCACATAAAGGGTATTTGGGTTGTATTTATTGATATTATTGAACAAGATCGCGACTGCTTTCGAAAATTCAACTCGGAGGGGGAATTCAATACCTCAATTATGTCCCATATGAATTCTCTCCAAATGCCAGCACATTTCAAAATGTGACGTACAAGGGCAGTTTTTCTAAAAAGTTGCGAAAATAGTTTCCTTTAAAAAAATATTGATCAGCAAATCAGCAAGGATGAAAATAAAGACAGAAAACCGAGGAAGAGGCTGCGGAAGTACATAGGCTAGAATGCCGCTAGATACCTTCCCGAATGCACCCCAAGAAGAAGAAGAAAAAAAAGAGAAAAATCCACAAAACAAACAGAAAAGGAGAGAGAGAGAGAGAGAGAGAGGGGGACGGGGAGAGACAGACAGAGACAGACAGACAGAGACGGAGAGGGGAGAGAGACAGAGAGAGAGAGAGAGGAGGTAGAGAGACAAAACGAGAGAGAGAGAGAGAGAGAGAGAGAGGGGGGAGAGAGGGGGAAAAACATCGTAAGACCGGTGCCCCACCCCTTTCACAAATCATGACACCAGCTCCCCTTCAATGCATGAATCCCCTAGACTCTATTTAATTTTGATCATTGCGTGAGTAAAACTGAAAGTTGCTTGGAACCTTGTCATTTGTGAAGATTTGCTTTTCATTTCTCTCCGAACACATGTCAACAGAACCAATATATAAATTGTCATGGTTATCCGGTGTACATCGCAATCCGGTATACGTCGTTATCCGGTACACGTTACATTATATCCGATTAGAAATAGGAAAATTATGAATTTTTGAAGTTGTCATCAGTGAAACACAAATTGCCAACACTGTGATCTATCCTTAGAGGTCCTCTCCAATTCCTCTGTACAGAAAATTTCATGAACTTTTATTTTCTTTTATACATGCATAAAAACATTTTCTATATAGTAGGGGAATAGAACCTTTGTGTTTTTTTTTTAAGTACAGAGCAAATGGGAGAAGAGCTCGTGAGATCACGTCACAGAGCTGCCAATTTGTGTTTGAATAATGACAGCTCCAAAAATCCAAAAATTTCCTGTTTTTAATGGGATTCTGCTCAAACTTTCACTGACCCGTTCCTCTCATTTTTCTGTCTCTATGAACACCATCTTTCCCCTTTAACAGTGGTCTGAACGGTTCAACGACACATGGTCCTGCGGTATTTGGTCGTACACTAACCGATTTCGTAACCAAACCCTTGGTTTCGTAACCTAACCCTTCTAACCAAGAAAGTTGACCTAAACCCCAATTGCAACCCGAACCAAACCATAACATAAAAACCCAATTTCAACGCTAATCCTAAATACCCAATTTATATTTGAAGAAATATTTAAAGCTCGGAGCTAATTCTAACGCCCTGCAGAAAGAAAAAAATACGTAGTTCGTATGGTGGTACAGCACATGCTCCAGCGATTTTAAAATCAAAACGGAAGTCTGTTTTTCTTTGGAGTTCATGTAGAGTCACCCGTCCATATTACAGACATATCACACATGGCCTACTTCATGTAGATTCATATCAAAACTTCCGATTAGCAAAGAGTATACCGCCGGCTGCCAGCAAGAAAGCCGTTACTGCTATTGACAATACATGGCTTGCAGGCAGCCGACGTTAGTTGCAATCTTAATTTTCATCTTGTCTGGATATAGAAGCCAGACGAGGGTTTAAAGGCATTGTTTAACAATGCCAAATCTGAGATGCATGGCCCTACGTGTTATCAGTGTCAGTGATATGGTGTAGTATTGAAGCCCTAAAAAAAATGCGCTTCAAAATGATCATGAAGTGCCTCAAAAGAGTAAAAACCTTTGAGTGACCGGTTTAACCATACTCACTTTTCCCATTAGACTGTAATAGTGTTATAAAAACCGTTGGGAAAACGGTTTCTGAAATTTCGAATTCCAATCATAAATATCTTGATAATCAGACGGGTGATCGGCTTGTAAACGTGATGGGATTCCTGACTGACCTACAGGTTCATAATTATGATTGTAGCATGAGCTAAATCAGGATTTTGTTTAGAATTTGAGACATAGATACCCAATCCCTTTAAAAAGGATCTAAATCGTCGGTTTTTATGGTTAGTAAAACGAAAAGTGATTATTATTCAGCAACTATGGTGTGATTAATAACTAGAAATGTTGAATGGGAAGGAACTGAAGAAAGGATGACAAAGACAAAGAGATAAAGCGGGCTGACGTGATTTCATTTAGGATAATGCAACATCATGCACCCATTTAATATTATAGAGATATCGACTGCTACGAGAGGACTGGCTGTTTTAATACGCTCAAGGGAAAGACCCAGGCGCGCCTCGGGGTGATGGCAGGGGATTCAACTTTCCCGCGAGCCAGTATAGAAACAGCCAGTCCTCGAGTATTAAAGCAGTCGATATGACTTTTATATGCCGATCGTACGAATTAAAACAAAAATCTACCAAGAATTCTTACCTTAGCCTTTTATTGAGTAAAGATTGGTTAAAACATCACAGAAAATCTGAGACACTGGGCCGTATTCTGAACCCTGTGTTATCTCTAATATTGTTGTATCTTTGAAGATAAGATAAAGTTGGTATTCTGAACATTGTTGTAACTTTTGTTGTATCTTTTGTTGTATCTTTTCTCTCATTTCTTTGGTCGCGCCTGCGCTCAAACTTTTGTGCGCTTGAAGTACAGTGCGTAGTATTACAAAAATGGCGCTTAATCCTCATTTGCATATGCGCACGGGAGATAATATGACAAGATAATTGGTATTCTGAAAATTGTTGTATCTTTTATCTTATCTTATCTTGCGTGGTATTTACAACAATATTTACAACAGGTAGGGGTTGTTGTATCTTTCGGGGTGATATAATGGCGGCAATATTCCTTGCCCAGAACCAACTTCGTGCCAATAGTCAGTTAGAAAAAGATTGTGTGTTGACCGGAGACATCACAGATGAGAACTTTCTAAGAAATTACATGCTAGAATATCACGATTTTAATGCTCTCATCTATAACCACTAATTGAAAGCGTGACTTGTCTTCATGATCCACATGCCACAGCGCATATATGACGCGCGTAATAAGCACTCAATTTACTAATTACGCCCAAGATTGGTATGCGCTAGGCGCATCATAAGATATGGCATAAAGAATTCCTATTGGTTGACCTACTTATCATGCTTATATAAAATAGATTTTGATTGGTAGGATCCATAAAAATGGGCGTGTCAACAGTGGTCAAAGATAAGATAGAGGCGGTCCTTCAAGAGATAACACAGGGATAAAATGATTTTCAGAATACCAACTTACAACAATATTAGCGCTGTGTTATCTCCGGGAGATACAACAAAAGATAACACAAAACTTACAACAATGTTCAGAATACCGCCCACTGTCTGTTAATCTTTGCCAGCAAAATGACTGAAAGTTTCAATCATTTGGGAATCGCAGAAAAACCACTGTATGGTGTCCGCGCTCGCACAAAGACAATTTTAACACGTAAACCAATGGGGATCGCATGAGGATGAGTTTCAATTCAATTCAATTCAATAATGGTTTATTATGCAATTTCATAATACATGCATCGTAATTGTCATTTTACATGAAAAGCAGCAGAAGCTGGATTGTTCATGTTTACATGTTGACATAATAAGGTGATAACATTTTTAAATATTGATACGTTAAAAAGATTGTTAAAAATACATTTAAAATTACATTGCACAATAAGAATGACAAAAGGAAGTTTTATACTCTCGTTTAGAATGAATAAATTGGATTTTAAGACTAGAGACGACTGAGGTGAAGACCAGTACTGTGTTTGAAATTTAACATGTAGTTTTAAAAAAAGCATTTAATTATGGTTAATTAGATTGATCAAATATGGTAAAGGGCTGTTTTGAAGCGATTGGTTTTGCATTTGAAATTATGATATGTAGAAACCTGACGTATAATTTTATATTTTAATTTCTTTTTTGGAAGGTAGCCAGTTCTGGCATGCTGGGTGAACTGTTAAAGATTTTGCGAATTTCCTACACAGTACTAGTCTTCTTTCCTCAAGTGTACTTAAATTGCATACTTGACATGCACGCGAATATGACATAAAATTAGAGCCTAAAATAATTTTGCGAACCCTCCGTTGTATTCGTTCGAGACTGATTTTTTGTTCAGATGTAAGACCACTATGAAACACTGGGGCGCAATATTCCAGTACTGGTCGTATATAACCTGTGTAAATTAATACTAAATCATTTAAAGGTAAATTAAATTTCTTAAGTTTCCTCAACATATACATTTTTCTATTACATCTGTTCATTAGCTCATCAATTTACAAATTCCATTTCAGATCAGACTGGATGATCACTCCAAGAATTTTAGCACTATGCCTATTACACAACTCGGTGTTACTAATAAAGAGAATTTCTGGGTCTGGTGGATTTTTCATGAAACTAACTTGGAGGGTAAAACACTTTGAAGGAATTAGTGACATATTATTCACAATAGACCAAGATTGCACAGAATTAAGTACCGATTGTAATTGTGAGTCATCTGTTGATTTCCGACATTGTACTAACGAGAGGTCGTCGACATATTTGAAATACGGTTTAGGAAGTTGCTCACATAAATCGTTAACCATAATTAAAAAGAGAATTGGCCCAAGACGTGTACCTTGGGGAACACCAGCATGATTGAATTCAACATTTGATAAAACACCGTTATATTTTGTATTGTGTTAACGAGATTCTAAAAAACTGGCAATCCAATCTATTATCCAAGGCCTTATATCCATATGAATCATTTTTCTAATGAGAATATTGTGATCTATGCGATCAAAAGCTTTACTAAAATCTGTACAAACAACTGTGGACACAGATTTACTGTTTTCTGCATTTTTATATAGACTATGTAAAAGAATAACAATATAATGAGTAGTAGACAGACCAGGTCTATTGCCAAATTGGTGAGTGTCAATATGTTTATCAATATCTTCTAATAACCATTTTGCTATAAAGGATTCGGCTACTTTGGAAAAATATGAAGTCAATGCAATTGGGCGTAGATTATTAATATGAGGAGGTTGAGATTTTGGAATCGGACATATTTCTGCAGTTTTCCATTGGGTTGGAACTTTTCCTTGTCTGAATGATTGGTTTAGAATCTCCGTAAATGGTACACTCAATTCACATGCAAATTCCCGTATAATACGTACCGGTATATCATTACTAACAGATGCTTTTGCAATTGTACTTTGCGTAATTTACAATACACTTCCCAGTAACTGATTTCTGGGCTATTGCACTTTGAAGGTAAAAAAGATGGTAAAGTCTTCCTATCTAAATGAGGAAGATCAGAGGCAATAGACACAAACAAATTATTAATTGCATTAGCAGCCTCTTTATAACAATGAGGTTTTTGTGATTCAATACCAGGGATAGTAATTGGAACGGGGTCACATTTACCGTTCGTAAGTATTTTAATATGTTTGTACCAAGCAGACGAATTATTCAACTTTTCTCTTTTTATACGAGAATTGTAATAATTCTTTTTAGCAACAGATATAGCTTCACCAACTTTATTGCGTAAATGTTTCCAAAGATAATTATTTCCTTTCTTAAAAGCGTTTTGTCTGTCACGGATAAGTGATTTTATACGAGGAGTTACCCATGGTTTATCAGTATTGCACAAATTTATTTCACATGTAGGCAAGTATAAATCAAGGTGAGTTTGAAGAGTATCGATTAACCTGGTACACATTAACGTTAAATCAGAGTTTTTAAAAACTTCCTCCCACGTATGAGCAGTTAACCATTGACCAAACAAGCGTATCCCACTGTCTTTCAATGGACGTACAATCTTGCTTTTCCTTTACAAATTAACGGATATTCCCTGTGAGCGGGCTACGAGGGCACACATTTACGAGGGCACACATTAATGGATATTCCCTGTGAGTGGGGTATGGCTTAAAATCACGACTCCAATTTCGACCAATCAGATGGCTAGATTTCTAAAGTGAGGTATATAAAACCTCTTACAAACTGAATCGTGTTCATGATATTCCTATCATTGTCGTTGTTGTTGTTGTTGTTCTTGTTGTTGTTGTTGTTGTTGTTCTTCTTCTTCTTCCTCTTCTTTATCTTCTTGTTATTTTGTTGTCATTATCGTCAGCATCATCATCAATAACAACAACAACATCATCATCATCATTATCATTATCGTTATTATTATTATTATTATTAGGATTAGGATTATTATTATTATTATTATTATTATTATTATTATTATTATCATTATTATTATTATTATTGGTGTTATTAATATTATTATTATTATTATTATTATTATTATTATTATTATTATTATTATTATTGGTATTATTAATATTATTATTATTATTATTATTATTATTATTATCATTATTATTATTATTATTATTATCATTATTATTATCATTATCATCATAACTTAAAACCTCCAATATCTATTAGTAGGCAGTGTTAATCTGCACTGCCCATTATTGCCAGTAGACTTTTTTTTACTATGCATTGTTGTGCTTCGAATCACTCCTTCGATTCAATTTGGATGGAAACAATACAATGCAAACAGTATTTATATTTAGTCATCCATACACGTACACTTAGCCCCTTGACTATTAATGCAATTGAATGAGCTAGACTGGCATGAAGCCCATCTCCATAAACAGCTGGAGACCTTTTTTTATTTTGTTGTCTACGAGGCCGGATATTATGGTATCACAATATCAGAGATCATCTATCAAATAGAATAGGGGCTTTCAAATAGAATCGGGCTGTATTTGGAACATGTGATATAAAAATGCGAGTATGCTCGTTTGACACTAGTAAATGACTTGAGAGATGGAAATAAAATGGATAAGGGTGGAAGAAGAGGACAAGAAGAAACTGAGAAGAAGTTAGTCGGGAAGAGCAAGGGAGTGGGAGAAAGAGAGAGAGAGAGAGAGAGAGAGAAAGACAGAAAGAGAGAGAGAGAGAGAGAGGCAGAGAGAGAGAGAGAGACAAACAGACGGACAAAGACAGAGCGTAGGGTGAAAAAATTGGCCTGCCTGTAGGAAATGAATTGAGGAACTGGGAAACGGAACGCAAGAACTGAAAAAGATGAGACCCATTTCACACTCCATTATCGGCCGGTTTGCTCTCTCGCATTCAATCAAGTGATGACTGTGTCACCCCTTCCAATGTCGAAAAGTGCCCCCTCCCCCCGAATGACTGGTCCCAGGCTACGCCAGCCATATAAGCCGCGTTTAGTAATTTTTTGTGTCAATGAATTTCAACGATCATTTCATCATATTCATTTTAGATAGGCCTATCCGTGCTTTGAAGCTGATTCCGGGCCAGTGTCTGACACAAAAATATCGCTGGCAATCTTAATTACTTATTTATTCAAATCGTGGTTTCCGTAAACCGGGTATTAACAGGAAGCTTTAGCGGCTCAAGTGCTGGCCTAACTGATGCAGAAACTGTTAGCTTGAGAGAATATATATAGGATATCAATTTTGGGGTTAAACAGAGAGTCGCGACATAGGGCCACATCCGTTCAAAATTCCTTTGGAATTAACTCACTAAACAAACTGTCATTTCTTCTGGTTTAGGCAGCGATACCAGATTGGTAATGACGCATGGGTCAACCAAAATGTGCACAATGATTCACATACAAAATAAACAATGATTCAATAAATCTTACAATAAACAAAGGACTTTATTAAATTAATCATCTTAGGAGGAAGCATATCTTTAGCTTATTTTGGACAGTGATATTTAAAGAAAATAGGGAGATAAAGATAAACATTTTCGAAAAGGCCGACCAAGTTATGAATCATGTAAACAATGACACATTTATTCTATAATTGATCAAAGAATTCTGATGGTTTGCTCAATGTCTGGAATTAATTTCAGCGGTAAGGTTTTTTGCTGTTTGCTTTAACGGCAATATTTGAAGAAATGATCAAGCTCGATAACATAACAATTTGAAACCAAATTGCGGGAGGACATTTTCAAAGTTGCTATTACTTTGTTATTATTTTTATTGACTCGTTTTGTATATAACAAAGCGTTACTTAACCTAATTTTGTTTGCATGATCCGCTAGAATAATCAGATTTTGAGGTTTTTGTTATATAGGCTACCAGAACTTATAAATAATGTTAGATTTTCAGGTAGGATCAAAGTTAACATGTTGAGTTCAATTTACACACAAAAAAGTAACAGTAAACCAAAACACTGCTTAACGAACAAGAAAATAAGGTGTCACTTTTTGAAGAGATAAGTCCCATGCGCTTTTGAAATACTTTTCCTGACATGCTTGATGCATAAAGGATACTATATGAATGATTTTGTTTGAAACAAAAACATGAAAAGGAAGACATATTTCACACTTGTTTTGTCTATTAAAGGTAAGACTCATTTTGTAAATAAAATTAAAATTGAAATTGAAATTAAGCATTTATTATCCATTCGGAAATTCGTTTTTAGCGGGGTAAAAGTTTTACCGATCGGTTAAACAAAAGAAATAATCAGAATCATTGTCAGTTACCTATACACGTGTTTTTTAATATTTAACGTCATTCATATACTGTCAATGCCATCCAAAAATGTTGAACACTGTATGTTATAAGCTACTATAAAATACAATATACTTGGCAAACATGCGAATAGGATATTATGTTTGAAGCTGCGATATAATATGAAATCACGAAAGGTCAAATTTCTAGAATAACAAATTGACCTTGTCAACAAAAAATTGCCTTAACAAAACAAGTTTATTTTCTTCTTCACTGCACCTTTTCTATTAAAGTTCCCAATGCATTCCCATTGAAAACAATTTTTTAGAGTGTCTTTTTGATAGAAAA